>OX375865.1:30183083-30764121 GCA_947359475.1 Heligmosomoides polygyrus bakeri | reverse complement strand
ATTATTGACGCTGTATCACGAAGAGGAGAAGTAGAGCTATGATCCCACGTGAAATTTGAACGGACAAAGTTTGCCCATTGCGTAAACCTCAATTATGCATGCTTGAACTCATAGCATTTTTGCTGCACTAAGGTAGGCTCTTAAGTAGATGTGTGTTATTGATTTTTGTAACGGAGGAACTAAATGTTTTGCCTTAAACAACTTTGCTAACTTAATTTTAATTTATGACGCAAACAAATAGTTTGCGCTCTTATAGCAGCGGTTAAATCGTGGTATCTGGATCCATAGTTAGGGGAGCCATTGGCTGTAGCGTTCATTTGGAATTGAGGTTCTTCATTCGAGCTTCCCCGTGCCAACAACGCAAGCAGTGCATCCATGTGAACTTGGTGAAGTATCACTCATTTAGAAGCTAATATTAGTATATTCTGTGAAGCCCTCTTCTCATTTCGTCACAGCACGTTGGAGATAACATAGAACCGCTTGTCACAAGGAAGCTCATAAAGATATTGAGAAAAACGATCTGCGTGATTTAGAGATCGACTATGAACAAAAACAATTTTTGTTAAGCAAGGCGTTACAACAAGCGCAGAAATAAAACCGTAGCAAATTTGGCAGCAAAAAACGATAGGTTGAAAATAATGGGACAGGTCGAATAAAGAGTAAAGATGGATTCGCTGGGCAGGCAAGCGGCCGCAATGTTTCTTCAGGGCATGTCAGGTCAACGCAATCACTACGCATACCGCTACGTGAGCGCCCGAACTGTTGCAATAAATAAACGGTGTCGCGGTTGGTTGAAGATTTTAAGTGAAAAATCGTGAAGTTTTGTTGTTCAGCTTGACAGGATTTATTCCGCGAAAAACTGGGCAGCATACGCTGCAGAACATCTTTCACATTTCTGGAGAAAGCTGTCTCTTTAAGTAGTCGAGATTTGGCCACCTAACCTCTTGGCTTCTTTATACTTCTTCCTCAGAGTCTCTACTTTGTGTCCAACTTGCTGACCCATTTTCGAGCTATAGCTTTAAGCTGGAACATGGATCTCCATCTCTGAATTCGCTAAAAGAGCGTACTACCCACGGAAGGTCTGCTTGCTTGCGAATTTGACAGTTGGCAACCGGCCAGAAATGGGTGAAATGAGCTGCAAACGTGGATTTCTTATGTTTTCTCTTCTGCCAACAAGGCGAAAAACTGAGAGGCTTCAATAACAGCTGAAATACTGATAATTTCCCTCCTGAAATGAAAGAAAATGACGATTGTGACGCAGCAGCAAGTTCAATTTGGATACCGTACGGTCAAATTGGATATCAAATGAATTGTCGTAAAGAGAAGAATCCTAAAAACATCAAGAAAGCTAAATTTTAGCACAGTCAATGATTTTAAAATTTGATTGAAGTAGTCCAGTTTTGCCTGAGGGCCCAATTAAGCGAGACGCAACGACGGATGTCGGTCAGGTCAACGCAATTAAGTGGCTCCTTAATTTCGCTTCTGCTTCTAAGCTTCTACTTGTTCTAAAATGGTAATCACATGCCATATGGTACATCAGGCTACTGCATAAGCCGCTGCGAATTTTTGTTAGGAAATCTTCGTTTTGAAACAAGTTATCATGTTGCGACGCAAAAAACGCGTTTTTGCGTCGCAAACGCCATTTGGTTGAATGTTTAGCGGCGGTACTGTAGGCATTCAATCTAACTTCATCCCTTAAAGGTAGAATATGTGGCGCATTTCAAACAAATATTAATTAACGCCTCCTGCATCCTTTATCATTCACCAGGCCATTGTTGGACTGGAGGGTAGTGTCCAGCTGACACAGTGTGGCTGCTGGTATGAAATGGGTCGGAAAGTTCTCGCGATTTTGAATAGTCCACTTCAAACGATCATAACTTTCTGTTTTTGCGTGGCTTTGATCTGCGAAGATTCTACCGGCGCGAAGTTCTGAAAGTTCTTTAAAATTTGGTAGTCGGTTGGCGCAAGGGCTGGTGTATATGCCGGGTGAGGCAGATCTTCAACTCCTAGTTCGTTTAATTTAGGCGTGGTGACTGGCGAAGCGAATGGGCAGGCGATCCTCTTTTGACCAGTGCCGGCTGCAGCTCATGCAGTTTTTGGTACATCTCGTCGATTTCGCCACGGTGGGACTCCGCTGTGATGGTTCGGATTGGTTCCAGAAAGTTATAGTGAATCCCGCCAGCCGCCAACCACCACACTGTCTCATCGTCTTCTTATGGTGGTCATTCGGCTTTCAGAAGTGCCTGGGTGGTTTGGTTCGTCGACATGTAGTGCCGGAGATGGGCGGTATCGTCTTTGGTTATCGTGCAGGACACTCCTTTCATCTCATATCACGGCACGATCCAAAAACGGCTCGCTCTGATTCCGAAGAAACAAAAGAAGAACAGATTTCGAAGCATGATAAATTCTGGCAACCACACAATAGTGGTATCACTTTGGTACTCGGCGGACTTCAGCACGGAAGGTACCGTCAAAGATTCTTAACGTTATATCTGCCGGACGCCAGATCTTCTTCGTCTCCTCACTTTGTGCTCTTCTCTGCACCAGCAAAACTGTGTTTTAGGATCCGGCTACGGCCGTGCGCAATCTGCGGCCACAAACACACTTAGCATCGAATCTGGGGGTTTTCATAGGTAAATACCGCCAACCAAACTGAACAAACAAGCTGAGGTTAGGGTAACCGACTGCATAAGGAAATGCAACTGAGAAGAATAGTTCAAAAGAGAATTCGCTGGTTGCTGCTGTTACGCGAGGAAGTCATCGCTTGAAGCCGTCACAGCATCATTGAGTGCGCTACTCCTCTCTGACCTGCAGATACATTTACCACCGCAGTTATTGCCCTCGCTGCCGTCATTTCGATGTGATTTGGACTCGACCTGGGTGGTTCGGGCCGCATTGTGGCTCGTCAAGGGCACGCCGGGACATTGTGCCCTGCGCTTCGGACCCGCAATGCTAAGCCGATCACACCTCCGTCGCATAGCTTCGCCCTCCTCAGCCTCACTCGCGCGGTCCGACTGGCTTCACACCAGTCGTGGATGCGGACTGATCGTTAATTTCCCGAAGGAGAAAAAACGCGGCCTTTTCATGCTCGTCCAAGGCTGGATTTCACGGCGAGCGGAGTGCGACTTCGCCAGCAGCGATGCGTTCTCGTTCTCTTTTTCTTGCATGCCCTTCTGACGGCCTGTCCTTTCTATTTCCCATGGTCTTACGATCATGCGTTCTATGTTCCCATAGCAAACTAATTAGCGAGGTTACAGTGTATCACGGCTACGTTCATTAGGCACGTCACCAGCCAACCAGCAAACCCATCTCACACGGAAATGTGTCCGTCGACTCGCATTGTTAGCTCGGTTCCTTGATGTGTTGCGCATTGTGTTGCGAGGTATTCATGCCGAACACAGTCCTCATTCTTCGTTTCCTTCGTCTCCTTCCTCCTCGTTTGCCTTCCCCACCTGCAGGATTCTTCAGCGGTTCAGATGGAGTTTCAGCCAGAGAAGGAAAGAAAATAAGATCGTTTTAGCTTACTGGACAATCACATTTTCTTAAATCAAGGTTCACTCAGTTTGGCGTAGAGATGAGCAAAGTCTCTCCGCTGAAGTATTGAAGTGTTTGTTGTTAGTTTCTGAAGCTTCATTTTTGGTAGTCCAATTTCTCCGTTTTGAAGGAAGTTCCATCAGAAGGGTTTGAATACCTAAGGAGCTTCTCTCGTCAAATGGTTATGTAGTGCACCAAAAAGCCTGTTAATATTAATAATATAATAATATAAGCGGAAGTTCGACATTCTGGACTGGTTGTTAAGAACCAGTATTTACTGTTGATTGTTCAGCTCATGATTCGCTGTTGCTTATTTGACCAGTTTCTTCTGAAACACTGTCCACTCCCGCTCTTCTGCTGATCTGCTAATCACAGGGTCATGGCTCATTCATTTGGAGCGCTGCTGTGTGATATGGCCGAGTGAGACCTATACGACAAGACGCCACAAAGCATTGAATTACTGAATTGCTGAGAGACTCGGAGGCACATCGACGGGTAAAACTCTTCCAGGAGGTGACACGATTAGCATTGGGTGGTGTCAAGTTCCTTCGCTACTTCTTGAGTCAGATCTAGATGATTACGACTGCCAATTTCTATAGCATGTTAGCGAAATTATCTTGAAACTGCTATCTGCATCCCGCAGTCAACCATAAGAAACAACGGACAATCCTTCACAAAGTTCACGCCCTGCAAATAAATGACACCGCAGTGCAGGATCGAACTAGGTTGCTAAACCGTAGCTTATACAAACCGTTCGACTACCCATTCTTCTCCCAACCATTTCAATACTATTTCGAGAAAAGCTCGCTATCCAGTTCAGATGGAAACCGCATTCAGAGACTGTATCGCTTCCATAGACCCAGCTTTTAAGCAAAAGGATCATCTTAACAAACGTTCGGATCCTCGCTGCGGCGGCTGTGACGCTCCTCTGAATCCGGACAACTAGGACGCCTGTTCCACGTCTTTCAACTTCAGGAGCTCTATGCGCGACGTCTGTCACACGTCTTCTGTAACAATAAGCTCCGCGACGTCCGTGACACGGTTTCTAATTGTAAATCCAGACACTCGTGGTATGTCCTGAAAGCTCCTCAAGCAAATGAACATGCGGACAGACGGACATACGCCAGCTCTTTTAATACAACCTTCATGTCGAATTGAATCATTTGAAATCAAATAAGACACAATTCTGAACAAACTTTATGCTTCTGAAATCAAAGTGAAAGAATAATGAATTAATTTATGTTTTGAGGCTCCACATGCAGCAATCATGTAATGTGTCAAGTGACTGGATCGTGCCATGCAGTCGAAAAGGATTGGACATGGCGCAATCTATAATTCGGCACTGAAAAATGGCCCCTTCTTGCTCTTTAAAGCAAGCTTTAACTCGTTGTTTTTCCTCGAAAAATAAGAGTATAATAAAACTTCAAAGTATATATTCACTTATTGGTAAATTGTATCTTCAGAGAAAGTTGTACTGAAATTTTCCTTGAACAAAAATTACCCTAACCTTTTTGGAGAGCCTCGAGTTTGATGTAGGAAAAGCTCATTTCGATTTGGAAACGTTCGCTTTGATTTCAAAAGTCTTAGGCCAGCTTACAAGAGTGCAAAATTGAGTTGAAGTCCAATACGATTTAAATAGTGTCCAATTCGACGTGAAAGTGGTATATATGGTAGGGTGACCACTAGACCTATTTTGTTATGGGAAGCTTCCTCTGTGCTGCTCTGTACTATTTCTTTTCGAAAATGGATGCTAAAAACCTGCACTGATTCCCAGACAACCTAATATATCGCACGATTGATTGAGGTGGTGAAGGACGATAAGAAATCAACATTAACTCCTCCGTTCGTGGTGCGCGGGCGGCGCGTTGTACTTCTACGAAATGTAGTGCAAGTGCTCTTAACGGCTCGTCAAGTGACAAATGGCAGGCCAGTGTTTTGTCGTCTGCCAGCCGATTCTCTCAAAGTCCTGTTGCTCCGGCGAAGGTCAGCGGGCCTGGCTGCGAGTCTAGCCGACTCACTAATGTGCAGTCTATTTTCTTTCTTTCACATACAATTCGAAATGGATCGCAGTGGAACAGTTCACGTCCGTCCGCTGAAAAAAAAACGCTCTCTGGTGGCCGTGTTCATCCTGCAAAAGAACGTTGCGAGCTTACCCCATTTTGAATTCGGTCCGCCGATGATATGCCGAACAGCATTATTGCAGTGTTCGAACGAACCATTACGGATCGCAAGAATGGCCAGGGAGTCGTTCACGCGACGTACATTCCTAGCGATCACATTTCTCTTCGTTTACATGTGGTGTGTACTGTTTAAAGATCTGCCGCGCCTACTCTTTCAGCGCCGGAAGAAGATTGAAAACCAGGTCAGTTCAAACTATCTATGAAGACTCGATCTCTAAGCACACCTGACAAGTTACTGGTTTTTCTGAACAGTGACTCTTGTTGTAAATTCCTCTTGAAAAAAAAACTTTAAAAGGACACACTTAGTGTGGTGTTAATGAAAGTTTGACTGTGATCGTTTGCAGTGTGTTTCAGAATTCTCTAAATGTAAACGAAATTAGGTTGTGGTAATCACCGGCGGAGCAATGGGCATCGGCAAAGCTGTTGCGAAGCTACTGGCGCATCAGGAAAAGGCGAAGATCTGTATTCTGGACGTTAATGAGGTGAGCTCGGTCTCCATTCTGCAAACGTATTCCTAGTGAATGAGCATACAGTTTCTCAGGGCTCAGAGCGGTGTTTTTGGGGTTGGTGCTTAAAAGTCTCCTACCATTATTTATTTATTTATTATATTGTGCGTGGGCAGACGGATAGAGGAGAAAGGTCGGCGTTAGTCAATCTTTTTACGGGATGCACGACGCTTTCTACTCCTTTCTTTTTGGAGGCAATTTGAAAGTTCTCCGTAATGAATTGCGATGGTAAGCGATGGTCACTGCTTCATCCTTCTCAGACAAGTCTGCTACCAATTCATCAACCGCAGATGGATAGATGGCTTGGTTGAGCTGTTTGAGAATTCTAAACCAGGAACCTTTAGAGTTTACACGACAGCCGGAGCCTCCAGGGCTGCTCAACCAGGCGCGAATTCACCAGCTAACCACAAAAAAGAGATTAAATGTGGTTCACAATGAAGAAAACGTGAGAGTTAAATTGAAAAACAAGGCTCTAAATTAGATCATGCAGCGTACAATTTTTTAAAAGTGGCTCCAGTGGAGTTGAGGGGAATTTAATGGTTATCCATCCAAAGGCGTGCCTTTGTGCTGCCTAGGATACATAAAAAGCGGAAAACGAGCCCACATGAAATACCTGGGGAAACTCAGTTATCATAACCTGCAATTGAAAATACTGAATGAGCCTTGTTTATCAATTGCTTGGATGCGGATTTTTTTCATTTCATCAATGTGGTTTCCAGGTGATGGAGAACGCAAGATATATCCCAACTAAGCTTCATTATCTACTTCATAAAAAAATTCAAGAACTCGTTGAATCAAAGCACCTTAAGCCGATCTTTGTTTAGCCGTGACCGGGTGTTTTCCTCATTCCCTTCTTATCTCTCTCCCCGCAAGTCCGACGTCATAGGTTTCCCTGCTCTTATGATCCGTCGTCATCTTGTACTTAATCTGATGACATCCACCTTTTACAGGCCTCATCGTCGCATTCCATGTGATTCCAGCTTCACCCACAACTATATGAAGTGCTACTTGGGCTTTAGTCACAATATACTCCGCTTTAGACGCAACAGATTCGGGCCGTCTTCATTTCTTCCCCGACAGTACATGGGAAGGACGGAAGTTTTGAAAATATTCCCAGAAAACAGAAAAGCCAAAATGCCAGAAAACTCCTGAAGGAGTTCACAGGGGTCATCTGCGGCCCTAGTAGAAGATGGCAATATGCTAAAGCCATTTATACCCGTGTTCACGTTTATACGATGTAGATTGAAGTAAACTTAAGAAAAACGTTAATGTCTTCTCTGAGTCGAAAATTCTTTGGAAACTGGCGCTCTTGAAATTTAATCGCGTTACTCCTTTCGGTTCTCTCCACGAAACACAATGGAACGTGCATGGCGCTTATGAAAGAATTGTCGAAGAGTATTTCCTCAAGGATCAAAAACCGGAACACTAACCGCCCTAATTTGTTCTAGATTGCCCTTTTGCGGCGCGAAGGACTGCTAAATCGTCGCAAAAAGGTCACTCCTGGTTAGTTGTGCGAGAAATGCTGTTATTTCCCCGCTCTGCAAACGTGAGGTAACCTTCTGACTGCTGGGTTCCTTCCTCGCCACAGACAGCGGAACTAGCGGCTAAGTTTTATCTGATAGTTCGATCACTGGTGCGGTAGAATTCGGTGCCAACCTACAATCCCAAGCTTTTACAAGTCGAAGCCTAGAGTTTTTAACACGACAACTTTATAGTGGATAACTACTAGCAATAGATGCTCCAATGGAGAAAGGGCGTGTGATAGCGCAGTCTGAGAAGGCGCCGGCTGTTCCGTGCACCCGATTTCAGGTTCCTGGTTCGGATTTTCCATGCAGTTAGCCAAACCTTTCATCCTTCCAGTTTCGGTGAGGTAGTTATAGACCTGTTTGGGAAGGAGATAACTATGTTCTTTCCATCGGCTGGATATCATAAGTCATAGTAAGGGCCAAGAACGCCTTCAAACTGCCTCTCTAAGATCACATAGAAATAGAATGCGGCACATCTCAAACGCGGGCTTATTTATTTATTTATTTATTTATTTATTTATTTATTTATTTATTTATTTATTTATTTATTTATTTATTTATTGAATTCGTCCTAAGACGTATAAGAAAAACAACAAAGGAACATTCTCAAGCTAATCTAGGAGGCAGATGGAAAATTCCATGGAAACAAGCGTCGACCACCTAACAGAATAGTAAATACTGATAAAGTCATCCTTTATCCTTTTTTTATGAAGAACTAGGTTCTCTGCTTATTTTGCAGAATTAATGTTATTAAATAAATGCATCATTTTAGTTAACATCAAAACAACCTTCCAACTACTTTAGTGTGCACTACATATTTACCGAGCCTTGTTAAAATATGGTAAATAGAGAACGTAATGACGAACATAACCGCTCTTCATGGTATTCTACTTGTGCCTGGTAACGCGAACGCAATTCGAATGCACATCTTGCCTAAATAATGACTTTCTCGTGTACAGTCGTCAAATACATAGTTCAGTGTTTTGGGCCTACCAGGCAGTTCTGATAGATAATCGACCCGGAGGAAGAGAAGGATTTCGTAGTCTGTTCATGGTCGATTTGTGGTCCACGCACACAACTCTACGCTGAACAACTTCAAAAGGAAGAATTACTAGTGTTCAACTACAAATTCTGACGGGAAAACAAACACCGTTAGGTTTGGTGGCAAGTCGGCAACCGCAAGAAATGGGAGTTGTAGTTGATATGTGGAGGAATTGAACATAAAATCAGTTCGAAGGACATTCAAGAACTCACTTAGCAACTGGGCCACACGGGCTCCAAAGAATGAGGACGGAGAGAATAAAGGATAAGGTCGACGCTATTTATTCGTTTGTTCATTTTTCCTACCTGCATATAAGGAACTCCTCATAGAATACTACGGTCAAGTCAAAAAGAAATTATAAAAGAAACCAACAGGCATGTCAACAAGCATCTCTAACAATGGCGAAGTGACTGCGAGGAGGCAAATACACCGCTCTCAAGTTTAAAAAAAGGCTGCTGGAGCTCAACGCGCGATGAACGAAGCCCCAAAGTTAGACCTGGGTCTGGCATAGTATAGCTTAATTATAATGTCACCGCAAGTTACGGATGGAAACACAGAAAACGGTTTCGAGATACTTCTCTTAAAGCTTCCAGGCAACAACTTGAAGGCGATACAAACATGTCGCAGCTTGCGACGTGATTCCAGAGCTTGTAGACCTAAACAGCTATTCCTTATACTAGCCCAACGAATTTTAGGGTGCAAAAAACCACCCGGTCTAATCAGCGCTCTTCTATTATGCTTTGTTCATTGCTTACTCATTCGGCTTCAACTGATATGGTGGAAGTAAACTAAATGCGTACTTGGCCAAGCGGCTACTTCCAGGGGCTAGTCGATGTACCGTTAGCGTTTTATGCTTGCCACGCAATACCAGCACCAAATAAGTGGCTATGGAATGGACGGCCTAGTTGACCGGAGCTAGACACGAACAGTAAACGATCTGTGCTACCACGCGCTAATGCGCCTCCTCCGACTGCGCTACCTGGTGAGCGAAGACGATGGACAACTAACACAATTGGGGAAGGGAACGTATCAAACGTTGTGGAGGGGCAGACGCGTGTAGCAGTTGTCCGACCCACCGCTAGCGAGGCCTCGCTAGCGGGGTGTCGTACCTTCGAGCGATACGACATCGCTACCGATGCGACCGCGTCGCTGAGCTGAGCAAAGCGTCGGCCAGCATCGGTAACGATGCTACCCCATCAATCTCCCCCCGTTTTCATAATTTTTTAATTTCCTCGCGACGCAAATAGGGTCCGGGGGTCACCGTGTAGCACAGTCCTATTTGCCTTTTGAAACCGGAATTTATTTGCAGCAATGGTGTGTTTTAGCCCTCCCGACGCAGCTGCACACAACGCTATTAACTGCGCGCCTATTCGCTAGCTTCACGCTAGCGAAGAGACTTCGCTCAACGCTCTGTTCGTCGCCTTCGCTCGGGGTAAGCGAAGGTATGACATAGGCCTAATATACAAATAGCTTTCACATAAAGACGAAAAAACCGTAGAGCAGGTTCTGACGCTCATGCACTAATCAGTTCCAACTGAGAAGGGATCACCATCCTCTTTTAACATGTTTTGATAATGTTTTGATAAGCATGCGCAACAACACGATTTGAATAAAGTGCAGTTACACTTTTCAAAAAATTGAAAATATTTCCAAATGCTGTAAGCTAGTCAAAGTAAAAAACCTTAGCAACATAAAGGGTAAGGATGAAGGACGGCGTTACTCAATCCCTTTTGGGATGCGCCAGCGCATTCTACTTCTACGGGATGTCGTGGAGGCGACATGAATGCGTATTTGGCCATACAATGATTGCGGTGGCCAGCCGATGAACAAGTCAGCGCTCTATCCTTCCCAGACAAGTCTGGTACCAATTCACCAACCCCGGAAGGATGGAAGGCCTGTTGGCCTGGACGGGGAATCCGAACCTGTATCGGGTGCACGCGACAGCCGGCACCTCTGACTGCGCTACACGCGCCCCTTAGTAACATAGGCCGGAGAATAGCACTCCATTGCTACGGGTGTACTACACTCCTGATAGTAGCCCTAAAGAGGAGCTCTGAGTCTAAAACGGGCTCCAGTCTATTTATTCACTTTGTGCATGGACAGCAACGCAAATAAAAGCAACCAGCAGACAGTTTCAAATAAGTTCAAGGCGCACGAATTTTCTTTGGAGGCATTTACCAACACATTTTTGAGCGAATTCAGATGCGTTTGATGCTTCGAGCTCATCAATAGTGATGTTTTACCTTTTCACGAGGCGATATTTCAAGTCGCTTTTTATCAAGGCTTAGGGACCGGCACCGTGCTAAGATTTCTTTATTTGATCTAAGTGGAACACGAAAACTGGCCAGCCAGTCGTCAGCATCCTTCTGAGGGCAACTACGGTGGCAGCGTTAATAGCCCTTTTTTCTGCAGCTTTCGCGTTTCTATAGCTACTGCTAGCTGGCAACTGGTTTTTGCTCCGCAATGAGGTCGTTCTTGCGTCATAAACTTAAGCCTCGTTGCAGAAGGAGGGGTTGAAAACAGTTGACGAGATCACCAGCTGTGGAGGAATAGCGCAGTTCTTTCGATGCGACGTGTCCGATCCGAAGTCACTGGATTCGGCAGCAGCACAGATACGCAGTGATCCGAAGCTCGGTGAGTCGAAACTTCAGTTCGGAACGAAAAGAGTGTTGATGGGAAATTCAGGTCCGGTGAGTATATGCATAGCGAACGCGGCTGTGCTCAAGTTCGGGGAGTGCTTGGAGCTGTCAAACAAGGATTTTCGGACAAACGCCGACGTCAACATTCTTGGCCACATCTTTGTGGGTTTTTTGTTAGTTTTCATTAGAGAGCGGTCAACCTGTTATAGCCGATTTATCCCTGAGTCCAACATCTCGTTTTCTTCATTTTCATCCTCGGTGCAGTTAAAGTTTGATGACGCAGAGCTGCAGGCTATGGTGAGTTAGGGCCTTGCTAGCAGATGTGATGGGTTATTTAGAGGCACTACCTTATTTGTTAACCACGAGGAGAGCCACGCGTTTACAAGCAAACATAACGAAAGAAATTACAATTCGTTTAGGATAACAGGGAGAAGAACTGTAAAATTAGAAGGAAGCTCTAAAATTACAATCAACAGCATAACTTCTAAAGAAAGTGCAATTTAACAGAGAAAATACAGCCGAAATAGAGCGGCGAAATGTTTCACCATATCGCTTGATAAGCCGCGCTATCAGGGATTTCGGCTGTATTTTCTAGGTTAAATTGCTGTGAGTCGTTGATGGATCCGGCCTCTGATCGGAATCTGATCCCATTGTTTCTAGTGGAGTCGAAAATATGAAGAATCCAGAAAGAATAGTGACGTTCTTCTTCCTTTAACTGTCTTCACAACCGAACCGTCTCAAAACTAACCGGAATCCCTCAGTCGTATTCTATTAGCTGCTAGATTTTTGCAATTAACGAATAGGTAAACCTCCTGGTGATACCTGCAAAATAATTTTTTAATTAGACTACATGATAAATTATTACTCAAAAGGAACGGTTCCCAACTCATGGTGAGCTTTTGCAATGCTATTTTGGCAGGATGTAAGGCCCTATGAGCGGAGTTCGAAACCACAGTCAGTTTTTGCTGGACGCTTTTTTAAAGGCCTGAAAGGGAGGTCGGAACGCGTGTGCGCAACACTCACCAACCTCTACGACACCCCACAAGATGTGACTCGGCGGCGCAGTCGGTAAGAGTGCCACCTCGTAGGAGCTCATCGGAGGGTTTTTCAGTTCGAGTCCGAGGCTACCATTTTTTTGCACGTTTTAGCCTGTTATTATTACGCTTTCTCACGATCACAGGAGGCAATTTTAGACCATCAATGCTTACAACAAACCAAGGCTATCTAATTGCGCTTTCAAATGTACTAGTCTTTCAACTATTCATATCTGCGCCATATCATTTTTCTGGGAATAAAAAGTCTTTTATATTATTAAGGTAAAAGTCTTATATTATTATTCCCATTTTAGTCAACAGCTACGGTACAAAACTATGAAACAAGTAAAACACAAGCGCTTGTCACACCAGCAGCATCTTACAAAAGCCAGTGAGGAACAATCTTCTCCCTGGCAAGGAATGACCACTTCTTCTTCGTTGAACGCGTAATCTGTGGGTGTAGAGAAGAGTCCTGGGTGAACACCAACGTAGCCAACTGCCACTCACGCGTATGACAGACACGGCCGAAACACCGGAGCGCAGAACTGTTCGTAGGTCTGGCTTATAACCTGCAGTCACATCCACCTCCTCATTGAAACGCTTGTGTGAAACCAACTAGATGATACGCGTAGAAAGGTCCCATTTTCATTATACTACTTCTAAGCTATACTGCGTCTTCTTTCTGACAGTCGATATCTCCATAAATGGCGTCCATGAGGAGTCCTTTTATGGCGTTCGCGACCGCAATCTGCCTCCTTGTCGGAGATGTGGAATCCGGTGTGAAGGTGGAAAGTCGTCGGTCGACAACACGTTTAGGTGAGAACGACATCTTTAGCACTCTTATGTACCGATATGGCACGTGTTCATAATATTCAACCGTAAGATAAGCGTATTTGTATGCATTTACGATTGCGGTATCGTTGGTGATACGTTATGATATAGTGGTGGTGCAGACGTAAATAGTTGAATAACTAGCATATATGAAGGCGCAACCAGACAGTCTTCGTTTGCTGTAAGCATTGATAGTCTAAATTTGCCCCTGTGATCATGAGAAAGCGTAATTACAACAAACTAATACGTGCAAAAACGTCGGCAGCACGCGGACTTGAACTGAAAACCACCCCGTGTACCCTTACGAGGTCGCCCTCATTCCGGCTGCTCCGCCGAGGCATATCTCATTGGGTGCCGTATGGGTTGATGATAGTTACGCTCTCGCCTTCAGACCTCTTTTTCAGGCCTTCAAAAAGGCGTTCAACAAAAACTGACTGAGGTTCTGGACTCCGCTCTCAGGGCATTACATCCTGTCAAAATAGCATCACAAAAGCTCACCATGAGTTGAGAACCTTTCCTTGTCAGAGTATGTGAGAAATTATTGCTCTTCGAAAACTTGAGGCAAGCGCAGATTTTCAAGCTTTTTTCCACCTGTAAGCATACGCTAGGAGTAGAGCGACGGCTAAAAATAGATGTCTAAAAAACTTTTCGACTACCAATGGGATTCTTGGCCGTCGTGGTGGCCTCATAGCGGTGTGCCAGCTGCCGCTGTGAGGCCACCACGACGCCAGTGCAGTTAGAATGCAGAGCGGATGCGGGTGTGGGAGGCAGAGAACAAGCGGTTGGTGAAGTGAAGGTGCAGTTGGTGCTGTCTATGCTTGACTGGCTCTCCCTTGCCGCACTCCTTGCTTCTCGCTAATTGGGCAAAAACCCTATAAGTACCCAAAACTGTGCATAACAACTAAAAATCAATGTGGAACTTAGTGAACAACAAGCGTGAACGGATTTTCGGCTTCCATATTCCGAATTCGGATTCAGACATTTTAGACCTTCCGTTCTGTTTTTCAAGCTTCGTTTTATTGTCCCACAAATAAAATACTGCTGTGCACCAAGAAGAAACTAAGCACTATCCGCACTATTTATGTTGCATAAAACACATCGTTTTTCTCATAAATCTCTTGCCACACTAGGTACAGAAAACTAAGATACCTATTTTAAAGAGTGAAAAAAGAAACGCCAAAATAGAGATCACACCATGCGTTTGTCAAATATAACACGGTTCACGCGATGCTTGGCTTCAGGATGTCGCTGGGAGGCAATGTTGTCCGTCAAGAATTACCCATAAATGTTTGGTGACGAAATGCTACTTTATTCAAGGGTTCCAAAAACGGCGGCTGGTAAAATGTTACTCTAGGAACGTGTTTTGAATTATAACGTGGAATTTATAAAAACAAATACATAAGCAGTGTACGGGTGCACGCCGCAAGGGCTGTAAAGGGCATGGAAGGAGGTTGGCCTTATTGAGCTTCGAAATAAGATTTATGAATGCTCCTGTGAACTAAGGAAATTGAGAACCACCTCAGTGTAATGGAAACGAAAATGCTAGGGTGGACGGCTGGAGCTACGCGTTTGGACTGCGCTTGCAACGACACCATACGACAGATGTTCGGTGTCGCCTCGATAGCCGAAAAGCTGCGCGAAGCTCGTCTTCGGTGGTACGGCCATGTCCTTCGCGCTAACGACGACACCACCCGTAAGATTGGCTTGAACCTTGAGGTCCCTGGAAAGCGGCCCAGGGGACGCCCGAAGCAACGTTGGCTAGATACGTCGCACGTGGACTTAAAGATGGCTGGTGTGCATCCTCATCAAACATTTGATCGGGAGAATTGGCGTCACCACACCAGAAGAGCGGACCCGCCTCCAAGCGGGACAGACGCTAATGAAAATGACGATGATGATGTTGAATGCTCCTGTAGGTGTAAAAAAGTAGAAACGATTTATGAAACTTTGTGTGTGATTTTTGGACAACCCTCGGCTAATATTTTAGGACATATGTGAGGAATCTGTGCTTTTTAGGGAGATTGAGGATTGTTCGCTACTTTAGTGGAAAAAGATTTTACGCGCACTTCACACCAATCACTCATCGTTAAGGGGCAGCTTACTAACACAATGTACATATGTTTCACGACGTTGTGCCTTGCTCATACACCGAAGTAACAGCTTACTATTAAGAAGGCTATTATTAAGACTTCTATTAAGACTTACTATGTATTATTAATGGAAGTTTTGTTTAGGTAAAAAGAAAGCATTAAAAGTAGTGTCTGGGACAATTTTGCACTCATTTTTAAACAAACAGAAACTTTGACTTATTTACGCTGTCGCGTTTCAGATTCCGTTTTAATTTTTAACCTTTTCCGTTCCACCTTCAGTCATCCGCTTTTTGGAGACATTTGCGCACATTCCTATGAAACAAATATACTAAGAAGATGGATCAACTTGGTATGCATGTCCCAATATGATTGGCAAGCAACTGCACACTTTGCGCTTCATCGCAAGCAGTCTCCATCATCTTTAGCATGCAGATGAGTAACACCCAGTAACACCTTCACCTGCACCTGACCTTGATTATTTATTTATTTAGTTATTTTTATTCAAAGCGAGAATATGATTCACGCATAGAAACACAAAACAAGCACAAAGCATTGCATCTACCAAGAAACAAGTTTAGTTCCGTAAGAGTTCTATAATTTAAGAAATCTGTTCTAAGTCTCGACTATGCAACTGGCACACGAGGATCTCGCCAGCTCTCCATCCAAGAATTCCTCTGTGTCGTTGTTCAGCATTTTGGTGAGATTTCTAAACATCCGATAAGACCTGCTCTTTGTGCCTGCTCATTGGTGAGAGCAGACCAAATAGTTCAAATCTCTGAGGCCCGTTAGGAAACATGTAATATGTACTCATAGCGCAAAGGGAAGCACCTCATCATCGCTTCTGGTGAGGCCGGTCTGGGGCCGGATTCATCAACCACTTACAGCAATTTAACAGAGAAAATCACAAGGTGCGTAAAAAGTAATGACGCACTAAACGTAGACGTTAGAAATAACAACACATTATAAATTTTAACAAGTTTATATACAAAATGTCGACAATGAACTAGCGAACAGAATAGCATCACTTATATTTTGTATGGGCTTCTTTTCTGCAAATGCAGGGGCGAAGACGCCGAGGAAAGGCATCTACGGTGCGCCGTATGTAGTCCACGTCGATTTCGTTCCTTGCTTTGATCAGGTCATCCTTCACTGACTTCATACTTTTGTGGGAAGCAGCGCAAGCCATGTTTTCCAAAACTTTCCATATAGAGTAATTCAGCGGATTCAAACCCGGTCTATACAGAGGTCATTCCTGTGCCGAAATGAAGTCCTTCAAGTTGGCGCGACACCAGTCCTGAACAATCCTTGACTCTGCGCAGGAGTCTAATCCTGCTGGATGACATACGGCTTGCTGTCAAGGTGGGATTTAAGCCAAGGAACCAGTTGCTTCGTTAGGACATCAATACAGATAGTTCTATTGACTTATCTTCACTCCTGTATCCACGAAAACGAGAGACGCTTGTGATGATTGCACAAACAATGATACTGGCCGGATGCGCCTCCCTTGCAGCGAGCCTTCCGCCAGGATTGGCACTTTGGAGGTCCTTGAAGAGTACACAACACTTTTACAAGTTGAATTCACAAAAGTATCAAATCACTGAAGGTCGAAGCATAGAACGAAATCGACGTGGACTACTTGCGGCGCACCGTCGATGCCTTTCCTCGTCGTCTTCCCCTGTATTCGCAGCAAAGAACCCCATATAACATACAAGTGATGCTATTCTGTTCGCTAGATCATTGTTGACATTTTGTATATAAACTTGTTAACTTTTATAATGTGTTGTTATTTATAATGTTTACGTTTAGTGCGTCAATACTTTTTACGCTGCCTGTACAGCCGAAATCCCTGATAGCGCGGCTTATCAAGCGATATGGTGAGCGACAAGCCGCTTTATCTGATGGTGAGTTTTCTGCTGTGGATTCTCTATTAAAGTTATGTAAGTCGTGGATGAATCCGACCCCTGAATGCTTTGAAGAAGATCGACGTCCTTCTTTTTGATATCGTATTTTCCTTCTTCTGTTCTTTCAATATCAATCAGGTACATTGTAGTCTGCTTAGAGTGCACATTTTTATCTTCTGCAGACTATCAGGGCGTTCCTTCCCGACATGATTGCCGCTCAAAAGGGACAGATCGTCTCGATCGGCTCGATATGCAGCTACTTTGGCGAGCACTACGGCACGGCTTACTGGTAGGCGCTGCTTAGGAGCGCGCGACTGCTTTTGCTAATGGTCGATTTGCAGTGCTGCTAAGTTCGCCTGTCGTGGATTCATGGAAGCGCTGCAGATGGAGCTGATAGCCAAAGGTCTCTACAACAAGGTCGTGCTTACTTCTGTCTACCCGTACTTTGTGCGAACCGGTTTCATCGACCAACTAGAGGAGCCGTACAGCACGTATGTTCCTTCCGTTCACAGAGCAGCCAGCTATCTTTGCCGCGACTGTCTGCTTCAGCTTCTACGATGTCATCCCACTGGAGCAGTGTTCTAGTGAAGTGGTCGACGCTGTGCTGAAAGAGAAACTCTCGCATTTTATTCCCAGCGACATTGGAGTGCTCTGCGTCTATTTGAAATGGTTTGTCCTGCTTGTTATTCAACTAATTTTCTCGCAGTTTCCACGTACGCCTCAGAGAAAAGAACGAACCGGGTGTCCTAATTTCCTATCTAAACAAGCACCGAAGTACAAATCTATCACAGATTGGCGGGTAACGCATCAGTGAGAAGGCACTGCGCATCCTTCAAGCTGACAACTCGTAGGGTAGATTAATTAAAAAGTCGATTGGCAGCGTGCTGTGTGTTAGATAGGACCTAATTGCAGCGGTTTAATCATTTTATATCATTATGATGCATTGCGTAGAATGCGGCTAAATTATTCGTTAGAAATGAACCGATAACTTGGAATTGTTTTTTTGTTCTATACCGATGGATTTATTTATTTGACGGAACGAATATCTCCGAGTGCTCCAGCTACGCGTATATGGATCGCGAAGTCAATATGGCCAAAGTTCTAGCGCCAGAGCTGAGCAGGAGAAACGTGCGGCTTGGGAAGCTTTCAGGAGCGTCGAAGAAGTCGTGAGGAAGACGAAGAACGTCCGACTTCATGCCCACCTTTTCGACTCCACTGTTCTTCCTGCCCCAACATACGCCTCAGAAACCTGGAGCTATACGAAAGCAGGATGAACCCGAGATCAACGTCGCGCAGCGTGGAATCAAGAGATCGATGCTCGGAGTGATGCGACTCACGCAAGTGAGAGAACGTCTCCAGTGTTCCCAGCTTCGTCGACGTTCGAGGGTCAGAGACGCTGTCGCATGGGCCAAGTCGATGGAAATTAGGTGGAACGGTCATGCGCCTCGCAAACACCCGCTGGACGAGAGCCGTTAGCGACTGGATTCCGTGGGATGTCAAGAGGAATACCAGGACGCCCACCAACGCGTTCGTCAGACTTTTTGTGAAACCCTGAACGGACGATATGACGCACTCTGGCACGCGACAGGGATGAATGAAGACGCTTCTGGCGCCCGCTCGAGCAAGTCGATGATCAACGGGACGACAGGTGATACAGGTGATGCCGATGGATAACTGGTACGACAAAAAGGAGACAATGTTCGGCGATAATAAGTATAATCTTAATGTACGCCACGCATTCCACCTTCGCGAGCTATCGTGAATACTTCAAATATCTCTTCCGATCAAAACTCTAGCGCCGGGCAGGACCCGAACCCGCACCTCCTGCTAACAGGGCGGGAATCTTCTTCTTCTTCTTCTTCAGCGTTTGTCCCGCTTCATGGCGGGGTCCGCTTTTCTGGTGCCATGTCGCCATCTTTCCCGATCCCGTGCTAGATCAGAGTGGACATTGACAGGGCGGGAATGCTCCACGATATTATTAGGTTGGTGCATAAGTTCTCGGACATTTGGGGCATGAAATATTTATTATCACAACATACGAACAATAATATCAAATCATTTGAAGTAACCACCCTTTACATCAATTGTCTTTCGCCAACGTGCTGGTAAGTCATGGATGCCTTTTCTCCAAAACGTGGCCGGTTGTGATTGAGAAATGTGAGCAGTTCCTCTTTGACATCCTCTCGATTCCTAAATTGCTGGCCGTCCAATTTAGCGTTGAAGGCTTGAAAACAAATGATAATCAGAAGGAGCGAGATCTGGTGAGTAAGGTGGATGTGGAAGAACGGTCCATCCGTAGTCCGCCAACTCGGCCGCCGTCGCTCTAGCAATATGCGGTCTAGCGTTGTCGTGTTGAAAATACACCTTCACTTGCTCTCCTCGTGTGGTTCGAAGGTGGGCCCTCAACTTTCTCAGTTGGTTGACGTAAAACTCTGCCGTCACTGTTATCCCTTCGTTCAGCAGCTCCCAGTATTCTACGCCAAGAACGCTCCACCAAACGCATAGCATCACCTTTTTCACGTGAAGGTCGGGTTTCGGAACGTCCTCTGCCTCTCCAGTTGCGTCAACCCACTGTGCACGCCGGTGATAATTAGAGTAGAGTATCCACTTCTCATCCCGGTGACAAGGTTGTCCAGCCATCCGTGGGTACGTCTGAGGGTAAGGAGAGACAGAGCTACGTCGGCTCTGCGATCCATGTCATGTTGTGTCAAGTCGTGAGGTACCCAGCGACCCAATTTTTGCACCTTGCCAATCGACTTCAATCCTCGAACGACTGTTGAGTGACTAACGCCAAGAGTGCTTGATAGTTCGCGAGTGTATGGGTCCGCTTCCACTCTCCTTCGGAGGCCATCCAAATCCAGTGTCATCGGGCGCCCTTCTCGTTCATTATCTTCAACGGAGAATTCACCAGCTGCAAACTTCGAGAACCACTTGTACACAGTACTTCGAGCAGGAGCGCTCTCGTTGTAAACATCCTTCAGGCGACGATACGATTCGTTGGCATTGAGGCCAGATTGATGCAGGAATAACATGACGTGCCGAATATGCGTCTCAGTTGGGATGAATTGCTTAGCCATAATAGCTGACGTTAACAATGAAGAAGTAAATGTTAGGAGCAGTTTTGTAGCCCCTTCCTTTCTCTATCGATCGATCATTTACGCGTTGATACATGTGAGAAATTTGGTGGGAAAATGCGCTTTCAATTCAGGAGGGATCAAATGTCCGAGAACTTATGCACCAACCTAATACAATATCGTTGCTGTTTGATCGAACGTAACATCCACATCTCGTGGGACTCATCAGTACTAAAGCTTGCGTCCTCATTACCAGCCATTCGAGGTTTAAAGAAATGAACTGAATCACTTCAAATGAAGTTCCAGTATAGGTGAAAATGCGCTAAGTGCAAGTAATGGAGTCTCAATCGGCATTTTCCTTCCTACCAATTCAGCGATCCTGGGGTTGAAAGCGATGGTTGGTCTAGGTGAAATGCCAAGCGTTAATGTGCACATGATTGGAATCTGCGGACGAATCTGATATGTGCACATTTTGCTCAACTCATTTTGCTCAGCTGTCATCCTAGTATTGAATCGATATGGTCAAACAGCCGCCAGATGAATCTCAATTCGCCTGCGCCGCTCGTGGTATAGCAGGAGTGGCACGTTGTTCGTTCGGAAAAATCTTCCACGAAAAAATCCCATCAGCGCGATGATCCTGGTATTCATTTTATACTTCGCAAGAACAGTCGGCTACAGCTCTCGCCTAGCGGGTGTCAGCGAAACTCGCCACGAAATTGGCCACTTAATTTTCAATTACCTGGCGCTTGAGACAGTGTCTTTGATCGTCGAAAATAGACAAGATTCTGACGCCTTCTCTCCCTCGCGCGTGAGTCGGTGTATGAATGCCCCGAGGATAATGCTCTCCATTCTCCATTGTGCGACACTGCTCCCTGAAAATTCATAGGATTAGGACATTACTGAAACGTTCGTTAGCGCACTCGCCTCCCTGTCGGAATCATCCGATTCCATGTTTCTGGTATGGATATCCCGTCCAGAAAAACGAAACCCCATCCATCCGGTATCGGTGAATCGGTATCAGATTCTCCTGGGAAAGATAAGGGGTGATTTGCACGTCGGTTGGCCTTAAACTGCCTTCACGAAGAAGTAGACGTAGAACTGGAATGTGCGGTTCGTACCAAAAGGGGTGGAATAATGCCGTCCTTTATCCTTTACGTTAACATATGTAGGAAGAACGGTGGAGTCGAAGAGGTAGGTACGGAGACGTTGCTCGCTATTATCACTACTTTTTCAACACTTTCAAAAATTCTCCAAACCGTTAGCTTTGTTCTGCTAAGGTGACTCTTTGTACGTATGAGAAGACCGAGGATTTTGCCTCCGATACCTCAAACTTGGGTAATTAAAAGTTTATTATATGTTTTTAACTTCACATGAAACGGCGAACAAAGGATAATTATGCGAAATAAGGACAGAAAAATGAATGCGCTGGACGTTCCTGTGCTGAGGGCTGAGGGGCAAAAGGGCAAGAGAATGACTAATGCCGCGGCAATCGAGCCAGCTATTTATGCGCTGATCTAGGAGGCGCTCAAAACATTGCGCGGTTATCAGCGACTTCATCAAGTAGAGGAATGCTTCTGCGAACGAAAACATATTTGAATTTCTAGCACATGAATACAGTGAATATGCAGATTTTGTACATCATTGGGACTATGTAAATAAAAATACAATACGAGGACATTACAATCGTGATACTCTGGATCGTCGGCTATGTTGGCGTCCCATGCCAAAAGAATTCGGCACCGTTTCTTCCGTTGAACATGACCGCAGAATATGAGACGGTTTGATTAAAGCGTCATACGATTTGCAGGTATGTTCTGTAGGTGTCCGGTCAAATTGTAGCAAATTGTGCGAGTTTACCTACTTAGAACTGTCGCGCAACATTCCCAGGAGATCGATCGTTTAAAACTGAGCCAACCAATCCTTCTAGGATTAATCCTTCTTCAGTGCTACGTTTCTGGGCCTTTGAGTGACTTTTCAAATTTAGCCTGATCACCAGATCGGTCTTGCCGCTAGGTCGCAAGGTATTCAACTTCTCGTACAAGCCGAAGGCAAAACAGCAGATCAACGCAGTGGAGGACGTCTGACGATCGCTTGGTCATGATATAAACGAAGAACTATGAGTGCTTCATGTTTTATAATTCTAAGAGCTTTAAATGGGTTGCAACCGTGACTCACCAACCACATTTTTGTGGTCTGTAAGTATGACTGTACATATGGACGTTTCACTCGATTGTTTTTGTATTTATTTTCGTTCTGTGAGAGAAATAAACCTTGATATGCAGGCAGGCACTTTAGTATATCTTTTTAATGTGTAGTGGCACAATGCGCGCAGTCTCCTGTGCATATAATTCAGGAACTGTTAAGATTAATTATAAACGAAGGAGGCTCCATCTACATCAGGTATGCGCCAAGTATTTTAATAGGCCTCCGTAATCGGTTAGAAGGACGCTTCGAAAAATTATTTTACACCGTGGAATTTTTTCGAGAAAGGCGGAGCGCGAAATGCGGAATGAATGAGTTCAGGAATGGGAGGAAACCGGAATACAAAACACGGAAGCAAACATAATAAAAAAATACTGCTTCATCCCGCAGTATATTCCATGATCGACTGTCGTTAAATCTTGGCATGACGTTGATATTAATTGGATTGTTTCGAGCTGTGGAGCAAGGATTGTTATCCATACTGTATTCGGCTGACGTTTCGGCGTAAACCCTTTCTCATAGCCTGGAAAAGTCAAGCGATGTATGAAAAGTTACTCATCCAACAACTAAAGTCACAAGAGTTTCCGGAATTAATAGGAGTAGTCAAAGTGGAATGAAATAGCCCAACTAACCTTATGGAAGCAGAGGAGATGCTGGTAAGTCACCCTCGGATGGAGGTAGTTTGGATGAATGAGACTACCACCTTAGGGTCAACCATTCAGCGACTCTCCGGCTGTCCCCACCGGGGTTAAGCCTACATACATAGTCAGCAAAGGGGGCTAGCTCCCGGATTAGTGCTACGCGCTCTTGCTTGCCATTGATTCTTGAAGGCAATCTACAGCGTCTCGAGAGTCTTGCGCGCTGCGATATCGACCTCTCGAGCCAGGATTGTAAAGGCGACCTCAACCACTGCGCCACCATGGATGGCTGTGCTCCCCCGACGGCGTGGAAGTCTGGCATCTCCGAAGCCCGTCCATGTGCTCCTTGACCCTCACCCAAAGCGGCCTGCTCGTGTCATCAATGTATTCCCCCTGGCCTCAGGAGTGGTATACCCACCACCCCCCCCCCTTGCACTCATGGTCAGTGCAAGTGGTGGAGTATACCACTCCTGAAGCCGTGCAATCCCTTCCTTTCCAAAAGGGTATACCATGCAGGACGGGGTATTACAAGCGCTTCCATAGAGCTAGTAGGGCCATCTCACTCGCCTTTCGTCTCCTTCTCTTATTACAGGGTGCGTAAAAAGTATTGACACAGTAAACAGCGGTTGTGGAAATAGCAGTGCGCAGTAATATTTAGCACCTTCACATCAAAAACATGAAAAATAATGTCACAAACACGAAAAACAACTCGTAATCGATATGGGCTCCTTTAATGTGAATAGAGGAGCGAAAACAGCGGGAAAACCCATTGGCGGTCGCCGCAAGTAGTTTACGTGGATTTCGTCCCGTGCATTGAAAAGGGTAGTCTTCAGCGACTGGTCACTTCTGTAGGAAGTAGCCCAGAACTTATTCTCCAAAATCGCCTAAAAAGGAGTAATCCAGCCGATTGATGTTCAAGCTGATCTCGTCTAACCATGAGCAGCTGTTCATACCTGCGAGCTTTTATCTGCTTGTTATCATTGGACAGAGATCGATAATCTTGGAACTGAATGTTATCGTGCTTGAACATCTTGTAAGCATCATCTGTTACAACAGAGCCGTAGTTGACTATATGTCATTGACCTCTTTCATCACCGACTGTTTTAAACAGCGCTTAATTCTCTTCTGATTGAATACTTGATGCCGCCAGCAGGGGTCGAACCTGCGACCTTGGGCTTATTAGACCCACGCTCTAACCGAATGAGCTATGGCGGCTGTGGGTGCTGCAGCCGAGTAGTCGTCGACGAACCCTTGCCGTTTTCCTGCAACTGGCCCACACCTGCGTACGCCGCGAGGTCTGCGGCACTGCTGGATCGCCACCCGGTGGAGCTGCACGCAAAAAGGTTTGCCGCCAGCAGGGGTCGAACCTGCGACCTTGGGCTTATTAGACCCACGCTCTAACCGACTGAGCTATGGCGGCTGTGGGTTTTGCAGCCGAGTAGTCGTCGACGAACCCTTGCCGTTTTCCTGCAACTGGCCCACACCTGCGTACGCCTCCAGGTCTGCGGCACTGCTGGATCCCCACCCGGTGGAGCTGCGCGCAAAAAGGTTTGCCGCCAGCAGGGGTCGAACCTGCGACCTTTGGCTTATTAGACCCACGCTCTAACCGACTGAGCTATGGCGGCTGTGGGTGCTGCAGCCGAGTAGTCGTCGACGAACCCTTGCCGTTTTCCTGCAACTGGCCCACACCTGCGTACGCCGCGAGGTCTGCGGCACTGCTGGATCGCCACCCGGTGGAGCTGCGCGCAAAAAGGTTTGCCGCCAGCAGGGGTCGAACCTGCGACCTTGGGCTTATTAGACCCACGCTCTAACCGACTGAGCTATGGCGGCTGTGGGTTTTGCAGAGGAGTAGTCGTCGACGAACCCTTGCGGTTTTCCTGCAACTGGCCCACACCTGCGTACGCCTCCAGGTCTGCGACACTGCTGGATCCCCACCCGGTGGAGCTGCGCGCAAAAAGGCTTGCCGCCAGCAGGGTCGAACCTGCGACCTTGGGCTTATTAGACCCACGCTCTAACCGACTGAGCCATGGCGGCTGTGGGTGCTGCAGCCGAGTAGTCGTCGACGAACCCTTGCCGTTTTCCTGCAACTGGCCCACACCTGCGTACGCCTCGAGGCCTGCGGCACTGCTGGATCGCCGCCCGGTGGAGCTGCACGCAAAAAGGTTTGCCGCCAGCAGGGTCGAACCTGCGACCTTGGGCTTATTAGACCCACGCTCTAACCGACTGAGCCATGGCGGCTGTGGGTGCTGCAGCCGAGTAGTCGTCGACGAACCCTTGCCGTTTTCCTGCAACTGGCCCACACCTGCGTGCGCCGCGAGGTCTGCGGCACTGCTGGATCGCCACCCGGTGGAGCTGCACGCAAAAAGGTTTGCCGCCAGCAGGGGTCGAACCTGCGACCTTGGGCTTATTAGACCCACGCTCTAACCGACTGAGCTATGGTGGCTGCGGGTGCTGCAGCCGAGTAGTCGTCGACGAACCCTTGCCGTTTTCCTGCAACTGGCCCACACCTGCGTACGCCTCGAGGTCTGCGGCACTGCTGGATCGCCACCCGGTGGAGCTGCACGCAAAAAGGTTTGCCGCCAGCAGTGGTCGAACCTGCGACCTTGGGCTTATTAGACCCCCGCTCTAACCGACTGAGCTATGGCGGCTGTGGGTTTTGCAGAGGAGTAGTCGTCGACGAACCCTTGCCGTTTTCCTGCAACTGGCCCACACCTGCGTACGCCTCGAGGTCTGCGGCACTGCTGGATCGCCGCCCGGTGGAGCTGCGCGCAAAAAGGCTTGCCGCCAGCAGGGTCGAACCTGCGACCTTGGGCTTATTAGACCCACGCTCTAACCGACTGAGCCATGGCGGCTGTGGGTGCTGCAGCCGAGTAGTCGTCGACGAACCCTTGCCGTTTTCCTGCAACTGGCCCACACCTGCGTACGCCTCGAGGCCTGCGGCACTGCTGGATCGCCGCCCGGTGGAGCTGCACGCAAAAATGTTTGCCGCCAGCAGGGGTCGAACCTGCGACCTTGGGCTTATTAGACCCACGCTCTAACCGACTGAGCTATGGCGGCTGTGGGTGCTGCAGCCGAGTAGTCGTCGACGAACCCTTGCCGTTTTCCTGCAACTGGCCCACACCTGCGTACGCAGCGAGGTCTGCGGCACTGCTGGATCGCCGCCCGGTGGAGCTGCACGCAAAAAGGTTTGCCGCCAGCAGGGGTCGAACCTGCGACCTTGGGCTTATTAGACCCACGCTCTAACCGACTGAGCTATGGCGGCTGTGGGTGCTGCAGCCGAGTAGTCGTCGACGAACCCTTGCCGTTTTCCTGCAACTGGCCCACACCTGCGTACGCCTCGAGGTCTGCGGCACTGCTGGATCCCCACCCGATGGAGCTGCGCGCAAAAAGGTTTGCCGCCAGCAGGGGTCGAACCTGCGACCTTGGGCTTATTAGACCCACGCTCTAACCGACTGAGCTATGGCGGCTGTGGGTGCTGCAGCCGAGTAGTCGTCGACGAACCCTTGCCGTTTTCCTGCAACTGGCCCACACCTGCGTACGCCTCGAGGTCTGCGGCACTGCTGGATCCCCACCCGATGGAGCTGCGCGCAAAAAGGTTTGCCGCCAGCAGGGGTCGAACCTGCGACCTTGGGCTTATTAGACCCACGCTCTAACCGACTGAGCTATGGTGGCTGCGGGTGCTGCAGCCGAGTAGTCGTCGACGAACCCTTGCCGTTTTCCTGCAACTGGCCCACACCTGCGTGCGCCGCGAGGTCTGCGGCACTGCTGGATCGCCACCCGGTGGAGCTGCACGCAAAAAGGTTTGCCGCCAGCAGGGGTCGAACCTGCGACCTTGGGCTTATTAGACCCACGCTCTAACCGACTGAGCTATGGCGGCTGTGGGTGCTGCAGCCGAGTAGTCGTCGACGAACCCTTGCCGTTTTCCTGCAACTGGCCCACACCTGCGTACGCCGCGAGGTCTGCGGCACTGCTGGATCGCCACCCGGTGGAGCTGCGCGCAAAAAGGTTTGCCGCCAGCAAGGGTCGAATCTGCAACCTTGGGCTTATTAGACCCACGCTCTAACCGACTGAGCTATGGCGGCTGTGGGTGCTGCAGCCGAGTAGTCGTCGACGAACCCTTGCCGTTTTCCTGCAACTGGCCCACACCCGCGAACGCCTCCAGGTCTGCGGCACTGCTGGATCCCCACCCGGTGGAGCTGCGCGCAATACGGTTTGCCGCCAGCAGGGGTCGAACCTGCGACCTTGGGCTTATTAGACCCACGCTCTAACCGACTGAGCTATGGCGGCTGTGGGTGCTGCAGCCGAGTAGTCGTCGACGAACCCTTGCCGTTTTCCTGCAACTGGCCCACACCTGCGTACGCAGCGAGGTCTGCGGCACTGCTGGATCGCCGCCCGGTGGAGCTGCACGCAAAAAGGTTTGCCGCCAGCAGGGGTCGAACCTGCGACCTTGGGCTTATTAGACCCACGCTCTAACCGACTGAGCTATGGCGGCTGTGGGTGCTGCAGCCGAGTAGTCGTCGACGAACCCTTGCCGTTTTCCTGCAACTGGCCCACACCTGCGTACGCCTCGAGGTCTGCGGCACTGCTGGATCCCCACCCGATGGAGCTGCGCGCAAAAAGGTTTGCCGCCAGCAGGGGTCGAACCTGCGACCTTGGGCTTATTAGACCCACGCTCTAACCGACTGAGCTATGGTGGCTGCGGGTGCTGCAGCCGAGTAGTCGTCGACGAACCCTTGCCGTTTTCCTGCAACTGGCCCACACCTGCGTGCGCCGCGAGGTCTGCGGCACTGCTGGATCGCCACCCGGTGGAGCTGCACGCAAAAAGGTTTGCCGCCAGCAGGGGTCGAACCTGCGACCTTGGGCTTATTAGACCCACGCTCTAACCGACTGAGCTATGGCGGCTGTGGGTGCTGCAGCCGAGTAGTCGTCGACGAACCCTTGCCGTTTTCCTGCAACTGGCCCACACCTGCCTACGCCGCGAGGTCTGCGGCACTGCTGGATCGCCACCCGGTGGAGCTGCGCGCAAAAAGGTTTGCCGCCAGCAAGGGTCGAATCTGCAACCTTGGGCTTATTAGACCCACGCTCTAACCGACTGAGCTATGGCGGCTGTGGGTGCTGCAGCCGAGTAGTCGTCGACGAACCCTTGCCGTTTTCCTGCAACTGGCCCACACCCGCGAACGCCTCCAGGTCTGCGGCACTGCTGGATCCCCACCCGGTGGAGCTGCGCGCAATACGGTTTGCCGCCAGCAGGGGTCGAACCTGCGACCTTGGGCTTATTAGACCCACGCTCTAACCGACTGAGCTATGGCGGCTGTGGCTGCTGCAGCCGAGTAGTCGTCGACGAACCCTTGCCGTTTTCCTGCAACTGGCCCACACCTGCGTACGCCTCGAGGCCTGCGGCACTGCTGGATCGCCGCCCGGTGGAGCTGCACGCAAAAATGTTTGCCGCCAGCAGGGGTCGAACCTGCGACCTTGGGCTTATTAGACCCACGCTCTAACCGACTGAGCTATGGCGGCTGTGGGTGCTGCAGCCGAGTAGTCGTCGACGAACCCTTGCCGTTTTCCTGCAACTGGCCCACACCTGCGTACGCAGCGAGGTCTGCGGCACTGCTGGATCGCCGCCCGGTGGAGCTGCACGCAAAAAGGTTTGCCGCCAGCAGGGGTCGAACCTGCGACCTTGGGCTTATTAGACCCACGCTCTAACCGACTGAGCTATGGCGGCTGTGGGTGCTGCAGCCGAGTAGTCGTCGACGAACCCTTGCCGTTTTCCTGCAACTGGCCCACACCTGCGTACGCCTCGAGGTCTGCGGCACTGCTGGATCCCCACCCGATGGAGCTGCGCGCAAAAAGGTTTGCCGCCAGCAGGGGTCGAACCTGCGACCTTGGGCTTATTAGACCCACGCTCTAACCGACTGAGCTATGGCGGCTGTGGGTGCTGCAGCCGAGTAGTCGTCGACGAACCCTTGCCGTTTTCCTGCAACTGGCCCACACCTGCGTACGCCTCGAGGTCTGCGGCACTGCTGGATCCCCACCCGATGGAGCTGCGCGCAAAAAGGTTTGCCGCCAGCAGGGGTCGAACCTGCGACCTTGGGCTTATTAGACCCACGCTCTAACCGACTGAGCTATGGTGGCTGCGGGTGCTGCAGCCGAGTAGTCGTCGACGAACCCTTGCCGTTTTCCTGCAACTGGCCCACACCTGCGTGCGCCGCGAGGTCTGCGGCACTGCTGGATCGCCACCCGGTGGAGCTGCACGCAAAAAGGTTTGCCGCCAGCAGGGGTCGAACCTGCGACCTTGGGCTTATTAGACCCACGCTCTAACCGACTGAGCTATGGCGGCTGTGGGTGCTGCAGCCGAGTAGTCGTCGACGAACCCTTGCCGTTTTCCTGCAACTGGCCCACACCTGCGTACGCCGCGAGGTCTGCGGCACTGCTGGATCGCCACCCGGTGGAGCTGCGCGCAAAAAGGTTTGCCGCCAGCAAGGGTCGAATCTGCAACCTTGGGCTTATTAGACCCACGCTCTAACCGACTGAGCTATGGCGGCTGTGGGTGCTGCAGCCGAGTAGTCGTCGACGAACCCTTGCCGTTTTCCTGCAACTGGCCCACACCCGCGAACGCCTCCAGGTCTGCGGCACTGCTGGATCCCCACCCGGTGGAGCTGCGCGCAATACGGTTTGCCGCCAGCAGGGGTCGAACCTGCGACCTTGGGCTTATTAGACCCACGCTCTAACCGACTGAGCTATGGCGGCTGTGGGTGCTGCAGCCGAGTAGTCGTCGACGAACCCTTGCCGTTTTCCTGCAACTGGCCCACACCTGCGTACGCAGCGAGGTCTGCGGCACTGCTGGATCGCCGCCCGGTGGAGCTGCACGCAAAAAGGTTTGCCGCCAGCAGGGGTCGAACCTGCGACCTTGGGCTTATTAGACCCACGCTCTAACCGACTGAGCTATGGCGGCTGTGGGTGCTGCAGCCGAGTAGTCGTCGACGAACCCTTGCCGTTTTCCTGCAACTGGCCCACACCTGCGTACGCCTCGAGGTCTGCGGCACTGCTGGATCCCCACCCGATGGAGCTGCGCGCAAAAAGGTTTGCCGCCAGCAGGGGTCGAACCTGCGACCTTGGGCTTATTAGACCCACGCTCTAACCGACTGAGCTATGGTGGCTGCGGGTGCTGCAGCCGAGTAGTCGTCGACGAACCCTTGCCGTTTTCCTGCAACTGGCCCACACCTGCGTGCGCCGCGAGGTCTGCGGCACTGCTGGATCGCCACCCGGTGGAGCTGCACGCAAAAAGGTTTGCCGCCAGCAGGGGTCGAACCTGCGACCTTGGGCTTATTAGACCCACGCTCTAACCGACTGAGCTATGGCGGCTGTGGGTGCTGCAGCCGAGTAGTCGTCGACGAACCCTTGCCGTTTTCCTGCAACTGGCCCACACCTGCCTACGCCGCGAGGTCTGCGGCACTGCTGGATCGCCACCCGGTGGAGCTGCGCGCAAAAAGGTTTGCCGCCAGCAAGGGTCGAATCTGCAACCTTGGGCTTATTAGACCCACGCTCTAACCGACTGAGCTATGGCGGCTGTGGGTGCTGCAGCCGAGTAGTCGTCGACGAACCCTTGCCGTTTTCCTGCAACTGGCCCACACCCGCGAACGCCTCCAGGTCTGCGGCACTGCTGGATCCCCACCCGGTGGAGCTGCGCGCAATACGGTTTGCCGCCAGCAGGGGTCGAACCTGCGACCTTGGGCTTATTAGACCCACGCTCTAACCGACTGAGCTATGGCGGCTGTGGCTGCTGCAGCCGAGTAGTCGTCGACGAACCCTTGCCGTTTTCCTGCAACTGGCCCACACCTGCGTACGCAGCGAGGTCTGCGGCACTGCTGGATCGCCGCCCGGTGGAGCTGCACGCAAAAAGGTTTGCCGCCAGCAGGGGTCGAACCTGCGACCTTGGGCTTATTAGACCCACGCTCTAACCGACTGAGCTATGGCGGCTGTGGGTGCTGCAGCCGAGTAGTCGTCGACGAACCCTTGCCGTTTTCCTGCAACTGGCCCACACCTGCGTACGCAGCGAGGTCTGCGGCACTGCTGGATCGCCGCCCGGTGGAGCTGCACGCAAAAAGGTTTGCCGCCAGCAGGGGTCGAACCTGCGACCTTGGGCTTATTAGACCCACGCTCTAACCGACTGAGCTATGGCGGCTGTGGGTGCTGCAGCCGAGTAGTCGTCGACGAACCCTTGCCGTTTTCCTGCAACTGGCCCACACCTGCGTACGCAGCGAGGTCTGCGGCACTGCTGGATCGCCGCCCGGTGGAGCTGCACGCAAAAAGGTTTGCCGCCAGCAGGGGTCGAACCTGCGACCTTGGGCTTATTAGACCCACGCTCTAACCGACTGAGCTATGGCGGCTGTGGGTGCTGCAGCCGAGTAGTCGTCGACGAACCCTTGCCGTTTTCCTGCAACTGGCCCACACCTGCGTACGCCGCGAGGTCTGCGGCACTGCTGGATCGCCACCCGGTGGAGCTGCGCGCAAAAAGGTTTGCCGCCAGCAAGGGTCGAATCTGCAACCTTGGGCTTATTAGACCCACGCTCTAACCGACTGAGCTATGGCGGCTGTGGGTGCTGCAGCCGAGTAGTCGTCGACGAACCCTTGCCGTTTTCCTGCAACTGGCCCACACCCGCGAACGCCTCCAGGTCTGCGGCACTGCTGGATCCCCACCCGGTGGAGCTGCGCGCAATACGGTTTGCCGCCAGCAGGGGTCGAACCTGCGACCTTGGGCTTATTAGACCCACGCTCTAACCGACTGAGCTATGGCGGCTGTGGGTGCTGCAGCCGAGTAGTCGTCGACGAACCCTTGCCGTTTTCCTGCAACTGGCCCACACCTGCGTACGCAGCGAGGTCTGCGGCACTGCTGGATCGCCGCCCGGTGGAGCTGCACGCAAAAAGGTTTGCCGCCAGCAGGGGTCGAACCTGCGACCTTGGGCTTATTAGACCCACGCTCTAACCGACTGAGCTATGGCGGCTGTGGGTGCTGCAGCCGAGTAGTCGTCGACGAACCCTTGCCGTTTTCCTGCAACTGGCCCACACCTGCGTACGCAGCGAGGTATGCGGCACTGCTGGATCGCCGCCCGGTGGAGCTGCACGCAAAAAGGTTTGCCGCCAGCAGGGGTCGAACCTGCGACCTTGGGCTTATTAGACCCACGCTCTAACCGACTGAGCTATGGCGGCTGTGGGTGCTGCAGCCGAGTAGTCGTCGACGAACCCTTGCCGTTTTCCTGCAACTGGCCCACACCTGCGTACGCCGCGAGGTCTGCGGCACTGCTGGATCGCCACCCGGTGGAGCTGCGCGCAAAAAGGTTTGCCGCCAGCAGGGGTCGAACCTGCGACCTTGGGCTTATTAGACCCACGCTCTAACCGACTGAGCTATGGCGGCTGTGGGTGCTGCAGCCGAGTAGTCGTCGACGAACCCTTGCCGTTTTCCTGCAACTGGCCCACACCCGCGAACGCCTCCAGGTCTGCGGCACTGCTGGATCCCCACCCGGTGGAGCTGCGCGCAATACGGTTTGCCGCCAGCAGGGGTCGAACCTGCGACCTTGGGCTTATTAGACCCACGCTCTAACCGACTGAGCTATGGCGGCTGTGGCTGCTGCAGCCGAGTAGTCGTCGACGAACCCTTGCCGTTTTCCTGCAACTGGCCCACACCTGCGTACGCAGCGAGGTCTGCGGCACTGCTGGATCGCCGCCCGGTGGAGCTGCACGCAAAAAGGTTTGCCGCCAGCAGGGGTCGAACCTGCGACCTTGGGCTTATTAGACCCACGCTCTAACCGACTGAGCTATGGCGGCTGTGGGTGCTGCAGCCGAGTAGTCGTCGACGAACCCTTGCCGTTTTCCTGCAACTGGCCCACACCTGCGTACGCAGCGAGGTCTGCGGCACTGCTGGATCGCCGCCCGGTGGAGCTGCACGCAAAAAGGTTTGCCGCCAGCAGGGGTCGAACCTGCGACCTTGGGCTTATTAGACCCACGCTCTAACCGACTGAGCTATGGCGGCTGTGGCTGCTGCAGCCGAGTAGTCGTCGACGAACCCTTGCCGTTTTCCTGCAACTGGCCCACACCTGCGTACGCAGCGAGGTCTGCGGCACTGCTGGATCGCCGCCCGGTGGAGCTGCACGCAAAAAGGTTTGCCGCCAGCAGGGGTCGAACCTACGACCTTGGGCTTATTAGACCCACGCTCTAACCGACTGAGCTATGGCGGCTGTGGGTGCTGCAGCCGAGTAGTCGTCGACGAACCCTTGCCGTTTTCCTGCAACTGGCCCACACCTGCGTACGCAGCGAGGTCTGCGGCACTGCTGGATCGCCGCCCGGTGGAGCTGCACGCAAAAAGGTTTGCCGCCAGCAGGGGTCGAACCTGCGACCTTGGGCTTATTAGACCCACGCTCTAACCGACTGAGCTATGGCGGCTGTGGGTGCTGCAGCCGAGTAGTCGTCGACGAACCCTTGCCGTTTTCCTGCAACTGGCCCACACCTGCGTACGCCGCGAGGTCTGCGGCACTGCTGGATCGCCACCCGGTGGAGCTGCGCGCAAAAAGGTTTGCCGCCAGCAAGGGTCGAATCTGCAACCTTGGGCTTATTAGACCCACGCTCTAACCGACTGAGCTATGGCGGCTGTGGGTGCTGCAGCCGAGTAGTCGTCGACGAACCCTTGCCGTTTTCCTGCAACTGGCCCACACCCGCGAACGCCTCCAGGTCTGCGGCACTGCTGGATCCCCACCCGGTGGAGCTGCGCGCAATACGGTTTGCCGCCAGCAGGGGTCGAACCTGCGACCTTGGGCTTATTAGACCCACGCTCTAACCGACTGAGCTATGGCGGCTGTGGGTGCTGCAGCCGAGTAGTCGTCGACGAACCCTTGCCGTTTTCCTGCAACTGGCCCACACCTGCGTACGCAGCGAGGTCTGCGGCACTGCTGGATCGCCGCCCGGTGGAGCTGCACGCAAAAAGGTTTGCCGCCAGCAGGGGTCGAACCTGCGACCTTGGGCTTATTAGACCCACGCTCTAACCGACTGAGCTATGGCGGCTGTGGGTGCTGCAGCCGAGTAGTCGTCGACGAACCCTTGCCGTTTTCCTGCAACTGGCCCACACCTGCGTACGCAGCGAGGTCTGCGGCACTGCTGGATCGCCGCCCGGTGGAGCTGCACGCAAAAAGGTTTGCCGCCAGCAGGGGTCGAACCTGCGACCTTGGGCTTATTAGACCCACGCTCTAACCGACTGAGCTATGGCGGCTGTGGGTGCTGCAGCCGAGTAGTCGTCGACGAACCCTTGCCGTTTTCCTGCAACTGGCCCACACCTGCGTACGCCTCGAGGTCTGCGGCACTGCTGGATCGCCGCCCGGTGGAGCTGCACGCAAAAAGGTTTGCCGCCAGCAGGGGTCGAACCTGCGACCTTGGGCTTATTAGACCCACGCTCTAACCGACTGAGCTATGGCGGCTGTGGGTGCTGCAGCCGAGTAGTCGTCGACGAACCCTTGCCGTTTTCCTGCAACTGGCCCACACCTGCGTACGCCTCGAGGTCTGCGGCACTGCTGGATCGCCGCCCGGTGGAGCTGCACGCAAAAAGGTTTGCCGCCAGCAGGGGTCGAACCTGCGACCTTGGGCTTATTAGACCCACGCTCTAACCGACTGAGCTATGGCGGCTGTGGGTGCTGCAGCCGAGTAGTCGTCGACGAACCCTTGCCGTTTTCCTGCAACTGGCCCACACCTGCGTACGCCGCGAGGTCTGCGGCACTGCTGGATCGCCACCCGGTGGAGCTGCGCGCAAAAAGGTTTGCCGCCAGCAAGGGTCGAATCTGCAACCTTGGGCTTATTAGACCCACGCTCTAACCGACTGAGCTATGGCGGCTGTGGGTGCTGCAGCCGAGTAGTCGTCGACGAACCCTTGCCGTTTTCCTGCAACTGGCCCACACCTGCGTACGCCTCGAAGTCTGCGGCACTGCTGGATCCCACCCGATGGAGCTGCGCGCAAAAAGGTTTGCCGCCAGCAGGGGTCGAACCTGCGACCTTGGGCTTATTAGACCCACGCTCTAACCGACTGAGCTATGGCGGCTGTGGGTGCTGCAGCCGAGTAGTCGTCGACGAACCCTTGCCGTTTTCCTGCAACTTGCCCACACCTGCGTACGCCTCGAGGTCTGCGGCACTGCTGGATCGCCGCCCGGTGGAGCTGCACGCAAAAAGGTTTGCCGCCAGCAGGGGTCGAACCTGCGACCTTGGGCTTATTAGACCCACGCTCTAACCGACTGAGCTATGGCGGCTGTGGGTGCTGCAGCCGAGTAGTAGTCGACGAACCCTTGCCGTTTTCCTGCAACTGGCCCACACCTGCGTACGCCGCGAGGTCCGCGGCACTGCTGGATCGCCACCCGGTGGAGCTGCGCGCAAAAAGGTTTGCCGCCAGCAAGGGTCGAATCTGCAACCTTGGGCTTATTAGACCCACGCTCTAACCGACTGAGCTATGGCGGCTGTGGGTGCTGCAGCCGAGTAGTCGTCGACGAACCCTTGCCGTTTTCCTGCAACTGGCCCACACCTGCGTACGCAGCGAGGTCTGCGGCACTGCTGGATCGCCGCCCGGTGGAGCTGCACGCAAAAAGGTTTGCCGCCAGCAGGGGTCGAACCTGCGACCTTGGGCTTATTAGACCCACGCTCTAACCGACTGAGCTATGGCGGCTGTGGGTGCTGCAGCCGAGTAGTCGTCGACGAACCCTTGCCGTTTTCCTGCAACTGGCCCACACCTGCGTACGCAGCGAGGTCTGCGGCACTGCTGGATCGCCGCCCGGTGGAGCTGCACGCAAAAAGGTTTGCCGCCAGCAGGGGTCGAACCTGCGACCTTGGGCTTATTAGACCCACGCTCTAACCGACTGAGCTATGGCGGCTGTGGGTGCTGCAGCCGAGTAGTCGTCGACGAACCCTTGCCGTTTTCCTGCAACTGGCCCACACCTGCGTACGCCGCGAGGTCTGCGGCACTGCTGGATCGCCACCCGGTGGAGCTGCGCGCAAAAAGGTTTGCCGCCAGCAAGGGTCGAATCTGCAACCTTGGGCTTATTAGACCCACGCTCTAACCGACTGAGCTATGGCGGCTGTGGGTGCTGCAGCCGAGTAGTCGTCGACGAACCCTTGCCGTTTTCCTGCAACTGGCCCACACCCGCGAACGCCTCCAGGTCTGCGGCACTGCTGGATCCCCACCCGGTGGAGCTGCGCGCAATACGGTTTGCCGCCAGCAGGGGTCGAACCTGCGACCTTGGGCTTATTAGACCCACGCTCTAACCGACTGAGCTATGGCGGCTGTGGGTGCTGCAGCCGAGTAGTCGTCGACGAACCCTTGCCGTTTTCCTGCAACTGGCCCACACCTGCGTACGCAGCGAGGTCTGCGGCACTGCTGGATCGCCGCCCGGTGGAGCTGCACGCAAAAAGGTTTGCCGCCAGCAGGGGTCGAACCTGCGACCTTGGGCTTATTAGACCCACGCTCTAACCGACTGAGCTATGGCGGCTGTGGGTGCTGCAGCCGAGTAGTCGTCGACGAACCCTTGCCGTTTTCCTGCAACTGGCCCACACCTGCGTACGCAGCGAGGTCTGCGGCACTGCTGGATCGCCGCCCGGTGGAGCTGCACGCAAAAAGGTTTGCCGCCAGCAGGGGTCGAACCTGCGACCTTGGGCTTATTAGACCCACGCTCTAACCGACTGAGCTATGGCGGCTGTGGGTGCTGCAGCCGAGTAGTCGTCGACGAACCCTTGCCGTTTTCCTGCAACTGGCCCACACCTGCGTACGCCTCGAGGTCTGCGGCACTGCTGGATCGCCGCCCGGTGGAGCTGCACGCAAAAAGGTTTGCCGCCAGCAGGGGTCGAACCTGCGACCTTGGGCTTATTAGACCCACGCTCTAACCGACTGAGCTATGGCGGCTGTGGGTGCTGCAGCCGAGTAGTCGTCGACGAACCCTTGCCGTTTTCCTGCAACTGGCCCACACCTGCGTACGCCTCGAGGTCTGCGGCACTGCTGGATCGCCGCCCGGTGGAGCTGCACGCAAAAAGGTTTGCCGCCAGCAGGGGTCGAACCTGCGACCTTGGGCTTATTAGACCCACGCTCTAACCGACTGAGCTATGGCGGCTGTGGGTGCTGCAGCCGAGTAGTCGTCGACGAACCCTTGCCGTTTTCCTGCAACTGGCCCACACCTGCGTACGCCGCGAGGTCTGCGGCACTGCTGGATCGCCACCCGGTGGAGCTGCGCGCAAAAAGGTTTGCCGCCAGCAAGGGTCGAATCTGCAACCTTGGGCTTATTAGACCCACGCTCTAACCGACTGAGCTATGGCGGCTGTGGGTGCTGCAGCCGAGTAGTCGTCGACGAACCCTTGCCGTTTTCCTGCAACTGGCCCACACCTGCGTACGCCTCGAAGTCTGCGGCACTGCTGGATCCCACCCGATGGAGCTGCGCGCAAAAAGGTTTGCCGCCAGCAGGGGTCGAACCTGCGACCTTGGGCTTATTAGACCCACGCTCTAACCGACTGAGCTATGGCGGCTGTGGGTGCTGCAGCCGAGTAGTCGTCGACGAACCCTTGCCGTTTTCCTGCAACTTGCCCACACCTGCGTACGCCTCGAGGTCTGCGGCACTGCTGGATCGCCGCCCGGTGGAGCTGCACGCAAAAAGGTTTGCCGCCAGCAGGGGTCGAACCTGCGACCTTGGGCTTATTAGACCCACGCTCTAACCGACTGAGCTATGGCGGCTGTGGGTGCTGCAGCAGAGTAGTAGTCGACGAACCCTTGCCGTTTTCCTGCAACTGGCCCACACCTGCGTACGCCGCGAGGTCCGCGGCACTGCTGGATCGCCACCCGGTGGAGCTGCGCGCAAAAAGGTTTGCCGCCAGCAAGGGTCGAATCTGCAACCTTGGGCTTATTAGACCCACGCTCTAACCGACTGAGCTATGGCGGCTGTGGGTGCTGCAGCCGAGTAGTCGTCGACGAACCCTTGCCGTTTTCCTGCAACTGGCCCACACCTGCGTACGCCTCGAAGTCTGCGGCACTGCTGGATCCCACCCGATGGAGCTGCGCGCAAAAAGGTTTGCCGCCAGCAGGGGTCGAACCTGCGACCTTGGGCTTATTAGACCCACGCTCTAACCGACTGAGCTATGGCGGCTGTGGGTGCTGCAGCCGAGTAGTAGTCGACGAACCCTTGCCGTTTTCCTGCAACTGGCCCACACCTGCGTACGCCGCGAGGTCCGCGGCACTGCTGGATCGCCACCCGGTGGAGCTGCGCGCAAAAAGGTTTGCCGCCAGCAAGGGTCGAATCTGCAACCTTGGGCTTATTAGACCCACGCTCTAACCGACTGAGCTATGGCGGCTGTGGGTGCTGCAGCCGAGTAGTCGTCGACGAACCCTTGCCGTTTTCCTGCAACTGGCCCACACCTGCGTACGCCTCGAAGTCTGCGGCACTGCTGGATCCCACCCGATGGAGCTGCGCGCAAAAAGGTTTGCCGCCAGCAGGGGTCGAACCTGCGACCTTGGGCTTATTAGACCCACGCTCTAACCGACTGAGCTATGGCGGCTGTGGGTGCTGCAGCCGAGTAGTCGTCGACGAACCCTTGCCGTTTTCCTGCAACTTGCCCACACCTGCGTACGCCTCGAGGTCTGCGGCACTGCTGGATCGCCGCCCGGTGGAGCTGCACGCAAAAAGGTTTGCCGCCAGCAGGGGTCGAACCTGCGACCTTGGGCTTATTAGACCCACGCTCTAACCGACTGAGCTATGGTGGCTGTGGGTGCTGCAGCCGAGTAGTAGTCGACGAACCCTTGCCGTTTTCCTGCAACTGGCCCACACCTGCGTACGCCGCGAGGTCCGCGGCACTGCTGGATCGCCACCCGGTGGAGCTGCGCGCAAAAAGGTTTGCCGCCAGCAAGGGTCGAATCTGCAACCTTGGGCTTATTAGACCCACGCTCTAACCGACTGAGCTATGGCGGCTGTGGGTTTTGCAGCCGAGTAGTCGTCGACGAACCCTTGCCGTTTTCCTGCAACTGGCCCACACCTGCGTACGCCTCGAGGTCTGCGGCACTGCTGGATCGCACCTGCGTACGCCTGCGTACGCCTCGAGGTCTGCGGCACTGCTGGATCGCACCCGGTGGAGCTGCACGCAAAAAGGTTCGCCGCCAACAGGGGTCGAACCTGCGACCTTGGGCTTATTAGACCCACGCTCTAACCGACTGAGCTATGGCGGCTGTGGGTGCTGCAGCCGAGTAGTCGTCGACGAACCCTTGCCGTTTTCCTGCAACTGGCCCACACCTGCCTACGCCTCGAGGTCTGCGGCACTGCTGGATCCCCACCCGGTGGAGCTGCGCGCAAAAAGGTTTGCCGCCAGCAGGGGTCGAACCTGCGACCTTGGGCTTATTAGACCCACGCTCTAACCGACTCAGCTATGGCGGCTGTGGCTGCTGCAGCCGAGTAGTCGTCGACGATCCCTTGCCGTTTTCCTGCAACTGGCCCACACCTGCGTACGCCTCGAGGTCTGCGGCACTGCTGGATCGCCGCCCGGTGGAGCTGCACGCAAAAAGGTTTGCCGCCAGCAGGGGTCGAACCTGCGACCTTGGGCGTATTAGACCCACGCTCTAACCGACTGAGCTATGGCGGCTGTGGGTGCTGCAGCCGAGTAGTAGTCGACGAACCCTTGCCGTTTTCCTGCAACTGGCCCACACCTGCGTACGCCGCGAGGTCCGCGGCACTGCTGGATCGCCACCCGGTGGAGCTGCGCGCAAAAAGGTTTGCCGCCAGCAAGGGTCGAATCTGCAACCTTGGGCTTATTAGACCCACGCTCTAACCGACTGAGCTATGGCGGCTGTGGGTTTTGCAGCCGAGTAGTCGTCGACGAACCCTTGCCGTTTTCCTGCAACTGGCCCACACCTGCGTACGCCTCGAGGTCTGCGGCACTGCTGGATCGCCGCCCGGTGGAGCTGCGCGCAAAAAGGTTTGCCGCCAGCAGGGGTCGAACCTGCGACCTTGGGCTTATTAGACCCACGCTCTAACCGACTGAGCTATGGCGGCTGTGGGTGCTGCAGCCGAGTAGTCGTCGACGAACCCTTGCCGTTTTCCTGCAACTGGCCCACACCTGCGTACGCCGCGAGGTCTGCGGCACTGCTGGATCGCCACCCGGTGGAGCTGCGCGCAAAAAGGTTTGCCGCCAGCAAGGGTCGAATCTGCAACCTTGGGCTTATTAGACCCACGCTCTAACCGACTGAGCTATGGCGGCTGTGGGTTTTGCAGCCGAGTAGTCGTCGACGAACCCTTGCCGTTTTCCTGCAACTGGCCCACACCTGCGTACCTCGAAGTCTGCGGCACTGCTGGATCCCACCCGATGGAGCTGCGCGCAAAAAGGTTTGCCGCCAGCAGGGGTCGAACCTGCGACCTTGGTCTTACTAGACCCACGCTCTAACCGACTGAGCTATGGCGGCTGTGGGTGCTGCAGCCGAGTAGTCGTCGACGAACCCTTGCCGTTTTCCTGCAACTTGCCCACACCTGCGTACGCCTCGAGGTCTGCGGCACTGCTGGATCGCCGCCCGGTGGAGCTGCACGCAAAAAGGTTTGCCGCCAGCAGGGGTCGAACCTGCGACCTTGGGCTTATTAGACCCACGCTCTAACCGACTGAGCTATGGCGGCTGTGGGTGCTGCAGCCGAGTAGTAGTCGACGAACCCTTGCCGTTTTCCTGCAACTGGCCCACACCTGCGTACGCCGCGAGGTCCGCGGCACTGCTGGATCGCCACCCGGTGGAGCTGCGCGCAAAAAGGTTTGCCGCCAGCAAGGGTCGAATCTGCAACCTTGGGCTTATTAGACCCACGCTCTAACCGACTGAGCTATGGCGGCTGTGGGTTTTGCAGCCGAGTAGTCGTCGACGAACCCTTGCCGTTTTCCTGCAACTGGCCCACACCTGCGTACGCAGCGAGGTCTGCGGCACTGCTGGATCGCCACCCGGTGGAGCTGCACGCAAAAAGGTTTGCCGCCAGCAGGGGTCGAACCTGCGACCTTGGGCTTATTAGACCCACGCTCTAACCGACTGAGCTATGGCGGCTGTGGGTGCTGCAGCCGAGTAGTCGTCGACGAACCCTTGCCGTTTTCCTGCAACTGGCCCACACCTGCCTACGCCTCGAGGTCTGCGGCACTGCTGGATCCCCACCCGGTGGAGCTGCGCGCAAAAAGGTTTGCCGCCAGCAGGGGTCGAACCTGCGACCTTGGGCTTATTAGACCCACGCTCTAACCGACTGAGCTATGGCGGCTGTGGGTGCTGCAGCCGAGTAGTCGTCGACGAACCCTTGCCGTTTTCCTGCAACTTGCCCACACCTGCGTACGCCTCGAGGTCTGCGGCACTGCTGGATCGCCGCCCGGTGGAGCTGCACGCAAAAAGGTTTGCCGCCAGCAGGGGTCGAACCTGCGACCTTGGGCTTATTAGACCCACGCTCTAACCGACTGAGCTATGGCGGCTGTGGGTGCTGCAGCCGAGTAGTAGTCGACGAACCCTTGCCGTTTTCCTGCAACTGGCCCACACCTGCGTACGCCGCGAGGTCCGCGGCACTGCTGGATCGCCACCCGGTGGAGCTGCGCGCAAAAAGGTTTGCCGCCAGCAAGGGTCGAATCTGCAACCTTGGGCTTATTAGACCCACGCTCTAACCGACTGAGCTATGGCGGCTGTGGGTTTTGCAGCCGAGTAGTCGTCGACGAACCCTTGCCGTTTTCCTGCAACTGGCCCACACCTGCGTACGCAGCGAGGTCTGCGGCACTGCTGGATCGCCACCCGGTGGAGCTGCACGCAAAAAGGTTTGCCGCCAGCAGGGGTCGAACCTGCGACCTTGGGCTTATTAGACCTACGCTCTAACCGACTGAGCTATGGCGGCTGTGGGTGCTGCAGCCGAGTAGTCGTCGACGAACCCTTGCCGTTTTCCTGCAACTTGCCCACACCTGCGTACGCCTCGAGGTCTGCGGCACTGCTGGATCGCCGCCCGGTGGAGCTGCACGCAAAAAGGTTTGCCGCCAGCAGGGGTCGAACCTGCGACCTTGGGCTTATTAGACCCACGCTCTAACCGACTGAGCTATGGCGGCTGTGGGTTTTGCAGCCGAGTAGTCGTCGACGAACCCTTGCCGTTTTCCTGCAACTGGCCCACACCTGCGTACGCCGCGAGGTCCGCGGCACTGCTGGATCGCCACCCGGTGGAGCTGCGCGCAAAAAGGTTTGCCGCCAGCAGGGGTCGAACCTGCGACCTTGGGCTTATTAGACCCACGCTCTAACCGACTGAGCTATGGCGGCTGTGGGTGCTGCAGCCGAGTAGTAGTCGACGAACCCTTGCCGTTTTCCTGCAACTGGCCCACACCTGCGTACGCCGCGAGGTCCGCGGCACTGCTGGATCGCCACCCGGTGGAGCTGCGCGCAAAAAGGTTTGCCGCCAGCAAGGGTCGAATCTGCAACCTTGGGCTTATTAGACCCACGCTCTAACCGACTGAGCTATGGCGGCTGTGGGTTTTGCAGCCGAGTAGTCGTCGACGAACCCTTGCCGTTTTCCTGCAACTGGCCCACACCTGCGTACGCAGCGAGGTCTGCGGCACTGCTGGATCGCCACCCGGTGGAGCTGCACGCAAAAAGGTTTGCCGCCAGCAGGGGTCGAACCTGCGACCTTGGGCTTATTAGACCCACGCTCTAACCGACTGAGCTATGGCGGCTGTGGGTGTTGCAGCCGAGTAGTCGTCGACGAACCCTTGCCGTTTTCCTGCAACTGGCCCACACCTGCCTACGCCTCGAGGTCTGCGGCACTGCTGGATCCCCACCCGGTGGAGCTGCGCGCAAAAAGGTTTGCCGCCAGCAGGGGTCGAACCTGCGACCTTGGGCTTATTAGACCCACGCTCTAACCGACTGAGCTATGGCGGCTGTGGGTGCTGCAGCCGAGTAGTAGTCGACGAACCCTTGCCGTTTTCCTGCAACTGGCCCACACCTGCGTACGCCGCGAGGTCCGCGGCACTGCTGGATCGCCACCCGGTGGAGCTGCGCGCAAAAAGGTTTGCCGCCAGCAAGGGTCGAATCTGCAACCTTGGGCTTATTAGACCCACGCTCTAACCGACTGAGCTATGGCGGCTGTGGGTTTTGCAGCCGAGTAGTCGTCGACGAACCCTTGCCGTTTTCCTGCAACTGGCCCACACCTGCGTACGCAGCGAGGTCTGCGGCACTGCTGGATCGCCACCCGGTGGAGCTGCACGCAAAAAGGTTTGCCGCCAGCAGGGGTCGAACCTGCGACCTTGGGCTTATTAGACCCACGCTCTAACCGACTGAGCTATGGCGGCTGTGGGTGCTGCAGCCGAGTAGTCGTCGACGAACCCTTGCCGTTTTCCTGCAACTGGCCCACATCTGCCTACGCCTCGAGGTCTGCGGCACTGCTGGATCCCCACCCGGTGGAGCTGCGCGCAAAAAGGTTTGCCGCCAGCAGGGGTCGAACCTGCGACCTTGGGCTTATTAGACCTACGCTCTAACCGACTGAGCTATGGCGGCTGTGGGTGCTGCAGCCGAGTAGTCGTCGACGAACCCTTGCCGTTTTCCTGCAACTTGCCCACACCTGCGTACGCCTCGAGGTCTGCGGCACTGCTGGATCGCCGCCCGGTGGAGCTGCACGCAAAAAGGTTTGCCGCCAGCAGGGGTCGAACCTGCGACCTTGGGCTTATTAGACCCACGCTCTAACCGACTGAGCTATGGCGGCTGTGGGTTTTGCAGCCGAGTAGTCGTCGACGAACCCTTGCCGTTTTCCTGCAACTGGCCCACACCTGCGTACGCCGCGAGGTCCGCGGCACTGCTGGATCGCCACCCGGTGGAGCTGCGCGCAAAAAGGTTTGCCGCCAGCAGGGGTCGAACCTGCGACCTTGGGCTTATTAGACCCACGCTCTAACCGACTGAGCTATGGCGGCTGTGGGTGCTGCAGCCGAGTAGTCGTCGACGAACCCTTGCCGTTTTCCTGCAACTGGCCCACACCTGCCTACGCCTCGAGGTCTGCGGCACTGCTGGATCCCCACCCGGTGGAGCTGCACGCAAAAAGGTTTGCCGCCAGCAGGGGTCGAACCTGCGACCTTGGGCTTATTAGACCCACGCTCTAACCGACTGAGCTATGGCGGCTGTGGGTGCTGCAGCCGAGTAGTCGTCGACGAACCCTTGCCGTTTTCCTGCAACTGGCCCACACCTGCGTACGCAGCGAGGTCTGCGGCACTGCTGGATCGCCGCCCGGTGGAGCTGCACGCAAAAAGGTTTGCCGCCAGCAGGGGTCGAACCTGCGACCTTGGGCTTATTAGACCCACGCTCTAACCGACTGAGCTATGGCGGCTGTGGGTGCTGCAGCCGAGTAGTCGTCGACGAACCCTTGCCGTTTTCCTGCAACTGGCCCACACCTGCGTACGCCTCGAGGTCTGCGGCACTGCTGGATCGCCGCCCGGTGGAGCTGCACGCAAAAAGGTTTGCCGCCAGCAGGGGTCGAACCTGCGACCTTGGGCTTATTAGACCCACGCTCTAACCGACTGAGCTATGGCGGCTGTGGGTGCTGCAGCCGAGTAGTCGTCGACGAACCCTTGCCGTTTTCCTGCAACTGGCCCACACCTGCGTACGCCTCGAGGTCTGCGGCACTGCTGGATCGCCGCCCGGTGGAGCTGCACGCAAAAAGGTTTGCCGCCAGCAGGGGTCGAACCTGCGACCTTGGGCTTATTAGACCCACGCTCTAACCGACTGAGCTATGGCGGCTGTGGGTGCTGCAGCCGAGTAGTCGTCGACGAACCCTTGCCGTTTTCCTGCAACTGGCCCACACCTGCGTACGCCGCGAGGTCTGCGGCACTGCTGGATCGCCACCCGGTGGAGCTGCGCGCAAAAAGGTTTGCCGCCAGCAAGGGTCGAATCTGCAACCTTGGGCTTATTAGACCCACGCTCTAACCGACTGAGCTATGGCGGCTGTGGGTGCTGCAGCCGAGTAGTCGTCGACGAACCCTTGCCGTTTTCCTGCAACTGGCCCACACCTGCGTACGCCTCGAAGTCTGCGGCACTGCTGGATCCCACCCGATGGAGCTGCGCGCAAAAAGGTTTGCCGCCAGCAGGGGTCGAACCTGCGACCTTGGGCTTATTAGACCCACGCTCTAACCGACTGAGCTATGGCGGCTGTGGGTGCTGCAGCCGAGTAGTCGTCGACGAACCCTTGCCGTTTTCCTGCAACTTGCCCACACCTGCGTACGCCTCGAGGTCTGCGGCACTGCTGGATCGCCGCCCGGTGGAGCTGCACGCAAAAAGGTTTGCCGCCAGCAGGGGTCGAACCTGCGACCTTGGGCTTATTAGACCCACGCTCTAACCGACTGAGCTATGGCGGCTGTGGGTGCTGCAGCAGAGTAGTAGTCGACGAACCCTTGCCGTTTTCCTGCAACTGGCCCACACCTGCGTACGCCGCGAGGTCCGCGGCACTGCTGGATCGCCACCCGGTGGAGCTGCGCGCAAAAAGGTTTGCCGCCAGCAAGGGTCGAATCTGCAACCTTGGGCTTATTAGACCCACGCTCTAACCGACTGAGCTATGGCGGCTGTGGGTGCTGCAGCCGAGTAGTCGTCGACGAACCCTTGCCGTTTTCCTGCAACTGGCCCACACCTGCGTACGCCTCGAAGTCTGCGGCACTGCTGGATCCCACCCGATGGAGCTGCGCGCAAAAAGGTTTGCCGCCAGCAGGGGTCGAACCTGCGACCTTGGGCTTATTAGACCCACGCTCTAACCGACTGAGCTATGGCGGCTGTGGGTGCTGCAGCCGAGTAGTAGTCGACGAACCCTTGCCGTTTTCCTGCAACTGGCCCACACCTGCGTACGCCGCGAGGTCCGCGGCACTGCTGGATCGCCACCCGGTGGAGCTGCGCGCAAAAAGGTTTGCCGCCAGCAAGGGTCGAATCTGCAACCTTGGGCTTATTAGACCCACGCTCTAACCGACTGAGCTATGGCGGCTGTGGGTGCTGCAGCCGAGTAGTCGTCGACGAACCCTTGCCGTTTTCCTGCAACTGGCCCACACCTGCGTACGCCTCGAAGTCTGCGGCACTGCTGGATCCCACCCGATGGAGCTGCGCGCAAAAAGGTTTGCCGCCAGCAGGGGTCGAACCTGCGACCTTGGGCTTATTAGACCCACGCTCTAACCGACTGAGCTATGGCGGCTGTGGGTGCTGCAGCCGAGTAGTCGTCGACGAACCCTTGCCGTTTTCCTGCAACTTGCCCACACCTGCGTACGCCTCGAGGTCTGCGGCACTGCTGGATCGCCGCCCGGTGGAGCTGCACGCAAAAAGGTTTGCCGCCAGCAGGGGTCGAACCTGCGACCTTGGGCTTATTAGACCCACGCTCTAACCGACTGAGCTATGGTGGCTGTGGGTGCTGCAGCCGAGTAGTAGTCGACGAACCCTTGCCGTTTTCCTGCAACTGGCCCACACCTGCGTACGCCGCGAGGTCCGCGGCACTGCTGGATCGCCACCCGGTGGAGCTGCGCGCAAAAAGGTTTGCCGCCAGCAAGGGTCGAATCTGCAACCTTGGGCTTATTAGACCCACGCTCTAACCGACTGAGCTATGGCGGCTGTGGGTTTTGCAGCCGAGTAGTCGTCGACGAACCCTTGCCGTTTTCCTGCAACTGGCCCACACCTGCGTACGCCTCGAGGTCTGCGGCACTGCTGGATCGCACCTGCGTACGCCTGCGTACGCCTCGAGGTCTGCGGCACTGCTGGATCGCACCCGGTGGAGCTGCACGCAAAAAGGTTCGCCGCCAACAGGGGTCGAACCTGCGACCTTGGGCTTATTAGACCCACGCTCTAACCGACTGAGCTATGGCGGCTGTGGGTGCTGCAGCCGAGTAGTCGTCGACGAACCCTTGCCGTTTTCCTGCAACTGGCCCACACCTGCCTACGCCTCGAGGTCTGCGGCACTGCTGGATCCCCACCCGGTGGAGCTGCGCGCAAAAAGGTTTGCCGCCAGCAGGGGTCGAACCTGCGACCTTGGGCTTATTAGACCCACGCTCTAACCGACTCAGCTATGGCGGCTGTGGCTGCTGCAGCCGAGTAGTCGTCGACGATCCCTTGCCGTTTTCCTGCAACTGGCCCACACCTGCGTACGCCTCGAGGTCTGCGGCACTGCTGGATCGCCGCCCGGTGGAGCTGCACGCAAAAAGGTTTGCCGCCAGCAGGGGTCGAACCTGCGACCTTGGGCGTATTAGACCCACGCTCTAACCGACTGAGCTATGGCGGCTGTGGGTGCTGCAGCCGAGTAGTAGTCGACGAACCCTTGCCGTTTTCCTGCAACTGGCCCACACCTGCGTACGCCGCGAGGTCCGCGGCACTGCTGGATCGCCACCCGGTGGAGCTGCGCGCAAAAAGGTTTGCCGCCAGCAAGGGTCGAATCTGCAACCTTGGGCTTATTAGACCCACGCTCTAACCGACTGAGCTATGGCGGCTGTGGGTTTTGCAGCCGAGTAGTCGTCGACGAACCCTTGCCGTTTTCCTGCAACTGGCCCACACCTGCGTACGCCTCGAGGTCTGCGGCACTGCTGGATCGCCGCCCGGTGGAGCTGCGCGCAAAAAGGTTTGCCGCCAGCAGGGGTCGAACCTGCGACCTTGGGCTTATTAGACCCACGCTCTAACCGACTGAGCTATGGCGGCTGTGGGTGCTGCAGCCGAGTAGTCGTCGACGAACCCTTGCCGTTTTCCTGCAACTGGCCCACACCTGCGTACGCCGCGAGGTCTGCGGCACTGCTGGATCGCCACCCGGTGGAGCTGCGCGCAAAAAGGTTTGCCGCCAGCAAGGGTCGAATCTGCAACCTTGGGCTTATTAGACCCACGCTCTAACCGACTGAGCTATGGCGGCTGTGGGTTTTGCAGCCGAGTAGTCGTCGACGAACCCTTGCCGTTTTCCTGCAACTGGCCCACACCTGCGTACCTCGAAGTCTGCGGCACTGCTGGATCCCACCCGATGGAGCTGCGCGCAAAAAGGTTTGCCGCCAGCAGGGGTCGAACCTGCGACCTTGGTCTTACTAGACCCACGCTCTAACCGACTGAGCTATGGCGGCTGTGGGTGCTGCAGCCGAGTAGTCGTCGACGAACCCTTGCCGTTTTCCTGCAACTTGCCCACACCTGCGTACGCCTCGAGGTCTGCGGCACTGCTGGATCGCCGCCCGGTGGAGCTGCACGCAAAAAGGTTTGCCGCCAGCAGGGGTCGAACCTGCGACCTTGGGCTTATTAGACCCACGCTCTAACCGACTGAGCTATGGCGGCTGTGGGTGCTGCAGCCGAGTAGTAGTCGACGAACCCTTGCCGTTTTCCTGCAACTGGCCCACACCTGCGTACGCCGCGAGGTCCGCGGCACTGCTGGATCGCCACCCGGTGGAGCTGCGCGCAAAAAGGTTTGCCGCCAGCAAGGGTCGAATCTGCAACCTTGGGCTTATTAGACCCACGCTCTAACCGACTGAGCTATGGCGGCTGTGGGTTTTGCAGCCGAGTAGTCGTCGACGAACCCTTGCCGTTTTCCTGCAACTGGCCCACACCTGCGTACGCAGCGAGGTCTGCGGCACTGCTGGATCGCCACCCGGTGGAGCTGCACGCAAAAAGGTTTGCCGCCAGCAGGGGTCGAACCTGCGACCTTGGGCTTATTAGACCCACGCTCTAACCGACTGAGCTATGGCGGCTGTGGGTGCTGCAGCCGAGTAGTCGTCGACGAACCCTTGCCGTTTTCCTGCAACTGGCCCACACCTGCCTACGCCTCGAGGTCTGCGGCACTGCTGGATCCCCACCCGGTGGAGCTGCGCGCAAAAAGGTTTGCCGCCAGCAGGGGTCGAACCTGCGACCTTGGGCTTATTAGACCCACGCTCTAACCGACTGAGCTATGGCGGCTGTGGGTGCTGCAGCCGAGTAGTCGTCGACGAACCCTTGCCGTTTTCCTGCAACTTGCCCACACCTGCGTACGCCTCGAGGTCTGCGGCACTGCTGGATCGCCGCCCGGTGGAGCTGCACGCAAAAAGGTTTGCCGCCAGCAGGGGTCGAACCTGCGACCTTGGGCTTATTAGACCCACGCTCTAACCGACTGAGCTATGGCGGCTGTGGGTGCTGCAGCCGAGTAGTAGTCGACGAACCCTTGCCGTTTTCCTGCAACTGGCCCACACCTGCGTACGCCGCGAGGTCCGCGGCACTGCTGGATCGCCACCCGGTGGAGCTGCGCGCAAAAAGGTTTGCCGCCAGCAAGGGTCGAATCTGCAACCTTGGGCTTATTAGACCCACGCTCTAACCGACTGAGCTATGGCGGCTGTGGGTTTTGCAGCCGAGTAGTCGTCGACGAACCCTTGCCGTTTTCCTGCAACTGGCCCACACCTGCGTACGCAGCGAGGTCTGCGGCACTGCTGGATCGCCACCCGGTGGAGCTGCACGCAAAAAGGTTTGCCGCCAGCAGGGGTCGAACCTGCGACCTTGGGCTTATTAGACCTACGCTCTAACCGACTGAGCTATGGCGGCTGTGGGTGCTGCAGCCGAGTAGTCGTCGACGAACCCTTGCCGTTTTCCTGCAACTTGCCCACACCTGCGTACGCCTCGAGGTCTGCGGCACTGCTGGATCGCCGCCCGGTGGAGCTGCACGCAAAAAGGTTTGCCGCCAGCAGGGGTCGAACCTGCGACCTTGGGCTTATTAGACCCACGCTCTAACCGACTGAGCTATGGCGGCTGTGGGTTTTGCAGCCGAGTAGTCGTCGACGAACCCTTGCCGTTTTCCTGCAACTGGCCCACACCTGCGTACGCCGCGAGGTCCGCGGCACTGCTGGATCGCCACCCGGTGGAGCTGCGCGCAAAAAGGTTTGCCGCCAGCAGGGGTCGAACCTGCGACCTTGGGCTTATTAGACCCACGCTCTAACCGACTGAGCTATGGCGGCTGTGGGTGCTGCAGCCGAGTAGTAGTCGACGAACCCTTGCCGTTTTCCTGCAACTGGCCCACACCTGCGTACGCCGCGAGGTCCGCGGCACTGCTGGATCGCCACCCGGTGGAGCTGCGCGCAAAAAGGTTTGCCGCCAGCAAGGGTCGAATCTGCAACCTTGGGCTTATTAGACCCACGCTCTAACCGACTGAGCTATGGCGGCTGTGGGTTTTGCAGCCGAGTAGTCGTCGACGAACCCTTGCCGTTTTCCTGCAACTGGCCCACACCTGCGTACGCAGCGAGGTCTGCGGCACTGCTGGATCGCCACCCGGTGGAGCTGCACGCAAAAAGGTTTGCCGCCAGCAGGGGTCGAACCTGCGACCTTGGGCTTATTAGACCCACGCTCTAACCGACTGAGCTATGGCGGCTGTGGGTGTTGCAGCCGAGTAGTCGTCGACGAACCCTTGCCGTTTTCCTGCAACTGGCCCACACCTGCCTACGCCTCGAGGTCTGCGGCACTGCTGGATCCCCACCCGGTGGAGCTGCGCGCAAAAAGGTTTGCCGCCAGCAGGGGTCGAACCTGCGACCTTGGGCTTATTAGACCCACGCTCTAACCGACTGAGCTATGGCGGCTGTGGGTGCTGCAGCCGAGTAGTAGTCGACGAACCCTTGCCGTTTTCCTGCAACTGGCCCACACCTGCGTACGCCGCGAGGTCCGCGGCACTGCTGGATCGCCACCCGGTGGAGCTGCGCGCAAAAAGGTTTGCCGCCAGCAAGGGTCGAATCTGCAACCTTGGGCTTATTAGACCCACGCTCTAACCGACTGAGCTATGGCGGCTGTGGGTTTTGCAGCCGAGTAGTCGTCGACGAACCCTTGCCGTTTTCCTGCAACTGGCCCACACCTGCGTACGCAGCGAGGTCTGCGGCACTGCTGGATCGCCACCCGGTGGAGCTGCACGCAAAAAGGTTTGCCGCCAGCAGGGGTCGAACCTGCGACCTTGGGCTTATTAGACCCACGCTCTAACCGACTGAGCTATGGCGGCTGTGGGTGCTGCAGCCGAGTAGTCGTCGACGAACCCTTGCCGTTTTCCTGCAACTGGCCCACATCTGCCTACGCCTCGAGGTCTGCGGCACTGCTGGATCCCCACCCGGTGGAGCTGCGCGCAAAAAGGTTTGCCGCCAGCAGGGGTCGAACCTGCGACCTTGGGCTTATTAGACCTACGCTCTAACCGACTGAGCTATGGCGGCTGTGGGTGCTGCAGCCGAGTAGTCGTCGACGAACCCTTGCCGTTTTCCTGCAACTTGCCCACACCTGCGTACGCCTCGAGGTCTGCGGCACTGCTGGATCGCCGCCCGGTGGAGCTGCACGCAAAAAGGTTTGCCGCCAGCAGGGGTCGAACCTGCGACCTTGGGCTTATTAGACCCACGCTCTAACCGACTGAGCTATGGCGGCTGTGGGTTTTGCAGCCGAGTAGTCGTCGACGAACCCTTGCCGTTTTCCTGCAACTGGCCCACACCTGCGTACGCCGCGAGGTCCGCGGCACTGCTGGATCGCCACCCGGTGGAGCTGCGCGCAAAAAGGTTTGCCGCCAGCAGGGGTCGAACCTGCGACCTTGGGCTTATTAGACCCACGCTCTAACCGACTGAGCTATGGCGGCTGTGGGTGCTGCAGCCGAGTAGTCGTCGACGAACCCTTGCCGTTTTCCTGCAACTGGCCCACACCTGCCTACGCCTCGAGGTCTGCGGCACTGCTGGATCCCCACCCGGTGGAGCTGCACGCAAAAAGGTTTGCCGCCAGCAGGGGTCGAACCTGCGACCTTGGGCTTATTAGACCCACGCTCTAACCGACTGAGCTATGGCGGCTGTGGGTGCTGCAGCCGAGTAGTCGTCGACGAACCCTTGCCGTTTTCCTGCAACTGGCCCACACCTGCCTACGCCTCGAGGTCTGCGGCACTGCTGGATCCCCACCCGGTGGAGCTGCGCGCAAAAAGGTTTGCCGCCAGCAGGGGTCGAACCTGCGACCTTGGGCTTATTAGACCTACGCTCTAACCGACTGAGCTATGGCGGCTGTGGGTGCTGCAGCCGAGTAGTCGTCGACGAACCCTTGCCGTTTTCCTGCAACTTGCCCACACCTGCGTACGCCTCGAGGTCTGCGGCACTGCTGGATCGCCGCCCGGTGGAGCTGCACGCAAAAAGGTTTGCCGCCAGCAGGGGTCGAACCTGCGACCTTGGGCTTATTAGACCCACGCTCTAACCGACTGAGCTATGGCGGCTGTGGGTTTTGCAGCCGAGTAGTCGTCGACGAACCCTTGCCGTTTTCCTGCAACTGGCCCACACCTGCGTACGCCGCGAGGTCCGCGGCACTGCTGGATCGCCACCCGGTGGAGCTGCGCGCAAAAAGGTTTGCCGCCAGCAGGGGTCGAACCTGCGACCTTGGGCTTATTAGACCCACGCTCTAACCGACTGAGCTATGGCGGCTGTGGGTGCTGCAGCCGAGTAGTCGTCGACGAACCCTTGCCGTTTTCCTGCAACTGGCCCACACCTGCCTACGCCTCGAGGTCTGCGGCACTGCTGGATCCCCACCCGGTGGAGCTGCGCGCAAAAAGGTTTGCCGCCAGCAGGGGTCGAACCTGCGACCTTGGGCTTATTAGACCCACGCTCTAACCGACTCAGCTATGGCGGCTGTGGGTGCTGCAGCCGAGTAGTCGTCGACGATCCCTTGCCGTTTTCCTGCAACTGGCCCACACCTGCGTACGCCTCGAGGTCTGCGGCACTGCTGGATCGCCGCCCGGTGGAGCTGCACGCAAAAAGGTTTGCCGCCAGCAGGGGTCGAACCTGCGACCTTGGGCTTATTAGACCCACGCTCTAACCGACTGAGCTATGGCGGCTGTGGGTGCTGCAGCCGAGTAGTCGTCGACGAACCCTTGCCATTTTCCTGCAACTGGCCCACACCTGCGTACGCCGCGAGGTCTGCGGCACTGCTGGATCGCCACCCGGTGGAGCTGCGCGCAAAAAGGTTTGCCGCCAGCAAGGGTCGAATCTGCAACCTTGGGCTTATTAGACCCACGCTCTAACCGACTGAGCTATGGCGGCTGTGGGTTTTGCAGCCGAGTAGTCGTCGACGAACCCTTGCCGTTTTCCTGCAACTGGCCCACACCTGCGTACGCCTCGAAGTCTGCGGCACTGCTGGATCCCACCCGGTGGAGCTGCGCGCAAAAAGGTTTGCCGCCAGCAGGGGTCGAACCTGCGACCTTGGGCTTATTAGACCCACGCTCTAACCGACTCAGCTATGGCGGCTGTGGGTGCTGCAGCCGAGTAGTCGTCGACGATCCCTTGCCGTTTTCCTGCAACTGGCCCACACCTGCGTACGCCTCGAGGTCTGCGGCACTGCTGGATCGCCGCCCGGTGGAGCTGCACGCAAAAAGGTTTGCCGCCAGCAGGGGTCGAACCTGCGACCTTGGGCTTATTAGACCTACGCTCTAACCGACTGAGCTATGGCGGCTGTGGGTGCTGCAGCCGAGTAGTCGTCGACGAACCCTTGCCGTTTTCCTGCAACTTGCCCACACCTGCGTACGCCTCGAGGTCTGCGGCACTGCTGGATCGCCGCCCGGTGGAGCTGCACGCAAAAAGGTTTGCCGCCAGCAGGGGTCGAACCTGCGACCTTGGGCTTATTAGACCCACGCTCTAACCGACTGAGCTATGGCGGCTGTGGGTTTTGCAGCCGAGTAGTCGTCGACGAACCCTTGCCGTTTTCCTGCAACTGGCCCACACCTGCGTACGCCGCGAGGTCCGCGGCACTGCTGGATCGCCACCCGGTGGAGCTGCGCGCAAAAAGGTTTGCCGCCAGCAGGGGTCGAACCTGCGACCTTGGGCTTATTAGACCCACGCTCTAACCGACTGAGCTATGGCGGCTGTGGGTGCTGCAGCCGAGTAGTAGTCGACGAACCCTTGCCGTTTTCCTGCAACTGGCCCACACCTGCGTACGCCGCGAGGTCCGCGGCACTGCTGGATCGCCACCCGGTGGAGCTGCGCGCAAAAAGGTTTGCCGCCAGCAAGGGTCGAATCTGCAACCTTGGGCTTATTAGACCCACGCTCTAACCGACTGAGCTATGGCGGCTGTGGGTTTTGCAGCCGAGTAGTCGTCGACGAACCCTTGCCGTTTTCCTGCAACTGGCCCACACCTGCGTACGCAGCGAGGTCTGCGGCACTGCTGGATCGCCACCCGGTGGAGCTGCACGCAAAAAGGTTTGCCGCCAGCAGGGGTCGAACCTGCGACCTTGGGCTTATTAGACCCACGCTCTAACCGACTGAGCTATGGCGGCTGTGGGTGTTGCAGCCGAGTAGTCGTCGACGAACCCTTGCCGTTTTCCTGCAACTGGCCCACACCTGCCTACGCCTCGAGGTCTGCGGCACTGCTGGATCCCCACCCGGTGGAGCTGCGCGCAAAAAGGTTTGCCGCCAGCAGGGGTCGAACCTGCGACCTTGGGCTTATTAGACCCACGCTCTAACCGACTGAGCTATGGCGGCTGTGGGTGCTGCAGCCGAGTAGTAGTCGACGAACCCTTGCCGTTTTCCTGCAACTGGCCCACACCTGCGTACGCCGCGAGGTCCGCGGCACTGCTGGATCGCCACCCGGTGGAGCTGCGCGCAAAAAGGTTTGCCGCCAGCAAGGGTCGAATCTGCAACCTTGGGCTTATTAGACCCACGCTCTAACCGACTGAGCTATGGCGGCTGTGGGTTTTGCAGCCGAGTAGTCGTCGACGAACCCTTGCCGTTTTCCTGCAACTGGCCCACACCTGCGTACGCAGCGAGGTCTGCGGCACTGCTGGATCGCCACCCGGTGGAGCTGCACGCAAAAAGGTTTGCCGCCAGCAGGGGTCGAACCTGCGACCTTGGGCTTATTAGACCCACGCTCTAACCGACTGAGCTATGGCGGCTGTGGGTGCTGCAGCCGAGTAGTCGTCGACGAACCCTTGCCGTTTTCCTGCAACTGGCCCACATCTGCCTACGCCTCGAGGTCTGCGGCACTGCTGGATCCCCACCCGGTGGAGCTGCGCGCAAAAAGGTTTGCCGCCAGCAGGGGTCGAACCTGCGACCTTGGGCTTATTAGACCTACGCTCTAACCGACTGAGCTATGGCGGCTGTGGGTGCTGCAGCCGAGTAGTCGTCGACGAACCCTTGCCGTTTTCCTGCAACTTGCCCACACCTGCGTACGCCTCGAGGTCTGCGGCACTGCTGGATCGCCGCCCGGTGGAGCTGCACGCAAAAAGGTTTGCCGCCAGCAGGGGTCGAACCTGCGACCTTGGGCTTATTAGACCCACGCTCTAACCGACTGAGCTATGGCGGCTGTGGGTTTTGCAGCCGAGTAGTCGTCGACGAACCCTTGCCGTTTTCCTGCAACTGGCCCACACCTGCGTACGCCGCGAGGTCCGCGGCACTGCTGGATCGCCACCCGGTGGAGCTGCGCGCAAAAAGGTTTGCCGCCAGCAGGGGTCGAACCTGCGACCTTGGGCTTATTAGACCCACGCTCTAACCGACTGAGCTATGGCGGCTGTGGGTGCTGCAGCCGAGTAGTCGTCGACGAACCCTTGCCGTTTTCCTGCAACTGGCCCACACCTGCCTACGCCTCGAGGTCTGCGGCACTGCTGGATCCCCACCCGGTGGAGCTGCACGCAAAAAGGTTTGCCGCCAGCAGGGGTCGAACCTGCGACCTTGGGCTTATTAGACCCACGCTCTAACCGACTGAGCTATGGCGGCTGTGGGTGCTGCAGCCGAGTAGTCGTCGACGAACCCTTGCCGTTTTCCTGCAACTGGCCCACACCTGCCTACGCCTCGAGGTCTGCGGCACTGCTGGATCCCCACCCGGTGGAGCTGCGCGCAAAAAGGTTTGCCGCCAGCAGGGGTCGAACCTGCGACCTTGGGCTTATTAGACCTACGCTCTAACCGACTGAGCTATGGCGGCTGTGGGTGCTGCAGCCGAGTAGTCGTCGACGAACCCTTGCCGTTTTCCTGCAACTTGCCCACACCTGCGTACGCCTCGAGGTCTGCGGCACTGCTGGATCGCCGCCCGGTGGAGCTGCACGCAAAAAGGTTTGCCGCCAGCAGGGGTCGAACCTGCGACCTTGGGCTTATTAGACCCACGCTCTAACCGACTGAGCTATGGCGGCTGTGGGTTTTGCAGCCGAGTAGTCGTCGACGAACCCTTGCCGTTTTCCTGCAACTGGCCCACACCTGCGTACGCCGCGAGGTCCGCGGCACTGCTGGATCGCCACCCGGTGGAGCTGCGCGCAAAAAGGTTTGCCGCCAGCAGGGGTCGAACCTGCGACCTTGGGCTTATTAGACCCACGCTCTAACCGACTGAGCTATGGCGGCTGTGGGTGCTGCAGCCGAGTAGTCGTCGACGAACCCTTGCCGTTTTCCTGCAACTGGCCCACACCTGCCTACGCCTCGAGGTCTGCGGCACTGCTGGATCCCCACCCGGTGGAGCTGCGCGCAAAAAGGTTTGCCGCCAGCAGGGGTCGAACCTGCGACCTTGGGCTTATTAGACCCACGCTCTAACCGACTCAGCTATGGCGGCTGTGGGTGCTGCAGCCGAGTAGTCGTCGACGATCCCTTGCCGTTTTCCTGCAACTGGCCCACACCTGCGTACGCCTCGAGGTCTGCGGCACTGCTGGATCGCCGCCCGGTGGAGCTGCACGCAAAAAGGTTTGCCGCCAGCAGGGGTCGAACCTGCGACCTTGGGCTTATTAGACCCACGCTCTAACCGACTGAGCTATGGCGGCTGTGGGTGCTGCAGCCGAGTAGTCGTCGACGAACCCTTGCCATTTTCCTGCAACTGGCCCACACCTGCGTACGCCGCGAGGTCTGCGGCACTGCTGGATCGCCACCCGGTGGAGCTGCGCGCAAAAAGGTTTGCCGCCAGCAAGGGTCGAATCTGCAACCTTGGGCTTATTAGACCCACGCTCTAACCGACTGAGCTATGGCGGCTGTGGGTTTTGCAGCCGAGTAGTCGTCGACGAACCCTTGCCGTTTTCCTGCAACTGGCCCACACCTGCGTACGCCTCGAAGTCTGCGGCACTGCTGGATCCCACCCGGTGGAGCTGCGCGCAAAAAGGTTTGCCGCCAGCAGGGGTCGAACCTGCGACCTTGGGCTTATTAGACCCACGCTCTAACCGACTCAGCTATGGCGGCTGTGGGTGCTGCAGCCGAGTAGTCGTCGACGATCCCTTGCCGTTTTCCTGCAACTGGCCCACACCTGCGTACGCCTCGAGGTCTGCGGCACTGCTGGATCGCCGCCCGGTGGAGCTGCACGCAAAAAGGTTTGCCGCCAGCAGGGGTCGAACCTGCGACCTTGGGCTTATTAGACCCACGCTCTAACCGACTGAGCTATGGCGGCTGTGGGTTTTGCAGCCGAGTAGTCGTCGACGAACCCTTGCCGTTTTCCTGCAACTGGCCCACACCTGCGTACGCAGCGAGGTCTGCGGCACTGCTGGATCGCCGCCCGGTGGAGCTGCACGCAAAAAGGTTTGCCGCCAGCAGGGGTCGAACCTGCGACCTTGGGCTTATTAGACCCACGCTCTAACCGACTGAGCTATGGCGGCTGTGGGTGCTGCAGCCGAGTAGTCGTCGACGAACCCTTGCCGTTTTCCTGCAACTGGCCCACACCTGCGTACGCCGCGAGGTCTGCGGCACTGCTGGATCGCCACCCGGTGGAGCTGCGCGCAAAAAGGTTTGCCGCCAGCAAGGGTCGAATCTGCAACCTTGGGCTTATTAGACCCACGCTCTAACCGACTGAGCTATGGCGGCTGTGGGTGCTGCAGCCGAGTAGTCGTCGACGAACCCTTGCCGTTTTCCTGCAACTGGCCCACACCCGCGAACGCCTCCAGGTCTGCGGCACTGCTGGATCCCCACCCGGTGGAGCTGCGCGCAATACGGTTTGCCGCCAGCAGGGGTCGAACCTGCGACCTTGGGCTTATTAGACCCACGCTCTAACCGACTGAGCTATGGCGGCTGTGGGTGCTGCAGCCGAGTAGTCGTCGACGAACCCTTGCCGTTTTCCTGCAACTGGCCCACACCTGCGTACGCAGCGAGGTCTGCGGCACTGCTGGATCGCCGCCCGGTGGAGCTGCACGCAAAAAGGTTTGCCGCCAGCAGGGGTCGAACCTGCGACCTTGGGCTTATTAGACCCACGCTCTAACCGACTGAGCTATGGCGGCTGTGGGTGCTGCAGCCGAGTAGTCGTCGACGAACCCTTGCCGTTTTCCTGCAACTGGCCCACACCTGCGTACGCAGCGAGGTATGCGGCACTGCTGGATCGCCGCCCGGTGGAGCTGCACGCAAAAAGGTTTGCCGCCAGCAGGGGTCGAACCTGCGACCTTGGGCTTATTAGACCCACGCTCTAACCGACTGAGCTATGGCGGCTGTGGGTGCTGCAGCCGAGTAGTCGTCGACGAACCCTTGCCGTTTTCCTGCAACTGGCCCACACCTGCGTACGCCGCGAGGTCTGCGGCACTGCTGGATCGCCACCCGGTGGAGCTGCGCGCAAAAAGGTTTGCCGCCAGCAGGGGTCGAACCTGCGACCTTGGGCTTATTAGACCCACGCTCTAACCGACTGAGCTATGGCGGCTGTGGGTGCTGCAGCCGAGTAGTCGTCGACGAACCCTTGCCGTTTTCCTGCAACTGGCCCACACCCGCGAACGCCTCCAGGTCTGCGGCACTGCTGGATCCCCACCCGGTGGAGCTGCGCGCAATACGGTTTGCCGCCAGCAGGGGTCGAACCTGCGACCTTGGGCTTATTAGACCCACGCTCTAACCGACTGAGCTATGGCGGCTGTGGCTGCTGCAGCCGAGTAGTCGTCGACGAACCCTTGCCGTTTTCCTGCAACTGGCCCACACCTGCGTACGCAGCGAGGTCTGCGGCACTGCTGGATCGCCGCCCGGTGGAGCTGCACGCAAAAAGGTTTGCCGCCAGCAGGGGTCGAACCTGCGACCTTGGGCTTATTAGACCCACGCTCTAACCGACTGAGCTATGGCGGCTGTGGGTGCTGCAGCCGAGTAGTCGTCGACGAACCCTTGCCGTTTTCCTGCAACTGGCCCACACCTGCGTACGCAGCGAGGTCTGCGGCACTGCTGGATCGCCGCCCGGTGGAGCTGCACGCAAAAAGGTTTGCCGCCAGCAGGGGTCGAACCTGCGACCTTGGGCTTATTAGACCCACGCTCTAACCGACTGAGCTATGGCGACTGTGGCTGCTGCAGCCGAGTAGTCGTCGACGAACCCTTGCCGTTTTCCTGCAACTGGCCCACACCTGCGTACGCAGCGAGGTCTGCGGCACTGCTGGATCGCCGCCCGGTGGAGCTGCACGCAAAAAGGTTTGCCGCCAGCAGGGGTCGAACCTGCGACCTTGGGCTTATTAGACCCACGCTCTAACCGACTGAGCTATGGCGGCTGTGGGTGCTGCAGCCGAGTAGTCGTCGACGAACCCTTGCCGTTTTCCTGCAACTGGCCCACACCTGCGTACGCAGCGAGGTCTGCGGCACTGCTGGATCGCCGCCCGGTGGAGCTGCACGCAAAAAGGTTTGCCGCCAGCAGGGGTCGAACCTGCGACCTTGGGCTTATTAGACCCACGCTCTAACCGACTGAGCTATGGCGGCTGTGGGTGCTGCAGCCGAGTAGTCGTCGACGAACCCTTGCCGTTTTCCTGCAACTGGCCCACACCTGCGTACGCCGCGAGGTCTGCGGCACTGCTGGATCGCCACCCGGTGGAGCTGCGCGCAAAAAGGTTTGCCGCCAGCAAGGGTCGAATCTGCAACCTTGGGCTTATTAGACCCACGCTCTAACCGACTGAGCTATGGCGGCTGTGGGTGCTGCAGCCGAGTAGTCGTCGACGAACCCTTGCCGTTTTCCTGCAACTGGCCCACACCCGCGAACGCCTCCAGGTCTGCGGCACTGCTGGATCCCCACCCGGTGGAGCTGCGCGCAATACGGTTTGCCGCCAGCAGGGGTCGAACCTGCGACCTTGGGCTTATTAGACCCACGCTCTAACCGACTGAGCTATGGCGGCTGTGGGTGCTGCAGCCGAGTAGTCGTCGACGAACCCTTGCCGTTTTCCTGCAACTGGCCCACACCTGCGTACGCAGCGAGGTCTGCGGCACTGCTGGATCGCCGCCCGGTGGAGCTGCACGCAAAAAGGTTTGCCGCCAGCAGGGGTCGAACCTGCGACCTTGGGCTTATTAGACCCACGCTCTAACCGACTGAGCTATGGCGGCTGTGGGTGCTGCAGCCGAGTAGTCGTCGACGAACCCTTGCCGTTTTCCTGCAACTGGCCCACACCCGCGAACGCCTCCAGGTCTGCGGCACTGCTGGATCCCCACCCGGTGGAGCTGCGCGCAATACGGTTTGCCGCCAGCAGGGGTCGAACCTGCGACCTTGGGCTTATTAGACCCACGCTCTAACCGACTGAGCTATGGCGGCTGTGGGTGCTGCAGCCGAGTAGTCGTCGACGAACCCTTGCCGTTTTCCTGCAACTGGCCCACACCTGCGTACGCAGCGAGGTCTGCGGCACTGCTGGATCGCCGCCCGGTGGAGCTGCACGCAAAAAGGTTTGCCGCCAGCAGGGGTCGAACCTGCGACCTTGGGCTTATTAGACCCACGCTCTAACCGACTGAGCTATGGCGGCTGTGGGTGCTGCAGCCGAGTAGTCGTCGACGAACCCTTGCCGTTTTCCTGCAACTGGCCCACACCTGCGTACGCAGCGAGGTCTGCGGCACTGCTGGATCGCCGCCCGGTGGAGCTGCACGCAAAAAGGTTTGCCGCCAGCAGGGGTCGAACCTGCGACCTTGGGCTTATTAGACCCACGCTCTAACCGACTGAGCTATGGCGGCTGTGGGTGCTGCAGCCGAGTAGTCGTCGACGAACCCTTGCCGTTTTCCTGCAACTGGCCCACACCTGCGTACGCCTCGAGGTCTGCGGCACTGCTGGATCGCCGCCCGGTGGAGCTGCACGCAAAAAGGTTTGCCGCCAGCAGGGGTCGAACCTGCGACCTTGGGCTTATTAGACCCACGCTCTAACCGACTGAGCTATGGTGGCTGCGGGTGCTGCAGCCGAGTAGTCGTCGACGAACCCTTGCCGTTTTCCTGCAACTGGCCCACACCTGCGTGCGCCGCGAGGTCTGCGGCACTGCTGGATCGCCACCCGGTGGAGCTGCACGCAAAAAGGTTTGCCGCCAGCAGGGGTCGAACCTGCGACCTTGGGCTTATTAGACCCACGCTCTAACCGACTGAGCTATGGCGGCTGTGGGTGCTGCAGCCGAGTAGTCGTCGACGAACCCTTGCCGTTTTCCTGCAACTGGCCCACACCTGCGTACGCCGCGAGGTCTGCGGCACTGCTGGATCGCCACCCGGTGGAGCTGCGCGCAAAAAGGTTTGCCGCCAGCAAGGGTCGAATCTGCAACCTTGGGCTTATTAGACCCACGCTCTAACCGACTGAGCTATGGCGGCTGTGGGTGCTGCAGCCGAGTAGTCGTCGACGAACCCTTGCCGTTTTCCTGCAACTGGCCCACACCTGCGTACGCCTCGAAGTCTGCGGCACTGCTGGATCCCACCCGATGGAGCTGCGCGCAAAAAGGTTTGCCGCCAGCAGGGGTCGAACCTGCGACCTTGGGCTTATTAGACCCACGCTCTAACCGACTGAGCTATGGCGGCTGTGGGTGCTGCAGCCGAGTAGTCGTCGACGAACCCTTGCCGTTTTCCTGCAACTTGCCCACACCTGCGTACGCCTCGAGGTCTGCGGCACTGCTGGATCGCCGCCCGGTGGAGCTGCACGCAAAAAGGTTTGCCGCCAGCAGGGGTCGAACCTGCGACCTTGGGCTTATTAGACCCACGCTCTAACCGACTGAGCTATGGCGGCTGTGGGTGCTGCAGCCGAGTAGTAGTCGACGAACCCTTGCCGTTTTCCTGCAACTGGCCCACACCTGCGTACGCCGCGAGGTCCGCGGCACTGCTGGATCGCCACCCGGTGGAGCTGCGCGCAAAAAGGTTTGCCGCCAGCAAGGGTCGAATCTGCAACCTTGGGCTTATTAGACCCACGCTCTAACCGACTGAGCTATGGCGGCTGTGGGTGCTGCAGCCGAGTAGTCGTCGACGAACCCTTGCCGTTTTCCTGCAACTGGCCCACACCTGCGTACGCCTCGAAGTCTGCGGCACTGCTGGATCCCACCCGATGGAGCTGCGCGCAAAAAGGTTTGCCGCCAGCAGGGGTCGAACCTGCGACCTTGGGCTTATTAGACCCACGCTCTAACCGACTGAGCTATGGCGGCTGTGGGTGCTGCAGCCGAGTAGTAGTCGACGAACCCTTGCCGTTTTTCTGCAACTGGCCCACACCTGCGTACGCCGCGAGGTCCGCGGCACTGCTGGATCGCCACCCGGTGGAGCTGCGCGCAAAAAGGTTTGCCGCCAGCAAGGGTCGAATCTGCAACCTTGGGCTTATTAGACCCACGCTCTAACCGACTGAGCTATGGCGGCTGTGGGTGCTGCAGCCGAGTAGTCGTCGACGAACCCTTGCCGTTTTCCTGCAACTTGCCCACACCTGCGTACGCCTCGAGGTCTGCGGCACTGCTGGATCGCCGCCCGGTGGAGCTGCACGCAAAAAGGTTTGCCGCCAGCAGGGGTCGAACCTGCGACCTTGGGCTTATTAGACCCACGCTCTAACCGACTGAGCTATGGCGGCTGTGGGTGCTGCAGCCGAGTAGTAGTCGACGAACCCTTGCCGTTTTCCTGCAACTGGCCCACACCTGCGTACGCCGCGAGGTCCGCGGCACTGCTGGATCGCCACCCGGTGGAGCTGCGCGCAAAAAGGTTTGCCGCCAGCAAGGGTCGAATCTGCAACCTTGGGCTTATTAGACCCACGCTCTAACCGACTGAGCTATGGCGGCTGTGGGTGCTGCAGCCGAGTAGTCGTCGACGAACCCTTGCCGTTTTCCTGCAACTGGCCCACACCTGCGTACGCCTCGAAGTCTGCGGCACTGCTGGATCCCACCCGATGGAGCTGCGCGCAAAAAGGTTTGCCGCCAGCAGGGGTCGAACCTGCGACCTTGGGCTTATTAGACCCACGCTCTAACCGACTGAGCTATGGCGGCTGTGGGTGCTGCAGCCGAGTAGTAGTCGACGAACCCTTGCCGTTTTTCTGCAACTGGCCCACACCTGCGTACGCCGCGAGGTCCGCGGCACTGCTGGATCGCCACCCGGTGGAGCTGCGCGCAAAAAGGTTTGCCGCCAGCAAGGGTCGAATCTGCAACCTTGGGCTTATTAGACCCACGCTCTAACCGACTGAGCTATGGCGGCTGTGGGTGCTGCAGCCGAGTAGTCGTCGACGAACCCTTGCCGTTTTCCTGCAACTGGCCCACACCTGCGTACGCCTCGAAGTCTGCGGCACTGCTGGATCCCACCCGATGGAGCTGCGCGCAAAAAGGTTTGCCGCCAGCAGGGGTCGAACCTGCGACCTTGGGCTTATTAGACCCACGCTCTAACCGACTGAGCTATGGCGGCTGTGGGTGCTGCAGCCGAGTAGTCGTCGACGAACCCTTGCCGTTTTCCTGCAACTTGCCCACACCTGCGTACGCCTCGAGGTCTGCGGCACTGCTGGATCGCCGCCCGGTGGAGCTGCACGCAAAAAGGTTTGCCGCCAGCAGGGGTCGAACCTGCGACCTTGGGCTTATTAGACCCACGCTCTAACCGACTGAGCTATGGTGGCTGTGGGTGCTGCAGCCGAGTAGTAGTCGACGAACCCTTGCCGTTTTCCTGCAACTGGCCCACACCTGCGTACGCCGCGAGGTCCGCGGCACTGCTGGATCGCCACCCGGTGGAGCTGCGCGCAAAAAGGTTTGCCGCCAGCAAGGGTCGAATCTGCAACCTTGGGCTTATTAGACCCACGCTCTAACCGACTGAGCTATGGCGGCTGTGGGTTTTGCAGCCGAGTAGTCGTCGACGAACCCTTGCCGTTTTCCTGCAACTGGCCCACACCTGCGTACGCCTCGAGGTCTGCGGCACTGCTGGATCGCCACCCGGTGGAGCTGCACGCAAAAAGGTTTGCCGCCAACAGGGGTCGAACCTGCGACCTTGGGCTTATTAGACCCACGCTCTAACCGACTGAGCTATGGCGGCTGTGGGTGCTGCAGCCGAGTAGTCGTCGACGAACCCTTGCCGTTTTCCTGCAACTGGCCCACACCTGCCTACGCCTCGAGGTCTGCGGCACTGCTGGATCCCCACCCGGTGGAGCTGCGCGCAAAAAGGTTTGCCGCCAGCAGGGGTCGAACCTGCGACCTTGGGCTTATTAGACCCACGCTCTAACCGACTCAGCTATGGCGGCTGTGGCTGCTGCAGCCGAGTAGTCGTCGACGATCCCTTGCCGTTTTCCTGCAACTGGCCCACACCTGCGTACGCCTCGAGGTCTGCGGCACTGCTGGATCGCCGCCCGGTGGAGCTGCACGCAAAAAGGTTTGCCGCCAGCAGGGGTCGAACCTGCGACCTTGGGCGTATTAGACCCACGCTCTAACCGACTGAGCTATGGCGGCTGTGGGTGCTGCAGCCGAGTAGTAGTCGACGAACCCTTGCCGTTTTCCTGCAACTGGCCCACACCTGCGTACGCCGCGAGGTCCGCGGCACTGCTGGATCGCCACCCGGTGGAGCTGCGCGCAAAAAGGTTTGCCGCCAGCAAGGGTCGAATCTGCAACCTTGGGCTTATTAGACCCACGCTCTAACCGACTGAGCTATGGCGGCTGTGGGTTTTGCAGCCGAGTAGTCGTCGACGAACCCTTGCCGTTTTCCTGCAACTGGCCCACACCTGCGTACGCCTCGAGGTCTGCGGCACTGCTGGATCGCCGCCCGGTGGAGCTGCGCGCAAAAAGGTTTGCCGCCAGCAGGGGTCGAACCTGCGACCTTGGGCTTATTAGACCCACGCTCTAACCGACTGAGCTATGGCGGCTGTGGGTGCTGCAGCCGAGTAGTCGTCGACGAACCCTTGCCGTTTTCCTGCAACTGGCCCACACCTGCGTACGCCGCGAGGTCTGCGGCACTGCTGGATCGCCACCCGGTGGAGCTGCGCGCAAAAAGGTTTGCCGCCAGCAAGGGTCGAATCTGCAACCTTGGGCTTATTAGACCCACGCTCTAACCGACTGAGCTATGGCGGCTGTGGGTTTTGCAGCCGAGTAGTCGTCGACGAACCCTTGCCGTTTTCCTGCAACTGGCCCACACCTGCGTACCTCGAAGTCTGCGGCACTGCTGGATCCCACCCGATGGAGCTGCGCGCAAAAAGGTTTGCCGCCAGCAGGGGTCGAACCTGCGACCTTGGGCTTACTAGACCCACGCTCTAACCGACTGAGCTATGGCGGCTGTGGGTGCTGCAGCCGAGTAGTCGTCGACGAACCCTTGCCGTTTTCCTGCAACTTGCCCACACCTGCGTACGCCTCGAGGTCTGCGGCACTGCTGGATCGCCGCCCGGTGGAGCTGCACGCAAAAAGGTTTGCCGCCAGCAGGGGTCGAACCTGCGACCTTGGGCTTATTAGACCCACGCTCTAACCGACTGAGCTATGGCGGCTGTGGGTGCTGCAGCCGAGTAGTAGTCGACGAACCCTTGCCGTTTTCCTGCAACTGGCCCACACCTGCGTACGCCGCGAGGTCCGCGGCACTGCTGGATCGCCACCCGGTGGAGCTGCGCGCAAAAAGGTTTGCCGCCAGCAAGGGTCGAATCTGCAACCTTGGGCTTATTAGACCCACGCTCTAACCGACTGAGCTATGGCGGCTGTGGGTTTTGCAGCCGAGTAGTCGTCGACGAACCCTTGCCGTTTTCCTGCAACTGGCCCACACCTGCGTACGCAGCGAGGTCTGCGGCACTGCTGGATCGCCACCCGGTGGAGCTGCACGCAAAAAGGTTTGCCGCCAGCAGGGGTCGAACCTGCGACCTTGGGCTTATTAGACCCACGCTCTAACCGACTGAGCTATGGCGGCTGTGGGTGCTGCAGCCGAGTAGTCGTCGACGAACCCTTGCCGTTTTCCTGCAACTGGCCCACACCTGCCTACGCCTCGAGGTCTGCGGCACTGCTGGATCCCCACCCGGTGGAGCTGCGCGCAAAAAGGTTTGCCGCCAGCAGGGGTCGAACCTGCGACCTTGGGCTTATTAGACCCACGCTCTAACCGACTGAGCTATGGCGGCTGTGGGTGCTGCAGCCGAGTAGTCGTCGACGAACCCTTGCCGTTTTCCTGCAACTTGCCCACACCTGCGTACGCCTCGAGGTCTGCGGCACTGCTGGATCGCCGCCCGGTGGAGCTGCACGCAAAAAGGTTTGCCGCCAGCAGGGGTCGAACCTGCGACCTTGGGCTTATTAGACCCACGCTCTAACCGACTGAGCTATGGCGGCTGTGGGTGCTGCAGCCGAGTAGTAGTCGACGAACCCTTGCCGTTTTCCTGCAACTGGCCCACACCTGCGTACGCCGCGAGGTCCGCGGCACTGCTGGATCGCCACCCGGTGGAGCTGCGCGCAAAAAGGTTTGCCGCCAGCAAGGGTCGAATCTGCAACCTTGGGCTTATTAGACCCACGCTCTAACCGACTGAGCTATGGCGGCTGTGGGTTTTGCAGCCGAGTAGTCGTCGACGAACCCTTGCCGTTTTCCTGCAACTGGCCCACACCTGCGTACGCAGCGAGGTCTGCGGCACTGCTGGATCGCCACCCGGTGGAGCTGCACGCAAAAAGGTTTGCAGCCAGCAGGGGTCGAACCTGCGACCTTGGGCTTATTAGACCTACGCTCTAACCGACTGAGCTATGGCGGCTGTGGGTGCTGCAGCCGAGTAGTCGTCGACGAACCCTTGCCGTTTTCCTGCAACTTGCCCACACCTGCGTACGCCTCGAGGTCTGCGGCACTGCTGGATCGCCGCCCGGTGGAGCTGCACGCAAAAAGGTTTGCCGCCAGCAGGGGTCGAACCTGCGACCTTGGGCTTATTAGACCCACGCTCTAACCGACTGAGCTATGGCGGCTGTGGGTTTTGCAGCCGAGTAGTCGTCGACGAACCCTTGCCGTTTTCCTGCAACTGGCCCACACCTGCGTACGCCGCGAGGTCCGCGGCACTGCTGGATCGCCACCCGGTGGAGCTGCGCGCAAAAAGGTTTGCCGCCAGCAGGGGTCGAACCTGCGACCTTGGGCTTATTAGACCCACGCTCTAACCGACTGAGCTATGGCGGCTGTGGGTGCTGCAGCCGAGTAGTAGTCGACGAACCCTTGCCGTTTTCCTGCAACTGGCCCACACCTGCGTACGCCGCGAGGTCCGCGGCACTGCTGGATCGCCACCCGGTGGAGCTGCGCGCAAAAAGGTTTGCCGCCAGCAAGGGTCGAATCTGCAACCTTGGGCTTATTAGACCCACGCTCTAACCGACTGAGCTATGGCGGCTGTGGGTTTTGCAGCCGAGTAGTCGTCGACGAACCCTTGCCGTTTTCCTGCAACTGGCCCACACCTGCGTACGCAGCGAGGTCTGCGGCACTGCTGGATCGCCACCCGGTGGAGCTGCACGCAAAAAGGTTTGCCGCCAGCAGGGGTCGAACCTGCGACCTTGGGCTTATTAGACCCACGCTCTAACCGACTGAGCTATGGCGGCTGTGGGTGCTGCAGCCGAGTAGTCGTCGACGAACCCTTGCCGTTTTCCTGCAACTGGCCCACACCTGCCTACGCCTCGAGGTCTGCGGCACTGCTGGATCCCCACCCGGTGGAGCTGCGCGCAAAAAGGTTTGCCGCCAGCAGGGGTCGAACCTGCGACCTTGGGCTTATTAGACCCACGCTCTAACCGACTGAGCTATGGCGGCTGTGGGTGCTGCAGCCGAGTAGTAGTCGACGAACCCTTGCCGTTTTCCTGCAACTGGCCCACACCTGCGTACGCCGCGAGGTCCGCGGCACTGCTGGATCGCCACCCGGTGGAGCTGCGCGCAAAAAGGTTTGCCGCCAGCAAGGGTCGAATCTGCAACCTTGGGCTTATTAGACCCACGCTCTAACCGACTGAGCTATGGCGGCTGTGGGTTTTGCAGCCGAGTAGTCGTCGACGAACCCTTGCCGTTTTCCTGCAACTGGCCCACACCTGCGTACGCAGCGAGGTCTGCGGCACTGCTGGATCGCCACCCGGTGGAGCTGCACGCAAAAAGGTTTGCCGCCAGCAGGGGTCGAACCTGCGACCTTGGGCTTATTAGACCCACGCTCTAACCGACTGAGCTATGGCGGCTGTGGGTGCTGCAGCCGAGTAGTCGTCGACGAACCCTTGCCGTTTTCCTGCAACTGGCCCACATCTGCCTACGCCTCGAGGTCTGCGGCACTGCTGGATCCCCACCCGGTGGAGCTGCGCGCAAAAAGGTTTGCCGCCAGCAGGGGTCGAACCTGCGACCTTGGGCTTATTAGACCTACGCTCTAACCGACTGAGCTATGGCGGCTGTGGGTGCTGCAGCCGAGTAGTCGTCGACGAACCCTTGCCGTTTTCCTGCAACTTGCCCACACCTGCGTACGCCTCGAGGTCTGCGGCACTGCTGGATCGCCGCCCGGTGGAGCTGCACGCAAAAAGGTTTGCCGCCAGCAGGGGTCGAACCTGCGACCTTGGGCTTATTAGACCCACGCTCTAACCGACTGAGCTATGGCGGCTGTGGGTTTTGCAGCCGAGTAGTCGTCGACGAACCCTTGCCGTTTTCCTGCAACTGGCCCACACCTGCGTACGCCGCGAGGTCCGCGGCACTGCTGGATCGCCACCCGGTGGAGCTGCGCGCAAAAAGGTTTGCCGCCAGCAGGGGTCGAACCTGCGACCTTGGGCTTATTAGACCCACGCTCTAACCGACTGAGCTATGGCGGCTGTGGGTGCTGCAGCCGAGTAGTCGTCGACGAACCCTTGCCGTTTTCCTGCAACTGGCCCACACCTGCCTACGCCTCGAGGTCTGCGGCACTGCTGGATCCCCACCCGGTGGAGCTGCACGCAAAAAGGTTTGCCGCCAGCAGGGGTCGAACCTGCGACCTTGGGCTTATTAGACCCACGCTCTAACCGACTGAGCTATGGCGGCTGTGGGTGCTGCAGCCGAGTAGTCGTCGACGAACCCTTGCCGTTTTCCTGCAACTGGCCCACACCTGCCTACGCCTCGAGGTCTGCGGCACTGCTGGATCCCCACCCGGTGGAGCTGCGCGCAAAAAGGTTTGCCGCCAGCAGGGGTCGAACCTGCGACCTTGGGCTTATTAGACCTACGCTCTAACCGACTGAGCTATGGCGGCTGTGGGTGCTGCAGCCGAGTAGTCGTCGACGAACCCTTGCCGTTTTCCTGCAACTTGCCCACACCTGCGTACGCCTCGAGGTCTGCGGCACTGCTGGATCGCCGCCCGGTGGAGCTGCACGCAAAAAGGTTTGCCGCCAGCAGGGGTCGAACCTGCGACCTTGGGCTTATTAGACCCACGCTCTAACCGACTGAGCTATGGCGGCTGTGGGTTTTGCAGCCGAGTAGTCGTCGACGAACCCTTGCCGTTTTCCTGCAACTGGCCCACACCTGCGTACGCCGCGAGGTCCGCGGCACTGCTGGATCGCCACCCGGTGGAGCTGCGCGCAAAAAGGTTTGCCGCCAGCAGGGGTCGAACCTGCGACCTTGGGCTTATTAGACCCACGCTCTAACCGACTGAGCTATGGCGGCTGTGGGTGCTGCAGCCGAGTAGTCGTCGACGAACCCTTGCCGTTTTCCTGCAACTGGCCCACACCTGCCTACGCCTCGAGGTCTGCGGCACTGCTGGATCCCCACCCGGTGGAGCTGCGCGCAAAAAGGTTTGCCGCCAGCAGGGGTCGAACCTGCGACCTTGGGCTTATTAGACCCACGCTCTAACCGACTCAGCTATGGCGGCTGTGGGTGCTGCAGCCGAGTAGTCGTCGACGATCCCTTGCCGTTTTCCTGCAACTGGCCCACACCTGCGTACGCCTCGAGGTCTGCGGCACTGCTGGATCGCCGCCCGGTGGAGCTGCACGCAAAAAGGTTTGCCGCCAGCAGGGGTCGAACCTGCGACCTTGGGCTTATTAGACCCACGCTCTAACCGACTGAGCTATGGCGGCTGTGGGTGCTGCAGCCGAGTAGTCGTCGACGAACCCTTGCCATTTTCCTGCAACTGGCCCACACCTGCGTACGCCGCGAGGTCTGCGGCACTGCTGGATCGCCACCCGGTGGAGCTGCGCGCAAAAAGGTTTGCCGCCAGCAAGGGTCGAATCTGCAACCTTGGGCTTATTAGACCCACGCTCTAACCGACTGAGCTATGGCGGCTGTGGGTTTTGCAGCCGAGTAGTCGTCGACGAACCCTTGCCGTTTTCCTGCAACTGGCCCACACCTGCGTACGCCTCGAAGTCTGCGGCACTGCTGGATCCCACCCGGTGGAGCTGCGCGCAAAAAGGTTTGCCGCCAGCAGGGGTCGAACCTGCGACCTTGGGCTTATTAGACCCACGCTCTAACCGACTCAGCTATGGCGGCTGTGGGTGCTGCAGCCGAGTAGTCGTCGACGATCCCTTGCCGTTTTCCTGCAACTGGCCCACACCTGCGTACGCCTCGAGGTCTGCGGCACTGCTGGATCGCCGCCCGGTGGAGCTGCACGCAAAAAGGTTTGCCGCCAGCAGGGGTCGAACCTGCGACCTTGGGCTTATTAGACCCACGCTCTAACCGACTGAGCTATGGCGGCTGTGGGTGCTGCAGCCGAGTAGTCGTCGACGAACCCTTGCCGTTTTCCTGCAACTGGCCCACACCTGCGTACGCCGCGAGGTCTGCGGCACTGCTGGATTGCCACCCGGTGGAGCTGCGCGCAAAAAGGTTTGCCGCCAGCAAGGGTCGAATCTGCAACCTTGGGCTTATTAGACCCACGCTCTAACCGACTGAGCTATGGCGGCTGTGGGTTTTGCAGCCGAGTAGTCGTCGACGAACCCTTGCCGCTTTCCTGCAACTTGCCCACACCTGCGTACGCCTCGAGGTCTGCGGCACTGCTGGATCGCCGCCCGGTGGAGCTGCACGCAAAAAGGTTTGCCGCCGGCAGGGGTCGAACCTGCGACCTTGGGCTTATTAGACCCACGCTCTAACCGACTGAGCTATGGCGGCTGTGGGTGCTGCAGCCGAGTAGTAGTCGACGAACCCTTGCCGTTTTCCTGCAACTGGCCCACACCTGCGTACGCCGCGAGGTCTGCGGCACTGCTGGATCGCCACCCGGTGGAGCTGCGCGCAAAAAGGTTTGCCGCCAGCAAGGGTCGAATCTGCAACCTTGGGCTTATTAGACCCACGCTCTAACCGACTGAGCTATGGCGGCTGTGGGTTTTGCAGCCGAGTAGTCGTCGACGAACCCTTGCCGTTTTCCTGCAACTGGCCCACAACTGCGTACGCCTCGAAGTCTGCGGCACTGCTGGATCCCACCCGATGGAGCTGCGCGCAAAAAGGTTTGCCGCCAGCAGGGGTCGAACCTGCGACCTTGGGCTTATTAGACCCACGCTCTAACCGACTGAGCTATGGCGGCTGTGGGTGCTGCAGCCGAGTAGTCGTCGACGAACCCTTGCCGTTTTCCTGCAACTTGCCCACACCTGCCTACGCCTCGAGGTCTGCGGCACTGCTGGATCCCCACCCGGTGGAGCTGCGCGCAAAAAGGTTTGCCGCCAGCAGGGGTCGAACCTGCGACCTTGGGCTTATTAGACCCACGCTCTAACCGACTGAGCTATGGCGGCTGTGGGTGCTGCAGCCGAGTAGTCGTCGACGAACCCTTGCCGTTTTCCTGCAACTGGCCCACACCTGCGTACGCCGCGAGGTCTGCGGCACTGCTGGATCCCACCCGATGGAGCTGCGCGCAAAAAGGTTTGCCGCCAGCAGGGGTCGAACCTGCGACCTTGGGCTTATTAGACCCACGCTCTAACCGACTGAGCTATGGCGGCTGTGGGTGCTGCAGCCGAGTAGTCGTCGACGAACCCTTGCCGTTTTCCTGCAACTGGCCCACACCTGCGTACGCCGCGAGGTCTGCGGCACTGCTGGATCGCCACCCGGTGGAGCTGCGCGCAAAAAGGTTTGCCGCCAGCAAGGGTCGAATCTGCAACCTTGGGCTTATTAGACCCACGCTCTAACCGACTGAGCTATGGCGGCTGTGGGTTTTGCAGCCGAGTAGTCGTCGACGAACCCTTGCCGTTTTCCTGCAACTGGCCCACACCTGCGTACGCCTCGAAGTCTGCGGCACTGCTGGATCCCACCCGATGGAGCTGCGCGCAAAAAGGTTTGCCGCCAGCAGGGGTCGAACCTGCGACCTTGGGCTTATTAGACCCACGCTCTAACCGACTGAGCTATGGCGGCTGTGGGTGCTGCAGCCGAGTAGTCGTCGACGAACCCTTGCCGTTTTCCTGCAACTTGCCCACACCTGCGTACGCCTCGAGGTCTGCGGCACTGCTGGATCGCCGCCCGGTGGAGCTGCACGCAAAAAGGTTTGCCGCCAGCAGGGGTCGAACCTGCGACCTTGGGCTTATTAGACCCACGCTCTAGCCGACTGAGCTATGGCGGCTGTGGGTGCTGCAGCCGAGTAGTAGTCGACGAACCCTTGCCGTTTTCCTGCAACTGGCCCACACCTGCGTACGCCGCGAGGTCTGCGGCACTGCTGGATCGCCACCCGGTGGAGCTGCGCGCAAAAAGGTTTGCCGCCAGCAAGGGTCGAATCTGCAACCTTGGGCTTATTAGACCCACGCTCTAACCGACTGAGCTATGGCGGCTGTGGGTTTTGCAGCCGAGTAGTCGTCGACGAACCCTTGCCGTTTTCCTGCAACTGGCCCACACCTGCGTACGCAGCGAGGTCTGCGGCACTGCTGGATCGCCACCCGGTGGAGCTGCACGCAAAAAGGTTTGCCGCCAGCAGGGGTCGAACCTGCGACCTTGGGCTTATTAGACCCACGCTCTAACCGACTGAGCTATGGCGGCTGTGGGTGCTGCAGCCGAGTAGTCGTCGACGAACCCTTGCCGTTTTCCTGCAACTGGCCCACACCTGCCTACGCCTCGAGGTCTGCGGCACTGCTGGATCCCCACCCGGTGGAGCTGCGCGCAAAAAGGTTTGCCGCCAGCAGGGGTCGAACCTGCGACATTGGGCTTATTAGACCCACGCTCTAACCGACTGAGCTATGGCGGCTGTGGGTTTTGCAGCCGAGTAGTCGTCGACGAACCCTTGCCGTTTTCCTGCAACTGGCCCACACCTGCGTACGCCTCGAAGTCTGCGGCACTGCTGGATCCCACCCGATGGAGCTGCGCGCAAAAAGGTTTGCCGCCAGCAGGGGTCGAACCTGCGACCTTGGGCTTATTAGACCCACGCTCTAACCGACTGAGCTATGGCGGCTGTGGGTGCTGCAGCCGAGTAGTAGTCGACGAACCCTTGCCGTTTTCCTGCAACTGGCCCACACCTGCGTACGCCGCGAGGTCCGCGGCACTGCTGGATCGCCACCCGGTGGAGCTGCGCGCAAAAAGGTTTGCCGCCAGCAAGGGTCGAATCTGCAACCTTGGGCTTATTAGACCCACGCTCTAACCGACTGAGCTATGGCGGCTGTGGGTTTTGCAGCCGAGTAGTCGTCGACGAACCCTTGCCGTTTTCCTGCAACTGGCCCACACCTGCGTACGCAGCGAGGTCTGCGGCACTGCTGGATCGCCACCCGGTGGAGCTGCACGCAAAAAGGTTTGCCGCCAGCAGGGGTCGAACCTGCGACCTTGGGCTTATTAGACCTACGCTCTAACCGACTGAGCTATGGCGGCTGTGGGTGCTGCAGCCGAGTAGTCGTCGACGAACCCTTGCCGTTTTCCTGCAACTTGCCCACACCTGCGTACGCCTCGAGGTCTGCGGCACTGCTGGATCGCCGCCCGGTGGAGCTGCACGCAAAAAGGTTTGCCGCCAGCAGGGGTCGAACCTGCGACCTTGGGCTTATTAGACCCACGCTCTAACCGACTGAGCTATGGCGGCTGTGGGTTTTGCAGCCGAGTAGTCGTCGACGAACCCATTGCCGTTTTCCTGCAACTGGCCCACACCTGCGTACGCCGCGAGGTCCGCGGCACTGCTGGATCGCCACCCGGTGGAGCTGCGCGCAAAAAGGTTTGCCGCCAGCAGGGGTCGAACCTGCGACCTTGGGCTTATTAGACCCACGCTCTAACCGACTGAGCTATGGCGGCTGTGGGTGCTGCAGCCGAGTAGTCGTCGACGAACCCTTGCCGTTTTCCTGCAACTGGCCCACACCTGCGTACGCCTCGAGGTCTGCGGCACTGCTGGATCGCCGCCCGGTGGAGCTGCACGCAAAAAGGTTTGCCGCCAGCAGGGGTCGAACCTGCGACCTTGGGCTTATTAGACCCACGCTCTAACCGACTGAGCTATGGCGGCTGTGGGTGCTGCAGCCGAGTAGTAGTCGACGAACCCTTGCCGTTTTCCTGCAACTGGCCCACACCTGCGTACGCCGCGAGGTCCGCGGCACTGCTGGATCGCCACCCGGTGGAGCTGCGCGCAAAAAGGTTTGCCGCCAGCAAGGGTCGAATCTGCAGCCTTGGGCTTATTAGACCCACGCTCTAACCGACTGAGCTATGGCGGCTGTGGGTTTTGCAGCCGAGTAGTCGTCGACGAACCCTTGCCGTTTTCCTGCAACTGGCCCACACCTGCGTACGCAGCGAGGTCTGCGGCACTGCTGGATCGCCACCCGGTGGAGCTGCACGCAAAAAGGTTTGCCGCCAGCAGGGGTCGAACCTGCGACCTTGGGCTTATTAGACCCACGCTCTAACCGACTGAGCTATGGCGGCTGTGGGTGCTGCAGCCGAGTAGTCGTCGACGAACCCTTGCCGTTTTCCTGCAACTGGCCCACACCTGCCTACGCCTCGAGGTCTGCGGCACTGCTGGATCCCCACCCGGTGGAGCTGCGCGCAAAAAGGTTTGCCGCCAGCAGGGGTCGAACCTGCGACCTTGGGCTTATTAGACCCACGCTCTAACCGACTGAGCTATGGCGGCTGTGGGTGCTGCAGCCGAGTAGTAGTCGACGAACCCTTGCCGTTTTCCTGCAACTGGCCCACACCTGCGTACGCCGCGAGGTCCGCGGCACTGCTGGATCGCCACCCGGTGGAGCTGCGCGCAAAAAGGTTTGCCGCCAGCAAGGGTCGAATCTGCAACCTTGGGCTTATTAGACCCACGCTCTAACCGACTGAGCTATGGCGGCTGTGGGTTTTGCAGCCGAGTAGTCGTCGACGAACCCTTGCCGTTTTCCTGCAACTGGCCCACACCTGCGTACGCAGCGAGGTCTGCGGCACTGCTGGATCGCCACCCGGTGGAGCTGCACGCAAAAAGGTTTGCCGCCAGCAGGGGTCGAACCTGCGACCTTGGGCTTATTAGACCCACGCTCTAACCGACTGAGCTATGGCGGCTGTGGGTGCTGCAGCCGAGTAGTCGTCGACGAACCCTTGCCGTTTTCCTGCAACTGGCCCACACCTGCGTACGCCGCGAGGTCTGCGGCACTGCTGGATCGCCACCCGGTGGAGCTGCGCGCAAAAAGGTTTGCCGCCAGCAAGGGTCGAATCTGCAACCTTGGGCTTATTAGACCCACGCTCTAACCGACTGAGCTATGGCGGCTGTGGGTTTTGCAGCCGAGTAGTCGTCGACGAACCCTTGCCGTTTTCCTGCAACTGGCCCACACCTGCGTACGCCTCGAAGTCTGCGGCACTGCTGGATCCCACCCGATGGAGCTGCGCGCAAAAAGGTTTGCCGCCAGCAGGGGTCGAACCTGCGACCTTGGGCTTATTAGACCCACGCTCTAACCGACTGAGCTATGGCGGCTGTGGGTGCTGCAGCCGAGTAGTCGTCGACGAACCCTTGCCGTTTTCCTGCAACTTGCCCACACCTGCGTACGCCTCGAGGTCTGCGGCACTGCTGGATCGCCGCCCGGTGGAGCTGCACGCAAAAAGGTTTGCCGCCAGCAGGGGTCGAACCTGCGACCTTGGGCTTATTAGACCCACGCTCTAACCGACTGAGCTATGGCGGCTGTGGGTGCTGCAGCCGAGTAGTAGTCGACGAACCCTTGCCGTTTTCCTGCAACTGGCCCACACCTGCGTACGCCGCGAGGTCTGCGGCACTGCTGGATCGCCACCCGGTGGAGCTGCGCGCAAAAAGGTTTGCCGCCAGCAAGGGTCGAATCTGCAACCTTGGGCTTATTAGACCCACGCTCTAACCGACTGAGCTATGGCGGCTGTGGGTTTTGCAGCCGAGTAGTCGTCGACGAACCCTTGCCGTTTTCCTGCAACTGGCCCACACCTGCGTACGCAGCGAGGTCTGCGGCACTGCTGGATCGCCACCCGGTGGAGCTGCACGCAAAAAGGTTTGCCGCCAGCAGGGGTCGAACCTGCGACCTTGGGCTTATTAGACCCACGCTCTAACCGACTGAGCTATGGCGGCTGTGGGTGCTGCAGCCGAGTAGTCGTCGACGAACCCTTGCCGTTTTCCTGCAACTGGCCCACACCTGCCTACGCCTCGAGGTCTGCGGCACTGCTGGATCCCCACCCGGTGGAGCTGCGCGCAAAAAGGTTTGCCGCCAGCAGGGGTCGAACCTGCGACATTGGGCTTATTAGACCCACGCTCTAACCGACTGAGCTATGGCGGCTGTGGGTTTTGCAGCCGAGTAGTCGTCGACGAACCCTTGCCGTTTTCCTGCAACTGGCCCACACCTGCGTACGCCTCGAAGTCTGCGGCACTGCTGGATCCCACCCGATGGAGCTGCGCGCAAAAAGGTTTGCCGCCAGCAGGGGTCGAACCTGCGACCTTGGGCTTATTAGACCCACGCTCTAACCGACTGAGCTATGGCGGCTGTGGGTGCTGCAGCCGAGTAGTAGTCGACGAACCCTTGCCGTTTTCCTGCAACTGGCCCACACCTGCGTACGCCGCGAGGTCCGCGGCACTGCTGGATCGCCACCCGGTGGAGCTGCGCGCAAAAAGGTTTGCCGCCAGCAAGGGTCGAATCTGCAACCTTGGGCTTATTAGACCCACGCTCTAACCGACTGAGCTATGGCGGCTGTGGGTTTTGCAGCCGAGTAGTCGTCGACGAACCCTTGCCGTTTTCCTGCAACTGGCCCACACCTGCGTACGCAGCGAGGTCTGCGGCACTGCTGGATCGCCACCCGGTGGAGCTGCACGCAAAAAGGTTTGCCGCCAGCAGGGGTCGAACCTGCGACCTTGGGCTTATTAGACCTACGCTCTAACCGACTGAGCTATGGCGGCTGTGGGTGCTGCAGCCGAGTAGTCGTCGACGAACCCTTGCCGTTTTCCTGCAACTTGCCCACACCTGCGTACGCCTCGAGGTCTGCGGCACTGCTGGATCGCCGCCCGGTGGAGCTGCACGCAAAAAGGTTTGCCGCCAGCAGGGGTCGAACCTGCGACCTTGGGCTTATTAGACCCACGCTCTAACCGACTGAGCTATGGCGGCTGTGGGTTTTGCAGCCGAGTAGTCGTCGACGAACCCATTGCCGTTTTCCTGCAACTGGCCCACACCTGCGTACGCCGCGAGGTCCGCGGCACTGCAGGATCGCCACCCGGTGGAGCTGCGCGCAAAAAGGTTTGCCGCCAGCAGGGGTCGAACCTGCGACCTTGGGCTTATTAGACCCACGCTCTAACCGACTGAGCTATGGCGGCTGTGGGTGCTGCAGCCGAGTAGTCGTCGACGAACCCTTGCCGTTTTCCTGCAACTGGCCCACACCTGCGTACGCCTCGAGGTCTGCGGCACTGCTGGATCGCCGCCCGGTGGAGCTGCACGCAAAAAGGTTTGCCGCCAGCAGGGGTCGAACCTGCGACCTTGGGCTTATTAGACCCACGCTCTAACCGACTGAGCTATGGCGGCTGTGGGTGCTGCAGCCGAGTAGTAGTCGACGAACCCTTGCCGTTTTCCTGCAACTGGCCCACACCTGCGTACGCCGCGAGGTCTGCGGCACTGCTGGATCGCCACCCGGTGGAGCTGCACGCAAAAAGGTTTGCCGCCAGCAGGGGTCGAACCTGCGACCTTGGGCTTATTAGACCCACGCTCTAACCGACTGAGCTATGGCGGCTGTGGGTGCTGCAGCCGAGTAGTCGTCGACGAACCCTTGCCGTTTTCCTGCAACTGGCCCACACCTGCCTACGCCTCGAGGTCTGCGGCACTGCTGGATCCCCACCCGGTGGAGCTGCGCGCAAAAAGGTTTGCCGCCAGCAGGGGTCGAACCTGCGACCTTGGGCTTATTAGACCCACGCTCTAACCGACTGAGCTATGGCGGCTGTGGGTGCTGCAGCCGAGTAGTAGTCGACGAACCCTTGCCGTTTTCCTGCAACTGGCCCACACCTGCGTACGCCGCGAGGTCCGCGGCACTGCTGGATCGCCACCCGGTGGAGCTGCGCGCAAAAAGGTTTGCCGCCAGCAAGGGTCGAATCTGCAACCTTGGGCTTATTAGACCCACGCTCTAACCGACTGAGCTATGGCGGCTGTGGGTTTTGCAGCCGAGTAGTCGTCGACGAACCCTTGCCGTTTTCCTGCAACTGGCCCACACCTGCGTACGCAGCGAGGTCTGCGGCACTGCTGGATCGCCACCCGGTGGAGCTGCACGCAAAAAGGTTTGCCGCCAGCAGGGGTCGAACCTGCGACCTTGGGCTTATTAGACCCACGCTCTAACCGACTGAGCTATGGCGGCTGTGGGTGCTGCAGCCGAGTAGTCGTCGACGAACCCTTGCCGTTTTCCTGCAACTGGCCCACACCTGCCTACGCCTCGAGGTCTGCGGCACTGCTGGATCCCCACCCGGTGGAGCTGCGCGCAAAAAGGTTTGCCGCCAGCAGGGGTCGAACCTGCGACCTTGGGCTTATTAGACCTACGCTCTAACCGACTGAGCTATGGCGGCTGTGGGTGCTGCAGCCGAGTAGTCGTCGACGAACCCTTGCCGTTTTCCTGCAACTTGCCCACACCTGCGTACGCCTCGAGGTCTGCGGCACTGCTGGATCGCCGCCCGGTGGAGCTGCACGCAAAAAGGTTTGCCGCCAGCAGGGGTCGAACCTGCGACCTTGGGCTTATTAGACCCACGCTCTAACCGACTGAGCTATGGCGGCTGTGGGTTTTGCAGCCGAGTAGTCGTCGACGAACCCTTGCCGTTTTCCTGCAACTGGCCCACACCTGCGTACGCCGCGAGGTCCGCGGCACTGCTGGATCGCCACCCGGTGGAGCTGCGCGCAAAAAGGTTTGCCGCCAGCAGGGGTCGAACCTGCGACCTTGGGCTTATTAGACCCACGCTCTAACCGACTGAGCTATGGCGGCTGTGGGTGCTGCAGCCGAGTAGTCGTCGACGAACCCTTGCCGTTTTCCTGCAACTGGCCCACACCTGCGTACGCAGCGAGGTCTGCGGCACTGCTGGATCGCCACCCGGTGGAGCTGCACGCAAAAAGGTTTGCCGCCAGCAGGGGTCGAACCTGCGACCTTGGGCTTATTAGACCCACGCTCTAACCGACTGAGCTATGGCGGCTGTGGGTGCTGCAGCCGAGTAGTCGTCGACGAACCCTTGCCGTTTTCCTGCAACTGGCCCACACCTGCCTACGCCTCGAGGTCTGCGGCACTGCTGGATCCCCACCCGGTGGAGCTGCGCGCAAAAAGGTTTGCCGCCAGCAGGGGTCGAACCTGCGACCTTGGGCTTATTAGACCTACGCTCTAACCGACTGAGCTATGGCGGCTGTGGGTGCTGCAGCCGAGTAGTCGTCGACGAACCCTTGCCGTTTTCCTGCAACTTGCCCACACCTGCGTACGCCTCGAGGTCTGCGGCACTGCTGGATCGCCGCCCGGTGGAGCTGCACGCAAAAAGGTTTGCCGCCAGCAGGGGTCGAACCTGCGACCTTGGGCTTATTAGACCCACGCTCTAACCGACTGAGCTATGGCGGCTGTGGGTTTTGCAGCCGAGTAGTCGTCGACGAACCCTTGCCGTTTTCCTGCAACTGGCCCACACCTGCGTACGCCGCGAGGTCCGCGGCACTGCTGGATCGCCACCCGGTGGAGCTGCGCGCAAAAAGGTTTGCCGCCAGCAGGGGTCGAACCTGCGACCTTGGGCTTATTAGACCCACGCTCTAACCGACTGAGCTATGGCGGCTGTGGGTGCTGCAGCCGAGTAGTCGTCGACGAACCCTTGCCGTTTTCCTGCAACTGGCCCACACCTGCGTACGCCGCGAGGTCTGCGGCACTGCTGGATCGCCACCCGGTGGAGCTGCGCGCAAAAAGGTTTGCCGCCAGCAGGGGTCGAACCTGCGACCTTGGGCTTATTAGACCCACGCTCTAACCGACTGAGCTATGGCGGCTGTGGGTTTTGCAGAGGAGTAGTCGTCGACGAACCCTTGCGGTTTTCCTGCAACTGGCCCACACCTGCGTACGCCTCCAGGTCTGCGACACTGCTGGATCCCCACCCGGTGGAGCTGCGCGCAAAAAGGCTTGCCGCCAGCAGGGTCGAACCTGCGACCTTGGGCTTATTAGACCCACGCTCTAACCGACTGAGCCATGGCGGCTGTGGGTGCTGCAGCCGAGTAGTCGTCGACGAACCCTTGCCGTTTTCCTGCAACTGGCCCACACCTGCGTACGCCTCGAGGCCTGCGGCACTGCTGGATCGCCGCCCGGTGGAGCTGCACGCAAAAAGGTTTGCCGCCAGCAGGGTCGAACCTGCGACCTTGGGCTTATTAGACCCACGCTCTAACCGACTGAGCCATGGCGGCTGTGGGTGCTGCAGCCGAGTAGTCGTCGACGAACCCTTGCCGTTTTCCTGCAACTGGCCCACACCTGCGTGCGCCGCGAGGTCTGCGGCACTGCTGGATCGCCACCCGGTGGAGCTGCACGCAAAAAGGTTTGCCGCCAGCAGGGGTCGAACCTGCGACCTTGGGCTTATTAGACCCACGCTCTAACCGACGGAGCTATGGCGGCTGTGGGTGCTGCAGCCGAGTAGTCGTCGACGAACCCTTGCCGTTTTCCTGCAACTGGCCCACACCTGCGTACGCCTCGAGGTCTGCGGCACTGCTGGATCGCCACCCGGTGGAGCTGCACGCAAAAAGGTTTGCCGCCAGCAGTGGTCGAACCTGCGACCTTGGGCTTATTAGACCCACGCTCTAACCGACTGAGCTATGGCGGCTGTGGGTTTTGCAGAGGAGTAGTCGTCGACGAACCCTTGCCGTTTTCCTGCAACTGGCCCACACCTGCGTACGCCTCGAGGTCTGCGGCACTGCTGGATCGCCGCCCGGTGGAGCTGCGCGCAAAAAGGCTTGCCGCCAGCAGGGTCGAACCTGCGACCTTGGGCTTATTAGACCCACGCTCTAACCGACTGAGCTATGGCGGCTGTGGGTTTTGCAGCCGAGTAGTCGTCGACGAACCCTTGCCGTTTTCCTGCAACTGGCCCACACCTGCGTACGCCGCGAGGTCCGCGGCACTGCTGGATCGCCACCCGGTGGAGCTGCGCGCAAAAAGGTTTGCCGCCAGCAGGGGTCGAACCTGCGACCTTGGGCTTATTAGACCCACGCTCTAACCGACTGAGCTATGGCGGCTGTGGGTGCTGCAGCCGAGTAGTCGTCGACGAACCCTTGCCGTTTTCCTGCAACTGGCCCACACCTGCGTACGCCTCGAGGTCTGCGGCACTGCTGGATCGCCACCCGGTGGAGCTGCACGCAAAAAGGTTTGCCGCCAGCAGTGGTCGAACCTGCGACCTTGGGCTTATTAGACCCACGCTCTAACCGACTGAGCTATGGCGGCTGTGGGTTTTGCAGAGGAGTAGTCGTCGACGAACCCTTGCCGTTTTCCTGCAACTGGCCCACACCTGCGTACGCCTCGAGGTCTGCGGCACTGCTGGATCGCCGCCCGGTGGAGCTGCGCGCAAAAAGGCTTGCCGCCAGCAGGGTCGAACCTGCGACCTTGGGCTTATTAGACCCACGCTCTAACCGACTGAGCTATGGCGGCTGTGGGTTTTGCAGCCGAGTAGTCGTCGACGAACCCTTGCCGTTTTCCTGCAACTGGCCCACACCTGCGTACGCCGCGAGGTCCGCGGCACTGCTGGATCGCCACCCGGTGGAGCTGCGCGCAAAAAGGTTTGCCGCCAGCAGGGGTCGAACCTGCGACCTTGGGCTTATTAGACCCACGCTCTAACCGACTGAGCTATGGCGGCTGTGGGTGCTGCAGCCGAGTAGTCGTCGACGAACCCTTGCCGTTTTCCTGCAACTGGCCCACACCTGCGTACGCCGCGAGGTCTGCGGCACTGCTGGATCGCCACCCGGTGGAGCTGCGCGCAAAAAGGTTTGCCGCCAGCAAGGGTCGAATCTGCAACCTTGGGCTTATTAGACCCACGCTCTAACCGACTGAGCTATGGCGGCTGTGGGTTTTGCAGCCGAGTAGTCGTCGACGAACCCTTGCCGTTTTCCTGCAACTGGCCCACACCTGCGTACGCCTCGAAGTCTGCGGCACTGCTGGATCCCACCCGGTGGAGCTGCGCGCAAAAAGGTTTGCCGCCAGCAGGGGTCGAACCTGCGACCTTGGGCTTATTAGACCCACGCTCTAACCGACTCAGCTATGGCGGCTGTGGGTGCTGCAGCCGAGTAGTCGTCGACGATCCCTTGCCGTTTTCCTGCAACTGGCCCACACCTGCGTACGCCTCGAGGTCTGCGGCACTGCTGGATCGCCGCCCGGTGGAGCTGCACGCAAAAAGGTTTGCCGCCAGCAGGGGTCGAACCTGCGACCTTGGGCTTATTAGACCCACGCTCTAACCGACTGAGCTATGGCGGCTGTGGGTGCTGCAGCCGAGTAGTCGTCGACGAACCCTTGCCGTTTTCCTGCAACTGGCCCACACCTGCGTACGCCGCGAGGTCTGCGGCACTGCTGGATTGCCACCCGGTGGAGCTGCGCGCAAAAAGGTTTGCCGCCAGCAAGGGTCGAATCTGCAACCTTGGGCTTATTAGACCCACGCTCTAACCGACTGAGCTATGGCGGCTGTGGGTTTTGCAGCCGAGTAGTCGTCGACGAACCCTTGCCGTTTTCCTGCAACTGGCCCACACCTGCGTACGCCTCGAAGTCTGCGGCACTGCTGGATCCCACCCGATGGAGCTGCGCGCAAAAAGGTTTGCCGCCAGCAGGGGTCGAACCTGCGACCTTGGGCTTATTAGACCCACGCTCTAACCGACTGAGCTATGGCGGCTGTGGGTGCTGCAGCCGAGTAGTCGTCGACGAACCCTTGCCGTTTTCCTGCAACTTGCCCACACCTGCGTACGCCTCGAGGTCTGCGGCACTGCTGGATCGCCGCCCGGTGGAGCTGCACGCAAAAAGGTTTGCCGCCGGCAGGGGTCGAACCTGCGACCTTGGGCTTATTAGACCCACGCTCTAACCGACTGAGCTATGGCGGCTGTGGGTGCTGCAGCCGAGTAGTCGTCGACGAACCCTTGCCGTTTTCCTGCAACTGGCCCACACCTGCCTACGCCTCGAGGTCTGCGGCACTGCTGGATCCCCACCCGGTGGAGCTGCGCGCAAAAAGGTTTGCCGCCAGCATGGGTCGAACCTGCGACCTTGGGCTTATTAGACCCACGCTCTAACCGACTGAGCTATGGCGGCTGTGGGTGCTGCAGCCGAGTAGTAGTCGACGAACCCTTGCCGTTTTCCTGCAACTGGCCCACACCTGCGTACGCCGCGAGGTCCGCGGCACTGCTGGATCGCCACCCGGTGGAGCTGCGCGCAAAAAGGTTTGCCGCCAGCAAGGGTCGAATCTGCAACCTTGGGCTTATTAGACCCACGCTCTAACCGACTGAGCTATGGCGGCTGTGGGTTTTGCAGCCGAGTAGTCGTCGACGAACCCTTGCCGTTTTCCTGCAACTGGCCCACACCTGCGTACGCAGCGAGGTCTGCGGCACTGCTGGATCGCCACCCGGTGGAGCTGCACGCAAAAAGGTTTGCCGCCAGCAGGGGTCGAACCTGCGACCTTGGGCTTATTAGACCCACGCTCTAACCGACGGAGCTATGGCGGCTGTGGGTGCTGCAGCCGAGTAGTCGTCGACGAACCCTTGCCGTTTTCCTGCAACTGGCCCACACCTGCGTACGCCTCGAGGTCTGCGGCACTGCTGGATCGCCACCCGGTGGAGCTGCACGCAAAAAGGTTTGCCGCCAGCAGTGGTCGAACCTGCGACCTTGGGCTTATTAGACCCACGCTCTAACCGACTGAGCTATGGCGGCTGTGGGTTTTGCAGAGGAGTAGTCGTCGACGAACCCTTGCCGTTTTCCTGCAACTGGCCCACACCTGCGTACGCCTCGAGGTCTGCGGCACTGCTGGATCGCCGCCCGGTGGAGCTGCGCGCAAAAAGGCTTGCCGCCAGCAGGGTCGAACCTGCGACCTTGGGCTTATTAGACCCACGCTCTAACCGACTGAGCTATGGCGGCTGTGGGTTTTGCAGCCGAGTAGTCGTCGACGAACCCTTGCCGTTTTCCTGCAACTGGCCCACACCTGCGTACGCCGCGAGGTCCGCGGCACTGCTGGATCGCCACCCGGTGGAGCTGCGCGCAAAAAGGTTTGCCGCCAGCAGGGGTCGAACCTGCGACCTTGGGCTTATTAGACCCACGCTCTAACCGACTGAGCTATGGCGGCTGTGGGTGCTGCAGCCGAGTAGTCGTCGACGAACCCTTGCCGTTTTCCTGCAACTGGCCCACACCTGCCTACGCCTCGAGGTCTGCGGCACTGCTGGATCCCCACCCGGTGGAGCTGCGCGCAAAAAGGTTTGCCGCCAGCAGGGGTCGAACCTGCGACCTTGGGCTTATTAGACCCACGCTCTAACCGACTCAGCTATGGCGGCTGTGGGTGCTGCAGCCGAGTAGTCGTCGACGATCCCTTGCCGTTTTCCTGCAACTGGCCCACACCTGCGTACGCCTCGAGGTCTGCGGCACTGCTGGATCGCCGCCCGGTGGAGCTGCACGCAAAAAGGTTTGCCGCCAGCAGGGGTCGAACCTGCGACCTTGGGCTTATTAGACCCACGCTCTAACCGACTGAGCTATGGCGGCTGTGGGTTTTGCAGCCGAGTAGTCGTCGACGAACCCTTGCCGTTTTCCTGCAACTGGCCCACACCTGCGTACGCCTCGAAGTCTGCGGCACTGCTGGATCCCACCCGGTGGAGCTGCGCGCAAAAAGGTTTGCCGCCAGCAGGGGTCGAACCTGCGACCTTGGGCTTATTAGACCCACGCTCTAACCGACTCAGCTATGGCGGCTGTGGGTGCTGCAGCCGAGTAGTCGTCGACGATCCCTTGCCGTTTTCCTGCAACTGGCCCACACCTGCGTACGCCTCGAGGTCTGCGGCACTGCTGGATCGCCGCCCGGTGGAGCTGCACGCAAAAAGGTTTGCCGCCAGCAGGGGTCGAACCTGCGACCTTGGGCTTATTAGACCCACGCTCTAACCGACTGAGCTATGGCGGCTGTGGGTGCTGCAGCCGAGTAGTCGTCGACGAACCCTTGCCGTTTTCCTGCAACTGGCCCACACCTGCGTACGCCTCGAGGTCTGCGGCACTGCTGGATCGCCGCCCGGTGGAGCTGCGCGCAAAAAGGTTTGCCGCCAGCAAGGGTCGAATCTGCAACCTTGGGCTTATTAGACCCACGCTCTAACCGACTGAGCTATGGCGGCTGTGGGTTTTGCAGCCGAGTAGTCGTCGACGAACCCTTGCCGTTTTCCTGCAACTGGCCCACACCTGCGTACGCCTCGAAGTCTGCGGCACTGCTGGATCCCACCCGATGGAGCTGCGCGCAAAAAGGTTTGCCGCCAGCAGGGGTCGAACCTGCGACCTTGGGCTTATTAGACCCACGCTCTAACCGACTGAGCTATGGCGGCTGTGGGTGCTGCAGCCGAGTAGTCGTCGACGAACCCTTGCCGTTTTCCTGCAACTTGCCCACACCTGCGTACGCCTCGAGGTCTGCGGCACTGCTGGATCGCCGCCCGGTGGAGCTGCACGCAAAAAGGTTTGCCGCCGGCAGGGGTCGAACCTGCGACCTTGGGCTTATTAGACCCACGCTCTAACCGACTGAGCTATGGCGGCTGTGGGTGCTGCAGCCGAGTAGTAGTCGACGAACCCTTGCCGTTTTCCTGCAACTGGCCCACACCTGCGTACGCCGCGAGGTCTGCGGCACTGCTGGATCGCCACCCGGTGGAGCTGCGCGCAAAAAGGTTTGCCGCCAGCAAGGGTCGAATCTGCAACCTTGGGCTTATTAGACCCACGCTCTAACCGACTGAGCTATGGCGGCTGTGGGTTTTGCAGCCGAGTAGTCGTCGACGAACCCTTGCCGTTTTCCTGCAACTGGCCCACAACTGCGTACGCCTCGAAGTCTGCGGCACTGCTGGATCCCACCCGATGGAGCTGCGCGCAAAAAGGTTTGCCGCCAGCAGGGGTCGAACCTGCGACCTTGGGCTTATTAGACCCACGCTCTAACCGACTGAGCTATGGCGGCTGTGGGTGCTGCAGCCGAGTAGTCGTCGACGAACCCTTGCCGTTTTCCTGCAACTTGCCCACACCTGCCTACGCCTCGAGGTCTGCGGCACTGCTGGATCCCCACCCGGTGGAGCTGCGCGCAAAAAGGTTTGCCGCCAGCAGGGGTCGAACCTGCGACCTTGGGCTTATTAGACCCACGCTCTAACCGACTGAGCTATGGCGGCTGTGGGTGCTGCAGCCGAGTAGTCGTCGACGAACCCTTGCCGTTTTCCTGCAACTGGCCCACACCTGCGTACGCCGCGAGGTCTGCGGCACTGCTGGATCCCACCCGATGGAGCTGCGCGCAAAAAGGTTTGCCGCCAGCAGGGGTCGAACCTGCGACCTTGGGCTTATTAGACCCACGCTCTAACCGACTGAGCTATGGCGGCTGTGGGTGCTGCAGCCGAGTAGTCGTCGACGAACCCTTGCCGTTTTCCTGCAACTGGCCCACACCTGCGTACGCCGCGAGGTCTGCGGCACTGCTGGATCGCCACCCGGTGGAGCTGCGCGCAAAAAGGTTTGCCGCCAGCAAGGGTCGAATCTGCAACCTTGGGCTTATTAGACCCACGCTCTAACCGACTGAGCTATGGCGGCTGTGGGTGCTGCAGCCGAGTAGTCGTCGACGAACCCTTGCCGTTTTCCTGCAACTGGCCCACACCTGCGTACGCCTCGAAGTCTGCGGCACTGCTGGATCCCACCCGATGGAGCTGCGCGCAAAAAGGTTTGCCGCCAGCAGGGGTCGAACCTGCGACCTTGGGCTTATTAGACCCACGCTCTAACCGACTGAGCTATGGCGGCTGTGGGTGCTGCAGCCGAGTAGTCGTCGACGAACCCTTGCCGTTTTCCTGCAACTTGCCCACACCTGCGTACGCCTCGAGGTCTGCGGCACTGCTGGATCGCCGCCCGGTGGAGCTGCACGCAAAAAGGTTTGCCGCCAGCAGGGGTCGAACCTGCGACCTTGGGCTTATTAGACCCACGCTCTAACCGACTGAGCTATGGCGGCTGTGGGTGCTGCAGCCGAGTAGTAGTCGACGAACCCTTGCCGTTTTCCTGCAACTGGCCCACACCTGCGTACGCCGCGAGGTCTGCGGCACTGCTGGATCGCCACCCGGTGGAGCTGCGCGCAAAAAGGTTTGCCGCCAGCAGGGGTCGAACCTGCGACCTTGGGCTTATTAGACCCACGCTCTAACCGACTGAGCTATGGCGGCTGTGGGTGCTGCAGCCGAGTAGTAGTCGACGAACCCTTGCCGTTTTCCTGCAACTGGCCCACACCTGCGTACGCCGCGAGGTCTGCGGCACTGCTGGATCGCCACCCGGTGGAGCTGCGCGCAAAAAGGTTTGCCGCCAGCAAGGGTCGAATCTGCAACCTTGGGCTTATTAGACCCACGCTCTAACCGACTGAGCTATGGCGGCTGTGGGTTTTGCAGCCGAGTAGTCGTCGACGAACCCTTGCCGTTTTCCTGCAACTGGCCCACACCTGCGTACGCAGCGAGGTCTGCGGCACTGCTGGATCGCCACCCGGTGGAGCTGCACGCAAAAAGGTTTGCCGCCAGCAGGGGTCGAACCTGCGACCTTGGACTTATTAGACCCACGCTCTAACCGACTGAGCTATGGCGGCTGTGGGTGCTGCAGCCGAGTAGTCGTCGACGAACCCTTGCCGTTTTCCTGCAACTGGCAAACACCTGCGTACGCCTCGAAGTCTGCGGCACTGCTGGATCCCACCCGATGGAGCTGCGCGCAAAAAGGTTTGCCGCCAGCAGGGGTCGAACCTGCGACCTTGGGCTTATTAGACCCACGCTCTAACCGACTGAGCTATGGCGGCTGTGGGTGCTGCAGCCGAGTAGTCGTCGACGAACCCTTGCCGTTTTCCTGCAACTGGCCCACACCTGCGTACGCCTCGAGGTCTGCGGCACTGCTGGATCGCCGCCCGGTGGAGCTGCACGCAAAAAGGTTTGCCGCCAGCAGGGGTCGAACCTGCGACCTTGGGCTTATTAGACCCACGCTCTAACCGACTGAGCTATGGCGGCTGTGGGTGCTGCAGCCGAGTAGTCGTCGACGAACCCTTGCCGTTTTCCTGCAACTGGCCCACACCTGCCTACGCCTCGAGGTCTGCGGCACTGCTGGATCCCCACCCGGTGGAGCTGCGCGCAAAAAGGTTTGCCGCCAGCAGGGGTCGAACCTGCGACCTTGGGCTTATTAGACCCACGCTCTAACCGACTGAGCTATGGCGGCTGTGGGTTTTGCAGCCGAGTAGTCGTCGACGAACCCTTGCCGTTTTCCTGCAACTGGCAAACACCTGCGTACGCCTCGAAGTCTGCGGCACTGCTGGATCCCACCCGATGGAGCTGCGCGCAAAAAGGTTTGCCGCCAGCAGGGGTCGAACCTGCGACCTTGGGCTTATTAGACCCACGCTCTAACCGACTGAGCTATGGCGGCTGTGGGTGCTGCAGCCGAGTAGTCGTCGACGAACCCTTGCCGTTTTCCTGCAACTGGCCCACACCTGCGTACGCCTCGAGGTCTGCGGCACTGCTGGATCGCCGCCCGGTGGAGCTGCACGCAAAAAGGTTTGCCGCCAGCAGGGGTCGAACCTGCGACATTGGGCTTATTAGACCCACGCTCTAACCGACTGAGCTATGGCGGCTGTGGGTGCTGCAGCCGAGTAGTCGTCGACGATCCCTTGTCGTTTTCCTGCAACTGGCCCACACCTGCGTACGCAGCGAGGTCTGCGGCACTGCTGGATCGCCGCCCGGTGGAGCTGCACGCAAAAAGGTTTGCCGCCAGCAGGGGTCGAACCTGCGACCTTGGGCTTATTAGACCCACGCTCTAACCGACTGAGCTATGGCGGCTGTGGGTGCTGCAGCCGAGTAGTCGTCGACGAACCCTTGCCGTTTTCCTGCAACTGGCCCACACCTGCGTACGCCTCGAAGTCTGCGGCACTGCTGGATCCCACCCGATGGAGCTGCGCGCAAAAAGGTTTGCCGCCAGCAGGGGTCGAACCTGCGACCTTGGGCTTATTAGACCCACGCTCTAACCGACTGAGCTATGGCGGCTGTGGGTGCTGCAGCCGAGTAGTCGTCGACGAACCCTTGCCGTTTTCCTGCAACTGGCCCACACCTGCGTACGCCTCGAGGTCTGCGGCACTGCTGGATCGCCACCCGGTGGAGCTGCACGCAAAAAGGTTTGCCGCCAGCAGGGGTCGAACCTGCGACCTTGGGCTTATTAGACCCACGCTCTAACCGACTGAGCTATGGCGGCTGTGGCTGCTGCAGCCGAGTAGTCGTCGACGATCCCTTGTCGTTTTCCTGCAACTGGCCCACACCCGCGTACGCCTCCAAGTCTGCGGCACTGCTGGATCCCCACCCGGTGGAGCTGCGCGCAATACGGTTTGCCGCCAGCAGGGGTCGAACCTCCGACCTTGGGCTTATTAGACCCACGCTCTAACCGACTGAGCTATGGCGGCTGTGGGTTTTGCAGCCGAGTAGTCGTCGACGAACCCTTGCCGTTTTCCTGCAACTGGCCCACACCTGCGTACGCAGCGAGGTCTGCGGCACTGCTGGATCGCCACCCGGTGGAGCTGCACGCAAAAAGGTTTGCCGCCAGCAGGGGTCGAACCTGCGACCTTGGGCTTATTAGACCCACGCTCTAACCGACTGAGCTATGGCGGCTGTGGGTGCTGCAGCCGAGTAGTCGTCGACGATCCCTTGTCGTTTTCCTGCAACTGGCCCACACCCGCGTACGCCTCCAAGTCTGCGGCACTGCTGGATCCCCACCCGGTGGAGCTGCGCGCAATACGGTTTGCCGCCAGCAGGGGTCGAACCTCCGACCTTGGGCTTATTAGACCCACGCTCTAACCGACTGAGCTATGGCGGCTGTGGGTTTTGCAGCCGAGTAGTCGTCGACGAACCCTTGCCGTTTTCCTGCAACTGGCCCACACCTGCGTACGCAGCGAGGTCTGCGGCACTGCTGGATCGCCACCCGGTGGAGCTGCACGCAAAAAGGTTTGCCGCCAGCAGGGGTCGAACCTGCGACCTTGGGCTTATTAGACCCACGCTCTAACCGACTGAGCTATGGCGGCTGTGGGTGCTGCAGCCGAGTAGTCGTCGACGAACCCTTGCCGTTTTCCTGCAACTGGCCCACACCTGCCTACGCCTCGAGGTCTGCGGCACTGCTGGATCCCCACCCGGTGGAGCTGCGCGCAAAAAGGTTTGCCGCCAGCAGGGGTCGAACCTGCGACCTTGGGCTTATTAGACCCACGCTCTAACCGACTGAGCTATGGCGGCTGTGGCTGCTGCAGCCGAGTAGTCGTCGACGATCCCTTGCCGTTTTCCTGCAACTGGCCCACACCTGCGTACGCCTCGAGGTCTGCGGCACTGCTGGATCGCCGCCCGGTGGAGCTGCACGCAAAAAGGTTTGCCGCCAGCAGGGGTCGAACCTGCGACCTTGGGCTTATTAGACCCACGCTCTAACCGACTGAGCTATGGCGGCTGTGGGTGCTGCAGCCGAGTAGTCGTCGACGAACCCTTGCCGTTTTCCTGCAACTGGCCCACACCTGCGTACGCCTCGAGGTCTGCGGCACTGCTGGATCGCCGCCCGGTGGAGCTGCACGCAAAAAGGTTTGCCGCCAGCAGGGGTCGAACCTGCGACCTTGGGCTTATTAGACCCACGCTCTAACCGACTGAGCTATGGCGGCTGTGGGTGCTGCAGCCGAGTAGTCGTCGACGAACCCTTGCCGTTTTCCTGCAACTGGCCCACACCTGCGTACGCCGCGAGGTCTGCGGCACTGCTGGATCGCCACCCGGTGGAGCTGCGCGCAAAAAGGTTTGCCGCCAGCAAGGGTCGAATCTGCAACCTTGGGCTTATTAGACCCACGCTCTAACCGACTGAGCTATGGCGGCTGTGGGTTTTGCAGCCGAGTAGTCGTCGACGAACCCTTGCCGTTTTCCTGCAACTGGCCCACACCTGCGTACGCCTCGAAGTCTGCGGCACTGCTGGATCGCCGCCCGGTGGAGCTGCACGCAAAAAGGTTTGCCGCCAGCAGGGGTCGAACCTGCGACCTTGGGCTTATTAGACCCACGCTCTAACCGACTGAGCTATGGCGGCTGTGGGTGCTGCAGCCGAGTAGTCGTCGACGAACCCTTGCCGTTTTCCTGCAACTGGCCCACACCTGCGTACGCCGCGAGGTCTGCGGCACTGCTGGATCGCCACCCGGTGGAGCTGCGCGCAAAAAGGTTTGCCGCCAGCAAGGGTCGAATCTGCAACCTTGGGCTTATTAGACCCACGCTCTAACCGACTGAGCTATGGCGGCTGTGGGTTTTGCAGCCGAGTAGTCGTCGACGAACCCTTGCCGTTTTCCTGCAACTGGCCCACACCTGCGTACGCCTCGAAGTCTGCGGCACTGCTGGATCGCCGCCCGGTGGAGCTGCACGCAAAAAGGTTTGCCGCCAGCAGGGGTCGAACCTGCGACCTTGGGCTTATTAGACCCACGCTCTAACCGACTGAGCTATGGCGGCTGTGGGTGCTGCAGCCGAGTAGTCGTCGACGAACCCTTGCCGTTTTCCTGCAACTTGCCCACACCTGCGTACGCCTCGAGGTCTGCGGCACTGCTGGATCGCCGCCCGGTGGAGCTGCACGCAAAAAGGTTTGCCGCCAGCAGGGGTCGAACCTGCGACCTTGGGCTTATTAGACCCACGCTCTAACCGACTGAGCTATGGCGGCTGTGGGTGCTGCAGCCGAGTAGTAGTCGACGAACCCTTGCCGTTTTCCTGCAACTGGCCCACACCTGCGTACGCCGCGAGGTCCGCGGCACTGCTGGATCGCCACCCGGTGGAGCTGCGCGCAAAAAGGTTTGCCGCCAGCAAGGGTCGAATCTGCAACCTTGGGCTTATTAGACCCACGCTCTAACCGACTGAGCTATGGCGGCTGTGGGTTTTGCAGCCGAGTAGTCGTCGACGAACCCTTGCCGTTTTCCTGCAACTGGCCCACACCTGCGTACGCCTCGAAGTCTGCGGCACTGCTGGATCCCACCCGATGGAGCTGCGCGCAAAAAGGTTTGCCGCCAGCAGGGGTCGAACCTGCGACCTTGGGCTTATTAGACCCACGCTCTAACCGACTGAGCTATGGCGGCTGTGGGTGCTGCAGCCGAGTAGTCGTCGACGAACCCTTGCCGTTTTCCTGCAACTTGCCCACACCTGCGTACGCCTCGAGGTCTGCGGCACTGCTGGATCCCACCCGATGGAGCTGCGCGCAAAAAGGTTTGCCGCCAGCAGGGGTCGAACCTGCGACCTTGGGCTTATTAGACCCACGCTCTAACCGACTGAGCTATGGCGGCTGTGGGTTTTGCAGCCGAGTAGTCGTCGACGAACCCTTGCCGTTTTCCTGCAACTGGCCCACACCTGCGTACGCCTCGAAGTCTGCGGCACTGCTGGATCCCACCCGATGGAGCTGCGCGCAAAAAGGTTTGCCGCCAGCAGGGGTCGAACCTGCGACCTTGGGCTTATTAGACCCACGCTCTAACCGACTGAGCTATGGCGGCTGTGGGTGCTGCAGCCGAGTAGTCGTCGACGAACCCTTGCCGTTTTCCTGCAACTTGCCCACACCTGCGTACGCCTCGAGGTCTGCGGCACTGCTGGATCCCACCCGGTGGAGCTGCGCGCAAAAAGGTTTGCCGCCAGCAGGGGTCGAACCTGCGACCTTGGGCTTATTAGACCCACGCTCTAACCGACTGAGCTATGGCGGCTGTGGGTTTTGCAGCCGAGTAGTCGTCGACGAACCCTTGCCGTTTTCCTGCAACTGGCCCACAACTGCGTACGCCTCGAAGTCTGCGGCACTGCTGGATCCCACCCGATGGAGCTGCGCGCAAAAAGGTTTGCCGCCAGCAGGGGTCGAACCTGCGACCTTGGGCTTATTAGACCCACGCTCTAACCGACTGAGCTATGGCGGCTGTGGGTGCTGCAGCCGAGTAGTCGTCGACGAACCCTTGCCGTTTTCCTGCAACTTGCCCACACCTGCCTACGCCTCGAGGTCTGCGGCACTGCTGGATCCCCACCCGGTGGAGCTGCGCGCAAAAAGGTTTGCCGCCAGCAGGGGTCGAACCTGCGACCTTGGGCTTATTAGACCCACGCTCTAACCGACTGAGCTATGGCGGCTGTGGGTGCTGCAGCCGAGTAGTCGTCGACGAACCCTTGCCGTTTTCCTGCAACTGGCCCACACCTGCGTACGCCGCGAGGTCTGCGGCACTGCTGGATCCCACCCGATGGAGCTGCGCGCAAAAAGGTTTGCCGCCAGCAGGGGTCGAACCTGCGACCTTGGGCTTATTAGACCCACGCTCTAACCGACTGAGCTATGGCGGCTGTGGGTGCTGCAGCCGAGTAGTCGTCGACGAACCCTTGCCGTTTTCCTGCAACTGGCCCACACCTGCGTACGCCGCGAGGTCTGCGGCACTGCTGGATCGCCACCCGGTGGAGCTGCGCGCAAAAAGGTTTGCCGCCAGCAAGGGTCGAATCTGCAACCTTGGGCTTATTAGACCCACGCTCTAACCGACTGAGCTATGGCGGCTGTGGGTGCTGCAGCCGAGTAGTCGTCGACGAACCCTTGCCGTTTTCCTGCAACTGGCCCACACCTGCGTACGCCTCGAAGTCTGCGGCACTGCTGGATCCCACCCGATGGAGCTGCGCGCAAAAAGGTTTGCCGCCAGCAGGGGTCGAACCTGCGACCTTGGGCTTATTAGACCCACGCTCTAACCGACTGAGCTATGGCGGCTGTGGGTGCTGCAGCCGAGTAGTCGTCGACGAACCCTTGCCGTTTTCCTGCAACTTGCCCACACCTGCGTACGCCTCGAGGTCTGCGGCACTGCTGGATCGCCGCCCGGTGGAGCTGCACGCAAAAAGGTTTGCCGCCAGCAGGGGTCGAACCTGCGACCTTGGGCTTATTAGACCCACGCTCTAACCGACTGAGCTATGGCGGCTGTGGGTGCTGCAGCCGAGTAGTAGTCGACGAACCCTTGCCGTTTTCCTGCAACTGGCCCACACCTGCGTACGCCGCGAGGTCTGCGGCACTGCTGGATCGCCACCCGGTGGAGCTGCGCGCAAAAAGGTTTGCCGCCAGCAGGGGTCGAACCTGCGACCTTGGGCTTATTAGACCCACGCTCTAACCGACTGAGCTATGGCGGCTGTGGGTGCTGCAGCCGAGTAGTAGTCGACGAACCCTTGCCGTTTTCCTGCAACTGGCCCACACCTGCGTACGCCGCGAGGTCTGCGGCACTGCTGGATCGCCACCCGGTGGAGCTGCGCGCAAAAAGGTTTGCCGCCAGCAAGGGTCGAATCTGCAACCTTGGGCTTATTAGACCCACGCTCTAACCGACTGAGCTATGGCGGCTGTGGGTTTTGCAGCCGAGTAGTCGTCGACGAACCCTTGCCGTTTTCCTGCAACTGGCCCACACCTGCGTACGCAGCGAGGTCTGCGGCACTGCTGGATCGCCACCCGGTGGAGCTGCACGCAAAAAGGTTTGCCGCCAGCAGGGGTCGAACCTGCGACCTTGGACTTATTAGACCCACGCTCTAACCGACTGAGCTATGGCGGCTGTGGGTGCTGCAGCCGAGTAGTCGTCGACGAACCCTTGCCGTTTTCCTGCAACTGGCAAACACCTGCGTACGCCTCGAAGTCTGCGGCACTGCTGGATCCCACCCGATGGAGCTGCGCGCAAAAAGGTTTGCCGCCAGCAGGGGTCGAACCTGCGACCTTGGGCTTATTAGACCCACGCTCTAACCGACTGAGCTATGGCGGCTGTGGGTGCTGCAGCCGAGTAGTCGTCGACGAACCCTTGCCGTTTTCCTGCAACTGGCCCACACCTGCGTACGCCTCGAGGTCTGCGGCACTGCTGGATCGCCGCCCGGTGGAGCTGCACGCAAAAAGGTTTGCCGCCAGCAGGGGTCGAACCTGCGACCTTGGGCTTATTAGACCCACGCTCTAACCGACTGAGCTATGGCGGCTGTGGGTGCTGCAGCCGAGTAGTCGTCGACGAACCCTTGCCGTTTTCCTGCAACTGGCCCACACCTGCCTACGCCTCGAGGTCTGCGGCACTGCTGGATCCCCACCCGGTGGAGCTGCGCGCAAAAAGGTTTGCCGCCAGCAGGGGTCGAACCTGCGACCTTGGGCTTATTAGACCCACGCTCTAACCGACTGAGCTATGGCGGCTGTGGGTTTTGCAGCCGAGTAGTCGTCGACGAACCCTTGCCGTTTTCCTGCAACTGGCAAACACCTGCGTACGCCTCGAAGTCTGCGGCACTGCTGGATCCCACCCGATGGAGCTGCGCGCAAAAAGGTTTGCCGCCAGCAGGGGTCGAACCTGCGACCTTGGGCTTATTAGACCCACGCTCTAACCGACTGAGCTATGGCGGCTGTGGGTGCTGCAGCCGAGTAGTCGTCGACGAACCCTTGCCGTTTTCCTGCAACTGGCCCACACCTGCGTACGCCTCGAGGTCTGCGGCACTGCTGGATCGCCGCCCGGTGGAGCTGCACGCAAAAAGGTTTGCCGCCAGCAGGGGTCGAACCTGCGACATTGGGCTTATTAGACCCACGCTCTAACCGACTGAGCTATGGCGGCTGTGGGTGCTGCAGCCGAGTAGTCGTCGACGATCCCTTGTCGTTTTCCTGCAACTGGCCCACACCTGCGTACGCAGCGAGGTCTGCGGCACTGCTGGATCGCCGCCCGGTGGAGCTGCACGCAAAAAGGTTTGCCGCCAGCAGGGGTCGAACCTGCGACCTTGGGCTTATTAGACCCACGCTCTAACCGACTGAGCTATGGCGGCTGTGGGTGCTGCAGCCGAGTAGTCGTCGACGAACCCTTGCCGTTTTCCTGCAACTGGCCCACACCTGCGTACGCCTCGAAGTCTGCGGCACTGCTGGATCCCACCCGATGGAGCTGCGCGCAAAAAGGTTTGCCGCCAGCAGGGGTCGAACCTGCGACCTTGGGCTTATTAGACCCACGCTCTAACCGACTGAGCTATGGCGGCTGTGGCTGCTGCAGCCGAGTAGTCGTCGACGATCCCTTGTCGTTTTCCTGCAACTGGCCCACACCCGCGTACGCCTCCAAGTCTGCGGCACTGCTGGATCCCCACCCGGTGGAGCTGCGCGCAATACGGTTTGCCGCCAGCAGGGGTCGAACCTCCGACCTTGGGCTTATTAGACCCACGCTCTAACCGACTGAGCTATGGCGGCTGTGGGTTTTGCAGCCGAGTAGTCGTCGACGAACCCTTGCCGTTTTCCTGCAACTGGCCCACACCTGCGTACGCAGCGAGGTCTGCGGCACTGCTGGATCGCCGCCCGGTGGAGCTGCACGCAAAAAGGTTTGCCGCCAGCAGGGGTCGAACCTGCGACCTTGGGCTTATTAGACCCACGCTCTAACCGACTGAGCTATGGCGGCTGTGGGTGCTGCAGCCGAGTAGTCGTCGACGAACCCTTGCCGTTTTCCTGCAACTGGCCCACACCTGCGTACGCCTCGAGGTCTGCGGCACTGCTGGATCGCCGCCCGGTGGAGCTGCACGCAAAAAGGTTTGCCGCCAGCAGGGGTCGAACCTGCGACCTTGGGCTTATTAGACCCACGCTCTAACCGACTGAGCTATGGCGGCTGTGGGTGCTGCAGCCGAGTAGTCGTCGACGAACCCTTGCCGTTTTCCTGCAACTGGCCCACACCTGCGTACGCCGCGAGGTCTGCGGCACTGCTGGATCGCCACCCGGTGGAGCTGCGCGCAAAAAGGTTTGCCGCCAGCAAGGGTCGAATCTGCAACCTTGGGCTTATTAGACCCACGCTCTAACCGACTGAGCTATGGCGGCTGTGGGTTTTGCAGCCGAGTAGTCGTCGACGAACCCTTGCCGTTTTCCTGCAACTGGCCCACACCTGCGTACGCCTCGAAGTCTGCGGCACTGCTGGATCCCACCCGATGGAGCTGCGCGCAAAAAGGTTTGCCGCCAGCAGGGGTCGAACCTGCGACCTTGGGCTTATTAGACCCACGCTCTAACCGACTGAGCTATGGCGGCTGTGGGTGCTGCAGCCGAGTAGTCGTCGACGAACCCTTGCCGTTTTCCTGCAACTTGCCCACACCTGCGTACGCCTCGAGGTCTGCGGCACTGCTGGATCGCCGCCCGGTGGAGCTGCACGCAAAAAGGTTTGCCGCCAGCAGGGGTCGAACCTGCGACCTTGGGCTTATTAGACCCACGCTCTAACCGACTGAGCTATGGCGGCTGTGGGTGCTGCAGCCGAGTAGTAGTCGACGAACCCTTGCCGTTTTCCTGCAACTGGCCCACACCTGCGTACGCCGCGAGGTCCGCGGCACTGCTGGATCGCCACCCGGTGGAGCTGCGCGCAAAAAGGTTTGCCGCCAGCAAGGGTCCAATCTGCAACCTTGGGCTTATTAGACCCACGCTCTAACCGACTGAGCTATGGCGGCTGTGGCTGCTGCAGCCGAGTAGTCGTCGACGATCCCTTGCCGTTTTCCTGCAACTGGCCCACACCTGCGTACGCCTCGAGGTCTGCGGCACTGCTGGATCGCCGCCCGGTGGAGCTGCACGCAAAAAGGTTTGCCGCCAGCAGGGGTCGAACCTGCGACCTTGGGCTTATTAGACCCACGCTCTAACCGACTGAGCTATGGCGGCTGTGGGTGCTGCAGCCGAGTAGTCGTCGACGAACCCTTGCCGTTTTCCTGCAACTTGCCCACACCTGCGTACGCCTCGAGGTCTGCGGCACTGCTGGATCGCCGCCCGGTGGAGCTGCACGCAAAAAGGTTTGCCGCCAGCAGGGGTCGAACCTGCGACCTTGGGCTTATTAGACCCACGCTCTAACCGACTGAGCTATGGCGGCTGTGGGTGCTGCAGCCGAGTAGTAGTCGACGAACCCTTGCCGTTTTCCTGCAACTGGCCCACACCTGCGTACGCCGCGAGGTCCGCGGCACTGCTGGATCGCCACCCGGTGGAGCTGCGCGCAAAAAGGTTTGCCGCCAGCAAGGGTCGAATCTGCAACCTTGGGCTTATTAGACCCACGCTCTAACCGACTGAGCTATGGCGGCTGTGGGTTTTGCAGCCGAGTAGTCGTCGACGAACCCTTGCCGTTTTCCTGCAACTGGCCCACACCTGCGTACGCCTCGAAGTCTGCGGCACTGCTGGATCCCACCCGATGGAGCTGCGCGCAAAAAGGTTTGCCGCCAGCAGGGGTCGAACCTGCGACCTTGGGCTTATTAGACCCACGCTCTAACCGACTGAGCTATGGCGGCTGTGGGTGCTGCAGCCGAGTAGTCGTCGACGAACCCTTGCCGTTTTCCTGCAACTTGCCCACACCTGCGTACGCCTCGAGGTCTGCGGCACTGCTGGATCGCCGCCCGGTGGAGCTGCACGCAAAAAGGTTTGCCGCCAGCAGAGGTCGAACCTGCGACCTTGGGCTTATTAGACCCACGCTCTAACCGACTGAGCTATGGCGGCTGTGGGTGCTGCAGCCGAGTAGTAGTCGACGAACCCTTGCCGTTTTCCTGCAACTGGCCCACACCTGCGTACGCCGCGAGGTCCGCGGCACTGCTGGATCGCCACCCGGTGGAGCTGCGCGCAAAAAGGTTTGCCGCCAGCAAGGGTCCAATCTGCAACCTTGGGCTTATTAGACCCACGCTCTAACCGACTGAGCTATGGCGGCTGTGGCTGCTGCAGCCGAGTAGTCGTCGACGATCCCTTGCCGTTTTCCTGCAACTGGCCCACACCTGCGTACGCCTCGAGGTCTGCGGCACTGCTGGATCGCCGCCCGGTGGAGCTGCACGCAAAAAGGTTTGCCGCCAGCAGGGGTCGAACCTGCGACCTTGGGCTTATTAGACCCACGCTCTAACCGACTGAGCTATGGCGGCTGTGGGTGCTGCAGCCGAGTAGTCGTCGACGAACCCTTGCCGTTTTCCTGCAACTTGCCCACACCTGCGTACGCCTCGAGGTCTGCGGCACTGCTGGATCGCCGCCCGGTGGAGCTGCACGCAAAAAGGTTTGCCGCCAGCAGGGGTCGAACCTGCGACCTTGGGCTTATTAGACCCACGCTCTAACCGACTGAGCTATGGCGGCTGTGGGTGCTGCAGCCGAGTAGTAGTCGACGAACCCTTGCCGTTTTCCTGCAACTGGCCCACACCTGCGTACGCCGCGAGGTCCGCGGCACTGCTGGATCGCCACCCGGTGGAGCTGCGCGCAAAAAGGTTTGCCGCCAGCAAGGGTCGAATCTGCAACCTTGGGCTTATTAGACCCACGCTCTAACCGACTGAGCTATGGCGGCTGTGGGTTTTGCAGCCGAGTAGTCGTCGACGAACCCTTGCCGTTTTCCTGCAACTGGCCCACACCTGCGTACGCAGCGAGGTCTGCGGTACTGCTGGATCGCCACCCGGTGGAGCTGCACGCAAAAAGGTTTGCCGCCAGCAGGGGTCGAACCTGCGACCTTGGGCTTATTAGACCCACGCTCTAACCGACTGAGCTATGGCGGCTGTGGGTGCTGCAGCCGAGTAGTCGTCGACGAACCCTTGCCGTTTTCCTGCAACTGGCCCACACCTGCCTACGCCTCGAGGTCTGCGGCACTGCTGGATCCCCACCCGGTGGAGCTGCGCGCAAAAAGGTTTGCCGCCAGCAGGGGTCGAACCTGCGACCTTGGGCTTATTAGACCCACGCTCTAACCGACTGAGCTATGGCGGCTGTGGCTGCTGCAGCCGAGTAGTCGTCGACGATCCCTTGCCGTTTTCCTGCAACTGGCCCACACCTGCCTACGCCTCGAGGTCTGCGGCACTGCTGGATCCCCACCCGGTGGAGCTGCGCGCAAAAAGGTTTGCCGCCAGCAGGGGTCGAACCTGCGACCTTGGGCTTATTAGACCCACGCTCTAACCGACTGAGCTATGGCGGCTGTGGCTGCTGCAGCCGAGTAGTCGTCGACGATCCCTTGCCGTTTTCCTGCAACTGGCCCACACCTGCGTACGCCTCGAGGTCTGCGGCACTGCTGGATCGCCGCCCGGTGGAGCTGCACGCAAAAAGGTTTGCCGCCAGCAGGGGTCGAACCTGCGACCTTGGGCTTATTAGACCCACGCTCTAACCGACTGAGCTATGGCGGCTGTGGGTGCTGCAGCCGAGTAGTCGTCGACGAACCCTTGCCGTTTTCCTGCAACTGGCCCACACCTGCGTACGCCTCGAGGTCTGCGGCACTGCTGGATCGCCGCCCGGTGGAGCTGCACGCAAAAAGGTTTGCCGCCAGCAGGGGTCGAACCTGCGCCCTTGGGCTTATTAGACCCACGCTCTAACCGACTGAGCTATGGCGGCTGTGGGTGCTGCAGCCGAGTAGTCGTCGACGAACCCTTGCCGTTTTCCTGCAACTGGCCCACACCTGCGTACGCCGCGAGGTCTGCGGCACTGCTGGATCGCCACCCGGTGGAGCTGCGCGCAAAAAGGTTTGCCGCCAGCAAGGGTCGAATCTGCAACCTTGGGCTTATTAGACCCACGCTCTAACCGACTGAGCTATGGCGGCTGTGGGTTTTGCAGCCGAGTAGTCGTCGACGAACCCTTGCCGTTTTCCTGCAACTGGCCCACACCTGCGTACGCCTCGAAGTCTGCGGCACTGCTGGATCCCACCCGATGGAGCTGCGCGCAAAAAGGTTTGCCGCCAGCAGGGGTCGAACCTGCGACCTTGGGCTTATTAGACCCACGCTCTAACCGACTGAGCTATGGCGGCTGTGGGTGCTGCAGCCGAGTAGTCGTCGACGAACCCTTGCCGTTTTCCTGCAACTTGCCCACACCTGCGTACGCCTCGAGGTCTGCGGCACTGCTGGATCGCCGCCCGGTGGAGCTGCACGCAAAAAGGTTTGCCGCCAGCAGGGGTCGAACCTGCGACCTTGGGCTTATTAGACCCACGCTCTAACCGACTGAGCTATGGCGGCTGTGGGTGCTGCAGCCGAGTAGTCGTCGACGAACCCTTGTCGTTTTCCTGCAACTGGCCCACACCTGCGTACGCAGCGAGGTCTGCGGCACTGCTGGATCGCCACCCGGTGGAGCTGCACGCAAAAAGGTTTGCCGCCAGCAGGGGTCGAACCTGCGACCTTGGGCTTATTAGACCCACGCTCTAACCGACTGAGCTATGGCGGCTGTGGGTGCTGCAGCCGAGTAGTCGTCGACGAACCCTTGCCGTTTTCCTGCAACTGGCCCACACCTGCGTACGCCTCGAGGTCTGCGGCACTGCTGGATCGCCGCCCGGTGGAGCTGCACGCAAAAAGGTTTGCCGCCAGCAGGGGTCGAACCTGCGACCTTGGGCTTATTAGACCCACGCTCTAACCGACTGAGCTATGGCGGCTGTGGGTGCTGCAGCCGAGTAGTCGTCGACGAACCCTTGCCGTTTTCCTGCAACTGGCCCACACCTGCCTACGCCTCGAGGTCTGCGGCACTGCTGGATCCCCACCCGGTGGAGCTGCGCGCAAAAAGGTTTGCCGCCAGCAGGGGTCGAACCTGCGACCTTGGGCTTATTAGACCCACGCTCTAACCGACTGAGCTATGGCGGCTGTGGGTTTTGCAGCCGAGTAGTCGTCGACGAACCCTTGCCGTTTTCCTGCAACTGGCCCACACCTGCGTACGCCTCGAAGTCTGCGGCACTGCTGGATCCCACCCGATGGAGCTGCGCGCAAAAAGGTTTGCCGCCAGCAGGGGTCGAACCTGCGACCTTGGGCTTATTAGACCCACGCTCTAACCGACTGAGCTATGGCGGCTGTGGGTGCTGCAGCCGAGTAGTCGTCGACGAACCCTTGCCGTTTTCCTGCAACTGGCCCACACCTGCGTACGCCTCGAGGTCTGCGGCACTGCTGGATCGCCGCCCGGTGGAGCTGCACGCAAAAAGGTTTGCCGCCAGCAGGGGTCGAACCTGCGACATTGGGCTTATTAGACCCACGCTCTAACCGACTGAGCTATGGCGGCTGTGGGTGCTGCAGCCGAGTAGTCGTCAACGAACCCTTGCCGTTTTCCTGCAACTGGCCCACACCTGCGTACGCCGCGAGGTCTGCGGCACTGCTGGATCGCCACCCGGTGGAGCTGCGCGCAAAAAGGTTTGCCGCCAGCAAGGGTCGAATCTGCAACCTTGGGCTTATTAGACCCACGCTCTAACCGACTGAGCTATGGCGGCTGTGGGTGCTGCAGCCGAGTAGTCGTCGACGAACCCTTGCCGTTTTCCTGCAACTGGCCCACACCCGCGTACGCCTCCAAGTCTGCGGCACTGCTGGATCCCCACCCGGTGGAGCTGCGCGCAATACGGTTTGCCGCCAGCAGGGGTCGAACCTCCGACCTTGGGCTTATTAGACCCACGCTCTAACCGACTGAGCTATGGCGGCTGTGGGTTTTGCAGCCGAGTAGTCGTCGACGAACCCTTGCCGTTTTCCTGCAACTGGCCCACACCTGCGTACGCCTCCAGGTCTGCGGCACTGCTGGATCCCCACCCGATGGAGCTGCGCGCAAAAAGGTTTGCCGCCAGCAGGGGTCGAATCTGCGACCTTGGGCTTATTAGACCCACGCTCTAACCGACTGAGCTATGGCGGCTGTGGCTGCTGCAGCCGAGTAGTCGTCGACGATCCCTTGTCGTTTTCCTGCAACTGGCCCACACCTGCGTACGCAGCGAGGTCTGCGGCACTGCTGGATCGCCACCCGGTGGAGCTGCACGCAAAAAGGTTTGCCGCCAGCAGGGTCGAACCTGCGACCTTGGGCTTATTAGACCCACGCTCTAACCGACTGAGCTATGGCGGCTGTGGGTGCTGCAGCCGAGTAGTCGTCGACGAACCCTTGCCGTTTTCCTGCAACTGGCCCACACCTGCGTACGCCTCGAGGTCTGCGGCACTGCTGGATCGCCGCCCGGTGGAGCTGCACGCAAAAAGGTTTGCCGCCAGCAGGGGTCGAACCTGCGACCTTGGGCTTATTAGACCCACGCTCTAACCGACTGAGCTATGGCGGCTGTGGCTGCTGCAGCCGAGTAGTCGTCGACGATCCGTTGTCGTTTTCCTGCAACTGGCCCACACCTGCGTACGCAGCGAGGTCTGCGGCACTGCTGGATCCCCACCCGGTGGAGCTGCACGCAAAAAGGTTTGCCGCCAGCAGGGGTCGAACCTGCGACCTTGGGCTTATTAGACCCACGCTCTAACCGACTGAGCTATGGCGGCTGTGGGTGCTGTAGCCGAGTAGTCGTCGACGAACCCTTGCCGTTTTCCTGCAACTGGCCCACACCTGCGTACGCCGCGAGGTCTGCGGCACTGCTGGATCGCCACCCGGTGGAGCTGCGCGCAAAAAGGTTTGCCGCCAGCAAGGGTCGAATCTGCAACCTTGGGCTTATTAGACCCACGCTCTAACCGACTGAGCTATGGCGGCTGTGGCTGCTGCAGCCGAGTAGTCGTCGACGATCCCTTGTCGTTTTCCTGCAACTGGCCCACACCTGCGTACGCAGCGAGGTCTGCGGCACTGCTGGAACGCCACCCGGTGGAGCTGCACGCAAAAAGGTTTGCCGCCAGCAGGGGTCGAACCTGCGACCTTGGGCTTATTAGACCCACGCTCTAACCGACTGAGCTATGGCGGCTGTGGGTGCTGCAGCCGAGTAGTCGTCGACGAACCCTTGCCGTTTTCCTGCAACTGGCCCACACCTGCCTACGCCTCGAAGTCTGCGGCACTGCTGGATCCCACCCGATGGAGCTGCGCGCAAAAAGGTTTGCCGCCAGCAAGGGTCGAATCTGCAACCTTGGGCTTATTAGACCCACGCTCTAACCGACTGAGCTATGGCGGCTGTGGCTGCTGCAGCCGAGTAGTCGTCGACGATCCCTTGTCGTTTTCCTGCAACTGGCCCACACCTGCGTACGCAGCGAGGTCTGCGGCACTGCTGGATCGCCACCCGGTGGAGCTGCACGCAAAAAGGTTTGCCGCCAGCAGGGGTCGAACCTGCGACCTTGGGCTTATTAGACCCACGCTCTAACCGACTGAGCTATGGCGGCTGTGGGTGCTGCAGCCGAGTAGTCGTCGACGAACCCTTGCCGTTTTCCTGCAACTGGCCCACACCTGCGTACGCAGCGAGGTCTGCGGCACTGCTGGATCCCCACCCGGTGGAGCTGCACGCAAAAAGGTTTGCCGCCAGCAGGGGTCGAACCTGCGACCTTGGGCTTATTAGACCCACGCTCTAACCGACTGAGCTATGGCGGCTGTGGGTGCTGTAGCCGAGTAGTCGTCGACGAACCCTTGCCGTTTTCCTGCAACTGGCCCACACCTGCGTACGCCGCGAGGTCTGCGGCACTGCTGGATCGCCACCCGGTGGAGCTGCGCGCAAAAAGGTTTGCCGCCAGCAAGGGTCGAATCTGCAACCTTGGGCTTATTAGACCCACGCTCTAACCGACTGAGCTATGGCGGCTGTGGCTGCTGCAGCCGAGTAGTCGTCGACGATCCCTTGTCGTTTTCCTGCAACTGGCCCACACCTGCGTACGCAGCGAGGTCTGCGGCACTGCTGGAACGCCACCCGGTGGAGCTGCACGCAAAAAGGTTTGCCGCCAGCAGGGGTCGAACCTGCGACCTTGGGCTTATTAGACCCACGCTCTAACCGACTGAGCTATGGCGGCTGTGGGTGCTGCAGCCGAGTAGTCGTCGACGAACCCTTGCCGTTTTCCTGCAACTGGCCCACACCTGCCTACGCCTCGAAGTCTGCGGCACTGCTGGATCCCACCCGATGGAGCTGCGCGCAAAAAGGTTTGCCGCCAGCAAGGGTCGAATCTGCAACCTTGGGCTTATTAGACCCACGCTCTAACCGACTGAGCTATGGCGGCTGTGGCTGCTGCAGCCGAGTAGTCGTCGACGATCCCTTGTCGTTTTCCTGCAACTGGCCCACACCTGCGTACGCAGCGAGGTCTGCGGCACTGCTGGATCGCCACCCGGTGGAGCTGCACGCAAAAAGGTTTGCCGCCAGCAGGGGTCGAACCTGCGACCTTGGGCTTATTAGACCCACGCTCTAACCGACTGAGCTATGGCGGCTGTGGGTGCTGCAGCCGAGTAGTCGTCGACGAACCCTTGCCGTTTTCCTGCAACTGGCCCACACCTGCCTACGCCTCGAGGTCTGCGGCACTGCTGGATCCCCACCCGGTGGAGCTGCGCGCAAAAAGGTTTGCCGCCAGCAGGGGTCGAACCTGCGACCTTGGGCTTATTAGACCCACGCTCTAACCGACTGAGCTATGGCGGCTGTGGGTTTTGCAGCCGAGTAGTCGTCGACGAACCCTTGCCGTTTTCCTGCAACTGGCCCACACCTGCGTACGCCTCGAAGTCTGCGGCACTGCTGGATCCCACCCGATGGAGCTGCGCGCAAAAAGGTTTGCCGCCAGCAAGGGTCGAATCTGCAACCTTGGGCTTATTAGACCCACGCTCTAACCGACTGAGCTATGGCGGCTGTGGCTGCTGCAGCCGAGTAGTCGTCGACGATCCCTTGTCGTTTTCCTGCAACTGGCCCACACCTGCGTACGCAGCGAGGTCTGCGGCACTGCTGGAACGCCACCCGGTGGAGCTGCACGCAAAAAGGTTTGCCGCCAGCAGGGGTCGAACCTGCGACCTTGGGCTTATTAGACCCACGCTCTAACCGACTGAGCTATGGCGGCTGTGGGTGCTGCAGCCGAGTAGTCGTCGACGAACCCTTGCCGTTTTCCTGCAACTGGCCCACACCTGCCTACGCCTCGAGGTCTGCGGCACTGCTGGATCCCCACCCGGTGGAGCTGCGCGCAAAAAGGTTTGCCGCCAGCAGGGGTCGAACCTGCGACCTTGGGCTTATTAGACCCACGCTCTAACCGACTGAGCTATGGCGGCTGTGGGTTTTGCAGCCGAGTAGTCGTCGACGAACCCTTGCCGTTTTCCTGCAACTGGCCCACACCTGCGTACGCCTCGAAGTCTGCGGCACTGCTGGATCCCACCCGATGGAGCTGCGCGCAAAAAGGTTTGCCGCCAGCAAGGGTCGAATCTGCAACCTTGGGCTTATTAGACCCACGCTCTAACCGACTGAGCTATGGCGGCTGTGGCTGCTGCAGCCGAGTAGTCGTCGACGATCCCTTGTCGTTTTCCTGCAACTGGCCCACACCTGCGTACGCAGCGAGGTCTGCGGCACTGCTGGAACGCCACCCGGTGGAGCTGCACGCAAAAAGGTTTGCCGCCAGCAGGGGTCGAACCTGCGACCTTGGGCTTATTAGACCCACGCTCTAACCGACTGAGCTATGGCGGCTGTGGGTGCTGCAGCCGAGTAGTCGTCGACGAACCCTTGCCGTTTTCCTGCAACTGGCCCACACCTGCGTACGCCTCGAGGTCTGCGGCACTGCTGGATCGCCGCCCGGTGGAGCTGCACGCAAAAAGGTTTGCCGCCAGCAGGGGTCGAACCTGCGACCTTGGGCTTATTAGACCCACGCTCTAACCGACTGAGCTATGGCGGCTGTGGGTGCTGCAGCCGAGTAGTCGTCGACGAACCCTTGCCGTTTTCCTGCAACTGGCCCACACCTGCCTACGCCTCGAGGTCTGCGGCACTGCTGGATCCCCACCCGGTGGAGCTGCGCGCAAAAAGGTTTGCCGCCAGCAGGGGTCGAACCTGCGACCTTGGGCTTATTAGACCCACGCTCTAACCGACTGAGCTATGGCGGCTGTGGGTTTTGCAGCCGAGTAGTCGTCGACGAACCCTTGCCGTTTTCCTGCAACTGGCAAACACCTGCGTACGCCTCGAAGTCTGCGGCACTGCTGGATCCCACCCGATGGAGCTGCGCGCAAAAAGGTTTGCCGCCAGCAGGGGTCGAACCTGCGACCTTGGGCTTATTAGACCCACGCTCTAACCGACTGAGCTATGGCGGCTGTGGGTGCTGCAGCCGAGTAGTCGTCGACGAACCCTTGCCGTTTTCCTGCAACTGGCCCACACCTGCGTACGCCTCGAGGTCTGCGGCACTGCTGGATCGCCGCCCGGTGGAGCTGCACGCAAAAAGGTTTGCCGCCAGCAGGGGTCGAACCTGCGACATTGGGCTTATTAGACCCACGCTCTAACCGACTGAGCTATGGCGGCTGTGGGTGCTGCAGCCGAGTAGTCGTCGACGATCCCTTGTCGTTTTCCTGCAACTGGCCCACACCTGCGTACGCAGCGAGGTCTGCGGCACTGCTGGATCGCCGCCCGGTGGAGCTGCACGCAAAAAGGTTTGCCGCCAGCAGGGGTCGAACCTGCGACCTTGGGCTTATTAGACCCACGCTCTAACCGACTGAGCTATGGCGGCTGTGGGTGCTGCAGCCGAGTAGTCGTCGACGAACCCTTGCCGTTTTCCTGCAACTGGCCCACACCTGCGTACGCCTCGAAGTCTGCGGCACTGCTGGATCCCACCCGATGGAGCTGCGCGCAAAAAGGTTTGCCGCCAGCAGGGGTCGAACCTGCGACCTTGGGCTTATTAGACCCACGCTCTAACCGACTGAGCTATGGCGGCTGTGGGTGCTGCAGCCGAGTAGTCGTCGACGAACCCTTGCCGTTTTCCTGCAACTGGCCCACACCTGCGTACGCCTCGAGGTCTGCGGCACTGCTGGATCGCCACCCGGTGGAGCTGCACGCAAAAAGGTTTGCCGCCAGCAGGGGTCGAACCTGCGACCTTGGGCTTATTAGACCCACGCTCTAACCGACTGAGCTATGGCGGCTGTGGCTGCTGCAGCCGAGTAGTCGTCGACGATCCCTTGTCGTTTTCCTGCAACTGGCCCACACCCGCGTACGCCTCCAAGTCTGCGGCACTGCTGGATCCCCACCCGGTGGAGCTGCGCGCAATACGGTTTGCCGCCAGCAGGGGTCGAACCTCCGACCTTGGGCTTATTAGACCCACGCTCTAACCGACTGAGCTATGGCGGCTGTGGGTTTTGCAGCCGAGTAGTCGTCGACGAACCCTTGCCGTTTTCCTGCAACTGGCCCACACCTGCGTACGCAGCGAGGTCTGCGGCACTGCTGGATCGCCACCCGGTGGAGCTGCACGCAAAAAGGTTTGCCGCCAGCAGGGGTCGAACCTGCGACCTTGGGCTTATTAGACCCACGCTCTAACCGACTGAGCTATGGCGGCTGTGGGTGCTGCAGCCGAGTAGTCGTCGACGATCCCTTGTCGTTTTCCTGCAACTGGCCCACACCCGCGTACGCCTCCAAGTCTGCGGCACTGCTGGATCCCCACCCGGTGGAGCTGCGCGCAATACGGTTTGCCGCCAGCAGGGGTCGAACCTCCGACCTTGGGCTTATTAGACCCACGCTCTAACCGACTGAGCTATGGCGGCTGTGGGTTTTGCAGCCGAGTAGTCGTCGACGAACCCTTGCCGTTTTCCTGCAACTGGCCCACACCTGCGTACGCAGCGAGGTCTGCGGCACTGCTGGATCGCCACCCGGTGGAGCTGCACGCAAAAAGGTTTGCCGCCAGCAGGGGTCGAACCTGCGACCTTGGGCTTATTAGACCCACGCTCTAACCGACTGAGCTATGGCGGCTGTGGGTGCTGCAGCCGAGTAGTCGTCGACGAACCCTTGCCGTTTTCCTGCAACTGGCCCACACCTGCCTACGCCTCGAGGTCTGCGGCACTGCTGGATCCCCACCCGGTGGAGCTGCGCGCAAAAAGGTTTGCCGCCAGCAGGGGTCGAACCTGCGACCTTGGGCTTATTAGACCCACGCTCTAACCGACTGAGCTATGGCGGCTGTGGCTGCTGCAGCCGAGTAGTCGTCGACGATCCCTTGCCGTTTTCCTGCAACTGGCCCACACCTGCGTACGCCTCGAGGTCTGCGGCACTGCTGGATCGCCGCCCGGTGGAGCTGCACGCAAAAAGGTTTGCCGCCAGCAGGGGTCGAACCTGCGACCTTGGGCTTATTAGACCCACGCTCTAACCGACTGAGCTATGGCGGCTGTGGGTGCTGCAGCCGAGTAGTCGTCGACGAACCCTTGCCGTTTTCCTGCAACTGGCCCACACCTGCGTACGCCTCGAGGTCTGCGGCACTGCTGGATCGCCGCCCGGTGGAGCTGCACGCAAAAAGGTTTGCCGCCAGCAGGGGTCGAACCTGCGACCTTGGGCTTATTAGACCCACGCTCTAACCGACTGAGCTATGGCGGCTGTGGGTGCTGCAGCCGAGTAGTCGTCGACGAACCCTTGCCGTTTTCCTGCAACTGGCCCACACCTGCGTACGCCGCGAGGTCTGCGGCACTGCTGGATCGCCACCCGGTGGAGCTGCGCGCAAAAAGGTTTGCCGCCAGCAAGGGTCGAATCTGCAACCTTGGGCTTATTAGACCCACGCTCTAACCGACTGAGCTATGGCGGCTGTGGGTTTTGCAGCCGAGTAGTCGTCGACGAACCCTTGCCGTTTTCCTGCAACTGGCCCACACCTGCGTACGCCTCGAAGTCTGCGGCACTGCTGGATCCCACCCGATGGAGCTGCGCGCAAAAAGGTTTGCCGCCAGCAGGGGTCGAACCTGCGACCTTGGGCTTATTAGACCCACGCTCTAACCGACTGAGCTATGGCGGCTGTGGGTGCTGCAGCCGAGTAGTCGTCGACGAACCCTTGCCGTTTTCCTGCAACTGGCCCACACCTGCGTACGCCGCGAGGTCTGCGGCACTGCTGGATCGCCACCCGGTGGAGCTGCGCGCAAAAAGGTTTGCCGCCAGCAAGGGTCGAATCTGCAACCTTGGGCTTATTAGACCCACGCTCTAACCGACTGAGCTATGGCGGCTGTGGGTTTTGCAGCCGAGTAGTCGTCGACGAACCCTTGCCGTTTTCCTGCAACTGGCCCACACCTGCGTACGCCTCGAAGTCTGCGGCACTGCTGGATCCCACCCGATGGAGCTGCGCGCAAAAAGGTTTGCCGCCAGCAGGGGTCGAACCTGCGACCTTGGGCTTATTAGACCCACGCTCTAACCGACTGAGCTATGGCGGCTGTGGGTGCTGCAGCCGAGTAGTCGTCGACGAACCCTTGCCGTTTTCCTGCAACTTGCCCACACCTGCGTACGCCTCGAGGTCTGCGGCACTGCTGGATCGCCGCCCGGTGGAGCTGCACGCAAAAAGGTTTGCCGCCAGCAGGGGTCGAACCTGCGACCTTGGGCTTATTAGACCCACGCTCTAACCGACTGAGCTATGGCGGCTGTGGGTGCTGCAGCCGAGTAGTAGTCGACGAACCCTTGCCGTTTTCCTGCAACTGGCCCACACCTGCGTACGCCGCGAGGTCCGCGGCACTGCTGGATCGCCACCCGGTGGAGCTGCGCGCAAAAAGGTTTGCCGCCAGCAAGGGTCCAATCTGCAACCTTGGGCTTATTAGACCCACGCTCTAACCGACTGAGCTATGGCGGCTGTGGCTGCTGCAGCCGAGTAGTCGTCGACGATCCCTTGCCGTTTTCCTGCAACTGGCCCACACCTGCGTACGCCTCGAGGTCTGCGGCACTGCTGGATCGCCGCCCGGTGGAGCTGCACGCAAAAAGGTTTGCCGCCAGCAGGGGTCGAACCTGCGACCTTGGGCTTATTAGACCCACGCTCTAACCGACTGAGCTATGGCGGCTGTGGGTGCTGCAGCCGAGTAGTCGTCGACGAACCCTTGCCGTTTTCCTGCAACTTGCCCACACCTGCGTACGCCTCGAGGTCTGCGGCACTGCTGGATCGCCGCCCGGTGGAGCTGCACGCAAAAAGGTTTGCCGCCAGCAGGGGTCGAACCTGCGACCTTGGGCTTATTAGACCCACGCTCTAACCGACTGAGCTATGGCGGCTGTGGGTGCTGCAGCCGAGTAGTAGTCGACGAACCCTTGCCGTTTTCCTGCAACTGGCCCACACCTGCGTACGCCGCGAGGTCCGCGGCACTGCTGGATCGCCACCCGGTGGAGCTGCGCGCAAAAAGGTTTGCCGCCAGCAAGGGTCGAATCTGCAACCTTGGGCTTATTAGACCCACGCTCTAACCGACTGAGCTATGGCGGCTGTGGGTTTTGCAGCCGAGTAGTCGTCGACGAACCCTTGCCGTTTTCCTGCAACTGGCCCACACCTGCGTACGCCTCGAAGTCTGCGGCACTGCTGGATCCCACCCGATGGAGCTGCGCGCAAAAAGGTTTGCCGCCAGCAGGGGTCGAACCTGCGACCTTGGGCTTATTAGACCCACGCTCTAACCGACTGAGCTATGGCGGCTGTGGGTGCTGCAGCCGAGTAGTCGTCGACGAACCCTTGCCGTTTTCCTGCAACTTGCCCACACCTGCGTACGCCTCGAGGTCTGCGGCACTGCTGGATCGCCGCCCGGTGGAGCTGCACGCAAAAAGGTTTGCCGCCAGCAGGGGTCGAACCTGCGACCTTGGGCTTATTAGACCCACGCTCTAACCGACTGAGCTATGGCGGCTGTGGGTGCTGCAGCCGAGTAGTAGTCGACGAACCCTTGCCGTTTTCCTGCAACTGGCCCACACCTGCGTACGCCGCGAGGTCCGCGGCACTGCTGGATCGCCACCCGGTGGAGCTGCGCGCAAAAAGGTTTGCCGCCAGCAAGGGTCCAATCTGCAACCTTGGGCTTATTAGACCCACGCTCTAACCGACTGAGCTATGGCGGCTGTGGCTGCTGCAGCCGAGTAGTCGTCGACGATCCCTTGCCGTTTTCCTGCAACTGGCCCACACCTGCGTACGCCTCGAGGTCTGCGGCACTGCTGGATCGCCGCCCGGTGGAGCTGCACGCAAAAAGGTTTGCCGCCAGCAGGGGTCGAACCTGCGACCTTGGGCTTATTAGACCCACGCTCTAACCGACTGAGCTATGGCGGCTGTGGGTGCTGCAGCCGAGTAGTCGTCGACGAACCCTTGCCGTTTTCCTGCAACTTGCCCACACCTGCGTACGCCTCGAGGTCTGCGGCACTGCTGGATCGCCGCCCGGTGGAGCTGCACGCAAAAAGGTTTGCCGCCAGCAGGGGTCGAACCTGCGACCTTGGGCTTATTAGACCCACGCTCTAACCGACTGAGCTATGGCGGCTGTGGGTGCTGCAGCCGAGTAGTAGTCGACGAACCCTTGCCGTTTTCCTGCAACTGGCCCACACCTGCGTACGCCGCGAGGTCCGCGGCACTGCTGGATCGCCACCCGGTGGAGCTGCGCGCAAAAAGGTTTGCCGCCAGCAAGGGTCGAATCTGCAACCTTGGGCTTATTAGACCCACGCCAGAACCGACTGAGCTATGGCGGCTGTGGGTTTTGCAGCCGAGTAGTCGTCGACGAACCCTTGCCGTTTTCCTGCAACTGGCCCACACCTGCGTACGCCTCGAAGTCTGCGGCACTGCTGGATCCCACCCGATGGAGCTGCGCGCAAAAAGGTTTGCCGCCAGCAGGGGTCGAACCTGCGACCTTGGGCTTATTAGACCCACGCTCTAACCGACTGAGCTATGGCGGCTGTGGGTGCTGCAGCCGAGTAGTCGTCGACGAACCCTTGCCGTTTTCCTGCAACTTGCCCACACCTGCGTACGCCTCGAGGTCTGCGGCACTGCTGGATCGCCGCCCGGTGGAGCTGCACGCAAAAAGGTTTGCCGCCAGCAGGGGTCGAACCTGCGACCTTGGGCTTATTAGACCCACGCTCTAACCGACTGAGCTATGGCGGCTGTGGGTGCTGCAGCCGAGTAGTAGTCGACGAACCCTTGCCGTTTTCCTGCAACTGGCCCACACCTGCGTACGCCGCGAGGTCCGCGGCACTGCTGGATCGCCACCCGGTGGAGCTGCGCGCAAAAAGGTTTGCCGCCAGCAAGGGTCCAATCTGCAACCTTGGGCTTATTAGACCCACGCTCTAACCGACTGAGCTATGGCGGCTGTGGCTGCTGCAGCCGAGTAGTCGTCGACGATCCCTTGCCGTTTTCCTGCAACTGGCCCACACCTGCGTACGCCTCGAGGTCTGCGGCACTGCTGGATCGCCGCCCGGTGGAGCTGCACGCAAAAAGGTTTGCCGCCAGCAGGGGTCGAACCTGCGACCTTGGGCTTATTAGACCCACGCTCTAACCGACTGAGCTATGGCGGCTGTGGGTGCTGCAGCCGAGTAGTCGTCGACGAACCCTTGCCGTTTTCCTGCAACTTGCCCACACCTGCGTACGCCTCGAGGTCTGCGGCACTGCTGGATCGCCGCCCGGTGGAGCTGCACGCAAAAAGGTTTGCCGCCAGCAGGGGTCGAACCTGCGACCTTGGGCTTATTAGACCCACGCTCTAACCGACTGAGCTATGGCGGCTGTGGGTGCTGCAGCCGAGTAGTCGTCGACGAACCCTTGCCGTTTTCCTGCAACTGGCCCACACCTGCGTACGCCTCGAAGTCTGCGGCACTGCTGGATCCCACCCGATGGAGCTGCGCGCAAAAAGGTTTGCCGCCAGCAGGGGTCGAACCTGCGACCTTGGGCTTATTAGACCCACGCTCTAACCGACTGAGCTATGGCGGCTGTGGGTGCTGCAGCCGAGTAGTCGTCGACGAACCCTTGCCGTTTTCCTGCAACTGGCCCACACCTGCGTACGCCCCGAGGTCTGCGGCACTGCTGGATCGCCGCCCGGTGGAGCTGCACGCAAAAAGGTTTGCCGCCAGCAGGGGTCGAACCTGCGACATTGGGCTTATTAGACCCACGCTCTAACCGACTGAGCTATGGCGGCTGTGGGTGCTGCAGCCGAGTAGTCGTCAACGAACCCTTGCCGTTTTCCTGCAACTGGCCCACACCTGCGTACGCCGCGAGGTCTGCGGCACTGCTGGATCGCCACCCGGTGGAGCTGCGCGCAAAAAGGTTTGCCGCCAGCAAGGGTCGAATCTGCAACCTTGGGCTTATTAGACCCACGCTCTAACCGACTGAGCTATGGCGGCTGTGGGTGCTGCAGCCGAGTAGTCGTCGACGAACCCTTGCCGTTTTCCTGCAACTGGCCCACACCCGCGTACGCCTCCAAGTCTGCGGCACTGCTGGATCCCCACCCGGTGGAGCTGCGCGCAATACGGTTTGCCGCCAGCAGGGGTCGAACCTCCGACCTTGGGCTTATTAGACCCACGCTCTAACCGACTGAGCTATGGCGGCTGTGGGTTTTGCAGCCGAGTAGTCGTCGACGAACCCTTGCCGTTTTCCTGCAACTGGCCCACACCTGCGTACGCCTCCAGGTCTGCGGCACTGCTGGATCCCCACCCGATGGAGCTGCGCGCAAAAAGGTTTGCCGCCAGCAGGGGTCGAATCTGCGACCTTGGGCTTATTAGACCCACGCTCTAACCGACTGAGCTATGGCGGCTGTGGCTGCTGCAGCCGAGTAGTCGTCGACGATCCCTTGTCGTTTTCCTGCAACTGGCCCACACCTGCGTACGCAGCGAGGTCTGCGGCACTGCTGGATCGCCACCCGGTGGAGCTGCACGCAAAAAGGTTTGCCGCCAGCAGGGTCGAACCTGCGACCTTGGGCTTATTAGACCCACGCTCTAACCGACTGAGCTATGGCGGCTGTGGGTGCTGCAGCCGAGTAGTCGTCGACGAACCCTTGCCGTTTTCCTGCAACTGGCCCACACCTGCGTACGCCTCGAGGTCTGCGGCACTGCTGGATCGCCGCCCGGTGGAGCTGCACGCAAAAAGGTTTGCCGCCAGCAGGGGTCGAACCTGCGACCTTGGGCTTATTAGACCCACGCTCTAACCGACTGAGCTATGGCGGCTGTGGCTGCTGCAGCCGAGTAGTCGTCGACGATCCGTTGTCGTTTTCCTGCAACTGGCCCACACCTGCGTACGCAGCGAGGTCTGCGGCACTGCTGGATCCCCACCCGGTGGAGCTGCACGCAAAAAGGTTTGCCGCCAGCAGGGGTCGAACCTGCGACCTTGGGCTTATTAGACCCACGCTCTAACCGACTGAGCTATGGCGGCTGTGGGTGCTGTAGCCGAGTAGTCGTCGACGAACCCTTGCCGTTTTCCTGCAACTGGCCCACACCTGCGTACGCCGCGAGGTCTGCGGCACTGCTGGATCGCCACCCGGTGGAGCTGCGCGCAAAAAGGTTTGCCGCCAGCAAGGGTCGAATCTGCAACCTTGGGCTTATTAGACCCACGCTCTAACCGACTGAGCTATGGCGGCTGTGGCTGCTGCAGCCGAGTAGTCGTCGACGATCCCTTGTCGTTTTCCTGCAACTGGCCCACACCTGCGTACGCAGCGAGGTCTGCGGCACTGCTGGAACGCCACCCGGTGGAGCTGCACGCAAAAAGGTTTGCCGCCAGCAGGGGTCGAACCTGCGACCTTGGGCTTATTAGACCCACGCTCTAACCGACTGAGCTATGGCGGCTGTGGGTGCTGCAGCCGAGTAGTCGTCGACGAACCCTTGCCGTTTTCCTGCAACTGGCCCACACCTGCCTACGCCTCGAAGTCTGCGGCACTGCTGGATCCCACCCGATGGAGCTGCGCGCAAAAAGGTTTGCCGCCAGCAAGGGTCGAATCTGCAACCTTGGGCTTATTAGACCCACGCTCTAACCGACTGAGCTATGGCGGCTGTGGCTGCTGCAGCCGAGTAGTCGTCGACGATCCCTTGTCGTTTTCCTGCAACTGGCCCACACCTGCGTACGCAGCGAGGTCTGCGGCACTGCTGGATCGCCACCCGGTGGAGCTGCACGCAAAAAGGTTTGCCGCCAGCAGGGGTCGAACCTGCGACCTTGGGCTTATTAGACCCACGCTCTAACCGACTGAGCTATGGCGGCTGTGGGTGCTGCAGCCGAGTAGTCGTCGACGAACCCTTGCCGTTTTCCTGCAACTGGCCCACACCTGCGTACGCAGCGAGGTCTGCGGCACTGCTGGATCCCCACCCGGTGGAGCTGCACGCAAAAAGGTTTGCCGCCAGCAGGGGTCGAACCTGCGACCTTGGGCTTATTAGACCCACGCTCTAACCGACTGAGCTATGGCGGCTGTGGGTGCTGTAGCCGAGTAGTCGTCGACGAACCCTTGCCGTTTTCCTGCAACTGGCCCACACCTGCGTACGCCGCGAGGTCTGCGGCACTGCTGGATCGCCACCCGGTGGAGCTGCGCGCAAAAAGGTTTGCCGCCAGCAAGGGTCGAATCTGCAACCTTGGGCTTATTAGACCCACGCTCTAACCGACTGAGCTATGGCGGCTGTGGCTGCTGCAGCCGAGTAGTCGTCGACGATCCCTTGTCGTTTTCCTGCAACTGGCCCACACCTGCGTACGCAGCGAGGTCTGCGGCACTGCTGGAACGCCACCCGGTGGAGCTGCACGCAAAAAGGTTTGCCGCCAGCAGGGGTCGAACCTGCGACCTTGGGCTTATTAGACCCACGCTCTAACCGACTGAGCTATGGCGGCTGTGGGTGCTGCAGCCGAGTAGTCGTCGACGAACCCTTGCCGTTTTCCTGCAACTGGCCCACACCTGCCTACGCCTCGAAGTCTGCGGCACTGCTGGATCCCACCCGATGGAGCTGCGCGCAAAAAGGTTTGCCGCCAGCAAGGGTCGAATCTGCAACCTTGGGCTTATTAGACCCACGCTCTAACCGACTGAGCTATGGCGGCTGTGGCTGCTGCAGCCGAGTAGTCGTCGACGATCCCTTGTCGTTTTCCTGCAACTGGCCCACACCTGCGTACGCAGCGAGGTCTGCGGCACTGCTGGATCGCCACCCGGTGGAGCTGCACGCAAAAAGGTTTGCCGCCAGCAGGGGTCGAACCTGCGACCTTGGGCTTATTAGACCCACGCTCTAACCGACTGAGCTATGGCGGCTGTGGGTGCTGCAGCCGAGTAGTCGTCGACGAACCCTTGCCGTTTTCCTGCAACTGGCCCACACCTGCCTACGCCTCGAGGTCTGCGGCACTGCTGGATCCCCACCCGGTGGAGCTGCGCGCAAAAAGGTTTGCCGCCAGCAGGGGTCGAACCTGCGACCTTGGGCTTATTAGACCCACGCTCTAACCGACTGAGCTATGGCGGCTGTGGGTTTTGCAGCCGAGTAGTCGTCGACGAACCCTTGCCGTTTTCCTGCAACTGGCCCACACCTGCGTACGCCTCGAAGTCTGCGGCACTGCTGGATCCCACCCGATGGAGCTGCGCGCAAAAAGGTTTGCCGCCAGCAAGGGTCGAATCTGCAACCTTGGGCTTATTAGACCCACGCTCTAACCGACTGAGCTATGGCGGCTGTGGCTGCTGCAGCCGAGTAGTCGTCGACGATCCCTTGTCGTTTTCCTGCAACTGGCCCACACCTGCGTACGCAGCGAGGTCTGCGGCACTGCTGGAACGCCACCCGGTGGAGCTGCACGCAAAAAGGTTTGCCGCCAGCAGGGGTCGAACCTGCGACCTTGGGCTTATTAGACCCACGCTCTAACCGACTGAGCTATGGCGGCTGTGGGTGCTGCAGCCGAGTAGTCGTCGACGAACCCTTGCCGTTTTCCTGCAACTGGCCCACACCTGCCTACGCCTCGAGGTCTGCGGCACTGCTGGATCCCCACCCGGTGGAGCTGCGCGCAAAAAGGTTTGCCGCCAGCAGGGGTCGAACCTGCGACCTTGGGCTTATTAGACCCACGCTCTAACCGACTGAGCTATGGCGGCTGTGGGTTTTGCAGCCGAGTAGTCGTCGACGAACCCTTGCCGTTTTCCTGCAACTGGCCCACACCTGCCTACGCCTCGAGGTCTGCGGCACTGCTGGATCCCCACCCGGTGGAGCTGCGCGCAAAAAGGTTTGCCGCCAGCAGGGGTCGAACCTGCGACCTTGGGCTTATTAGACCCACGCTCTAACCGACTGAGCTATGGCGGCTGTGGGTTTTGCAGCCGAGTAGTCGTCGACGAACCCTTGCCGTTTTCCTGCAACTGGCCCACACCTGCGTACGCCTCGAAGTCTGCGGCACTGCTGGATCCCACCCGATGGAGCTGCGCGCAAAAAGGTTTGCCGCCAGCAAGGGTCGAATCTGCAACCTTGGGCTTATTAGACCCACGCTCTAACCGACTGAGCTATGGCGGCTGTGGCTGCTGCAGCCGAGTAGTCGTCGACGATCCCTTGTCGTTTTCCTGCAACTGGCCCACACCTGCGTACGCAGCGAGGTCTGCGGCACTGCTGGAACGCCACCCGGTGGAGCTGCACGCAAAAAGGTTTGCCGCCAGCAGGGGTCGAACCTGCGACCTTGGGCTTATTAGACCCACGCTCTAACCGACTGAGCTATGGCAGCTGTGGCTGCTGCAGCCGAGTAGTCGTCGACGATCCCTTGTCGTTTTCCTGCAACTGGCCCACACCTGCGTACGCAGCGAGGTCTGCGGCACTGCTGGATCGCCATCTGGTGGAGCTGCACGCAAAAAGGTTTGCCGCCAGCAGGGGTCGAACCTGCGACCTTGGGCTTATTAGACCCACGCTCTAACCGACTGAGCTATGGCGGGTGTGGCTGCTGCAGCCGAGTAGTCGTCGACGATCCCTTGTCGTTTTCCTGCAACTGGCCCACACCTGCGTACGCAGCGAGGTCTGCGGCACTGCTGGATCGCCACCCGGTGGAGCTGCACGCAAAAAGGTTTGCCGCCAGCAGGGGTCGAACCTGCGACCTTGGGCTTATTAGACCCACGCTCTAACCGACTGAGCTATGGCGGCTGTGGGTGCTGTAGCCGAGTAGTCGTCGACGAACCCTTGCCGTTTTCCTGCAACTGGCCCACACCTGCGTACGCAGCGAGGTCTGCGGCACTGCTGGATCGCCACCCGGTGGAGCTGCACGCAAAAAGGTTTGCCGCCAGCAGGGGTCGAACCTGCGACCTTGGGCTTATTAGACCCACGCTCTAACCGACTGAGCTATGGCGGCTGTGGGTGCTGCAGCCGAGTAGTCGTCGACGAACCCTTGCCGTTTTCCTGCAACTGGCCCACACCTGCCTACGCCTCGAGGTCTGCGGCACTGCTGGATCCCCACCCGGTGGAGCTGCGCGCAAAAAGGTTTGCCGCCAGCAGGGGTCGAACCTGCGACCTTGGGCTTATTAGACCCACGCTCTAACCGACTGAGCTATGGCGGCTGTGGGTTTTGCAGCCGAGTAGTCGTTGACGAACCCTTGCCGTTTTCCTGCAACTGGCCCACACCTGCGTACGCCTCGAAGTCTGCGGCACTGCTGGATCCCACCCGATGGAGCTGCGCGCAAAAAGGTTTGCCGCCAGCAGGGGTCGAACCTGCGACCTTGGGCTTATTAGACCCACGCTCTAACCGACTGAGCTATGGCGGCTGTGGGTGCTGCAGCCGAGTAGTCGTCAACGAACCCTTGCCGTTTTCCTGCAACTGGCCCATACCTGCGTACGCCGCGAGGTCTGCGGCACTGCTGGATCGCCACCCGGTGGAGCTGCGCGCAAAAAGGTTTGCCGCCAGCAAGGGTCGAATCTGCAACCTTGGGCTTATTAGACCCACGCTCTAACCGACTGAGCTATGGCGGCTGTGGGTGCTGCAGCCGAGTAGTCGTCGACGAACCCTTGCCGTTTTCCTGCAACTGGCCCACACCCGCGTACGCCTCCAAGTCTGCGGCACTGCTGGATCCCCACCCGGTGGAGCTGCGCGCAATACGGTTTGCCGCCAGCAGGGGTCGAACCTCCGACCTTGGGCTTATTAGACCCACGCTCTAACCGACTGAGCTATGGCGGCTGTGGGTGCTGCAGCCGAGTAGTCGTCGACGAACCCTTGCCGTTTTCCTGCAACTGGCCCACACCCGCGTACGCCTCCAAGTCTGCGGCACTGCTGGATCCCCACCCGGTGGAGCTGCGCGCAATACGGTTTGCCGCCAGCAGGGGTCGAACCTCCGACCTTGGGCTTATTAGACCCACGCTCTAACCGACTGAGCTATGGCGGCTGTGGGTTTTGCAGCCGAGTAGTCGTCGACGAACCCTTGCCGTTTTCCTGCAACTGGCCCACACCTGCGTACGCCTCCAGGTCTGCGGCACTGCTGGATCCCCACCCGGTGGAGCTGCGCGCAAAAAGGTTTGCCGCCAGCAGGGGTCGAACCTGCGACCTTGGGCTTATTAGACCCACGCTCTAACCGACTGAGCTATGGCGGCTGTGGCTGCTGCAGCCGAGTAGTCGTCGACGATCCCTTGTCGTTTTCCTGCAACTGGCCCACACCTGCGTACGCAGCGAGGTCTGCGGCACTGCTGGATCGCCACCCGGTGGAGCTGCACGCAAAAAGTTTTGCCGCCAGCAGGGGTCGAACCTGCGACCTTGGGCTTATTAGACCCACGCTCTAACCGACTGAGCTATGGCGGCTGTGGGTGCTGCAGCCGAGTAGTCGTCGACAAACCCTTGCCGTTTTCCTGCAACTGGCCCACACCTGCCTACGCCTCGAGGTCTGCGGCACTGCTGGATCGCCACCCGGTGGAGCTGCACGCAAAAAGGTTTGCCGCCAGCAGGGGTCGAACCTGCGACCTTGGGCTTATTAGACCCACGCTCTAACCGACTGAGCTATGGCGGCTGTGGCTGCTGCAGCCGAGTAGTCGTCGACGATCCCTTGTCGTTTTCCTGCAACTGGCCCACACCCGCGTACGCCTCCAAGTCTGCGGCACTGCTGGATCCCCACCCGGTGGAGCTGCGCGCAATACGGTTTGCCGCCAGCAGGGGTCGAACCTCCGACCTTGGGCTTATTAGACCCACGCTCTAACCGACTGAGCTATGGCGGCTGTGGGTTTTGCAGCCGAGTAGTCGTCGACGAACCCTTGCCGTTTTCCTGCAACTGGCCCACACCTGCGTACGCCTCCAGGTCTGCGGCACTGCTGGATCCCCACCCGATGGAGCTGCACGCAAAAAGGTTTGCCGCCAGCAGGGGTCGAACCTGCGACCTTGGGCTTATTAGACCCACGCTCTAACCGACTGAGCTATGGCGGCTGTGGGTGCTGTAGCCGAGTAGTCGTCGACGAACCCTTGCCGTTTTCCTGCAACTGGCCCACACCTGCGTACGCAGCGAGGTCTGCGGCACTGCTGGATCGCCACCCGGTGGAGCTGCACGCAAAAAGGTTTGCCGCCAGCAGGGGTCGAACCTGCGACCTTGGGCTTATTAGACCCACGCTCTAACCGACTGAGCTATGGCGGCTGTGGGTGCTGTAGCCGAGTAGTCGTCGACGAACCCTTGCCGTTTTCCTGCAACTGGCCCACACCTGCGTACGCCGCGAGGTCTGCGGCACTGCTGGATCGCCACCCGGTGGAGCTGCGCGCAAAAAGGTTTGCCGCCAGCAAGGGTCGAATCTGCAACCTTGGGCTTATTAGACCCACGCTCTAACCGACTGAGCTATGGCGGCTGTGGGTGCTGCAGCCGAGTAGTCGTCGACGAACCCTTGCCGTTTTCCTGCAACTGGCCCACACCCGCGTACGCCTCCAGGTCTGCGGCACTGCTGGATCCCCACCCGGTGGAGCTGCGCGCAAAAAGGTTTGCCGCCAGCAGGGGTCGAACCTGCGACCTTGGGCTTATTAGACCCACGCTCTAACCGACTGAGCTATGGCGGCTGTGGGTGCTGCAGCCGAGTAGTCGTCGACGAACCCTTGTCGTTTTCCTGCAACTGGCCCACACCTGCGTACGCAGCGAGGTCAGCGGCACTGCTGGATCGCCACCCGGTGGAGCTGCACGCAAAAAGGTTTGCCGCCAGCAGGGGTCGAACCTGCGACCTTGGGCTTATTAGACCCACGCTCTAACCGACTGAGCTATGGCGGCTGTGGGTGCTGCAGCCGAGTAGTCGTCGACGAACCCTTGCCGTTTTCCTGCAACTGGCCCACACCTGCGTACGCCGCGAGGTCTGCGGCACTGCTGGATCGCCACCCGGTGGAGCTGCGCGCAAAAAGGTTTGCCGCCAGCAAGGGTCGAATCTGCAACCTTGGGCTTATTAGACCCACGCTCTAACCGACTGAGCTATGGCGGCTGTGGGTTTTGCAGCCGAGTAGTCGTCGACGAACCCTTGCCGTTTTCCTGCAACTGGCCCACACCTGCGTACGCCTCGAAGTCTGCGGCACTGCTGGATCCCACCCGATGGAGCTGCGCGCAAAAAGGTTTGCCGCCAGCAGGGGTCGAACCTGCGACCTTGGGCTTATTAGACCCACGCTCTAACCGACTGAGCTATGGCGGCTGTGGGTGCTGCAGCCGAGTAGTCGTCGACGAACCCTTGCCGTTTTCCTGCAACTTGCCCACACCTGCGTACGCCTCGAGGTCTGCGGCACTGCTGGATCGCCGCCCGGTGGAGCTGCACGCAAAAAGGTTTGCCGCCGGCAGGGGTCGAACCTGCGACCTTGGGCTTATTAGACCCACGCTCTAACCGACTGAGCTATGGCGGCTGTGGGTGCTGCAGCCGAGTAGTCGTCGACGAACCCTTGCCGTTTTCCTGCAACTGGCCCACACCTGCCTACGCCTCGAGGTCTGCGGCACTGCTGGATCCCCACCCGGTGGAGCTGCGCGCAAAAAGGTTTGCCGCCAGCAGGGGTCGAACCTGCGACCTTGGGCTTATTAGACCCACGCTCTAACCGACTGAGCTATGGCGGCTGTGGGTTTTGCAGCCGAGTAGTCGTCGACGAACCCTTGCCGTTTTCCTGCAACTGGCCCACACCTGCGTACGCCTCGAAGTCTGCGGCACTGCTGGATCCCACCCGATGGAGCTGCGCGCAAAAAGGTTTGCCGCCAGCAAGGGTCGAATCTGCAACCTTGGGCTTATTAGACCCACGCTCTAACCGACTGAGCTATGGCGGCTGTGGCTGCTGCAGCCGAGTAGTCGTCGACGATCCCTTGTCGTTTTCCTGCAACTGGCCCACACCTGCGTACGCAGCGAGGTCTGCGGCACTGCTGGAACGCCACCCGGTGGAGCTGCACGCAAAAAGGTTTGCCGCCAGCAGGGGTCGAACCTGCGACCTTGGGCTTATTAGACCCACGCTCTAACCGACTGAGCTATGGCGGCTGTGGCTGCTGCAGCCGAGTAGTCGTCGACGATCCCTTGTCGTTTTCCTGCAACTGGCCCACACCTGCCTACGCCTCGAGGTCTGCGGCACTGCTGGATCGCCACCCGGTGGAGCTGCACGCAAAAAGGTTTGCCGCCAGCAGGGGTCGAACCTGCGACCTTGGGCTTATTAGACCCACGCTCTAACCGACTGAGCTATGGCGGCTGTGGCTGCTGCAGCCGAGTAGTCGTCGACGATCCCTTGTCGTTTTCCTGCAACTGGCCCACACCTGCGTACGCAGCGAGGTCTGCGGCACTGCTGGATCGCCACCCGGTGGAGCTGCACGCAAAAAGGTTTGCCGCCAGCAGGGGTCGAACCTGCGACCTTGGGCTTATTAGACCCACGCTCTAACCGACTGAGCTATGGCGGCTGTGGGTGCTGTAGCCGAGTAGTCGTCGACGAACCCTTGCCGTTTTCCTGCAACTGGCCCACACCTGCGTACGCAGCGAGGTCTGCGGCACTGCTGGATCGCCACCCGGTGGAGCTGCACGCAAAAAGGTTTGCCGCCAGCAGGGGTCGAACCTGCGACCTTGGGCTTATTAGACCCACGCTCTAACCGACTGAGCTATGGCGGCTGTGGGTGCTGTAGCCGAGTAGTCGTCGACGAACCCTTGCCGTTTTCCTGCAACTGGCCCACACCTGCGTACGCAGCGAGGTCTGCGGCACTGCTGGATCGCCACCCGGTGGAGCTGCACGCAAAAAGGTTTGCCGCCAGCAGGGGTCGAACCTGCGACCTTGGGCTTATTAGACCCACGCTCTAACCGACTGAGCTATGGCGGCTGTGGGTGCTGCAGCCGAGTAGTCGTCGACGAACCCTTGCCGTTTTCCTGCAACTGGCCCACACCTGCCTACGCCTCGAGGTCTGCGCCACTGCTGGATCGCCGCCCGGTGGAGCTGCACGCAAAAAGGTTTGCCGCCAGCAGGGGTCGAACCTGCGACCTTGGGCTTATTAGACCCACGCTCTAACCGACTGAGCTATGGCGGCTGTGGCTGCTGCAGCCGAGTAGTCGTCGACGATCCCTTGTCGTTTTCCTGCAACTGGCCCACACCTGCGTACGCCGCGAGGTCTGCGGCACTGCTGGATCGCCACCCGGTGGAGCTGCACGCAAAAAGGTTTGCCGCCAGCAGGGGTCGAACCTGCGACCTTGGGCTTATTAGACCCACGCTCTAACCGACTGAGCTATGGCGGCTGTGGGTGCTGCAGCCGAGTAGTCGTCAACGAACCCTTGCCGTTTTCCTGCAACTGGCCCACACCTGCGTACGCCGCGAGGTCTGCGGCACTGCTGGATCGCCACCCGGTGGAGCTGCGCGCAAAAAGGTTTGCCGCCAGCAAGGGTCGAACCTGCGACCTTGGGCTTATTAGACCCACGCTCTAACCGACTGAGCTATGGCGGCTGTGGGTGCTGCAGCCGAGTAGTCGTCGACGAACCCTTGCCGTTTTCCTGCAACTGGCCCACACCTGCGTACGCCTCGAGGTCTGCGGCACTGCTGGATCGCCGCCCGGTGGAGCTGCACGCAAAAAGGTTTGCCGCCAGCAGGGGTCGAACCTGCGACCTTGGGCTTATTAGACCCACGCTCTAACCGACTGAGCTATGGCGGCTGTGGGTGCTGCAGCCGAGTAGTCGTCAACGAACCCTTGCCGTTTTCCTGCAACTGGCCCACACCTGCGTACGCCGCGAGGTCTGCGGCACTGCTGGATCGCCACCCGGTGGAGCTGCGCGCAAAAAGGTTTGCCGCCAGCAAGGGTCGAATCTGCAACCTTGGGCTTATTAGACCCACGCTCTAACCGACTGAGCTATGGCGGCTGTGGGTGCTGCAGCCGAGTAGTCGTCGACGAACCCTTGCCGTTTTCCTGCAACTGGCCCACACCCGCGTACGCCTCCAAGTCTGCGGCACTGCTGGATCCCCACCCGGTGGAGCTGCGCGCAATACGGTTTGCCGCCAGCAGGGGTCGAACCTCCGACCTTGGGCTTATTAGACCCACGCTCTAACCGACTGAGCTATGGCGGCTGTGGGTTTTGCAGCCGAGTAGTCGTCGACGAACCCTTGCCGTTTTCCTGCAACTGGCCCACACCTGCGTACGCCTCCAGGTCTGCGGCACTGCTGGATCCCCACCCGATGGAGCTGCGCGCAAAAAGGTTTGCCGCCAGCAGGGGTCGAATCTGCGACCTTGGGCTTATTAGACCCACGCTCTAACCGACTGAGCTATGGCGGCTGTGGCTGCTGCAGCCGAGTAGTCGTCGACGATCCCTTGTCGTTTTCCTGCAACTGGCCCACACCTGCGTACGCAGCGAGGTCTGCGGCACTGCTGGATCGCCACCCGGTGGAGCTGCACGCAAAAAGGTTTGCCGCCAGCAGGGGTCGAACCTGCGACCTTGGGCTTATTAGACCCACGCTCTAACCGACTGAGCTATGGCGGCTGTGGGTGCTGCAGCCGAGTAGTCGTCGACGAACCCTTGCCGTTTTCCTGCAACTGGCCCACACCTGCCTACGCCTCGAGGTCTGCGGCACTGCTGGATCCCCACCCGGTGGAGCTGCGCGCAAAAAGGTTTGCCGCCAGCAGGGGTCGAACCTGCGACCTTGGGCTTATTAGACCCACGCTCTAACCGACTGAGCTATGGCGGCTGTGGGTTTTGCAGCCGAGTAGTCGTCGACGAACCCTTGCCGTTTTCCTGCAACTGGCCCACACCTGCGTACGCCTCGAAGTCTGCGGCACTGCTGGATCCCACCCGATGGAGCTGCGCGCAAAAAGGTTTGCCGCCAGCAGGGGTCGAACCTGCGACCTTGGGCTTATTAGACCCACGCTCTAACCGACTGAGCTATGGCGGCTGTGGGTGCTGCAGCCGAGTAGTCGTCGACGAACCCTTGCCGTTTTCCTGCAACTGGCCCACACCTGCGTACGCCTCGAGGTCTGCGGCACTGCTGGATCGCCGCCCGGTGGAGCTGCACGCAAAAAGGTTTGCCGCCAGCAGGGGTCGAACCTGCGACCTTGGGCTTATTAGACCCACGCTCTAACCGACTGAGCTATGGCGGCTGTGGGTGCTGCAGCCGAGTAGTCGTCAACGAACCCTTGCCGTTTTCCTGCAACTGGCCCACACCTGCGTACGCCGCGAGGTCTGCGGCACTGCTGGATCGCCACCCGGTGGAGCTGCGCGCAAAAAGGTTTGCCGCCAGCAAGGGTCGAATCTGCAACCTTGGGCTTATTAGACCCACGCTCTAACCGACTGAGCTATGGCGGCTGTGGGTGCTGCAGCCGAGTAGTCGTCGACGAACCCTTGCCGTTTTCCTGCAACTGGCCCACACCCGCGTACGCCTCCAAGTCTGCGGCACTGCTGGATCCCCACCCGGTGGAGCTGCGCGCAATACGATTTGCCGCCAGCAGGGGTCGAACCTCCGACCTTGGGCTTATTAGACCCACGCTCTAACCGACTGAGCTACGGCGGCTGTGGGTTTTGCAGCCGAGTAGTCGTCGACGAACCCTTGCCGTTTTCCTGCAACTGGCCCACACCTGCGTACGCCTCCAGGTCTGCGGCACTGCTGGATCCCCACCCGGTGGAGCTGCGCGCAAAAAGGTTTGCCGCCAGCAGGGGTCGAATCTGCGACCTTGGGCTTATTAGACCCACGCTCTAACCGACTGAGCTATGGCGGCTGTGGCTGCTGCAGCCGAGTAGTCGTCGACGATCCCTTGTCGTTTTCCTGCAACTGGCCCACACCTGCGTACGCAGCGAGGTCTGCGGCACTGCTGGATCGCCACCCGGTGGAGCTGCACGCAAAAAGGTTTGCCGCCAGCAGGGGTCGAACCTCCGACCTTGGGCTTATTAGACCCACGCTCTAACCGACTGAGCTATGGCGGCTGTGGGTTTTGCAGCCGAGTAGTCGTCGACGAACCCTTGCCGTTTTCCTGCAACTGGCCCACACCTGCGTACGCCTCCAGGTCTGCGGCACTGCTGGATCCCCACCCGGTGGAGCTGCGCGCAAAAAGGTTTGCCGCCAGCAGGGGTCGAATCTGCGACCTTGGGCTTATTAGACCCACGCTCTAACCGACTGAGCTATGGCGGCTGTGGGTGCTGCAGCCGAGTAGTCGTCGACGATCCCTTGTCGTTTTCCTGCAACTGGCCCACACCTGCGTACGCAGCGAGGTCTGCGGCACTGCTGGATCGCCACCCGGTGGAGCTGCACGCAAAAAGGTTTGCCGCCAGCAGGGGTCGAACCTGCGACCTTGGGCTTATTAGACCCACGCTCTAACCGACTGAGCTATGGCGGCTGTGGGTGCTGCAGCCGAGTAGTCGTCAACGAACCCTTGCCGTTTTCCTGCAACTGGCCCACACCTGCCTACGCCTCGAGGTCTGCGGCACTGCTGGATCCCCACCCGGTGGAGCTGCGCGCAAAAAGGTTTGCCGCCAGCAGGGGTCGAACCTGCGACCTTGGGCTTATTAGACCCACGCTCTAACCGACTGAGCTATGGCGGCTGTGGGTTTTGCAGCCGAGTAGTCGTCGACGAACCCTTGCCGTTTTCCTGCAACTGGCCCACACCTGCGTACGCCTCGAAGTCTGCGGCACTGCTGGATCCCACCCGATGGAGCTGCGCGCAAAAAGGTTTGCCGCCAGCAGGGGTCGAACCTGCGACCTTGGGCTTATTAGACCCACGCTCTAACCGACTGAGCTATGGCGGCTGTGGGTGCTGCAGCCGAGTAGTCGTCGACGAACCCTTGCCGTTTTCCTGCAACTGGCCCACACCTGCGTACGCCTCGAGGTCTGCGGCACTGCTGGATCGCCGCCCGGTGGAGCTGCACGCAAAAAGGTTTGCCGCCAGCAGGGGTCGAACCTGCGACCTTGGGCTTATTAGACCCACGCTCTAACCGACTGAGCTATGGCGGCTGTGGGTGCTGCAGCCGAGTAGTCGTCGACGAACCCTTGCCGTTTTCCTGCAACTGGCCCACACCTGCGTACGCCTCGAGGTCTGCGGCACTGCTGGATCGCCGCCCGGTGGAGCTGCACGCAAAAAGGTTTGCCGCCAGCAGGGGTCGAACCTGCGACCTTGGGCTTATTAGACCCACGCTCTAACCGACTGAGCTATGGCGGCTGTGGGTTTTGCAGCCGAGTAGTCGTCGACGAACCCTTGCCGTTTTCCTGCAACTGGCCCACACCTGCGTACGCCTCGAGGTCTGCGGCACTGCTGGATCGCCGCCCGGTGGAGCTGCACGCAAAAAGGTTTGCCGCCAGCAGGGGTCGAACCTGCGACCTTGGGCTTATTAGACCCACGCTCTAACCGACTGAGCTATGGCGGCTGTGGGTTTTGCAGCCGAGTAGTCGTTGACGAACCCTTGCCGTTTTCCTGCAACTGGCCCACACCTGCGTACGCAGCGAGGTCTGCGGCACTGCTGGATCGCCACCCGGTGGAGCTGCACGCAAAAAGGTTTGCCGCCAGCAGGGGTCGAACCTGCGACCTTGGGCTTATTAGACCCACGCTCTAACCGACTGAGCTATGGCGGCTGTGGGTGCTGCAGCCGAGTAGTCGTCGACGAACCCTTGCCGTTTTCCTGCAACTGGCCCACACCTGCGTACGCCTCGAGGTCTGCGGCACTGCTGGATCGCCGCCCGGTGGAGCTGCACGCAAAAAGGTTTACCGCCAGCAGTGGTCGAACCTGCGACCTTGGGCTTATTAGACCCACGCTCTAACCGACTGAGCTATGGCGGCTGTGGGTGCTGCAGCCGAGTAGTCGTCGACGAACCCTTGCCGTTTTCCTGCAACTGGCCCACACCTGCGTACGCCTCGAGGTCTGCGGCACTGCTGGATCGCCGCCCGGTGGAGCTGCACGCAAAAAGGTTTGCCGCCAGCAGGGGTCGAACCTGCGACCTTGGGCTTATTAGACCCACGCTCTAACCGACTGAGCTATGGCGGCTGTGGGTTTTGCAGCCGAGTAGTCGTTGACGAACACTTGCCGTTTTCCTGCAACTGGCCCACACCTGCGTACGCAGCGAGGTCTGCGGCACTGCTGGATCGCCACCCGGTGGAGCTGCACGCAAAAAGGTTTGCCGCCAGCAGGGGTCGAACCTGCGACCTTGGGCTTATTAGACCCACGCTCTAACCGACTGAGCTATGGCGGCTGTGGGTGCTGCAGCCGAGTAGTCGTCGACGAACCCTTGCCGTTTTCCTGCAACTGGCCCACACCTGCGTACGCCTCGAGGTCTGCGGCACTGCTGGATCGCCGCCCGGTGGAGCTGCACGCAAAAAGGTTTACCGCCAGCAGTGGTCGAACCTGCGACCTTGGGCTTATTAGACCCACGCTCTAACCGACTGAGCTATGGCGGCTGTGGGTGCTGCAGCCGAGTAGTCGTCGACGAACCCTTACCGTTTTCCTGCAACTGGCCCACACCTGCGTACGCCTCCAGGTCTGCGGCACTGCTGGATCCCCACCCGGTGGAGCTGCGCGCAAAAAGGTTTGCCGCCAGCAGGGGTCGAATCTGCGACCTTGGGCTTATTAGACCCACGCTCTAACCGACTGAGCTATGGCGGCTGTGGCTGCTGCAGCCGAGTAGTCGTCGACGATCCCTTGTCGTTTTCCTGCAACTGGCCCACACCTGCGTACGCAGCGAGGTCTGCGGCACTGCTGGATCGCCACCCGGTGGAGCTGCACGCAAAAAGGTTTGCCGCCAGCAGGGGTCGAACCTGCGACCTTGGGCTTATTAGACCCACGCTCTAACCGACTGAGCTATGGCGGCTGTGGGTGCTGCAGCCGAGTAGTCGTCGACGAACCCTTGCCGTTTTCCTGCAACTGGCCCACACCTGCGTACGCCTCGAGGTCTGCGGCACTGCTGGATCGCCGCCCGGTGGAGCTGCACGCAAAAAGGTTTACCGCCAGCAGTGGTCGAACCTGCGACCTTGGGCTTATTAGACCCACGCTCTAACCGACTGAGCTATGGCGGCTGTGGGTGCTGCAGCCGAGTAGTCGTCGACGAACCCTTACCGTTTTCCTGCAACTGGCCCACACCTGCGTACGCCTCCAGGTCTGCGGCACTGCTGGATCCCCACCCGGTGGAGCTGCGCGCAAAAAGGTTTGCCGCCAGCAGGGGTCGAATCTGCGACCTTGGGCTTATTAGACCCACGCTCTAACCGACTGAGCTATGGCGGCTGTGGCTGCTGCAGCCGAGTAGTCGTCGACGATCCCTTGTCGTTTTCCTGCAACTGGCCCACACCTGCGTACGCAGCGAGGTCTGCGGCACTGCTGGATCGCCACCCGGTGGAGCTGCACGCAAAAAGGTTTGCCGCCAGCAGGGGTCGAACCTGCGACCTTGGGCTTATTAGACCCACGCTCTAACCCACTGAGCTATGGCGGCTGTGGGTGCTGCAGCCGAGTAGTCGTCGACGAACCCTTGCCGTTTTCCTGCAACTGGCCCACACCTGCCTACGCCTCGAGGTCTGCGGCACTGCTGGATCCCCACCCGATGGAGCTGCGCGCAAAAAGGTTTGCCGCCAGCAAGGGTCGAATCTGCAACCTTGGGCTTATTAGACCCACGCTCTAACCGACTGAGCTATGGCGGCTGTGGGTGCTGCAGCCGAGTAGTCGTCGACGAACCCTTACCGTTTTCCTGCAACTGGCCCACACCTGCGTACGCCTCCAGGTCTGCGGCACTGCTGGATCCCCACCCGGTGGAGCTGCGCGCAAAAAGGTTTGCCGCCAGCAGGGGTCGAATCTGCGACCTTGGGCTTATTAGACCCACGCTCTAACCGACTGAGCTATGGCGGCTGTGGCTGCTGCAGCCGAGTAGTCGTCGACGATCCCTTGTCGTTTTCCTGCAACTGGCCCACACCTGCGTACGCAGCGAGGTCTGCGGCACTGCTGGATCGCCACCCGGTGGAGCTGCACGCAAAAAGGTTTGCCGCCAGCAGGGGTCGAACCTGCGACCTTGGGCTTATTAGACCCACGCTCTAACCGACTGAGCTATGGCGGCTGTGGCTGCTGCAGCCGAGTAGTCGTCGACGAACCCTTGCCGTTTTCCTGCAACTGGCCCACACCTGCCTACGCCTCGAGGTCTGCGGCACTGCTGGATCCCCACCCGATGGAGCTGCGCGCAAAAAGGTTTGCCGCCAGCAAGGGTCGAATCTGCAACCTTGGGCTTATTAGACCCACGCTCTAACCGACTGAGCTATGGCGGCTGTGGCTGCTGCAGCCGAGTAGTCGTCGACGATCCCTTGTCGTTTTCCTGCAACTGGCCCACACCTGCGTACGCATCGAGGTCTGCGGCACTGCTGGATCCCCACCCGGTGGAGCTGCGCGCAAAAAGGTTTGCCGCCAGCAGGGGTCGAACCTGCGACCTTGGGCTTATTAGACCCACGCTCTAACCGACTGAGCTATGGCGGCTGTGGGTGCTGCAGCCGAGTAGTCGTCGACGAACCCTTGCCGTTTTCCTGCAACTGGCCCACACCTGCGTACGCCTCGAGGTCTGCGGCACTGCTGGATCGCCACCCGGTGGAGCTGCACGCAAAAAGGTTTGCCGCCAGCAGGGGTCGAACCTGCGACCTTGGGCTTATTAGACCCACGCACTAACCGACTGAGCTATGGCGGCTGTGGCTGCTGCAGCCGAGTAGTCGTCGACGATCCCTTGTCGTTTTCCTGCAACTGGCCCACACCTGCGTACGCATCGAGGTCTGCGGCACTGCTGGATCCCCACCCGGTGGAGCTGCGCGCAAAAAGGTTTGCCGCCAGCAGGGGTCGAACCTGCGACCTTGGGCTTATTAGACCCACGCTCTAACCGACTGAGCTATGGCGGCTGTGGGTTTTGCAGCCGAGTAGTCGTCGACGAACCCTTGCCGTTTTCCTGCAACTGGCCCACACCTGCGTACGCCTCGAAGTCTGCGGCACTGCTGGATCGCCGCCCGGTGGAGCTGCACGCAAAAAGGTTTGCCGCCAGCAGGGGTCGAACCTGCGACCTTGGGCTTATTAGACCCACGCTCTAACCGACTGAGCTATGGCGGCTGTGGGTGCTGCAGCCGAGTAGTCGTCGACGAACCCTTGCCGTTTTCCTGCAACTGGCCCACACCTGCGTACGCCTCGAAGTCTGCGGCACTGCTGGATCCCACCCGATGGAGCTGCGCGCAAAAAGGTTTGCCGCCAGCAGGGGTCGAACCTGCGACCTTGGGCTTATTAGACCCACGCTCTAACCGACTGAGCTATGGCGGCTGTGGGTGCTGCAGCCGAGTAGTCGTCGACGAACCCTTGCCGTTTTCCTGCAACTGGCCCACACCTGCGTACGCCTCGAGGTCTGCGGCACTGCTGGATCGCCACCCGGTGGAGCTGCACGCAAAAAGGTTTGCCGCCAGCAGGGGTCGAACCTGCGACCTTGGGCTTATTAGACCCACGCTCTAACCGACTGAGCTATGGCGGCTGTGGCTGCTGCAGCCGAGTAGTCGTCGACGAACCCTTGCCGTTTTCCTGCAACTGGCCCACACCTGCCTACGCCTCGAGGTCTGCGGCACTGCTGGATCCCCACCCGATGGAGCTGCGCGCAAAAAGGTTTGCCGCCAGCAAGGGTCGAATCTGCAACCTTGGGCTTATTAGACCCACGCTCTAACCGACTGAGCTATGGCGGCTGTGGCTGCTGCAGCCGAGTAGTCGTCGACGATCCCTTGTCGTTTTCCTGCAACTGGCCCACACCTGCGTACGCAGCGAGGTCTGCGGCACTGCTGGATCGCCACCCGGTGGAGCTGCACGCAAAAAGGTTTGCCGCCAGCAGGGGTCGAACCTGCGACCTTGGGCTTATTAGACCCACGCACTAACCGACTGAGCTATGGCGGCTGTGGCTGCTGCAGCCGAGTAGTCGTCGACGATCCCTTGTCGTTTTCCTGCAACTGGCCCACACCTGCGTACGCATCGAGGTCTGCGGCACTGCTGGATCCCCACCCGGTGGAGCTGCGCGCAAAAAGGTTTGCCGCCAGCAGGGGTCGAACCTGCGACCTTGGGCTTATTAGACCCACGCTCTAACCGACTGAGCTATGGCGGCTGTGGGTTTTGCAGCCGAGTAGTCGTCGACGAACCCTTGCCGTTTTCCTGCAACTGGCCCACACCTGCGTACGCCTCGAAGTCTGCGGCACTGCTGGATCGCCGCCCGGTGGAGCTGCACGCAAAAAGGTTTGCCGCCAGCAGGGGTCGAACCTGCGACCTTGGGCTTATTAGACCCACGCTCTAACCGACTGAGCTATGGCGGCTGTGGGTGCTGCAGCCGAGTAGTCGTCGACGAACCCTTGCCGTTTTCCTGCAACTGGCCCACACCTGCGTACGCCTCGAGGTCTGCGGCACTGCTGGATCGCCGCCCGGTGGAGCTGCACGCAAAAAGGTTTGCCGCCAGCAGTGGTCGAACCTGCGACCTTGGGCTTATTAGACCCACGCTCTAACCGACTGAGCTATGGCGGCTGTGGGTGCTGCAGCCGAGTAGTCGTCGACGAACCCTTACCGTTTTCCTGCAACTGGCCCACACCTGCGTACGCCTCCAGGTCTGCGGCACTGCTGGATCCCCACCCGGTGGAGCTGCGCGCAAAAAGGTTTGCCGCCAGCAGGGGTCGAATCTGCGGCCTTGGGCTTATTAGACCCACGCTCTAACCGACTGAGCTATGGCGGCTGTGGCTGCTGCAGCCGAGTAGTCGTCGACGATCCCTTGTCGTTTTCCTGCAACTGGCCCACACCTGCGTACGCAGCGAGGTCTGCGGCACTGCTGGATCGCCACCCGGTGGAGCTGCACGCAAAAAGGTTTGCCGCCAGCAGGGGTCGAACCTGCGACCTTGGGCTTATTAGACCCACGCTCTAACCGACTGAGCTATGGCGGCTGTTGGTGCTGCAGCCGAGTAGTCGTCGACGAACCCTTGCCGTTTTCCTGCAACTGGCCCACACCTGCGTACGCCTCGAGGTCTGCGGCACTGCTGGATCGCCGCCCGGTGGAGCTGCACGCAAAAAGGTTTGCCGCCAGCAGGGGTCGAACCTGCGACCTTGGGCTTATTAGACCCACGCTCTAACCGACTGAGCTATGGCGGCTGTGGGTTTTGCAGCCGAGTAGTCGTCGACGAACCCTTGCCGTTTTCCTGCAACTGGCCCACACCTGCGTACGCCTCGAAGTCTGCGGCACTGCTGGATCCCACCCGATGGAGCTGCGCGCAAAAAGGTTTGCCGCCAGCAAGGGTCGAATCTGCAACCTTGGGCTTATTAGACCCACGCTCTAACCGACTGAGCTATGGCGGCTGTGGCTGCTGCAGCCTAGTAGTCGTCGACGAACCCTTGCCGTTTTCCTGCAACTGGCCCACACCTGCGTACGCCTCCAGGTCTGCGGCACTGCTGGATCCCCACCCGGTGGAGCTGCGCGCAAAAAGGTTTGCCGCCAGCAGGGGTCGAATCTGCGACCTTGGGCTTATTAGACCCACGCTCTAACCGACTGAGCTATGGCGGCTGTGGCTGCTGCAGCCGAGTAGTCGTCGACGAACCCTTGCCGTTTTCCTGCAACTGGCCCACACCTGCGTACGCCTCGAAGTCTGCGGCACTGCTGGATCGCCGCCCGGTGGAGCTGCACGCAAAAAGGTTTGCCGCCAGCAGGGGTCGAACCTGCGACCTTGGGCTTATTAGACCCACGCTCTAACCGACTGAGCTATGGCGGCTGTGGGTGCTGCAGCCGAGTAGTCGTCGACGAACCCTTGCCGTTTTCCTGCAACTGGCCCACACCTGCGTACGCCTCGAAGTCTGCGGCACTGCTGGATCCCACCCGATGGAGCTGCGCGCAAAAAGGTTTGCCGCCCGCAGGGGTCGAACCTGCGACCTTGGGCTTATTAGACCCACGCTCTAACCGACTGAGCTATGGCGGCTGTGGGTGCTGCAGCCGAGTAGTCGTCGACGAACCCTTGCCGTTTTCCTGCAACTGGCCCACACCTGCGTACGCCGCGAGGTCTGCGGCACTGCTGGCTCGCCACCCGGTGGAGCTGCGCGCAAAAAGGTTTGCCGCCAGCAGGGGTCGAACCTGCGACCTTGGGCTTATTAGACCCACGCTCTAACCGACTGAGCTATGGCGGCTGTGGGTGCTGCAGCCGAGTAGTCGTCGACGAACCCTTGCCGTTTTCCTGCAACTGGCCCACACCTGCGAACGCCTCGAGGTCTGCGGCACTGCTGGATCGCCGCCCGGTGGAGCTGCACGCAAAAAGGTTTGCCGCCAGCAGGGGTCGAACCTGCGACCTTGGGCTTATTAGACCCACGCTCTAACCGACTGAGCTATGGCGGCTGTGGGTGCTGCAGCCGAGTAGTCGTCGACGAACCCTTGCCGTTTTCCTGCAACTGGCCCACACCTGCGTACGCCTCGAGGTCTGCGGCACTGCTGGATCGCCGCCCGGTGGAGCTGCACGCAAAAAGGTTTGCCGCCCGCAGGGGTCGAACCTGCGACCTTGGGCTTATTAGACCCACGCTCTAACCGACTGAGCTATGGCGGCTGTGGGTGCTGCAGCCGAGTAGTCGTCGACGAACCCTTGCCGTTTTCCTGCAACTGGCCCACACCTGCGTACGCCTCGAAGTCTGCGGCACTGCTGGATCCCACCCGATGGAGCTGCGCGCAAAAAGGTTTGCCGCCAGCAGGGGTCGAACCTGCGACCTTGGGCTTATTAGACCCACGCTCTAACCGACTGAGCTATGGCGGCTGTGGGTTTTGCAGCCGAGTAGTCGTCGACGAACCCTTGCCGTTTTCCTGCAACTGGCCCACACCCGCGTACGCCTCCAAGTCTGCGGCACTGCTGGATCCCCACCCGGTGGAGCTGCGCGCAATACGGTTTGCCGCCAGCAGGGGTCGAACCTGCGACCTTGGGCTTATTAGACCCACGCTCTAACCGACTGAGCTATGGCGGCTGTGGGTTTTGCAGCCTAGTAGTCGTCGACGAACCCTTGCCGTTTTCCTGCAACTGGCCCACACCTGCGTACGCCTCCAGGTCTGCGGCACTGCTGGATCCCCACCCGGTGGAGCTGCGCGCAAAAAGGTTTGCCGCCAGCAGGGGTCGAATCTGCGACCTTGGGCTTATTAGACCCACGCTCTAACCGACTGAGCTATGGCGGCTGTGGCTGCTGCAGCCGAGTAGTCGTCGACGATCCCTTGTCGTTTTCCTGCAACTGGCCCACACCTGCGTACGCAGCGAGGTCTGCGGCACTGCTGGATCGCCACCCGGTGGAGCTGCACGCAAAAAGGTTTGCCGCCAGCAGGGGTCGAACCTGCGACCTTGGGCTTATTAGACCCACGCTCTAACCGACTGAGCTATGGCGGCTGTGGGTTTTGCAGCCGAGTAGTCGTCGACGAACCCTTGCCGTTTTCCTGCAACTGGCCCACACCCGCGTACGCCTCCAGGTCTGCGGCACTGCTGGATCCCCACCCGGTGGAGCTGCGCGCAAAAAGGTTTGCCGCCAGCAGGGGTCGAACCTGCGACCTTGGGCTTATTAGACCCACGCTCTAACCGACTGAGCTATGGCGGCTGTGGGTTTTGCAGCCTAGTAGTCGTCGACGAACCCTTGCCGTTTTCCTGCAACTGGCCCACACCTGCGTACGCCTCCAGGTCTGCGGCACTGCTGGATCCCCACCCGGTGGAGCTGCGCGCAAAAAGGTTTGCCGCCAGCAGGGGTCGAATCTGCGACCTTGGGCTTATTAGACCCACGCTCTAACCGACTGAGCTATGGCGGCTGTGGCTGCTGCAGCCGAGTAGTCGTCGACGAACCCTTGCCGTTTTCCTGCAACTGGCCCACACCTGCGTACGCCTCGAAGTCTGCGGCACTGCTGGATCGCCGCCCGGTGGAGCTGCACGCAAAAAGGTTTGCCGCCAGCAGGGGTCGAACCTGCGACCTTGGGCTTATTAGACCCACGCTCTAACCGACTGAGCTATGGCGGCTGTGGGTGCTGCAGCCGAGTAGTCGTCGACGAACCCTTGCCGTTTTCCTGCAACTGGCCCACACCTGCGTACGCCTCGAAGTCTGCGGCACTGCTGGATCCCACCCGATGGAGCTGCGCGCAAAAAGGTTTGCCGCCAGCAGGGGTCGAACCTGCGACCTTGGGCTTATTAGACCCACGCTCTAACCGACTGAGCTATGGCGGCTGTGGGTGCTGCAGCCGAGTAGTCGTCGACGAACCCTTGCCGTTTTCCTGCAACTGGCCCACACCTGCGTACGCCTCGAGGTCTGCGGCACTGCTGGATCGCCGCCCGGTGGAGCTGCACGCAAAAAGGTTTGCCGCCAGCAAGGGTCGAATCTGCAACCTTGGGCTTATTAGACCCACGCTCTAACCGACTGAGCTATGGCGGCTGTGGGTTTTGCAGCCGAGTAGTCGTCGACGAACCCTTGCCGTTTTCCTGCAACTGGCCCACACCCGCGTACGCCTCCAGGTCTGCGGCACTGCTGGCTCGCCACCCGGTGGAGCTGCGCGCAAAAAGGTTTGCCGCCAGCAGGGGTCGAACCTGCGACCTTGGGCTTATTAGACCCACGCTCTAACCGACTGAGCTATGGCGGCTGTGGGTGCTGCAGCCGAGTAGTCGTCGACGAACCCTTGCCGTTTTCCTGCAACTGGCCCAGACCTGCGTACGCCGCGAGGTCTGCGGCACTGCTGGATCGCCACCCGGTGGAGCTGCGCGCAAAAAGGTTTGCCGCCAGCAAGGGTCGAATCTGCAACCTTGGGCTTATTAGACCCACGCTCTAACCGACTGAGCTATGGCGGCTGTGGGTTTTGCAGCCGAGTAGTCGTCGACGAACCCTTGCCGTTTTCCTGCAACTGGCCCACACCCGCGTACGCCTCCAGGTCTGCGGCACTGCTGGATCCCCACCCGGTGGAGCTGCGCGCAAAAAGGTTTGCCGCCAGCAGGGGTCGAACCTGCGACCTTGGGCTTATTAGACCCACGCTCTAACCGACTGAGCTATGGCGGCTGTGGGTTTTGCAGCCTAGTAGTCGTCGACGAACCCTTGCCGTTTTCCTGCAACTGGCCCACACCTGCGTACGCCTCCAGGTCTGCGGCACTGCTGGATCCCCACCCGGTGGAGCTGCGCGCAAAAAGGTTTGCCGCCAGCAGGGGTCGAATCTGCGACCTTGGGCTTATTAGACCCACGCTCTAACCGACTGAGCTATGGCGGCTGTGGCTGCTGCAGCCGAGTAGTCGTCGACGAACCCTTGCCGTTTTCCTGCAACTGGCCCACACCTGCGTACGCCTCGAAGTCTGCGGCACTGCTGGATCGCCGCCCGGTGGAGCTGCACGCAAAAAGGTTTGCCGCCAGCAGGGGTCGAACCTGCGACCTTGGGCTTATTAGACCCACGCTCTAACCGACTGAGCTATGGCGGCTGTGGGTGCTGCAGCCGAGTAGTCGTCGACGAACCCTTGCCGTTTTCCTGCAACTGGCCCACACCTGCGTACGCCTCGAAGTCTGCGGCACTGCTGGATCCCACCCGATGGAGCTGCGCGCAAAAAGGTTTGCCGCCAGCAAGGGTCGAATCTGCAACCTTGGGCTTATTAGACCCACGCTCTAACCGACTGAGCTATGGCGGCTGTGGCTGCTGCAGCCGAGTAGTCGTCGACGATCCCTTGTCGTTTTCCTGCAACTGGCCCACACCTGCGTACGCAGCGAGGTCTGCGGCACTGCTGGATCGCCACCCGGTGGAGCTGCACGCAAAAAGGTTTGCCGCCAGCAGGGGTCGAACCTGCGACCTTGGGCTTATTAGACCCACGCACTAACCGACTGAGCTATGGCGGCTGTGGCTGCTGCAGCCGAGTAGTCGTCGACGATCCCTTGTCGTTTTCCTGCAACTGGCCCACACCTGCGTACGCAGCGAGGTCTGCGGCACTGCTGGATCGCCACCCGGTGGAGCTGCACGCAAAAAGGTTTGCCGCCAGCAGGGGTCGAACCTGCGACCTTGGGCTTATTAGACCCACGCTCTAACCGACTGAGCTATGGCGGCTGTGGGTGCTGCAGCCGAGTAGTCGTCGACGAACCCTTGCCGTTTTCCTGCAACTGGCCCACACCTGCCTACGCCTCGAGGTCTGCGGCACTGCTGGATCCCCACCCGATGGAGCTGCGCGCAAAAAGGTTTGCCGCCAGCAAGGGTCGAATCTGCAACCTTGGGCTTATTAGACCCACGCTCTAACCGACTGAGCTATGGCGGCTGTGGCTGCTGCAGCCGAGTAGTCGTCGACGATCCCTTGTCGTTTTCCTGCAACTGGCCCACACCTGCGTACGCAGCGAGGTCTGCGGCACTGCTGGATCGCCACCCGGTGGAGCTGCACGCAAAAAGGTTTGCCGCCAGCAGGGGTCGAACCTGCGACCTTGGGCTTATTAGACCCACGCACTAACCGACTGAGCTATGGCGGCTGTGGCTGCTGCAGCCGAGTAGTCGTCGACGATCCCTTGTCGTTTTCCTGCAACTGGCCCACACCTGCGTACGCATCGAGGTCTGCGGCACTGCTGGATCCCCACCCGGTGGAGCTGCGCGCAAAAAGGTTTGCCGCCAGCAGGGGTCGAACCTGCGACCTTGGGCTTATTAGACCCACGCTCTAACCGACTGAGCTATGGCGGCTGTGGGTGCTGCAGCCGAGTAGTCGTCGACGAACCCTTGCCGTTTTCCTGCAACTGGCCCACACCTGCGTACGCCTCGAAGTCTGCGGCACTGCTGGATCGCCGCCCGGTGGAGCTGCACGCAAAAAGGTTTGCCGCCAGCAGGGGTCGAACCTGCGACCTTGGGCTTATTAGACCCACGCACTAACCGACTGAGCTATGGCGGCTGTGGCTGCTGCAGCCGAGTAGTCGTCGACGATCCCTTGTCGTTTTCCTGCAACTGGCCCACACCTGCGTACGCATCGAGGTCTGCGGCACTGCTGGATCCCCACCCGGTGGAGCTGCGCGCAAAAAGGTTTGCCGCCAGCAGGGGTCGAACCTGCGACCTTGGGCTTATTAGACCCACGCTCTAACCGACTGAGCTATGGCGGCTGTGGCTGCTGCAGCCGAGTAGTCGTCGACGATCCCTTGTCGTTTTCCTGCAACTGGCCCACACCTGCGTACGCCTCGAAGTCTGCGGCACTGCTGGATCGCCGCCCGGTGGAGCTGCACGCAAAAAGGTTTGCCGCCAGCAGGGGTCGAACCTGCGACCTTGGGCTTATTAGACCCACGCACTAACCGACTGAGCTATGGCGGCTGTGGCTGCTGCAGCCGAGTAGTCGTCGACGATCCCTTGTCGTTTTCCTGCAACTGGCCCACACCTGCGTACGCATCGAGGTCTGCGGCACTGCTGGATCGCCGCCCGGTGGAGCTGCGCGCAAAAAGGTTTGCCGCCAGCAGGGGTCGAACCTGCGACCTTGGGCTTATTAGACCCACGCTCTAACCGACTGAGCTATGGCGGCTGTGGGTGCTGCAGCCGAGTAGTCGTCGACGAACCCTTGCCGTTTTCCTGCAACTGGCCCACACCTGCGTACGCCTCGAGGTCTGCGGCACTGCTGGATCGCCGCCCGGTGGAGCTGCACGCAAAAAGGTTTGCCGCCAGCAGGGGTCGAACCTGCGACCTTGGGCTTATTAGACCCACGCTCTAACCGACTGAGCTATGGCGGCTGTGGGTGCTGCAGCCGAGTAGTCGTCGACGAACCCTTGCCGTTTTCCTGCAACTGGCCCACACCTGCGTACGCCGCGAGGTCTGCGGCACTGCTGGCTCGCCACCCGGTGGAGCTGCACGCAAAAAGGTTTGCCGCCAGCAGGGGTCGAACCTGCAACCTTGGGCTTATTAGACCCACGCTCTAACCGACTGAGCTATGGCGGCTGTGGGTGCTGCGGCCGAGTAGTCGTCGACGAACCCTGGCCGTTTTCCTGCAACTGGCCCACACCTGCGTACGCCTCGAGGTCTGCGGCACTGCTGGATCCCCACCCGGTGGAGCTGCGCGCAAAAAGGTTTGCCGCCAGCAGGGGTCGAACCTGCGACCTTGGGCTTATTAGACCCACGCTCTAACCGACTGAGCTATGGCGGCTGTTGGTGCTGCAGCCGAGTAGTCGTCGACGAACCCTTGCCGTTTTCCTGCAACTGGCCCACACCTGCGTACGCCTCGAGGTCTGCGGCACTGCTGGATCGCCGCCCGGTGGAGCTGCACGCAAAAAGGTTTGCCGCCAGCAGGGGTCGAACCTGCGACCTTGGGCTTATTAGACCCACGCTCTAACCGACTGAGCTATGGCGGCTGTGGGTTTTGCAGCCGAGTAGTCGTTGACGAACCCTTGCCGTTTTCCTGCAACTGGCCCACACCTGCGTACGCAGCGAGGTCTGCGGCACTGCTGGATCGCCACCCGGTGGAGCTGCACGCAAAAAGGTTTGCCGCCAGCAGGGGTCGAACCTGCGACCTTGGGCTTATTAGACCCACGCTCTAACCGACTGAGCTATGGCGGCTGTGGCTGCTGCAGCCGAGTAGTCGTCGACGATCCCTTGTCGTTTTCCTGCAACTGGCCCACACCTGCGTACGCCTCGAAGTCTGCGGCACTGCTGGATCGCCGCCCGGTGGAGCTGCACGCAAAAAGGTTTGCCGCCAGCAGGGTTCGAACCTGCGACCTTGGGCTTATTAGACCCACGCACTAACCGACTGAGCTATGGCGGCTGTGGCTGCTGCAGCCGAGTAGTCGTCGACGATCCCTTGTCGTTTTCCTGCAACTGGCCCACACCTGCGTACGCATCGAGGTCTGCGGCACTGCTGGATCGCCGCCCGGTGGAGCTGCGCGCAAAAAGGTTTGCCGCCAGCAGGGGTCGAACCTGCGACCTTGGGCTTATTAGACCCACGCTCTAACCGACTGAGCTATGGCGGCTGTGGGTGCTGCAGCCGAGTAGTCGTCGACGAACCCTTGCCGTTTTCCTGCAACTGGCCCACACCTGCGTACGCCTCGAGGTCTGCGGCACTGCTGGATCGCCGCCCGGTGGAGCTGCACGCAAAAAGGTTTGCCGCCAGCAGGGGTCGAACCTGCGACCTTGGGCTTATTAGACCCACGCTCTAACCGACTGAGCTATGGCGGCTGTGGGTGCTGCAGCCGAGTAGTCGTCGACGAACCCTTGCCGTTTTCCTGCAACTGGCCCACACCTGCGTACGCCGCGAGGTCTGCGGCACTGCTGGCTCGCCACCCGGTGGAGCTGCACGCAAAAAGGTTTGCCGCCAGCAGGGGTCGAACCTGCGACCTTGGGCTTATTAGACCCACGCTCTAACCGACTGAGCTATGGCGGCTGTGGGTGCTGCGGCCGAGTAGTCGTCGACGAACCCTGGCCGTTTTCCTGCAACTGGCCCACACCTGCGTACGCCTCGAGGTCTGCGGCACTGCTGGATCCCCACCCGGTGGAGCTGCGCGCAAAAAGGTTTGCCGCCAGCAGGGGTCGAACCTGCGACCTTGGGCTTATTAGACCCACGCTCTAACCGACTGAGCTATGGCGGCTGTTGGTGCTGCAGCCGAGTAGTCGTCGACGAACCCTTGCCGTTTTCCTGCAACTGGCCCACACCTGCGTACGCCTCGAGGTCTGCGGCACTGCTGGATCGCCGCCCGGTGGAGCTGCACGCAAAAAGGTTTGCCGCCAGCAGGGGTCGAACCTGCGACCTTGGGCTTATTAGACCCACGCTCTAACCGACTGAGCTATGGCGGCTGTGGGTTTTGCAGCCGAGTAGTCGTTGACGAACCCTTGCCGTTTTCCTGCAACTGGCCCACACCTGCGTACGCAGCGAGGTCTGCGGCACTGCTGGATCGCCACCCGGTGGAGCTGCACGCAAAAAGGTTTGCCGCCAGCAGGGGTCGAACCTCCGACCTTCGGCTTATTAGACCCACGCTCTAACCGACTGAGCTATGGCGGCTGTGGGTGCTGCAGCCGAGTAGTCGTCGACGAACCCTTGCCGTTTTCCTGCAACTGGCCCACACCTGCGTACGCCTCGAGGTCTGCGGCACTGCTGGATCGCCGCCCGGTGGAGCTGCACGCAAAAAGTTTGCCGCCAGCAGGGGTCGAACCTGCGACCTTGGGCTTATTAGACCCACGCTCTAACCGACTGAGCTATGGCGGCTGTGGGTGCTGCAGCCGAGTAGTCGTCGACGAACCCTTACCGTTTTCCTGCAACTGGCCCACACCTGCGTACGCCTCCAGGTCTGCGGCACTGCTGGATCCCCACCCGGTGGAGCTGCGCGCAAAAAGGTTTGCCGCCAGCAGGGGTCGAATCTGCGACCTTGGGCTTATTAGACCCACGCTCTAACCGACTGAGCTATGGCGGCTGTGGCTGCTGCAGCCGAGTAGTCGTCGACGATCCCTTGTCGTTTTCCTGCAACTGGCCCACACCTGCGTACGCAGCGAGGTCTGCGGCACTGCTGGATCGCCACCCGGTGGAGCTGCACGCAAAAAGGTTTGCCGCCAGCAGGGGTCGAACCTGCGACCTTGGGCTTATTAGACCCACGCTCTAACCGACTGAGCTATGGCGGCTGTGGGTGCTGCAGCCGAGTAGTCGTCGACGAACCCTTGCCGTTTTCCTGCAACTGGCCCACACCTGCCTACGCCTCGAGGTCTGCGGCACTGCTGGATCCCCACCCGATGGAGCTGCGCGCAAAAAGGTTTGCCGCCAGCAAGGGTCGAATCTGCAACCTTGGGCTTATTAGACCCACGCTCTAACCGACTGAGCTATGGCGGCTGTGGCTGCTGCAGCCGAGTAGTCGTCGACGATCCCTTGTCGTTTTCCTGCAACTGGCCCACACCTTCGTACGCAGCGAGGTCTGCGGCACTGCTGGATCCCACCCGATGGAGCTGCGCGCAAAAAGGTTTGCCGCCAGCAAGGGTCGAATCTGCAACCTTGGGCTTATTAGACCCACGCTCTAACCGACTGAGCTATGGCGGCTGTGGCTGCTGCAGCCGAGTAGTCGTCGACGATCCCTTGTCGTTTTCCTGCAACTGGCCCACACCTGCGTACGCAGCGAGGTCTGCGGCACTGCTGGATCGCCACCCGGTGGAGCTGCACGCAAAAAGGTTTGCCGCCAGCAGGGGTCGAACCTGCGACCTTGGGCTTATTAGACCCACGCACTAACCGACTGAGCTATGGCGGCTGTGGCTGCTGCAGCCGAGTAGTCGTCGACGATCCCTTGTCGTTTTCCTGCAACTGGCCCACACCTGCGTACGCATCGAGGTCTGCGGCACTGCTGGATCCCCACCCGGTGGAGCTGCGCGCAAAAAGGTTTGCCGCCAGCAAGGGTCGAATCTGCAACCTTGGGCTTATTAGACCCACGCTCTAACCGACTGAGCTATGGCGGCTGTGGGTTTTGCAGCCGAGTAGTCGTCGACGAACCCTTGCCGTTTTCCTGCAACTGGCCCACACCCGCGTACGCCTCCAGGTCTGCGGTACTGCTGGATCCCCACCCGGTGGAGCTGCGCGCAAAAAGGTTTGCCGCCAGCAGGGGTCGAACCTGCGACCTTGGGCTTATTAGACCCACGCTCTAACCGACTGAGCTATGGCGGCTGTGGGTTTTGCAGCCTAGTAGTCGTCGACGAACCCTTGCCGTTTTCCTGCAACTGGCCCACACCTGCGTACGCCTCCAGGTCTGCGGCACTGCTGGATCCCCACCCGGTGGAGCTGCGCGCAAAAAGGTTTGCCGCCAGCAGGGGTCGAATCTGCGACCTTGGGCTTATTAGACCCACGCTCTAACCGACTGAGCTATGGCGGCTGTGGCTGCTGCAGCCGAGTCGTCGTCGACGAACCCTTGCCGTTTTCCTGCAACTGGCCCACACCTGCGTACGCCTCGAAGTCTGCGGCACTGCTGGATCGCCGCCCGGTGGAGCTGCGCGCAAAAAGGTTTGCCGCCAGCAGGGGTCGAACCTGCGACCTTGGGCTTATTAGACCCACGCTCTAACCGACTGAGCTATGGCGGCTGTGGGTGCTGCAGCCGAGTAGTCGTCGACGAACCCTTGCCGTTTTCCTGCAACTGGCCCACACCTGCGTACGCCTCCAGGTCTGCGGCACTGCTGGATCCCCACCCGGTGGAGCTGCGCGCAAAAAGGTTTGCCGCCAGCAGGGGTCGAATCTGCGACCTTGGGCTTATTAGACCCACGCTCTAACCGACTGAGCTATGGCGGCTGTGGCTGCTGCAGCCGAGTAGTCGTCGACGAACCCTTGCCGTTTTCCTGCAACTGGCCCACACCTGCGTACGCCTCGAAGTCTGCGGCACTGCTGGATCGCCGCCCGGTGGAGCTGCACGCAAAAAGGTTTGCCGCCAGCAGGGGTCGAACCTGCGACCTTGGGCTTATTAGACCCACGCTCTAACCGACTGAGCTATGGCGGCTGTGGGTGCTGCAGCCGAGTAGTCGTCGACGAACCCTTGCCGTTTTCCTGCAACTGGCCCACACCTGCGTACGCCGCGAGGTCTGCGGCACTGCTGGCTCGCCACCCGGTGGAGCTGCGCGCAAAAAGGTTTGCCGCCAGCAAGGGTCGAATCTGCAACCTTGGGCTTATTAGACCCACGCTCTAACCGACTGAGCTATGGCGGCTGTGGGTTTTGCAGCCGAGTAGTCGTTGACGAACCCTTGCCGTTTTCCTGCAACTGGCCCACACCTGCGTACGCCTCGAGGTCTGCGGCACTGCTGGATCGCCGCCCGGTGGAGCTGCACGCAAAAAGGTTTGCCGCCAGCAGGGGTCGAACCTGCGACCTTGGGCTTATTAGACCCACGCTCTAACCGACTGAGCTATGGCGGCTGTGGGTGCTGCAGCCGAGTAGTCGTCGACGAACCCTTGCCGTTTTCCTGCAACTGGCCCACACCTGCGTACGCCTCGAGGTCTGCGGCACTGCTGGATCGCCGCCCGGTGGAGCTGCACGCAAAAAGGTTTGCCGCCAGCAGGGGTCGAACCTGCGACCTTGGGCTTATTAGACCCACGCTCTAACCGACTGAGCTATGGCGGCTGTGGGTGCTGCAGCCGAGTAGTCGTCGACGAACCCTTGCCGTTTTCCTGCAACTGGCCCACACCTGCGTACGCCTCGAGGTCTGCGGCACTGCTGGATCGCCGCCCGGTGGAGCTGCACGCAAAAAGGTTTGCCGCCAGCAGGGGTCGAACCTGCGACCTTGGGCTTATTAGACCCACGCTCTAACCGACTGAGCTATGGCGGCTGTGGGTGCTGCAGCCGAGTAGTCGTCGACGAACCCTTGCCGTTTTCCTGCAACTGGCCCACACCTGCGTACGCCGCGAGGTCTGCGGCACTGCTGGATCGCCACCCGGTGGAGCTGCGCGCAAAAAGGTTTGCCGCCAGCAAGGGTCGAATCTGCAACCTTGGGCTTATTAGACCCACGCTCCAACCGACTGAGCTATGGCGGCTGTGGGTTTTGCAGCCGAGTAGTCGTCGACGAACCCTTGCCGTTTTCCTGCAACTGGCCCACACCTGCGTACGCAGCGAGGTCTGCGGCACTGCTGGATCGCCACCCGGTGGAGCTGCACGCAAAAAGGTTTGCCGCCAGCAGGGGTCGAACCTGCGACCTTGGGCTTATTAGACCCACGCTCTAACCGACTGAGCTATGGCGGCTGTGGGTGTTGCAGCCGAGTAGTCGTCGACGAACCCTTGCCGTTTTCCTGCAACTGGCCCACACCTGCGTTCGCCTCGAGGTCTGCGGCACTGCTGGATCGCCGCCCGGTGGAGCTGCACGCAAAAAGGTTTGCCGCCAGCAAGGGTCGAACCTGCGACCTTGGGCTTATTAGACCCACGCTCTAACCGACTGAGCTATGGCGGCTGTGGGTGCTGCAGCCGAGTAGTCGTCGACGAACCCTTGCCGTTTTCCTGCAACTGGCCCACACCTGCCTACGCCTCGAGGTCTGCGGCACTGCTGGATCCCCACCCGGTGGAGCTGCGCGCAAAAAGGTTTGCCGCCAGCAGGGGTCGAACCTGCGACCTTGGGCTTATTAGACCCACGCTCTAACCGACTGAGCTATGGCGGCTGTGGGTTTTGCAGCCGAGTAGTCGTCGACGAACCCTTGCCGTTTTCCTGCAACTGGCCCACACCTGCGTACGCCTCCAAGTCTGCGGCACTGCTGGATCCCCACCCGGTGGAGCTGCGCGCAATACGGTTTGCCGCCAGCAGGGGTCGAACCTGCGACCTTGGGCTTATTAGACCCACGCTCTAACCGACTGAGCTATGGCGGCTGTGGCTGATGCAGCCGAGTAGTCGTCGACGAACCCTTGCCGTTTTCCTGCAACTGGCCCACACCTGCGTACGCCTCGAGGTCTGCGGCACTGCTGGATCGCCGCCCGGTGGAGCTGCACGCAAAAAGGTTTGCCGCCAGCAGGGGTCGAATCTGCGACCTTGGGCTTATTAGACCCACGCTCTAACCGACTGAGCTATGGCGGCTGTGGCTGCTGCAGCCGAGTAGTCGTCGACGATCCCTTGTCGTTTTCCTGCAACTGGCCCACACCTGCGTACGCAGCGAGGTCTGCGGCACTGCTGGATCGCCACCCGGTGGAGCTGCACGCAAAAAGGTTTGCCGCCAGCAGGGGTCGAACCTGCGACCTTGGGCTTATTAGACCCACGCTCTAACCGACTGAGCTATGGCGGCTGTGGGTGCTGCAGCCGAGTAGTCGTCGACTAACCCTTGCCGTTTTCCTGCAACTGGCCCACACCTGCGTACGCCGCGAGGTCTGCGGCACTGCTGGATCGCCACCCGGTGGAGCTGCGCGCAAAAAGGTTTGCCGCCAGCAAGGGTCGAATCTGCAACCTTGGGCTTATTAGACCCACGCTCTAACCGACTGAGCTATGGCGGCTGTGGGTGCTGCAGCCGAGTAGTCGTCGACGAACCCTTGCCGTTTTCCTGCAACTGGCCCACACCTGCGTACGCCTCCAGGTCTGCGGCACTGCTGGATCCCCACCCGGTGGAGCTGCGCGCAAAAAGGTTTGCCGCCAGCAGGGGTCGAATCTGCGACCTTGGGCTTATTAGACCCACGCTCTAACCGACTGAGCTATGGCGGCTGTGGCTGCTGCAGCCGAGTAGTCGTCGACGATCCCTTGTCGTTTTCCTGCAACTGGCCCACACCTGCGTACGCAGCGAGGTATGCGGCACTGCTGGATCGCCACCCGGTGGAGCTGCACGCAAAAAGGTTGCCGCCAGCAGGGGTCGAACCTGCGACCTTGGGCTTATTAGACCCACGCTCTAACCGACTGAGCTATGGCGGCTGTGGGTGCTGCAGCCGAGTAGTCGTCGACGAACCCTTGCCGTTTTCCTGCAACTGGCCCACACCTGCGTACGCCTCGAGGTCTGCGGCACTGCTGGATCGCCGCCCGGTGGAGCTGCACGCAAAAAGGTTTCCCGCCAGCAGGGGTCGAACCTGCGACCTTGGGCTTATTAGACCCACGCTCTAACCGACTGAGCTATGGCGGCTGTGGGTGCTGCAGCCGAGTAGTCGTCGACGAACCCTCGCCGTTTTCCTGCAACTGGCCCACACCTGCGTACGCCGCGAGGTCTGCGGCACTGCTGGATCGCCACCCGGTGGAGCTGCACGCAAATAGGTTTGCCGCCAGCAGGGGTCGAACCTGCGACCTTGGGCTTATTAGACCCACGCTCTAACCGACTGAGCTATGGCGGCTGTGGGTGCTGCAGCCGAGTAGTCGTCGACGAACCCTTGCCGTTTTCCTGCAACTGGCCCACACCTGCGTACGCCTCGAGGTCTGCGGCACTGCTGGATCCCCACCCGGTGGAGCTGCGCGCAAAAAGGTTTGCCGCCAGCAGGGGTCGAACCTGCGACCTTGGGCTTATTAGACCCACGCTCTAACCGACTGAGCTATGGCGGCTGTGGGTGCTGCAGCGAGTAGTCGTCGACGAACCCTTGCCGTTTTCCTGCAACTGGCCCACACCTGCGTACGCCTCCAGGTCTGCGGCACTGCTGGATCCCCACCCGGTGGAGCTGCGCGCAAAAAGGTTTGCCGCCAGCAGGGGTCGAACCTGCGACCTTGGGCTTATTAGACCCACGCTCTAACCGACTGAGCTATGGCGGCTGTGGGTGCTGCAGCCGAGTAGTCGTCGACGAACCCTTGCCGTTTTCCTGCAACTGGCCCACACCTGCGTACGCCTCGAGGTCTGCGGCACTGCTGGATCGCCGCCCGGTGGAGCTGCACGCAAAAAGGTTTGCCGCCAGCAAGGGTCGAATCCGCGACCTTGGGCTTATTAGACCCACGCTCTAACCGACTGAGCTATGGCGGCTGTGGGTGCTGCAGCCGAGTAGTCGTCGACGAACCCTCGCCGTTTTCCTGCAACTGGCCCACACCTGCGTACGCCGCGAGGTCTGCGGCACTGCTGGATCGCCACCCGGTGGAGCTGCACGCAAAAAGGTTTGCCGCCAGCAGGGGTCGAACCTGCGACCTTGGGCTTATTAGACCCACGCTCTAACCGACTGAGCTATGGCGGCTGTGGGTGCTGCAGCCGAGTAGTCGTCGACGAACCCTTGCCGTTTTCCTGCAACTGGCCCACACCTGCGTACGCCTCGAGGTCTGCGGCACTGCTGGATCCCCACCCGGTGGAGCTGCGCGCAAAAAGGTTTGCCGCCAGCAGGGGTCGAACCTGCGACCTTGGGCTTATTAGACCCACGCTCTAACCGACTGAGCTATGGCGGCTGTGGGTGCTGCAGCCGAGTAGTCGTCGACGAACCCTTGCCGTTTTCCTGCAACTGGCCCACACCTGCGTACGCCTCGAGGTCTGCGGCACTACTGGATCGCCGCGCGGTGGAGCTGCGCGCAAAAAGGTTTGCCGCCAGCAGGGGTCGAACCTGCGACCTTGGGCTTATTAGACCCACGCTCTAACCGACTGAGCTATGGCGGCTGTGGGTGCTGCAGCCGAGTAGTCGTCGACGAACCCTTGCCGTTTTCCTGCAACTGGCCCACACCTGCGTACGCCTCGAGGTCTGCGGCACTGCTGGATCCCCACCCGGTGGAGCTGCGCGCAAAAAGGTTTGCCGCCAGCAGGGGTCGAACCTGCGACCTTGGGCTTATTAGACCCACGCTCTAACCGACTGAGCTATGGCGGCTGTGGGTGCTGCAGCCGAGTAGTCGTCGACGAACCCTTGCCGTTTTCCTGCAACTGGCCCACACCTGCGTACGCCTCGAGGTCTGCGGCACTGCTGGATCGCCGCCCGGTGGAGCTGCACGCAAAAAGGTTTGCCGCCAGCAGGGGTCGAACCTGCGACCTTGGGCTTATTAGACCCACGCTCTAACCGACTGAGCTATGGCGGCTGTGGGTGCTGCAGCCGAGTAGTCGTCGACGAACCCTTGCCGTTTTCCTGCAACTGGCCCACACCTGCGTACGCCTCGAGGTCTGCGGCACTGCTGGATCCCCACCCGGTGGAGCTGCGCGCAAAAAGGTTTGCCGCCAGCAGAAGTCGAACCTGCGACCTTGGGCTTATTAGACCCAGCTCTAACCGACTGAGCTATGGCGGCTGTGGGTGCTGCAGCCGAGTAGTCGTCGACGAACCCTTGCCGTTTTCCTGCAACTGGCCCACACCTGCGTACGCCTCGAGGTCTGCGGCACTGCTGGATCGCCGCCCGGTGGAGCTGCACGCAAAAAGGTTTGCCGCCAGCAAGGGTCGAATCTGCGACCTTGGGCTTATTAGACCCACGCTCTAACCGACTGAGCTATGGCGGCTGTGGGTGCTGCAGCCGAGTAGTCGTCGACGATCCCTTGTCGTTTTCCTGCAACTGGCCCACACCTGCGTACGCCTCGAGGTCTGCGGCACTGCTGGATCCCCACCCGGTGGAGCTGCGCGCAAAAAGGTTTGCCGCCAGCAGGGGTCGAACCTGCGACCTTGGGCTTATTAGACCCACGCTCTAACCGACTGAGCTATGGCGGCTGTGGGTGCTGCAGCGAGTAGTCGTCGACGAACCCTTGCCGTTTTCCTGCAACTGGCCCACACCTGCGTACGCCTCGAGGTCTGCGGCACTGCTGGATCGCCGCCCGGTGGAGCTGCACGCAAAAAGGTTTGCCGCCAGCAGGGGTCGAACCTGCGACCTTGGGCTTATTAGACCCACGCTCTAACCGACTGAGCTATGGCGGCTGTGGGTGCTGCAGCCGAGTAGTCGTCGACGAACCCTTGCCGTTTTCCTGCAACTGGCCCACACCTGCGTACGCCTCGAGGTCTGCGGCACTGCTGGATCCCCACCCGGTGGAGCTGCGCGCAAAAAGGTTTGCCGCCAGCAGGGGTCGAACCTGCGACCTTGGGCTTATTAGACCCACGCTCTAACCGACTGAGCTATGGCGGCTGTGGGTGCTGCAGCCGAGTAGTCGTCGACGAACCCTGGCCGTTTTCCTGCAACTGGCCCACACCTGCGTACGCCTCGAGGTCTGCGGCACTGCTGGATCGCCGCCCGGTGGAGCTGCACGCAAAAAGGTTTGCCGCCAGCAGGGGTCGAACCTGCGACCTTGGGCTTATTAGACCCACGCTCTAACCGACTGAGCTATGGCGGCTGTGGGTGCTGCGGCCGAGTAGTCGTCGACGAACCCTGGCCGTTTTCCTGCAACTGGCCCACACCTGCGTACGCCTCGAGGTCTGCGGCACTGCTGGATCCCCACCCGGTGGAGCTGCGCGCAAAAAGGTTTGCCGCCAGCAGGGGTCGAACCTGCGACCTTGGGCTTATTAGCCCACGGTCTAACCGACTGAGCTATGGCGGCTGTGGGTGCTGCAGCCGAGTAGTCGTCGACGAACCCTTGCCGTTTTCCTGCAACTGGCCCACACCTGCGTACGCCTCGAGGTCTGCGGCACTACTGGATCGCCGCGCGGTGGAGCTGCACGCAAAAAGGTTTGCCGCCAGCAGGGGTCGAACCTGCGACCTTGGGCTTATTAGACCCACGCTCTAACCGACTGAGCTATGGCGGCTGTGGGTGCTGCAGCCGAGTAGTCGTCGACGAACCCTTGCCGTTTTCCTGCAACTGGCCCACACCTGCGCACGCCGCGAGGTCTGCGGCACTGCTGGATCGCCACCCGGTGGAGCTGCGCGCAAAAAGGTTTGCCGCCAGCAAGGGTCGAATCTGCAACCTTGGGCTTATTAGACCCACGCTCTAACCGACTGAGCTATGGCGGCTGTGGGTGCTGCAGCCGAGTAATCGTCGACGAACCCTTGCCGTTTTCTTGCAACTGGCCCACACCTGCGTACGCCTCGAGGTCTGCGGCACTGCTGGATCGCCGCCCGGTGGAGCTGCACGCAAAAAGGTTGGCCGCCAGCAGGGGTCGAACCTGCGACCTTGGGCTTATTAGACCCACGCTCTAACCGACTGAGCTATGGCGGCTGGGGGTGCTGCAGCCGAGTAGTCGTCGACGAACCCTTGCCGTTTTCCTGCAACTGGCCCACACCTGCGTACGCCTCGAGGTCTGCGGCACTGCTGGATCGCCGCCCGGTGGAGCTGCAGGCAAAAAGGTTTGTCGCCAGCAGGGGTCGAACCTGCGACCTTGGGCTTATTAGACCCACGCTCTAACCGACTGAGCTATGGCGGCTGGGGGTGCTGCAGCCGAGTAGTCGTCGACGAACCCTTGCCGTTTTCCTGCAACTGGCCCACACCTGCGTACGCCTCGAGGTCTGCGGCACTGCTGGATCGCCGCCCGGTGGAGCTGCAGGCAAAAAGGTTTGCCGCCAGCAGGGGTCGAACCTGCGACCTTGGGCTTATTAGACCCACGCTCTAACCGACTGAGCTATGGCGGCTGTGGGTGCTGCAGCCGAGTAGTCGTTGACGAACCCTTGCCGTTTTCTTGCAACTGGCCCACACCTGCGTACGCCTCGAGGTCTGCGGCACTGCTGGATCGCCGCCCGGTGGAGCTGCACGCAAAAAGGTTTGCCGCCAGCAAGGGTCGAATCTGCGACCTTGGGCTTATTAGACCCACGCTCTAACCGACTGAGCTATGGCGGCTGTGGGTGCTGCAGCCGAGTAGTCGTCGACGAACCCTTGCCGTTTTCCTGCAACTGTCCCACACCTGCGTACGCCTTGAGGTCTGCGGCACTGCTGGATCGCCGCCCGGTGGAGCTGCACGCAAAAAGGTTTGCCGCCAGCAGGGGTCGAACCTGCGACCTTGGGCTTATTAGACCCACGCTCTAACCGACTGAGCTATGGCGGCTGTGGGTGCTGCAGCCGAGTAGTCGTCGACGAACCCTTGCCTTTTTCCTGCAACTGGCCCACACCTGCGTACGCCTCGAGGTCTGCGGCACTGCTGGATCCCCACCCGGTGGAGCTGCGCGCAAAAAGGTTTGCCGCCAGCAGGGGTCGAACCTGCGACCTTGGGCTTATTAGACCCACGCTCTAACCGACTGAGCTATGGCGGCTGTGGGTTTTGCAGCCGAGTAGTCGTCGACGAACCCTTGCCGTTTACCTGCAACTGTCCCACACCTGCGTACGCCTTGATGTCTGCGGCACTGCTGGATCGCCGCCCGGTGGAGCTTCACGCAAAAAGGTTTGCCGCCAGCAGGGGTCGAACCTGCGACCTTGGGCTTATTAGACCCACGCTCTAACCGACTGAGCTATGGCGGCTGTGGGTGCTGCAGCCGAGTAGTCGTCGACGAGCCCTTGCCGTTTTCCTGCAACTGGCCCACACCTGCGTACGCCGCGAGGTCTGCGGCACTGCTGGATCGCCACCCGGTGGAGCTGCGCGCAAAAAGGTTTGCCGCCAGCAAGGGTCGAATCTGCAACCTTGGGCTTATTAGACCCACGCTCTAACCGACTGAGCTATGGCGGCTGTGGGTGCTGCAGCCGAGTAGTCGTCGACGAACCCTTGCCGTTTTCCTGCAACTGGCCCACACCTGCGTACGCAGCGAGGTCTGCGGCACTGCTGGATCGCCACCCGGTGGAGCTGCACGCAAAAAGGTTTGCCGCCAGCAGGGGTCGAACCTGCGACCTTGGGCTTATTAGACCCACGCTCTAACCGACTGAGCTATGGCGGCTGTGGGTGCTGCAGCCGAGTAGTCGTCGACGAACCCTTGCCGTTTTCCTGCAACTGGCCCACACCTGCCTACGCCTCGAGGTCTGCGGCACTGCTGGATCGCCGCCGGTGGAGCTGCACGCAAAAAGGTTTGCCGCCAGCAAGGGTCGAATCTGCAACCTTGGGCTTATTAGACCCACGCTCTAACCGACTGAGCTATGGCGGCTGTGGGTGCTGCAGCCGAGTAGTCGTCGACGAACCCTTGCCGTTTTCCTGCAACTGGCCCACACCTGCGCACGCCGCGAGGTCTGCGGCACTGCTGGATCGCCACCCGGTGGAGCTGCGCGCAAAAAGGTTTGCCGCCAGCAAGGGTCGAATCTGCAACCTTGGGCTTATTAGACCCACGCTCTAACCGACTGAGCTATGGCGGCTGTGGGTGCTGCAGCCGAGTAATCGTCGACGAACCCTTGCCGTTTTCTTGCAACTGGCCCACACCTGCGTACGCCTCGAGGTCTGCGGCACTGCTGGATCGCCGCCCGGTGGAGCTGCACGCAAAAAGGTTGGCCGCCAGCAGGGGTCGAACCTGCGACCTTGGGCTTATTAGACCCACGCTCTAACCGACTGAGCTATGGCGGCTGGGGGTGCTGCAGCCGAGTAGTCGTCGACGAACCCTTGCCGTTTTCCTGCAACTGGCCCACACCTGCGTACGCCTCGAGGTCTGCGGCACTGCTGGATCGCCGCCCGGTGGAGCTGCAGGCAAAAAGGTTTGTCGCCAGCAGGGGTCGAACCTGCGACCTTGGGCTTATTAGACCCACGCTCTAACCGACTGAGCTATGGCGGCTGGGGGTGCTGCAGCCGAGTAGTCGTCGACGAACCCTTGCCGTTTTCCTGCAACTGGCCCACACCTGCGTACGCCTCGAGGTCTGCGGCACTGCTGGATCGCCGCCCGGTGGAGCTGCAGGCAAAAAGGTTTGCCGCCAGCAGGGGTCGAACCTGCGACCTTGGGCTTATTAGACCCACGCTCTAACCGACTGAGCTATGGCGGCTGTGGGTGCTGCAGCCGAGTAGTCGTTGACGAACCCTTGCCGTTTTCTTGCAACTGGCCCACACCTGCGTACGCCTCGAGGTCTGCGGCACTGCTGGATCGCCGCCCGGTGGAGCTGCACGCAAAAAGGTTTGCCGCCAGCAAGGGTCGAATCTGCGACCTTGGGCTTATTAGACCCACGCTCTAACCGACTGAGCTATGGCGGCTGTGGGTGCTGCAGCCGAGTAGTCGTCGACGAACCCTTGCCGTTTTCCTGCAACTGTCCCACACCTGCGTACGCCTTGAGGTCTGCGGCACTGCTGGATCGCCGCCCGGTGGAGCTGCACGCAAAAAGGTTTGCCGCCAGCAGGGGTCGAACCTGCGACCTTGGGCTTATTAGACCCACGCTCTAACCGACTGAGCTATGGCGGCTGTGGGTGCTGCAGCCGAGTAGTCGTCGACGAACCCTTGCCGTTTTCCTGCAACTGGCCCACACCTGCGTACGCAGCGAGGTCTGCGGCACTGCTGGATCGCCACCCGGTGGAGCTGCACGCAAAAAGGTTTGCCGCCAGCAGGGGTCGAACCTGCGACCTTGGGCTTATTAGACCCACGCTCTAACCGACTGAGCTATGGCGGCTGTGGGTGCTGCAGCCGAGTAGTCGTCGACGAACCCTTGCCGTTTTCCTGCAACTGGCCCACACCTGCCTACGCCTCGAGGTCTGCGGCACTGCTGGATCGCCGCCGGTGGAGCTGCACGCAAAAAGGTTTGCCGCCAGCAGGGGTCGAACCTGCGACCTTGGGCTTATTAGACCCACGCTCTAACCGACTGAGCTATGGCGGCTGTGGGTTTTGCAGCCGAGTAGTCGTCGACGAACCCTTGCCGTTTTCCTGCAACTGGCCCACACCTGCGTACGCCTCGAGGTCTGCGGCACTGCTGGATCGCCGCCCGGTGGAGCTGCGCGCAAAAAGGTTTGCCGCCAGCAGGGGTCGAACCTGCGACCTTGGGCTTATTAGACCCACGCTCTAACCGACTGAGCTATGGCGGCTGTGGGTGCTGCAGCCGAGTAGTCGTCGACGAACCCTTGCCGTTTTCCTGCAACTGGCCCACACCTGCCTACGCCTCGAGGTCTGCGGCACTGCTGGATCCCCACCCGGTGGAGCTGCGCGCAAAAAGGTTTGCCGCCAGCAGGGGTCGAACCTGCGAACTTGGGCTTATTAGACCCACGCTCTAACCGACTGAGCTATGGCGGCTGTGGGTGCTGCAGCCGAGTAGTCGTTGACGAACCCTTGCCGTTTTCTTGCAACTGGCCCACACCTGCGTACGCCTCGAGGTCTGCGGCACTGCTGGATCGCCGCCCGGTGGAGCTGCACGCAAAAAGGTTTGCCGCCAGCAAGGGTCGAATCTGCGACCTTGGGCTTATTAGACCCACGCTCTAACCGACTGAGCTATGGCGGCTGTGGGTGCTGCAGCCGAGTAGTCGTCGACGAACCCTTGCCGTTTTCCTGCAACTGTCCCACACCTGCGTACGCCTTGAGGTCTGCGGCACTGCTGGATCGCCGCCCGGTGGAGCTTCACGCAAAAAGGTTTGCCGCCAGCAGGGGTCGAACCTGCGACCTTGGGCTTATTAGACCCACGCTCTAACCGACTGAGCTATGGCGGCTGTGGGTGCTGCAGCCGAGTAGTCGTCGACGAACCCTTGCCGTTTTCTTGCAACTGGCCCACACCTGCGTACGCCTCGAGGTCTGCGGCACTGCTGGATCGCCGCCCGGTGGAGCTGCGCGCAAAAAGGTTTGCCGCCAGCAAGGGTCGAAGCTGCGACCTTGGGCTTATTAGACCCACGCTCTAACCGACTGAGCTATGGCGGCTGTGGGTGCTGCAGCCGAGTAGTCGTCGACGAACCCTTGCCGTTTTCCTGCAACTGTCCCACACCTGCGTACGCCTTGAGGTCTGCGGCACTGCTGGATCGCCGCCCGGTGGAGCTTCACGCAAAAAGGTTTGCCGCCAGCAGGGGTCGAACCTGCGACCTTGGGCTTATTAGACCCACGCTCTAACCGACTGAGCTATGGCGCTGTGGGTGCTGCAGCCGAGTAGTCGTTGACGAACCCTTGCCGTTTTCTTGCAACTGGCCCACACCTGCGTACGCCTTGAGGTCTGCGGCACTGCTGGATCGCCGCCCGGTGGAGCTTCACGCAAAAAGGTTTGCCGCCAGCAGGGGTCGAACCTGCGAACTTGGGCTTATTAGACCCACGCTCTAACCGACTGAGCTATGGCGCTGTGGGTGCTGCAGCCGAGTAGTCGTTGACGAACCCTTGCCGTTTTCTTGCAACTGGCCCACACCTGCGTACGCCTCGAGGTCTGCGGCACTGCTGGATCCCCACCCGGTGGAGCTGCGCGCAAAAAGGTTTGCCGCCAGCAGGGGTCGAACCTGCGACCTTGGGCTTATTAGACCCACGCTCTAACCGACTGAGCTATGGCGGCTGTGGGTTTTGCAGCCGAGTAGTCGTCGACGAACCCTTGCCTTTTTCCTGCAACTGGCCCACACCTGCGCACGCCTCGAGGTCTGCGGCACTGCTGGATCACCGCCCGGTGGAGCTGCGCGCAAAAAGGTTTGCCGCCAGCAAGGGTCGAATCTGCGACCTTGGGCTTATTAGACCCACGCTCTAACCGACTGAGCTATGGCGGCTGTGGGTGCTGCAGCCGAGTAGTCGTCGACGAACCCTTGCCGTTTTCCTGCAACTGGCCCACACCTGCGTACGCCTCGAGGTCTGCGGCACTGCTGGATCCCCACCCGATGGAGCTGCGCGCAAAAAGGTTTGCCGCCAGCAAGGGTCGAATCTGCGACCTTGGGCTTATTAGACCCACGCTCTAACCGACTGAGCTATGGCGGCTGTGGGTGCTGCAGCCGAGTAGTCGTCGACGAACCCTTGCCGTTTTCCTGCAACTGGCCCACACCTGCGTACGCCTCGAGGTCTGCGGCACTGCTGGATCCCCACCCGATGGAGCTGCGCGCAAAAAGGTTTGCCGCCAGCAGGGGTCGAACCTGCGACCTTGGGCTTATTAGACCCACGCTCTAACCGACTGAGCTATGGCGGCTGTGGGTGCTGCAGCCGAGTAGTCGTCGACGAACCCTTGCCGTTTTCTTGCAACTGGCCCACACCTGCGTACGCCTCGAGGTCTGCGGCACTGCTGGATCGCCGCCCGGTGGAGCTGCGCGCAAAAAGGTTTGCCGCCAGCAAGGGTCGAAGCTGCGACCTTGGGCTTATTAGACCCACGCTCTAACCGACTGAGCTATGGCGGCTGTGGGTGCTGCAGCCGAGTAGTCGTCGACGAACCCTTGCCGTTTTCCTGCAACTGTCCCACACCTGCGTACGCCTTGAGGTCTGCGGCACTGCTGGATCGCCGCCCGGTGGAGCTTCACGCAAAAAGGTTTGCCGCCAGCAGGGGTCGAACCTGCGACCTTGGGCTTATTAGACCCACGCTCTAACCGACTGAGCTATGGCGCTGTGGGTGCTGCAGCCGAGTAGTCGTTGACGAACCCTTGCCGTTTTCTTGCAACTGGCCCACACCTGCGTACGCCTTGAGGTCTGCGGCACTGCTGGATCGCCGCCCGGTGGAGCTTCACGCAAAAAGGTTTGCCGCCAGCAGGGGTCGAACCTGCGAACTTGGGCTTATTAGACCCACGCTCTAACCGACTGAGCTATGGCGCTGTGGGTGCTGCAGCCGAGTAGTCGTTGACGAACCCTTGCCGTTTTCTTGCAACTGGCCCACACCTGCGTACGCCTCGAGGTCTGCGGCACTGCTGGATCCCCACCCGGTGGAGCTGCGCGCAAAAAGGTTTGCCGCCAGCAGGGGTCGAACCTGCGACCTTGGGCTTATTAGACCCACGCTCTAACCGACTGAGCTATGGCGGCTGTGGGTTTTGCAGCCGAGTAGTCGTCGACGAACCCTTGCCTTTTTCCTGCAACTGGCCCACACCTGCGCACGCCTCGAGGTCTGCGGCACTGCTGGATCACCGCCCGGTGGAGCTGCGCGCAAAAAGGTTTGCCGCCAGCAAGGGTCGAATCTGCGACCTTGGGCTTATTAGACCCACGCTCTAACCGACTGAGCTATGGCGGCTGTGGGTGCTGCAGCCGAGTAGTCGTCGACGAACCCTTGCCGTTTTCCTGCAACTGGCCCACACCTGCGTACGCCTCGAGGTCTGCGGCACTGCTGGATCCCCACCCGATGGAGCTGCGCGCAAAAAGGTTTGCCGCCAGCAAGGGTCGAATCTGCGACCTTGGGCTTATTAGACCCACGCTCTAACCGACTGAGCTATGGCGCTGTGGGTGCTGCAGCCGAGTAGTCGTTGACGAACCCTTGCCGTTTTCTTGCAACTGGCCCACACCTGCGTACGCCTTGAGGTCTGCGGCACTGCTGGATCGCCGCCCGGTGGAGCTTCACGCAAAAAGGTTTGCCGCCAGCAGGGGTCGAACCTGCGAACTTGGGCTTATTAGACCCACGCTCTAACCGACTGAGCTATGGCGCTGTGGGTGCTGCAGCCGAGTAGTCGTCGACGAACCCTTGCCGTTTTCTTGCAACTGGCCCACACCTGCGTACGCCTCGAGGTCTGCGGCACTGCTGGATCGCCGCCCGGTGGAGCTGCGCGCAAAAAGGTTTGCCGCCAGCAAGGGTCGAAGCTGCGACCTTGGGCTTATTAGACCCACGCTCTAACCGACTGAGCTATGGCGGCTGTGGGTGCTGCAGCCGAGTAGTCGTCGACGAACCCTTGCCGTTTTCCTGCAACTGTCCCACACCTGCGTACGCCTTGAGGTCTGCGGCACTGCTGGATCGCCGCCCGGTGGAGCTTCACGCAAAAAGGTTTGCCGCCAGCAGGGGTCGAACCTGCGACCTTGGGCTTATTAGACCCACGCTCTAACCGACTGAGCTATGGCGCTGTGGGTGCTGCAGCCGAGTAGTCGTTGACGAACCCTTGCCGTTTTCTTGCAACTGGCCCACACCTGCGTACGCCTTGAGGTCTGCGGCACTGCTGGATCGCCGCCCGGTGGAGCTTCACGCAAAAAGGTTTGCCGCCAGCAGGGGTCGAACCTGCGAACTTGGGCTTATTAGACCCACGCTCTAACCGACTGAGCTATGGCGCTGTGGGTGCTGCAGCCGAGTAGTCGTTGACGAACCCTTGCCGTTTTCTTGCAACTGGCCCACACCTGCGTACGCCTCGAGGTCTGCGGCACTGCTGGATCCCCACCCGGTGGAGCTGCGCGCAAAAAGGTTTGCCGCCAGCAGGGGTCGAACCTGCGACCTTGGGCTTATTAGACCCACGCTCTAACCGACTGAGCTATGGCGGCTGTGGGTTTTGCAGCCGAGTAGTCGTCGACGAACCCTTGCCTTTTTCCTGCAACTGGCCCACACCTGCGCACGCCTCGAGGTCTGCGGCACTGCTGGATCACCGCCCGGTGGAGCTGCGCGCAAAAAGGTTTGCCGCCAGCAAGGGTCGAATCTGCGACCTTGGGCTTATTAGACCCACGCTCTAACCGACTGAGCTATGGCGGCTGTGGGTGCTGCAGCCGAGTAGTCGTCGACGAACCCTTGCCGTTTTCCTGCAACTGGCCCACACCTGCGTACGCCTCGAGGTCTGCGGCACTGCTGGATCCCCACCCGATGGAGCTGCGCGCAAAAAGGTTTGCCGCCAGCAAGGGTCGAATCTGCGACCTTGGGCTTATTAGACCCACGCTCTAACCGACTGAGCTATGGCGGCTGTGGGTGCTGCAGCCGAGTAGTCGTCGACGAACCCTTGCCGTTTTCCTGCAACTGGCCCACACCTGCGTACGCCTCGAGGTCTGCGGCACTGCTGGATCCCCACCCGATGGAGCTGCGCGCAAAAAGGTTTGCCGCCAGCAGGGGTCGAACCTGCGACCTTGGGCTTATTAGACCCACGCTCTAACCGACTGAGCTATGGCGGCTGTGGGTGCTGCAGCCGAGTAGTCGTCGACGAACCCTTGCCGTTTTCCTGTGTATAGTCTGCGTTCGCTGCTTTTTAAATCCTACTCGTTGTTTAGATTGGTCGCGTTGTTCTCGACCGGATTTCGTTGTAAATAAGATTAACTTTCCATTCTGTCTTACGGTTTTATCGTGCTGGGCAGACATTTCTCTATAAATGTGGCTGATGTGTTTCTCCTTTTATCACATTATCCTCTAATCCACGGATCTCCCTCCCTCCACGGATCTCCCTCGACAGAGAGCCTTCGGGCTCTCTTGTTAGGTAGGATCTCGGGCCGCTTGTCGCAGGGCGACGTGGCGCGTCCCCGGGTGGTGGATAGGGGAATTAAACGCGAACCAAATGCGACCGTGTACTGCCCAGAGACGCAGGTGGGATGCAGGGGATGGACTCCTTGCTCCTGCTGTGCCGTTCCTTGTGCGTGGGGCGGCATGTTCATGCACAGTGTGCGTGGATGTGTTCGTGACTGTGCGGATTGTAACTGTGTCGGCCCGACCAAAAGCTTGCGCTCGGTAGACTGGGAGTACATGTAAGGCGATTCGAGGCCGCCTTAAGTCTCGCCCCGTCCCTTCGAGCAGCCTGGCTGGCTGCCCGGAGTTCTTCGCCCGCGCGACAGAGCCTGACTAGCTACCGTGTGTACTGGAGTCAATCACAGCAGCGCTAAAGGGCCTCATTCCCCTGACCCCGAAAGAGCCCCCATCGCTGCCCCCAAAAATCTCAGAGCCTAACCAGGCTGCGCAAATTAAAAAGGACTGAAGATCTGTACTTACAACGCCCGCACGCTCGCATCGGAAGCATCCGTCGAGGACCTGATGATGCAAGATAGGAAGATCAAGTACGACGTCATCGGACTGACCGAGACGAGAAGACACCACAACTACACTCCGCCTACGACTTCGGAGAAGAACCGTTCCTCGGAACATGCGAAAGCAGAGGAATAGGCGACGTTGGAGCCCTCGTCAACACGCACTTGGCCATGCACATCGATTCGTACGAGTCTCTGACAAGCCGAGTCGGACGTCTGCGACTGAAACGATGTAGCTCTGTGCCAGCTTTGACTGTATTCGTCGCGTATGCCCCAACATCCGACTACGACGACGAAGAGGTCGTCGCTTTCTACGTGGAGCTGGAGAAGTTCTATAAGGAGGATCACAGCTTCTTCAAGGTGATCGTCGGCGACTTCAACGCCAAGATCGGACCACGAAGGTCGACGGAAGAACTTCACATCGGAACCCACGGTTTGGAGTGGAACGAGCAAGGTGAAAGGCTGTCTGAGCTTATCATATCAACCAAGACCATCCATGGAAACTCACAGTTCCAGAAGCCTCCTGCCCTAGGATGGACCTGGGAATCCGGTGGCTAGTTCACAACGAGATCGACCACATCATCTTCAATCGCAAGTATTGCCTGACCGACGTTTCCGTTGTCCCCAAGTTCTACACGGGATCGAACCACCGCCTCCTTCGCGCGATGTTCCGCTTTTCGCGTAAGGAGTGAAGGCCGCAAAGTTCAAGAAAAGGAGTCCCAGAACAGCCATCAACTGGGATATCTACACCTCTCTTGCCGGCCTTTGGGAAGGGAATACCGTCATGGACAACATCGATGAAGAATACGACCGCATCGTGCACCATCTCCGCGATAGTGCTAAGGGAGCCGATAGCTTGAAGATCACCATGAGATGCCTGTCTCCGGAAGCTGTCGAGCTGATACGAGCAGCACGAGCGTCAGGCAACTACCAGCTGACGTCCGAGTGTGCGAAGCTATGCAGAGCGGCGATAAAGGAGGATCTAAAGGAGAGAAGCTCGGAGGTGTTGAATGAAGCTGCAGAGGCAGGTTTGAGTATCCGCAATGCCCGCCGGAACTTCGCCAACATTAACGTCAAGATGACCGCTCTCCAACGTCCTGACGGAACCATCACCTCTTCCAGAAGGACCATGGAGAAGGTCATCCATGACTTCTACTCTCTTCGATAGCCACGTCCACCTGCCCCCACGCCATCTTCCGCAGGATGGATACGTGGTCCCCTCTGTCCTCCCTTCCGAGATCCGACACGCCATTTCGTCGGTGAAGAAACGTACAGCAGCCGGTCCCGACAGGATCAGACCCGAACACCTGAAGAACCTACCGCCAGCGCTCATCAACACCCTGGCGCGGCTCTTCACATGCTACCTGTCGGAGTGCAAGGGTCCACCTCAATGGAGAACCAGCAGAACTGTCTTGCTGTACAAGAAGGGAGACGACATTGGCAACTATCGCCCGATCTGCCTGCTCTCCATAGTCTCCTAGCTATATACCATTCTGAGTAGGATCAGCCGAACGCTGGACCAAGGAGAGCTATGCGAACACGCAGGATATCGGAGAGGATTCAGCACGATCGACCACATACACACCATTACGAAGCTCATCGAGGTGTCGCGAGAGTACAAGCTGCCACTGTGCCTTACGTTCATCGTCCTGAAGAAGGCATTCGACTTCGTCGAGACTGAAGCGGTCTTCGGATCCCTGCTCACTCAGGGCGTTCCTACTCAGTATATCAGAGTCCTTCGAGAGCTCTGGAGTAGATTCACGACCAAGATCTCACCGTTCTACAACGTCGTCCTCATTGACGTAAAGAGAGGGGTTCGGCAGGGGGATACCATATCCCCGAAGATCTTCAGCGCCACCCTCGAAAACGTCATGCGCGAACTAGAATTGGGAGACATGGGAGTGAAGGTCGACGGCCGGCAACTACATCATCTTCGCTTCGCTGACGACATCGTGCTCATAACACCGAGCATCAGCCAGGCGGAGCGAATGCTGGCCGACTTCGATCGTGTATGTGGGAGCGCTGGACTGCAGCTGAATCTTACGAAGACGATGTTTATGAAGAACGGATTGGTTTCTGATGCCCCATTCTCGCTCAACGGAACGAACGTCTCCGAATGCTCCACCTACGTGTATCTGGGTCGCGTAGTCAATATGGCCAACGACCTAGCGCCGAAGCTGAGCAGGAGGAAACGGCCGGCTTGGGGAGCTTTCAAGAGCGTCGAAGAAGTCGCGAAGAAGACGAAGAACGTCCGACTCCGTGCCCACCTTTTCGACTCTAACGTTCTTCCTGCCCTAACACACGCCTCAGAGACCTGGGCTATACGAAAGCAGGATGAACACGCGATTAGCGTCGCGCAGCGTGGAATCGAGAGGACGATGCTCGGAATGACACGACTCACGCAAGTGAGAGAAGGCCTCCGAAGTTCCGAGCTTCGCCGACGTTCGAAGATCAGAGACGCTGTCGCGTGGGCCAAGTTGTCGAAAATTAGGTGGGCCGGCTACGTAATGCGCTTCGCAGACACCCGCTGGACGAGAGCCGTCACCGACTGGATTCCGTGGGATGTCAAGAAAACACCGGGACGCCCACAAACGCGTTGGTCGGACTTCTTCGTGAAAGCCCTGAGCGACCGACATGACGCTCTTCGTGTCCCTCGAGCGAGGAGGATCCATTGGACCACTCTGGCACGCGACAGGGACGAATGGAGACGCTGCTGGCGCCCGCTCGAGCAAGTCGATGATCAACGGACGACAGGTGATTCAGGTGATCCTCTAATCAGCAGTCGCAATATGTATTCTTCAGAGTTTCTTGCTTTTTACATACAGTTTCTTGCTTTTCATTCCTAGTTGCTAATTATAGTATTATACGAGTGGTGCTAACAAGTATTTCGTTCAGAATGACATTGTCCTTCGCATTTTGTCAGGGGATGGGGAGTGATTCTCACTCTCATATCGCTCACTGCTATCTTTTTGATTTCTTTGAGGCCACGATCAGTGAAGCATTTGGTCGACCTCTAAAGATAGCAGTTTCCGAACGCCTTAGATATTATAAGGCCTTCGGGAGTGATGGGGGTGTCAAAACCTTGGGCCGCAGAATAGGACATTTTGACGTTTATTTCGATACATATCGTATTATTCTTTATCGCCTTCTAGGTAATGTGGGCGGTTTTAAAATTAAAATGTAACCCTTTGTATTGAAGTAGGCGCCAGCCGCATTGAAATGAGATTCTCAAGACTTTTTAGAATAGCTTTTTTAGACGAAGACTTGGATGTCTTCTGCTTCCCAGGCAGCCTTTCACCTCTGACCTATCCTCACTCATCCGTGATATCGGGATGAAGCGGTCTCTAATATCAGTAACCGGCTAAGCAGAGGTTCTGTAAAGAAGCAAAATTTTATTCTGTTAAAAAACGTGAGTGCACCGTACTTTCGCCCAGGTCGTCTTGAGTAATAGAAAAAACCATTTTTGCTTGGACCGACACAGCTGTTAACGCCACAACGTAAACTGTTGTAAAAGACACACATATCCCCTTGTCATTATTTCAAGAGAGCAGTCCTTACACTGTCAATCAAATAAGAATCGCAAGATATGTTTGAGAACGCAACCTATTTTTTAATTCGCTGAGTATGTGACTGCTGCCTCTGTTTGCATCAAAATAAGCTAAAGCCTTTAATGTAAGAAAATTTCTAACTTCTAATAGTGTTCGCTTATTGCGGCTGGTGAGTTTTTAAATTTTCAAAGAAATTCTCACTAAATTTTTCCTGAACAGAAAAATATTCTTAATGTCTCGGAAGATCGCTCTTTTCTGTGTAAGAAGCTGGATTTGCATTGGAAGGTGCTCATTCTGATTTTCAAAGCGTCAAGCCTGCTTACAATAGTGTTCTGTACGATTTGAAAGTGTCCAATTTGGTTTGGAAAGTGTCCAATTTGGTTTGGAAAGTGTCCGATTCGAAATGAACGTGGTCTAAATACTGGTTCGCTTTGCCACCCTATTCGGATAAGGGGACATCGAACTTGGGTGCTTAATGTATTCAATTAAGAATTCACGTTAATAGAGAGGCCTCCCACTTTAGGGTATGATCAATTTCTTCCTCTGCTGTATTTCCCATTTTGTTTGTCAACACTTCCGATGGGCTGATCTTCCTTTGACGGTTTTTCCTTTAAAGCACATTGAACCTCCGCGGTGAAACACACGCCACCGTTGGGAAGCATCTTAATTCTCATCTCATCTCATCTTAAGCACTTAATCTCCATCACATTCTTATTAATGCGCAGGCAATCGAGGTTTTTTGTCGATCTTCATTGTATGGCCAGTGTGAGTTCGTTGTAGACCTTCTTGGGCAGCAGCTTCATCTGTCGTGTCACTTCGGCATTGATCTGCTTCCTTGTCAGCGAATCGTTCGAGTAAATGCCTGAAGACGTCGGGCTGTAGAAGGAGACAGAGAACCGCTGACGATGGTCCCCTCACTCACCACGAATGAACTGATCAGCCGTGCGGGCAGCCTGGGACAGCTTCGCGACGGCTCTATCCATGCGAGCCGTCTCACTGGCCTTCGCGGCGTCTTCCGCAGCCACATGCTTCTCGTAGGCGCTCTGAAGAAGTGTCTGATTGGGCAATTTTGTAGGTAAACGGCTCTTCCTCCACGCAGCATCTGCTAGCGAGTGAGGTCGCTCTTTCAGATGTCCTTAAGACATGTTTTCATTCATAATCCCCATTCCTTCCCAGGTTCTTTCCTGCCATGCCACCTTAAAGGCGACACGTTTAGGTCTCCAGAGATAGGCCGTCAATGGTCCAATTCATTTCGTCGCCTTTCAAGGGCATGTTTCAAGAAACCTTCTCCTGACTTTAGGATACTTCGGATAACATTTTTACTAGAACAGATTTTTGGATGTTTCAGGTAACAGATTTTTATTTGGATCGCATATCCAATTCGGAAAGGAAACAATATTATTGATCAAAATCCGTTATCTGAATTATCTCAAAACACGGTCTGATAAAAATCTCCTTTATCTGAGTCACTCTAAGTTAATTCTGGACTTTTCCAAAATGCCATTATCTGGATGAATCATTTGTCAGGAATTGAAAAACACGGATACCAATTACCCGAATTCCAATGTAAACCATCCAACCATTTTTCACCATTTTCATAAAATGAACCCATAACAAGCAGGAAGCATATATAGGTCAGAAATCTATTTTTTCGGCGAACTTTAAGCGAAATACTAAAAATAATCATAAAAACACCTCTCTTGGTCGTCACAATTTTTACTTGAGTGATAGCAAAAATTATTTTTGCTTGGAGTGACAAAGATGTAAACGCCACACCATAAGAAGTTATAAAAACGCAAACGCATATACTTCTTTATTTATGCCGAACTGCGCCTAATTTTTTAAAATTAATGTTGTGTTCACCTCGGCATATTCGTATCTGGAAAAAATAGCCTCTTACCTCTACAGAATACAAAAACACCTCTCTCAAAAATCTCAAAAATCGTTTTCGGTCCGTGTTGTTGAAACTTAGACGAGTTCCTGCATCATTTCTAAATTCTTTGATAAAACAGTCAACTATAAGTTAGAAAACTTTTGTAGCCAGGAAGGACATCCGAGAAGTTAATTACAAATTAGCTTTTAAAAAACACTACGGTGGATATCTTGTTGGAATATATAATGCTTGGTCAGGGAGTGAATTTCTATATTACCTTGAAGGAAAGCACTTTCTACTCTATTCTTTTGCTAATCCTTTAATAGCCACCTTCAGCTGCAATCTTCTCTATTATGCTGATTTTAAATCATATTTAGGCACAATGAAAGTTATTCCCTAACTATAACCATGCAGGAATAAGGTGAAATGACATGACTAGGACCTCGATCCTATGCCGAGAGGGCAAAACTCATCGACATTATTCACTAACCAGCACTGGCTCGCCGATCTTCTTTGCCCACAGGTCCTGAGCTTTTCTCGTTGCACCTACTGGGACGTTCATGTTGGCCTCCAACTCTGGAAAGGCGACTTTAGATGTTGTGCCAAGGTTTGGCTGTTCGAAATGGACCAACCTATATACTCCTTGCGCTGGCTATCCGTTGCTAACTTGAGGAACTCCGGTGTATCAGCCACCTTGACTTCAGCGTCCTCGTCTTCAACGCCACTCGCAACTGTAAATTAAGTTGGGCTAACAGTTGGATCTTTGGACTGGCATAGCAACAGGAAACTCATTTTTTCGTCACATTTTTCCTTTGAAGTTAGAACTTGCAACGTGAACTGGTCGCCGTAATTTAGCTGGCAATTCGAGAACATTTTCAGAAACTCATTGCCAAATACGGTAGCTTTTTCCTGAGATCGCTTATTACTGTTAAAGTTTAAAATTTATGGAGTGGAAACTGTGGTCAACAAGTTTTTATGCCTTGTTTTCAGTCGTTTTCCAGAGCGAAAGTCCTCAGTTTTTGCCAAAATGCGTCGTACAGATGAAAAATAATGGAAATCAGTTGTGCGAGAGAAATCGAAAAAATAAAAAGAAAATTTGTGGCAGCCATTTCAGTAGCACCAATCATATTGGGTAGCCTGGGTGCTGATAGCTTCGAGAAAGGTACAGAACTGCAACGTGTTCAACCCGCGTTTCCTTTTCCGTATTTCCAACTGTGGTTTCCGCCCGTCTTTGAGCGTTCCGCTCCGTATTTCACGCTCCGTTTTTGGAATGGGTACTGCGCGAAGCGCTCATCTGCTCGATGATTGGATCGGTGTTAACTGAAGGTGGAATGCGAAATACGTAGCGGAAGCCAGGGAATAGACGAAAACCGCAATAAAGAATGCAGAAACGGAAACTGCACCTCTTTTGTCACAGAATAAAGCAACTGATTGGTGCTGTGTACCTAGACTGCTCGGTGGTGAACTAATCCGTCTCTCCACCATCGCAGCAATTGCAGGACTGTTTAAGTGAGAAAACTTTAAGATAGAAGATATGAGTCTGTGCTATGTTTTGGTCAGTGTTTGAACACCTGTTCTGGCCTGTAGCTTTATAAGCATGCTCACAAGGAAACTGTCTGAACGGTAGGCCGGAACGGCAAGAACGAATGCTATAGGAGGAATCTACGTCCTCCAAATAATAACAGAACATGTTTTGTTTTTACCGAATCCTTGAGGTAAGCGAGAAGAAGGGTGTAATGGGGTCCGCAGCGTCGAGCTTACCACGGCTGCGCAAGGAACATGTGTAGTGCGGTACACCGCATTACATTACACCCTCCTACTCATTTGTCTCAAGAATTCGGCAAAAACAAAACATGTTATGTTTCTACTTGGAAGTCGGATATTTTTCCTGCAGTATTCGTTATTGCCGTTCCAGCGTACCGTTGAGACAGTTCCCTTGTCAGAATACTGAAGCTGCTGTCCAAGCGGAAGGCTTCGACGAAGCAATTAACAGTAGCCAGATGAATTTGTAGCGCAGCCTCCACATGATACGCGTCAGAGAAAGTGTCACCTTCGTGGTATATTAACCCTAAAACCTAGCTAGAGCAATAAGAGATTACAGGGTGCGTAAAAATATCGATGCACTGAACTTAAGCGTTAGAAATGACAACACATAATAAAATTTAACAAGTTTACATACAAAATGTCAGCAATGATCTAGCGAACAGAATAGCCTCACTTGTATTTTATATGGGCTTCTTTGCTGCGAATGCAGGGGCGAAAACGACGAGGATAGGCATCGACGGTGCACCGCCAGTAGTCCACGTCGATTTCGTTCCATGCTTTGACCAAATCATCCTTCACTGACTTCATACTTTTTGGAAAGTAGCGCAAGCCTTGTTCTCCAAAACATTCCATATAGACTATCAATGACGCAATACGATAGGGAGTGTATATCAGAAAACTGTGTTGTATGTCCCTACAATAAGTTGGGGGATTGCGCCAAAGCTGGTGCAGTGTATCAACTTGAATGTGGGACTTGCAATCAAATATTCATCGGGGAAACCGGAAGGGTACTGGCAGTTCGCATTAAAGAACACCTGGCTAGTAAAAGGCGTGGTATTTTATCCAGTCCGTTAGGCAAGCACAGGGTTGAGGGGCATGGAGGAACCGACTTTGATGTTAAGTGCACGGTTCTGACGCTTGAGACCGACATTTCGTCTAGGAAAGCGTTGGAAGCATTCTGGATTTCCGCAAGGAATCCAGCACTGAATAGTCGAAATGAGTGTCCCTCGATTACTAGTGACTTCTTGCCATTCCTTTCGCATTGTGAGCTATAGAATGACCGGTGGTGACATGAGTGTCCTTACGAATGACACTGGTATACTCAGTATAATCAGTGCGAATGACACAGTATGTCTCAGTCACCACTCGACTACTAACGGCAGCGGTAGCGACGTCGCTCCGCTTCAACGGTGGATCAGCGGGTGAGTTTATTTTTCATGCATTGGGTTTTTCGTTTTGGCACCTAGGACGATGTCGGAAAGGGGGGGGGTAAGGCGCTTGGTCGGGTAAGTAACAAATCTAAAGTCTTGAATCACTTTTAGGCCTCTGAAGACGACGAACAGGTCGAAACGTTAGGCCGCTCAGTAAAACTGATCCACCTAACCTCGTTTGGCACAGCAGTATTGATAGACTAAGAAAAATGCCGAGGTTTTACGAAGAGAGAACTTGGAGATTCCATATAGAGTAATTTAGCAGATTAAAATACGGTCTATACAGAGGTCATTCCTCTGCCGAAATGAAGTCCTTCAAGTAGGCGGCGGCACCAGTCCTGAACAATCCTCGACTTTGCGCAGGAGTCTAATCCTGCTGGAAGACCTACGGCTTACTCTCGAGGTGATTCGAAGCAAGGAACAAGTTGCTTCCTTAGGACATCAATACAGATAGTTCTATCTTCACTCCTGTATCCACGAAAACGAGATACGCTTGTGACGAATGCACAAACCATGACACTGGCCGGATGCACCTCCCTTGTAGCGAGCCTTCCGCCAAAATTAGCACTTTGGAGGTCCTTGAAGAGTATGTGACACTTTTACGAGTTGAATGCACAAAAGTATCAAGTCATTGAAGGTCAAGGTATAGAACGAAATCGACGTGGACTACTTGCGGCGCACCGTTGATGCCTTTCCTCGTCGTCTTCGCCCCTGCATTCGCAGCAAAGAAGCCCATATAAAATACAAGTGAGGCTATTCTGTTCGCTAGATCATTGCTGACATTTTGTATGTAAACTTGTTAAATTTTATAATGTGTTGTCATTTCTAACGCGTGGGTTCAGTGCGTCAATACTTTTTACGCACCCTGTATGTTGAAGGTGTATAAGAATGTGTGTTTGCAACAAATAAACGGGTATGTGTAACAGATCATCTATCCAAATCTTATTGCTTGAAAAGATGCTTAAAGGAGACTAGCACTGATGTTGTTGGGAAGGATTTTGCATACAGTTCACGTCCTTGTTGTCATAATCTCATCATTTATAGCTTTAGATGATTTTTAATTGTTTTTGTTTCTCCTTACCTTCGTGGTTGTTCATGAACAAATAAACAAATAAACAAGGAGGGAGATAAAAGATGAAAATTCGAAAGGATAAAGAAAAAACCAAATAACCATTTTCTATTATGTCTGCTTTCTTGTCCCGCACTCCGATTTGACGGTGCTTTTGACCTCTTCGGTTCTTTCTTTCGTGTTCCGTCTTCTTCAAAGAAAACCCGCACAATCCGTTGCCAACAACCCTTCATTCAAGGAATGGATATTTTGTGTGTGCTTTGCTGCAGTAGATATGCTAGCTGCAACGAGGCACAATACGGGTTGACGGTACATAGTGCTTTTGCTGGTAGGCTTGCATATTTTTGATATAGTGCCTGCCATTGAATAAAAAATCTCACTTTCCTAGCGGATTCTCACCACACGCTAGAGCAGTGAACTCCACTACAAAAGAGGCAGGAAAAATTCATCGCCTTAAGGCACTCTCCCCAGCTCGTATTGCGAAGTTATAAAACCCTTGAGCGCACGCACGACTGCATCCTTCCGAAATTTCCTCGTCCTTCCGAAATGTGGGAAGCTGTGAGTGGGTGCTTTCGCGAGAGGAAAGACGAAGGTCAAGAATGGAGTCGGAGAAGAAGACAGAAAAATCATGATGGATATCGAAGATTATGGAAAAAGGCTCAGCGCTGCCCCTAAAAAATACAATTTTTCGCCAAATTGGTCACGCTTATAAATTTCTAGACAAACGTGAAGCCTCTGTCATCAAAGTGGACGTCCTCCAAATCGAAACGAGCTTCTTACAGGTTAACTACAATACCTCTTCTGTCTTTTGATTTTTGGGCGAAACAGACGAGAAAAAAACCGCCGCTTTCGCCGCTTTTCCATAACTCCCTTCGAAGTAACTTGATCCGAAAATAACTGCAGCAATTCGAATCCATTCTGTATGTTCTATCCAGTAATGTATATTAGGTTGATTCATATTTGCTGAAAAAGTTGGTTCGGTGACCTCTATAGTAATCGCTCCCAGGGACTATATCTGCTAGCTGGTCAGAATAAGCTAATTTCTAAGTAAATGTCTCGTTTATTACCTGTAGCACGGTTTACACGGTGCACTTTTTTTAGCAAAAAATGCTGACCATCACGATCTACTTCTTTGTAAAATCTTCCTCATCTAGACCGCCAATTTTTAGAAATCATCCGATTTCATGGACTCCCACTTGCTCTCGGTTTCTCGGTCTATTCCAGACAAAAATTAAAAGACGGGAGCTGTATTGTACAAACTCAAAACGATTGGAATCATTTTTTGTCCAAGAAAAAATGATAACTTCATTAAAATTTTTGAATCAACTGTGTGAATGCTGCTTATGTAACGCATTAAAGTGATGTTATCTGTGTTTCTTACAATTATTTTCGTCTTATCGTCTACAGCCGTGAAGCACCGTGCAAACAGAAATCTCTCTATCAGTCGAATAAAAATTGCGACGTATTGGACGAGGGCATGACTCATTCTCTTCTTTTGGCATTAGACATTTGCTGCCTTTCTGTTCTTTAAAACGGACTTAATGCTATTATTTTCCCTAAAAAATAAGAATTTTATAAAACATTAGACAATGCGCTCCCTTATTGTGTAGGAAAATCAAAACCTCAATTATAGTCATGCCGACGTTTGTCTTGAATAAAAAATTGTTCTTACCTTTTTGGAGAGTCTCTAGTTTAATGCGGAAGGTGATCGTTTTAGATTTTCAGTCTGATTTCAAAAGCTTTAGACTTGTTTAGAAGAGTGTCCGATTTAGCGTGGAAATGGTATAACTCACGTACGAGTACGAATAAATAAATATTTTACCCGACCGCTCTATTCACCTGATCAACTGAAACCTTCCGTAACTCCTACTAGAATTAGAAGATGAAAGGCACCTACCAACGTTCGAGTGTCCATTAACAACAGTCAAGTCTGCGGTTTCGGCGCCTTCCGCGAATGCAATGACGGCTGTTAGAATTGTACAAATTGTCAAGTTCATCTGCAAATGGAAGTGGCTCAATCTTCGACCCATCCTCCATGAATCAGCACACTGAATACTCTTAAAGGATGGAGAAAGAGCTGCGTGAAACGCTTTGGAACTTTAAGGAAAAACTTGCAAACTGCCGAGCAACCACAGCAGACTGGACCTCATCAACAGCAGATTAACGCGAGCGTTCACAACTGCGGATTAAACGAAGCACAGAACTCGGCCATGGCGACGGAACCCGCCAAGGTCAGCAATTCGGAGACCAAAAAATTGTTTCAGAGCAATACCAAAAAGGGCAAGGGTTCGTTTTCCGTTTTCGGACAGCCTAAGTAATCGATCGACCTCTACCGCTGTATGACTGACTGATGGTGAGGTAATTTGCAGGTGATTATTAGACATTACTGGATAGGACTTAAATTTGTGTGCTGCTTTGTTATTCACCATCCCCATTATCATTAGCGTCTGTCCCGCTTGGTGGCGGGGTCCGCTCTTCTGGGGCCGTATGCTCGTGTTCCCCCGTTGGGGGAGATCCAACCAATATCAACATATCTTATCACTCCCCAATCTTCCATCGGGGGAGACTCGAGGAAGACGAGCACAGGGTGTGGTGAGGCCAATTCTACCGATCAAACGCTTGATCGGGATGGACATCAGCTATTTTTAAGACCGAGTGCAACGTGTCTAGCCAACGTTGTTCCGGGCGTCTTCTGGGCCGCTTTCCAGGAACTTCAAGATTCAGGCCAATCTTACAGACGGTGTTGCCATTACCGCGGATGACGTGGACGTTCATATAGACGAGCATCGGGCATCTTGTCGGCAATCGGGGCGGCACCGAACCCTCGCCGTTGGGCCGCGTCCGCATGGTGTCATTGTGAACGCGGCCCAATCGTATTACTCCGGCCGTCTACCTGATCATTTTCGTCCCCAACGCACTGAGGCTGCCTTCAATTTTCCTACTTTGTTACCAAATCTTAAACAATAATATTTAATAATAATTTAGCGTTTTCATAAGCTCTTTTCTCTAGGTCGGCACGCAATTACTCGGTCAAGCATTCTGTTTTTAACTGCATATCATATATTGAGTGCCTCACGGAATCTGTCACTAGTAGATTATGATGCGACGTATCCCACTTAGGTTAGATCACTCAAACGTCATCGACCGCTAACTCAATTATACAGTAGCAGATAAGGCCTCGTCGAGTACGAATACAGCAACAATGTCAACGATAAGCAGCAGCATCCTATGAGCTATCGTCTACTACGAATTTCTGCGAGGCCATTCCGCAAGGACTGCAGCCTCCAACATCTTCGATGCATTCAAGGAGGAAGTGATGCACTATTCCACAGTGCCCTGTTGGTATCAGCGCTTCAAGGCTGGAAATATCTCTCTCGAAGTTCGACCTCGTTCCGGACGCCCCTCTGTTGGGCTCAGAAGGCATCCTTTACTCGGAGTTGCTGGATAGTGAGACAACAGTCACAGCATCTGTCCACGCTACGCAACTCCAGAGCTTGATTGACGCCATGCGCCAGAAACGTTCAGAACGGAAAAATGTCTACCTGCTGCACGACAACGCGCGTCCTCATGCCGCAAAAGTGAGTCGCGAGAAAATCCTGGAGTTTGGCTGGAATGTTCTGCCCCCTCCAATGTACTCTCCAGACCTCGCTCCTTCTGACCACCTGCTCAGAGCTCTGAAGCAGCATCTTCGAGGTAGAGAGTTCGATGATCGACGTCAACTGGAAATGGAGGTTTCTGAATTCTTTTCCTCGCAGCCCTCAGAATTCTGACGGAAAGGAATTGAAAGGCTGCCTGAAAGATGGAGCAGGATATTGCCCTTGGATGGTGAATATATCGTAGACTGAGTTTTTGTTTTGGCAAATAGTGACAAATTTGAATATTGTTGTGCTAGTGTTGCAAGACTTTTCGATTAACCTAATAATCGCACCTCTTTAATTATTTCGTTTAATTCTGATTAAAACCTATGAGTCTGCGCGTGGAAGGCTCTTTACTTTTGTGTCGAAAAAATTAATTATGTTGTATAATACAATGAGCTGCCTTCATTTTTATAATTTATGACTTCAAGGTTTATATCTAGACCAGACAGAGTAAAAAATTGTGCTCACTGTCGTGTGTCGTGTCTCTAATCCCAGCGTATATTATATTTATTTTAGTTGGTATATTTTATTATTTTATTGTAAAGCATATTAACGTGCTCAATAAAGTCGTACTATACAATACCGCTCGCGCCGCACGGTCAAAAGTGGGCAAAAAAACGCAAAAATAGCGTCGCAAAGCGTCGCATGATCATAACTCCTTCAGTTTTAGGTTTTTTGAAAAAAGGTTGGAACCATTCAATTCGTCTCTTCGACAAATATGTATAAAAATATGTATAAAACTTTACCGGAACACCCATATTTTCGCTGTGGGTGGTCCAAAATTGACTGGACGGGCGGTTACAGCAGCTTATTTCCCAGTTTATGCGTGCTTTCGGAGTATCTCAATCATGGCGTACGTCGCCAGTGCTCTGTCGTGCCAGGAATGCCCCAAGAGTGGGCCGTGCATAATACACACAGAACCTAACCTATCAATCGAATGGGCGAGCGCATGTCCCCTGCGCTTTTATCTTCTCTCACTGGGAAATGCGAAATCCTCAAGAGTATTTCGAACCGTTTGGAGAAGGTTCTCAGAAATTTCCAGTCATCACACTCAGGATTAGTTCCAATCTGTCACAGCGAAACTTTGGTGTGCGCCGTGTACAACGCGTACAAAGAAGAACCTTTCAACCGAGGGAGGGGGGGGGGGGGCAGCTTGTAAACTGAGCGTTTAGGGAGTTTTATCAGAAATGGACAGCCTTAGAGCATCTCGTTTATAAGAAATGTCTTGCCGCCCTACTAAGGAGTTGCTGTAAGGCTGTCCAGCTAGCCTTTGGAGTGCGCCGTGAACAATGCATACAGAATCGAACCTTCAATCGAGGGGGGGGGGGGACAGCTTGTAGACTGAGCGTTTGGGGAGTTTTGTCAGAAATTTGCAGCCGTCCTAGTCACGAGTTGCTCTAAGGCTGTTCAGAGAGCCTTTGGAGTGCGCCGTGAACAATGCATACAGATGTGAACCTTTCAATCGAGGGGGCGACCGTTCGTAAATTGCACTCACTGGCGTGTTCGGAGCGCAATAGCTCTGTCAAGTTGGAACCTTTCAGGTTGCAGCTAGTAGGTTTTGTAGGCAGTCGCGCGGTCTGTTAGTACTCTAAAGTAGAATGGTTTAGCTTGGGAGTGGGCAATGTTATAGGGGTGCGAAAATGCAGATGAGGCTTGTGTGAAGCATTTTTTACCGAATTCCATGGACCACTGCGAGAAGATGCGGAGAGCTAACGCTTTAAAATGTAAACGTGAACAGAGCGCTTAAGGCTTTGCGATGGTATGCTCATAGCTCCTCAGCTGCCTAAACTGCCTTAGCCTCGGCTGGCGTTTTAGAGCGGCAAAAGCTAGCGGTTAGATTTTCTTGCGCTCCTACTTGCCCAGATTTGAGTCTTCGACACTCGCAATGGCACCGTTCCGTTCAGCATGAAAAGCGCTATCGAACGGTATCAATTTCGACCGATTTTGGAATCATCAACTTTTTGACTGTTTCGCATAGAGGAGAGGCCGCTGCGGAAGGACGATGACGTCATCGAAAAATCGATGTCTTCGAGTTGGGCCATGCTTGATACTATTCGATAGAGCTTTGCATGCTGAGTTGAATGGTGTCATCTACAGTTGGAAAAACTGTAATCTGGGTGAGAAATAGCGCGGAAAGCGTCAGCCGTTGTTGCGCTAAATGGCACGCAAGGACGTGTTCGGAGCACAATAACTCTGTCAAGTTCGAATCATTTCGGCTGCAGCTTGTGGGTCTGGTAGGCAGTAGAACGGTCTATTGTAACACTAAAGTAGAATGGCCTAGCTTAGGAGGGGGCGATGTTACAGCGGTGCGAAAATGCAGATGAGGCTTGTGTGAAGCATTTTTTCCGATTTCGGTAGACCACTGCGAGAAGACGCGGCGAGCTAACGGCATCAGAATCCGCACGCGAACAGAGCAGTTAAGGTACTTTACGGCGCCGGGATCAAAACTTCTCAGCTTCCTAAACTGCCTTAGCCCCATCTGCCGGTTTGGGGCGGCGGACTTAGCAGTTGAAGTTTCCTGCCCTCTTACTCGCGCATATTAGGGTTTCCGACACTCATGGTAACCTTTCGAATGGTGTCACTCTCGACCAATTTCAAAAAAATAGATTTTTCGACAGTATCGAGGATGTTGGACGAAGTTTGCACGAGGAAATTTGGCCAATTTCGAAAATACCGGTTTTCGATGACGTCATCGTCCGCGCAGCTCGGCCTAAAGCACCGAGGATGTGGGTCCAAAATGGTATCGTCTCCTCCAATCAGCTGGCAGCGCAGCTTTTAGCAGTCGAGGGTACCGTTCAAACAGCCGTCTCTGCGCTTTTCCGTCACGCACTCGCTGCGCTGTGCGATAGAACCAACCTTTTGGCTCTGGGCCTCCACAGTGCACTGGAAAACAACCCATCATTTACCGTTCGCCAGTTGCTAGGCAGAAATGACATTGCCGGCTCTTATATGGGCAACAATATAGTTCAAATTCATCGTTGTATGGCTATCCCGTCTCAAAATCTTCGCCTGGTCCCATTCAATGACACTTGCTTCTCTAAACCTTTGGTAGACGTAGCCTTGCCTAGTGGACCTACATTGCGCTCCTTCATCGATCCTACCACCGTGATAGTTTACCCGGACTCGGCACCTGCTCCATGTGCTTCGGTCCGCCGCTTCTTCTTTCATCAACCAGATGGGATCCACATCTTTGACCCCTCCTCTGGAAGTTTCGAAGTCTATCCTCAATCGCGTTTTCAGGAGCTTGTGTTGCCAGTTGACATAAACGTCTCTTTAATTGCGCTTCCGTTGACAATCTTTCATAACCTTGTTTTAACGAACTTAAGCGAGTTGGTTCAGAACCATCAGTGGCAAGAACTATGGTCCACCGTCGATCATGCACAGTTTTTTCAGAATGCCTTGACCGGCACAACATCGCGTTCAGCCATTTCTTCTGAAGCATCTCCAGTTTCTTCCTTTTGGCCTCTCATTTTTGGCTCTTGGTCCCTGTTTGACGTTTGGATAACTGCCTGCTGCGTCGTGCTTTCAGTGCGACTGGTGAAAACCGTCTTGATCTTATATTGCAATTTGTACTATCCGGGCTGCTGGCCCCGTTTCAAAGGACTGTTATATTCTCCTCACCGCCCGTGTGACACACCCGATCCCTTCGTAACGCGATCAACTCACGTGTCTCCTCCAACTCCGTCACGACTTGTCTCGGATGACATCGAGCTCGCCCGAGTGGAGATTGACGCAACTCACGTCTGGCCACCGCGTGCTTCTATGACACCAGTAAAGGTCCTAGCTTTTTCAAATACCGAACGATTCTTTATTGCTCAGATTCCAGTGAGAGTGAATGGAGTTCATGTTCTCGCGCTGATCGACACCGGTGCTTCGATAACTGTTACCACAGCAACCTCTGCGGCCCTGTTTGGCGTTTTTCACTTTTCCGACAGCGGCGTGGTTTCAGCGGTAGGGATGGCAGGGATCCCAATTCGTCTACTTGGGTGGGCCAATTTACATTTCGACATTGGCTCGCTGTCTTTTGACCATCCCGTTTATTTCACAAAGGCCGCATGCGTAACGTCAGCAGCAGATTCATACAACATTATAATGGGTAACGATCTACTACGTAAATTGCCTCCCTGGACAATTAACTATGCGAATAACACCTTCACCATGGCCGATGGATAAGGATAAGGATAAAGGACGGCGTTACTCAATCCCTTCTGGGATGCGCCAGCGCATTCTACTTCTACGGGATGTCGTGGAGGCGACATGAATGCGTATTTGGCCATACAATGACTTGCGGTGGCCAGCCGATGAACAAGTCAGCGCTCTATCCTTCCCAGACAAGTCTGGTACCAATTCACCGACCCCGGAGGGATGGAAGGCTTGGTTGGCCTGGGCGGGAAATCCGAACCAGGAGCCTGGTATCGGGTGCACGCGACAGTCGCGCCTCCTCCGACTGCGCTACACGCGCCCATGGCCGATGAGCAGGTTAAAATCCTGTGTGCCTTTCCTGCAGAATACAAAACAGCCGATCTCCGGTTGCCGGTGCGAGTGGCGGAAACAACTGTGCTACCTCCTTCGTCGGAAACGCTAGTACCATGTGTAACCGAGGGCGCTAGTGGCTATCCGCTTATGCTGGTATCACAAAGTGAGCGGCTGGCAGAAAGATCTATTATGGTGTCTCCAGCAGTAATTACGGCTGGTGCTACTAAAGTACTAATCGCTAACCCTTCTTTACACCCAGAAGTACTGTACAAAGGTCAAAGTATATCGTTTGCGGAACAATTATACGAGATGGGCCCTGGTTCTTTAATCACGTCTCAGCCGCACATCGGGTCATTTCCCTTTGTTGGAAACATGACGGACGGGGCTGCCGGCCCCCAGACAGAGGCTTTGTTTGAAGCGATTCCCGTAGACCTCTCACCGGCCGAGGTCTCAGACGACGAACGCGTCCTGTTAGCCAACTTGTTTTACGAATTTCGGGATCGCATATCGTCCAGTTCTTACGACCTGGGCTCGTACGACGACTCTGAGATCGTCATAAAAACGACAACAGACGTTCCTACTTACCGTTTCCGGCCACCGCGCATTCCGATTAAATTTCAAAAGGAACTCGATGAGCACATTAACAAGCTTTTGAAGGCCGGAAGAATTGTCGAGAGTGATACTCCGTGGGTTCATAATACCGTACTGGTCAAGAAAAAGGACGGTTCACTACGTGTCTGTCTGGACTTTCGACCGCTTAACGAGGTAACCATCCCAGATCATTACCCACTACCGCGAATAGAGGACTTGTTGTCCAAAATCGCAGGCCATCGGTATTACACCACGCTCGACCTTGCCTCAGGTTATATGCAACTCCTTTTATCACCAGAAAGCCAGGAAAAATGCGGTTGGGTTACACACAGGGGGGTATACCAATTCGTTTACTTGCCCTTTGGTTTAAAAAACGCCGGAGCATATTTCTGTCGAGCTATGTCTAGAATTTTAGCTGGGTTAGAAGGAAATTGCCTCGCTTATCTATCTCTTATCTCCTTGCCCATCCCCCAAAGTCTCCACGTATATCGTCCAAACACGCAGCGTTATGACACACCAGCGTCTCTATGCAATATAGTTACTGTTTCGATTACCTATTCGGTCAACTTTTTCGGAGCCCGCTACGAAAACAGAACAGAGACGCACCAGGTGGTTCCCCTGGAAGCATGTAAGCTCATGATCCAACATCATAAATGCGAGTTTGGTACGATGATAGGGTCAGGTAACGTATGGTCCACAAGCAACCCAATAACTGTCGACTGGCCATCCGCCCCGTTTGGGTGCTGCACGCTGCACACGGTTACTGTCTCCAACTGCGTTCTCTTCGCTACCACGGTACACATGCGCCATGGAGCCGATTTTCCAGACTCGCCAGTAGGCAATCTTCAGAAATGCAGCTATGAGACAGGGAGCTGCACACTCCAAGATGGTTCCGCTCTTCTATGGACACCGAGTAAGGAAGAGCTTTGTCGCTACGTCTACGTCACGAAGATGAAAGGCCACATGATGGGCGACGTTTGGATAAGCGATTCCAAGGAATTCGCACTGTCGTGGCGTGACTCTAGTCGCCGTATCCAAGATTGCGCCAAGGATCTCATTATCTCGGACCAAGGATACGCTCTTGCCCCAGTTACTAGGGTTCCTCGTGCGGCTAGCCACAAACTTCGTCCAAAATCTAGGGGTTATTTGGGGCGCTGATTACGAATCCGACGTTCGTTTTTGAAAATTCCGCGGACTTGAGCAGATTACTTCCCGTGGTATGAGCGGTCCCCTTCCGTAATCGTCCAATGTACTTCGGCATCGTGTTCGGCACCCCGAACAAGTCCTCGACCCTATATGAATTTCGAGCAAAATCGATGATCCTGACCCGACCACCATCAGTTATCCAGAAAAAATCCAAAACCTACCGAAGTCGAGATTTTCAAAAACGGACGTCGGATTCGTAATCAGCGCCCCAAACAACCCCTAGACGATTTTGGACGCAGTTTGCACGAGGAAATTTGGCCAAATTCGAAAATATCGGTTTTCGATGACGTTATCATCCGCGCAGCTCGGCCTAGCGCGCCCACGCCCTCGATGCGAAACAGTCAAAAAATAGATGTTGCCAAAATCGGTCAATATTGATAGCGTTGATAGCGATTTTCAAGCAGAACAGAATGGTACTATTGGGAGTGTCGAATACCCAAATATGGGCGAGTAGGAGCGCAAGAAACTCTAATCGCTAGCTTTCGCTGCCCTAAAACGACAGCTGAGGCTAAGGCAGTTCAGAAAGCTGAGGAGTTCTGAGCACGTCATCGTGAAGCACCTTAAGTGCTCTGTTCGCATACGCATTCTAAAGCCGTTAGCTCCCTGCTTCTTCTCGCGGTGGTCCACCGAAATCGGACAAAATGCGTCACGCAAGCCTCACCTGCATTTTCGCACCCCTATAACATTGCCCACTCCCAAGCTAAGCCATTCTACTTTAGAGTACTAACAGACCGCTCGACTGCCTACAAAACCTACTAGCTGCAACCTAAAAGGTTCCAACTTGACAGAGCTATTGCGCTCCGAACACGCCAGCGTGTGCAATTTGCGAGCGGACGCCCCCTCGATTAAAAGGTGCGAATCTGTATGCATTGTTCACGGCGCACTCCAAAGGCTCGCTGGACAGCCTTAGAGCAACTCCTGAGTAGGGCGGCAAGACATTTCTGATAAAGGAGGTGCTCTAAGGCTGTCCATTTCTGATAAAACTCCCCAAACGCTCAGTTTACAAGCTGCCCCCCCCCCTCGATTGAAAGGTTCTTCTTTGTCCGCATTGTACACGGCGCACACCAAAAATGAGTTATGATCATGCGACGCTTTGCGACGCTATTTTTGCGTTTTTTTCGCCCACTTTTGACCGTGCGGCGCGAGCGGTATTGTAGGACTATGAAATGAACTATAAGATATGCTCAAAAAAAGAATTTTCGTTTGCTTTAAAGGGCAATCGCAGTGCATAGAGAGCTTTGTAGGGATAATTTTGGACATGTTATTAAGACTCGACCTCATTGTTCCTCAAATTCTGATTTTTTGTAGAACTTTACTAGTCCAGTGATCTGATTTCAACCGAAGGTTTGTAAATAATGCTAGAAAAAGAGGGCCTATGAAAACCAACATTGACCCGCTGCAAGGTTGAAAAAGGTTTCTTGAATGCATGGATCAGTTTGTAGCCCGTCGTTGGGAATAATTTGGTCATTAGCGTACTAATTTAATTTATCTAAGGCTGTTGAAGGGTTGCTGGAAAGCGGTAATTACGAAATTATTTTTATGTAGTTATGGCCCGTCGTTGTTTCCGTGCAGTAAATAGCAGTATTCTCCACCCGGACTTGCAACTCGTTGTCATAAGATTTTAGGAAATATTAGAAGTCTGAATTTTCCTAAAATATGCATATTCATCCGTTTTGGAATGTGCCATATATTCTACCCTATGGTATAGTATGTCAACCGATGGAGTAGCTATGCTTTTATCTTTCCCAGACAAGTCTGCTATCAAGAACCTGGAAGCGGCGAGAGCTGACAGCGCTTCTTTCGACTGTGCGCCCAATGCATGAGAGAACAAATAACAAATGATGGTGCCGAGAGTTGCCGAGAGTCGTCATAGGGAAGAGCGCGATCGACACCATGTACCAGGCTGTCCAATAATTCCTGTCTGAAAATTTTCAAAATGCTATAATTTTCCTTAGAAGTGTTATAATATCAGACAAGTGTAAAAACCTTCTAGAAGGTTCTCCAGGGTTCCACGCTAGGGGTATATACAGGGTGCGTAAAAAGTATTGACGCAGTAAATGGCGGTTGTGGAAATAGTAATGCGCAGTAAGCTTTATAATATTCACTTGAGAAATATGGAAAATGATCTTGCAAACACGATAGAATAACTCGTAATTGACATCGGCTCCTTTACTGTGAATACGGGAGCGAAAACGACGGAAAAATTCATGAGCACGCGCCGCAAGTACTCGCTTGGATTTCGTCCCGTGTTTTGAACAGGGTAGCCTTCTGCAACTGGCCACTTCTGTTGAAAGTAGCCCAGACCTCATTCTCCAAAATCGCCTAACAAGAGTAATCCAGCGGATTCACGTTTAAGCTGTGCTCGTCTGAAAAGCTGTCTACACCTTCGGGCGTTATCCGTTTCCCGTTATCGGACAGAGATTGATAATTCTGGATTTGAACGTTATCGTGCTTGGACATCTTGTAATCATAATCTGTTATGACAGAGCCGTGGCTGACGTTTGGGTTGCTGACCTCTTTCCTCATCAACCGTTTCGAACAGCGCCAAATTCTCTTGTTAAGGAAGTATTCAGCTGTCTGGGTAACATATAAAAAAAGAGCCACCGTAACGGTGACGATCATGTTTCTTCAGTTTTTTCGTGTTTTTTTGAGCACAATACAGACAACAAAAATTACACACAAATACTTTGAAAGGTTGAAAGACAGCGTCTAGCTGGCAGTACAAGCTAAAATGGACCAAGGTCGAATTCGTACGTTCGTGTACTACGAGTGGCTGCTGGGCAACGACAAGGGCACCGCGGTCGCCAACATCTGCAGAGCGTGCAAGGAGGATGCAGTCTCCCAACGCACAGTCAGGCGCTGGTTCAATCGTTTCGAGAGCGGCGACACGAGCCTCGAGGACAGGGACCACAGCGGGAGGCCTTCTACAGTGGATGATGGCGAAGTCCGTCGCTGTATCAAGGAGAAGCCGGAAGCCACCACCCGTGAACTGGCGACGACGCTCAGCTGCAGGAAGTCCACCATCCACAATCGACTCAACTTACTCGGCTACCACAAAGTTCTGGCCCCTTGGATCCCCTACCGTCTAACGGACGCCAACAAGCAGAGCCGCGTGGCCGTCTGCCAGTCCATCCTTCTTCGTCCGCATCGCAACGAGTTTCTCGGGGACCTGGTCACTGGGGATGAGAGCTGGGTCCTCTTCGACAACGTCGCCCGCCGTGCTGTCTGGATCCCGCGCGGAGAAGAGCCGCCGACCACGCCGAAAGCCGACCTGCACCCGCTCTGCTGCTGGTGGGACGCCAAGGGAATGCTGTACTTCGAGCTGCTCCCGCAAGGCAGGACGGTCACCGCCTCCACCTACACCGATCAGCTCGAGAAACTAGCCGCTGCCATCCGAGAAAAGCGTCCCCGACGGGCCTCGGTCCACCTGCTGCACGACAACGCGCGCCCCCACGTGGCGGAGACCCAGCAGAAGTTGGCGACGCTCGGCTGGGAGACGGTTGCCCATCCGCCGTATTCCCCGGACCTCGCCCCCTCAGACTACCACTTGTTGCGCCCGCTGAAGCACCATGGCCGGAAGAAAATTCACCAACTACGACAACCTCAAATCCGACGTCGAGGACTTCTTCGAGTCGCGGCCCCCGGAGTTCTGGGCGAAGGGCATCGGCGACCTGCCCAATCGATGGGCCACTGTTATGGATAACTGTGGTGATTATACTGTTGATTAGACTTGTTTTTCAATAAAGTTGAAAAAAAATTAAAAATGTTGAAATTTTCGGACAAGAACTATTGGACAGCCTGGTATTACTAGAGGAGAGGTGAGCGTGATGAAAGGTGACGAAATACAACTAGGAGAGGTGCGAACGAGACTAGCGGAGGGATCGAGCACAAGCTTGCTTGAGCAGCTTCCACACTGTATTGCCTTCCCGATGATAGTCGCACGAGGAGAAGACATTTCGTCGCTTTTGGGTATGATATGCAAATGTCGCCTCAACCCTTAGCAGATAAACGGATTCGTCCCAAATGTGTTTTGAAAGCACTTCATTCTCGCAATCAGAAGCACCAGGAATGCAAAGCTAATCGGAAGCTATAATAGAAGCATGACCAGCGGAGCTTGCTCCTAAAATGCGCTAAAACACTAACAGAATTTGCAACTTTATCATGATTCTTAAATAAAAGCGAATAGCGTAGGCTATCGAATAGTGCTCTTTCAAGCAACGACAAAAATCTTCGTAAAACCTTAATATTACAGAGCGAATAGCTGTTGTTGTATAACTGTTAAGAAATCAACCGGTTCACATCCACTCCCAGTCCTTCGGCAGCTGCCGAGGTAATGTCTTGCGTCTCGGATATCTGTAGTGAGCCAGCTCGAGGTCCTGGTAGGCGTCGGGCTCCTCGACGTCCTTTTCCGAAGGCTTCCGCATCCCTTTCTTCGTCTCACCTATTGCCGCAGACTGACCTTCCTTCTCAGCAGACGTGGTCTTCTGAGTTTCTGCTTCAGCTGGCACCTCCACCTGCGTACTGCCTTCACCAAGCGTGCTCAGCTGCGTGTTCTGCTCGCGTTGGCTGGGAAGATTTACCTGGGTGCTCTGCTCTCGTTCGGCCGACAAATTCAGCGGAGCTGGCTCTTTCAATGTCGACGGCTGAAGTGCGTTTGAAGAGAGCTCGGAACTGCGTCGCTTCTTCCTAAGACCACCCAGAAGCCTCCGAATCGCCGACTTGAAAGTCCACGTCTTGGACTTGACAGTTGACATCCCCTCGACCGTCCCTGGACCATGAAGGCTTTCCGACCTCGAGCTCTCGGCTGCAGCCCGCATCTGATTTCGCAAGCACCGAATGAACGTCAGCTGAACGATCATCAACAGGCAGATCGCGCCGAATAAGCAGATCAGCTTCAGGTAGGTGTGCATCCTGGAATTACACGGCTACTTCATGCCATTTTCACGTCAAACCGGCAACTTTTCAAATCAAATTGGACACCCAATAGGCAAGCTGGACCGAATGAACGTCAGGACGTATTTGAAGTCAAGCTGAACATCCTCCAAATCAAAACGAACGCCTTCAAGGTGCGGTTAGAGACTCTTTTATTTACACGGTTATAACGATTTCTGTTTAAGAAAAATTATTGTAACTTTCTTTAAAATCTTCAAATTACCTGCTTCAATAAGTGAACATGCTTCGAAAATTTGTAAAAATGATATATTTGTAGGTAAAATAATGAGTTAAATTTTATTTTAAAGCACCGAAAAAACAGAATCATTTGCTATATTAAGAAAAGAGATCTCGCCATGCACACGGCTAGATCTCTGCGATTTTTTTTGGTTCATAGTGTAAATGCTGTTTATTTGAAACAAGGCTTCTTGGACGTGTGTTTTTATAACTGTTCTTGTTATGCCGTTTACTTCTGCGTTGCTCCACACAAACATATTTTGTAGTATCAATCAAATTGAAATCGCTGCGATCTAGACATGACGTAATCTCTTTTTTCAATACAGTAAATGATTGCTGCCTTCCTGTGCTTTAAAAATGTAATCATTTATTTTAAGCTTAACTCATTATTTTTCCCTGAAAAAAATAAATAAAAATTACTAATTTTCGGAGGTTGCTTTCACATGTTGGGAAGATTAATTTCAAAACTGTAAAAAAATCAATTGATCTTCCTCCCACAAAAAATGATTTCAGCCGTGTAGTAGTCTCTAGCCTAATCCGAAAGACGCTCGTTTGAATTTGGAAGATGTTCAGCTTGATTTCAAGCACGTCAGACTTGTTTAGCGGGTGCCCAATTTGGTTTGTAAAGTATCCAATTAGAAAGCTGTCATAACGATGTATTGTTGCGATCAAAACTCTAGCGTCAAGTGGGACTCGAACCCCCACCACCCCCTCACTAGGCGGGAATGCTTTATGCCGTTACACCACAGGCGCTGTTTGATCGAACTCAACATCCTGACTTCATGGGCTCGATCAGCTCTCATCGTGTATTGGGATGAGCCAGCCGCTGACATAAGAATAAGCCATTGAGACAACCCCTGATGGTGTTGATAGAAGAGATTCAACTCCGCGACGAAGAGCATGTCGTAGAGTGTTCCAACTCAGTCAGTAGGAGGTGCACGTTCGAGATCTGCGCGGCGCTAGAGTTTTGACAAACATCGCTATAGCAGCTTAAAACTTCGATACCACCCACTTTCGTCCTAAAGCAACTAAACTGAACCACGTCGAATTTGATTTGAAAAGTGTTGAAATGACGTGAAGCTTTCTGTATTTAAGCGTATGACTGTGTCAGCTCAACCTGCACGAAGTGGCTAGAAAACTGTACTCACAGCAGACTCTTGTTTGCGTCTTTCCGTTTCTTCCACTAGAAATACAATTTGTCAGCCATAAAACAAAGACGTTTGGAGCAATTAAAAATGTGCTTCATTATGATGTTTTCCAAGCCAAAAGCAGATAGAACTAAAATAACAAGGCTGGTGTAGGACTGAAAGGAGACAGGGTTTAGGATCGGCATCCATAGGAAGAGGCTAGTCTTTTCTAGCTAAGAAATCGCGAAGAAAGGTGCGCTTACAGACTACAGGGTGGCCGATAAGTATTGTCGTCGCGAAAAACGTCATATTTTCGACAATACGCGAAATTTTTTTAAAACTACTACTCCTCAATATAACCAACAATATTTAGATTGGATTTCACGAGAATGCTTCGCAGTGACCTTCTTTGGCTTTTACGCAGGCTTCAAGTCTTGGCTTCACTGAGTCCACGGTGCGCCGCAGGTAGCTGGCGTCGATTTCTGCTCAGGCTTGATTAAGTTCTTTGCGAAGCTGGTCCAAGTTGGTGATGGATCTCTTCCTCAGCTTCCGCTCTAGGTATCCCCATGTGGCAAAATCGAGGGGATTTAAATCCGGGCTATTAGACGGCCACTGATCCTTCGATAGGTGTCCTGATAAGTTGGCGTCCAGATACGCAATCGTCGTCCTCGCTCCATGGGCAGGAGCCCAGTCCTGTTGAAAAGTGATCTCGGAATTTTTTTCATAGAAGAGAAGGGCTGCTTTCCTTAGAACCCCTTCTTGGTATGTTCCAGCGTTGACTTTCACATTTCTTTTCACGAAAACCAGCGGCGTCTCCTTGTTTGCTGTGATACCAGCCCACACCTCAGTCCTTTGGGAAGCAGCAATTTTGTAACGATCTTTCTCTTCCAAGTGTGTCCTTGATCGGGTCTGAGGCGCAGGTGATCATTCTGAGCATTGTGTGCGACTTCGACAGTGAAAATGTTCTCATCTATCCACAGCACATCTTCGACGCCGCGCACTGAGAAAAGCCGTAGCAGCCCCTTGCACTTTTTTCTCGGTTTTCCTTGACTGATTCTGTCAACTGCTGTCGGTTGAGCAGACGATAGCTGCAAAGCCCTAGTTCATTCTTAACAACTGGCTGGACAGTACAACGAGCAATTTCAAGGCTCTTTCCGTTCTTGTTAAGAGATATGCTGTCGTTTCTGTCGATTCTCTTCTTAATGATCGCAAGGTTCCTCCTTGTATTCATAGAACGAGGACGACCTGACTTTTCGTTTATGGTGACGTTCCCTTTCTCATTCCACTGCTAGACGATCTGCCGAACTGTTCTCAATCAAATACTGGGCTTCCTTGCAATGGCGGTGGTGGACTCTCTGTCTTCAGCGAGGCGGGCAACTGATTCTCGATTAGGGTACGGTCGCAAAGAGGCCACAAACAAAAATTTCAATATATCGCAAGAAATTGGATTGAATGTCGAAAACACTGAACGCAAAGACACGCGATTTCAAAAAAAATATAAGAGAAACAGGTGCGCGCAAATATCGCGGCAATACTTATCGGCCACCCTGTAGTTCTCTGTGCCGTCGTTTAAAATCATTTTCCTTCAATTTTAAAGAGCAGGGCGAGGCGTCCCTCTTAATAGGATGGATCCCAAACATGTATGTCAAAATTGCGAGTTCTAACCTATCAGCATGTACCATTTCGGATACTATAATAGATGGGTGCGTGAATGAAATGTTGAAGGTGTTGAGCCTCAGCGTATTACTGCTCTTGCAGCAGTCGGAGTGGTGTAGAAGTAGATTTCCCACTTCAAAAGAGAAGGCTGGGACGTTTAATTTACGCCGAAGGATTTTTTCATGCTGTCACACCATCGTCGTGAAGCCCTCTTATTCCCTTTCACAGCACATGTTTTAATAAATACATGGTGACAAATAATTCCTGATGGTAAGGGGCGCTTGCAGATGAAAAGAAGCTGTAGGTAAAAGAATTCATCACAGCATACAGCGAACCAAAAACGGATGCCAGCGTCATCGTCAACATCCGTAACAACGTCCACCACCGTCACTCTCACTATCTCACACCTAGCTGCAACCAACCGTCAAAAACACATGATAATGAAAGAACAGCAATGCTGCCAAATCATTCATGACCACCAGTGTTCGAAATCTTCAGAATATAGAAGGGACTGACTGACAAATCTTCTACTACTTACAGATGTGCAGATGTACATGTATTAGGTCGTTGCATATGAAGTGGCTGGTTTTGCTACCTCAATTTCTGGTCCATTTCCATGGCTACGAGTGCGTCCTTTGCAGGCACTGCATATAGCTTTTGAAAACGTAGAAGCTCCCCTTTCTTACGATTTACAGCCTTTGTGCCTCTTGCCGAGTTTTTGGCATCGTTTTTACTGTACAAATCAAAGTGATGTTCGGGTGCTCTAGCTGTATGAATGGGAAAGTGAACACAATGCCACGGCCACAGCTCGTACCATCAGTGCTGCATTTAGGGGGATGTCGCTAAGAAATGCACAATTCGACACTGGTTTGAAAGGCTTCGATCTGGAGATGAACGTCTCGAAGATGAAGACAGAGGTAGGCCGCCATCACTCCTTAACGACGACCAACTCAAAGCCGCGGTGGAGACGGATTCGCTTCAAACTGTGAGAGGACCAGCTCAGCACTTCCGCGTTGACGGCTGCACTATCAGCCGCCATTTAAATGCTTTGGGAAAAGTAAAGAAATTGGATAAATGGACCCTGCACGAACTGACTGCTGGGCAGATGCTGAAGCGCTACGACACCTGTGTTTTGTTAAGGCTGCGCAATCTAAGGGAGCCTCTTTTGGAGGATTGTGACATGTGAGGAAAAGTGGTTCCTTATGACATTTGTCGATGCCTGCACAATGGCTGGACAGGAATAAGAGTTCCAAAGAGATACCGAAACCAAGTGTCCATCCAAGCAGGACCATGGTGACCACATGAGGGTCAATGGCTGGTATAGACCATTAAAGCTCTTAAGGACTGGAGAGACTATCACAGCGGAGAATACAGTGCCGAAGTTGAAGTGCTGCACCAGAAATTGAAAACAGCCGGCTTTGGTAAATCAGAGAGGCCCAATCCTACAGCATGACAACGCGGTCGCACGTTTCAAAAAAAGAAGTTCTTGTCCAGGAACTGGATGAATTGGGATACGAAACTGTGCCATTCCCAGCATATTTACCAGATCTGTTCCCTACCGATTATCATTTTTTCAGGCATTTAGATCGTCATGTGAAGGAAAAAAATTCAGCAACCAAGATGAAGTCCAAAAATAGATGAAGTCCAAAAATAACTTCTTCTGTTTTATTAATTCCCGCAGTACTGATTTTTATAAGGATGGAATGCCTAAGATGTTTTCGCGCTGGGAAAAGTGTACTAATTGTAATTGTGCGTATCTCGGTTAATAAAATTGTCCCAAGCTAAGTTATGACCTGTCAAACTTCTCAGTCAAAATCGGTCATTTCATATGCAACCACCTAATGTCTTCAGTCGGTGTTGTCCGGTGGAACAGCTTCATCACTGGCTACAGTGTGAAGCACTGTAGCCAGTGATGGAGCTGCCAGCCAGTGTGAAGCACTGTAGCCAGTGATTGCGATTAAGGCATAAGATATGCATTTCGAGGGCGCCTCCTGCTGCGCTCTTTTTATGACCATCTGTTTTCGATACGTTTTTATAATAAGTCCTGATCCATCCTTGTCGGAGGTGGCGGGGAAACCAATGGAAAGACGAAGCCAGCTCAAACAATGTCTCCCGAGTATATTGCGAAGTAGGATGCTTTGTAGGCACGCGCCATGTGTAATCCTTGTGGAATAGTTGGCTTTCAATTCTGTGCCGATGTCTAGCATCGGTCACGGTCATGAAAATTTCCCTGCAGAACCCCTCCCTTCCCCCTTTGAAATGGCACCGGCACCACTCTAATCTAACAAGTCAGAAACAACAGAGCCAAACTTTGTGCTCGGCGGCAATTCAAGGTGCAAACCTTCACTTCTGAAATTTCAGTCTGTTACGGTGTGTTACGGTATGTATAGTAAGCGACACGGTAAAAGGTGATACGTCAGAACTCGTTCAGAATATGAGCTTTGCATACTTGACCTAAACAATTGTATTCACCATCACACGCTCCATCCGGCTAGCTATACACTCATAGTCTCCAAGGTCTCCACCCAAAGATCAACCCTTTCCTGTCGAGCCAAAGTTCATTCTAGGATCTCTGAATTACTTCTTACCTTCTTGCGATCGGTACTCTGTATCGGTGATGGTGAAACACCTGCAAGTACAAAGTGGATGTTGTTCCATAATTCCTATCTTCAGAAGAAAAATTAGAAATAGAGATGTTCACTGTTAATTCTACTGTGCGGGTCCGATAATGATTATATCCACCGCCTTCGAATTCAAACTAACGTGAGATAGGAGTATAAAGAGAGAAGTGGTTATCAACCCCTTCAGAGGATGTACATACCACGTGTTTTACTTCTACATTCAGTTGAGGGAGTAGTTTAAATGAGTGTTTGGCCTATTGAGTGGCCAGCAAGCGACAGCTTTGTATAATTTCAGGGAAGTTTTCCACCCGCTTACCAAGGATTGGATGATTTCGAGAAGAGCTGCAAAGAAGCCCTAGCCTTTCAACCCTTTCGGATTTCCAGTATGAGTGTTCATTGGTGCAACTCGCACACGCGCATACTTACCATGAGATATTTCGCTTTAAGGACAACTTCACGATGCACAGCTTCACGAAGCCAACATTCAACATGGGGTTTAAGGTCACCGTTTATAGATTTTTCTCGAAAGCACACCGAACCATCTCGTAAAGTAAATAAACAATTGTTGCCTCTTCCGTGTAGGATCCGATACCCGAAGGTATAGCAAACCGATGCTGTTCCAAGCGAATTGACAATTAATGGGCCCAATAGATTTTCCACCATTCCGAGAGTCGCGATTCAGAAGACGTGCCGTGGGTGTCGTCCAACGTGCATCGGTAGTAGTCAACTGGAACATTGCCGGCAAACACTATGACGTGTATTTCGGAATGCCTTGCGGAAGCAGCACGTAAACTATGAGCGTTTTGTTGTAATTAGATATACATGTGCGTTCTTACCAAGGCGAACAGCCACTCAATGCAGAATGACCCTCCCCCCCCCCCCCCCCAGGAGCGTTCTTCTAACCCTAGCCACGGGTTACTCGTTGATGAATTCAGCGCTAGAGCAGGGTGCAACCTAACCATCCCAAGTTCTGATGCAGAGTATCAAGTCACCGCTGCCCTGGTCGCCCTCGTGGCCCCATTCCCGGCTCATCAAGGCTAAGAAGTCCAGCCTTTCGTACGGTGGCTATCGGGGCGACACCGAATCTCTGCCGTATGTTGCTACTCGATCGCGTAACGCGCAGCTGCGACCGTCCACCGCAGCAACTTGGCTTCCATTAAACTGAGGCGCATTGCAATTTCTTTAGTCACGGGCCAGCATTCAGTTCCGTAAATAGCCAACGGTCGACTGCTACGTGGATCTTCGACTTTAGGTGCTCTGGTATCTTCTTTTCGTAGCGCACTCCCATAAGAGAGCGCCGTTTGGACCGAGCTGCACTCACGTGTGAGTTGTGAGTTTACTTCTACGAGTGTATTATCATCGGGCGTGACTGCTGATCCCAGGTATCTGAAAGCCGAAGTACGTGTTAGCCCGCCCCTTTCACGAGCCGCTTTGACCCCTCGATTCCTATACTTATGTCACGCCATCGCTCACCCCGAGCGAAGCCGAATGATAGGCTCCCATATCGACCCGTCGCTTCGCGCAAGCAATATGGGAGGCTTCGCTCGGAGTGAGCCGTGGTATGACATAGGCCTATAGGATGCTGAGCGACTTTGATGATTTAGCCCATTGAGGGTGTCTTGAACCAGGGTTCGACACTTTTCGATAAATTACACGCTGATGTTCCGCGGATCACACTGCAACGAATCTTCTCATTCTTACCATGTGTACAGTTCTTGTCTCGGGTTTCGTTGACAGCAGTATATGACGAACGGATAGTTGAGGTGGTGCTGGTTGACGTTTCGGACGTAGCGTAGTATTCCCTCCAGAGAGCTTTTGCGCGTCCTGTCCATAAGTTGAGCACCTCCCTCATGCAGTTGGTCCTCATTCTTCCTCGAAGAGAGCTGAGCGCACTTTGAATCGCGTTCTGTAATGGGAGCAAATAATTAGTGGAGGTAATTTCAGCTAAGCCAATTGTCCGAACTGCTGAAGCTGCTAGACATGTGATATCGTAAGCTTTCAAAAGCTCAAAACTAAGCAGTTCGTCGGAGTTCGTGTGAGAGAATTAAACAACAAACAATCCTCCTTTCCAACATCCCATAAAGCTGAATTTGTCTATATTTACGCAGAACAATAATCTTATGCCGACATTTCATTCAGAAACCAAAGCACTGCTGTTTTAATAAGGATATGGGTGCAGTCCTAGTTGGGAAAGGGAGGGTGGTGTTCCTGTAACCATAAAACAAAAACGCTCATTTCAAGGAAAGGAAAACAACTACAACTACTTTACGGAATCCAAATACTTTGCTCCTTTTCCATTTCGGTTTTTGTAGATTTTTAAATCATTAAAGTGGAAGGTCAAAGAAGGTCTTCGCTGACATCTTCTTCTCTCTGCTTATTTTTGAGTTTTTTTGCACGGTTTTATACACCATTCGGAAGAAGATGTACAAGTTCTACACTGCTTTGATTTCTGTCGCTACCTGTGCCAGGACTTCTGTGACCCATCTTTAGAAACCGGACACACATTGGACGATAATGAAGGAAAACATTGGTCCCCCTTGTCCCCTCTAGTGGTCGCCTTTGTTGATCCCCTCTTCATTGGTTCCCCTCCTTCTGGTCTCCCTTACTCTACGTACGTTGGACGACGTCTTCAGCACGTCGCCAACGATATAGTTTGCCAGCAATCGCCCATGGTTAAGCTGAAAGAAAAACCGGCTGGCCTACACCGCACTGTCGTAGGCATCTATTGGCTTCAGTCCCTCCTTCCTGTTGCTGACAACGTGACCCACGGATTTATAGGATTATATATAGTAAGATATATAACATATATCTTCTTCTTATTCTTCAGCGTTTGTCCAGCATCGTCGCGGGGTCCGCTCTTCTGGTGTTACGACGCCACCTTTCCCGATCCTGCGCTTGATCAGGGTGGACACCAGCTATTTTCATGTCCGTGTGTAACGTATCGCACCAACGCTGCTTCGGGCGTCCTCTAGGCCGCTTTCCAGATACTTCCAACTCAAGGCTATCTTGCGAACGCTGTCTTCTTCCCCACGCAGGACGTGGCCGTACCATCGCAAGCGAGCTTCGCGCATCTTGTCCGCTATCGGCGCGACACCGAACTTCTGCCAAATAGCTTCGTTTCGGATGCGGTCCATGCGCGTGACTCCAGCCGTCCAGCGCAGCATCTTCGTCTCCATGACGCTGAGGCGCGTTTCAACTTCCTTGGTCGCTGGCCAACACTCAGCGCCGTACATCGCTACCGGGCGCACGACGGCTCTATAAATCTTCGACTTCAGGTGCTCTGGTATCTTCCTATCGCAGAGCACGCCAGTCAGCGAACGCCACTTGGATCAAGCTGCGCTCACGCGTGAGTTCACTTCAACCATCAGACCGCCGTCAGACGCTATTGCTGATCCCAGGTATTTAAACACCGGCGTGCGTGCAAGTTCGGTACCGTTAATCTTAACGGAGCCGGACCCGCTCACGTCAGTCGTTAGGTACTCGGTCTTCTTGACGTTCAATTTGAGTCCGAACCTCGCCAGACGGTCGCACCAAGCTTGCACCTGCCGCTCGAGATCGTCTTTCTCTTCGCAAGCGAGCATCACGTCATCAGCATAGAGCAATGTCCATGGGACAGGCTTCTGAAGATCTCTCGTAATGGCATCCATGCCGACAACAAAGAGGAGTGGAGAAAGCGCAGAACCCTGGTGCACCCCAACAGAGATGGGAAACTCCATTGAGGTTCCAGCTGCAGCTTGCACTCTACTCTTTGGACAAGAGTAGAGCATCCGCACCTACTCTATGAGTTCCTCAGGTACGTTGTGCTGTCGCAAGGCGTACCATATAAACTCACGCGGTACGCGGTCGAAGGCCTTCTCCAAGTCGAGAAAGGCGATATGCACCGGCTTCTGTCTCTCGCGATGCTTCTCCACCAGGAGGCGGGCGGCGTGTATAGCATCAATGGTCCCACAACCAGACATAAGTCGCACTGGTTGTCGGAGAGCCTGATGATTTCACGGATTCGTCTATCGGGGATTCGCTCGAAGATTTTCATGCTGTGCAAAAGCAAGCGAATCGGACGGTAATTGAAGCAGTTTGCAGGACTGCCCTTCTTCTTCCAAATCGGAATCATCGTACTGTTGTGCCAACACTCCGGTACTTTCTTCTCCTTTACTACCTGGTTGAAGAACTCAGCCAACCACTCAGCAGGATACCAGAGCTTCGACTTCCAAACATCGGCTGCCAGATCATCCGGCCCTGTCTGTCGCCTTACCGGGCTTCATCTTTTTCGGAGCCGCTCTTGTTTCCTCCACGGTGATCTTGTGAACGGGACCGTGAACAGAAGCCAAAGAAGGGATGGCCGGATGAGGAAATTCCATAGTGGAAGTTTCCTCAAAGTAATCACGCCATCGCTTCAGCGCCTTTTTGCGGTCTGTCAGAAGATGGCCGCTCTCATCTTTGATGCCAACAAACTTCTCAATATCCTCGGTTTGGCGATGTCGGGTCTTAGCAAGTCGGTACAAATACCGCTCACCATCGCGCGATTCGAGGTTTCGGTAGACACCACCATAATGAGTGGCTTTCGCAACAGCTACGGCTTTCTTTGCAGCCTTCCTCGCCTTCTGATACTCCTGCCAGTTGTCGGCTGTTTTGTTGCAGAGAAAGACATGATACAGCGACTTCTTCTCTCCAACCTTCGCTTTCACATCTTCCGTCCACAGCCATGTTTGCTTGTCCACTTTGCGTAGTACAGGCTTCGTAGTGCCGAGTTCCAACCTTGCAGCTTGGAGTCCGTTGCTCTCTTCCAAGTTTCATCGACAGTCGTGACTGCCGATAACCATAAGCGAAAAATCACAGCTGCTTCCTTCTCCTTCATTCGCCGCCACCTGATTCTTGCAGCACCGCATCGCTCGAACTACTTAAGCCTCGGAGGGGCGATCTTTAGGATGCAGATCAGCGGCCGATGCTCTGGGGCGACCATCTCATACGACACGATCTTCGCGTCTGTGACAAGGCTCCGGTCGCGATCCTTCACAAGCACAAAGTGTATCTGAGACTTGGAGCTCCCACTATAATATGAGATAAGGTGGGAGTCGCGTTTTAGGAAAACGGTGTGCCCAATGGTGAAATTATGCGATTCCGCATACTCAAGAACACGCTCACCATCGGCGTTACGCGATCCGTATCCGAAACCACCATGACAGCTGTACCCGTCTTTCGTCGCGCCGACGTGCCCATTAAGGTCACCGGCGACTATGATGACATCTTTCGACGGCACCTTTACTGTCTTCTCATTAAGCAGGCTCCAAAACTCATCTTTGGCTTGATCGGAGCAGCCAGTCTGCGGAGCAAACGCAGAGAAGAAGTGATAGAGTCGCTCAATAGCGGCGACAACGATCTTCATCAATCAATCGTCAAAGCGTTCGACGCTTACAATCGAGTCACGAAATCGCTCGAAGACGATTATTCCGACACGACTCGTGTTCCTGGGACTTCCACATAGAACGGCCTTGAAGCCTCGTCCTATGTCCCTTGACTTGCTGCAGGACCACCCGTCTCCTGCACCGTACAGAAATCAACTCTTCTGCGTTCTAGTGCTTCAATCAACTCGCTCGAGCAGCCCATCAGCACATTCAGCTAGCTACGCGGGTCCTGCCTACGTTAGGGGACTTTCGGACTAGCTCAGTTGCTCCCCGATGCCGTACTCGCATCAGGGACCCTCGCGTACTTTTCACACTCCCGAGCTCTGCGAGTGCGCGTCGGCTCCCGCGGACGCCGTAGCACTATTTCGAGAAACTTGAACTGTCATACACCATGTGATGTGACATGGGTCTTTGTAGGCCGGCCTGTCACAAGGGCCTGTCGACTGCCTTCGAATGTCCGTGATTGGCTTAGCTCGCAGAGCGGGCAGTTTCCACTGGCACCACGTGGAGAAACGGACATCGCCACCAAGATATATAACATATATATATATATATTACATATATATGTATACCATATACATATATATGTATATAAGACGGAGTACTTGACGACGGATGTGAATGAGCTCGGATCTATGAAGATCTATGGTAGCTCTCACGAGTGACATCTTTCAAGCATCTTGGGCCAACAGCCATGTCCGATGGCAGCCTAAAGTTGGAGGTAAATGTGCGTGTGAGTGCATGGTCCAAATCTCGCTCGCTGACTGAGGTGCTCTGCAATAAGGCAATACCCGAGTACCTCAAATCAAAGGTGTATAGAACAGTCGTCCGCCCAGTAGCGACGTACGGTGCTGAGTGCTGGCCCGTGACGAAGGAGATTGAAAGCCGCCTCAGTGTAATGGAAACGAAGATGCTAAGGTGGACGGTCGGAGTAACGCGTTTGGACCGCGTTCGCAACGACAACATACGACAAAGGTTTGTTGTCGCCACGATAGCCGACAAGTTGCGTGAAGCTCGTCTACGATGGTATGGCCACGTGCTTCGCGCTAACGACGACACCGTCTGTAAGATTGGCCTGAACCTTGAAGTCCATGGAAAACGGCCCAGAGGACTCCCGAAGCAACGTTGGCTAGATACGTTGCGCTTGGACTTAAAGATAGCTAGTGTGCATCCTGATCAAGCATTTGATCGGAGGAAATGGCGTCACCACACCAGAAGAGCGGACACCGCCACCAAGCGGGACAAACGCTGCTGAAAATGATGATGATATATATGTATACCAGACGTTCAACGGCCTGCCGGACGCCAAACGTCTGGTTGGGAGCTTCACCCCAAACCCGGAGAATAGAACACCCCGAACGTCTTCTTGTCCTCTTTAGGCCTTCCCTTATTCATTACAGCAAAAAAAAACTGGTTTTGCTATATAGAATGGTATCAGAATACGGAAGGGCAAAATCTTTAAAACTTCTCCTATGATGCCTCACCCTCTATTGCACGTATGGGATTCATTATCTGAAGGACTCGTTCCATTTATTAATTATAGTCCCCCTTTAAAGGTTCTATTACTGGACCCTTTACTGAACCTCCTTAACTGGTGTTCCCTTCATTGGCTCCCTTACTGGTCCCCCTTGACTGGTCCTTCACTGGTACCCCATATATTGGTCCCCTTCACTGGACCCTAACCCTCTTCACCGCTCCCATTACTGGTCCCACCTTCAATGGTTCCCTTTTACAGGTCCCCCACCTTCACTGGACCCCCTCCTTCACCGGTCCTACCCTCACTGATCCCTCTTTTACTGGTCCCTCTTCAGCGGTCCCCCCTTTATTGTTACCCTTTTCCGGTTCACCCTCCACTGGTCCCCCCTCTTCTTCGGTCCCTACTACTGCTCTCACCTTCACTGGACCTCGATTTACTGGTCCGCTCTTCACTGGTCCCCCTATCCTTCACCGGTCCCCCTTTCCTCCTCACCGGTCCCCATTACTGGTCCCACCTCCACTGGTACCCCTTTTACTGGTCTCCCTTTATTGGTCAACCCTTTACCGGTCCCTCCTTACTGAACTACCATCCTTCAAAGCTCTCTCATTACTGATCCCACCTTCACTGGTAACACATCGTCTGAATCCGTACAGGCCTTTCGTGACATCAGTGACACTTCTCCTAAACTCAGGCACCTGATGAACTACGTGGGTTCTCAATCCGGACGTGCTTTAAGCGGCGGAGTGGCGTTTTACCCCTGCCCTTTAAGCAGAGGCGTGGCAAATGTCTGCGTATCCAATATCTCGTAAGGCAGCCACTGGACTCTCGAGCAAGCTCAAGGGGTTGGGGTGGGCGGGCCAGGGGGACGAGGGGGTAGAACGCTCGTCCCCGCTTTGAGCGTCATCGTTGACACGTCGCCTGAATCCGGACAGGCCTTTCGCGACATTGATGATGATTAACCCAGGCACCTGATGAAGGACGTCGGTGACATGTCTTCTCAAGCCGGACATCCTTTGCATGACATCATTTACACGTTTTCTTAAAACAGACACCCATTACGCGACATCAATGACACGTCTGAATCCGAACACCCCTTGCGCGACATCGGTAACACCTCTCCTCAATCTGGACGTCCTTTGTTCGACATTGGTGACATGTCTTCTAAACCCAGACGCCTGTTGAACGACGTCGATGACACATGTTCGGAACTCGGACGCCGTTTGTGTGACATTGGAGACACGTCCTCTCACCGCTCTCAACACGAGTAGGTGACGCCACACAACTACAACCCCACCCCCCCCCCCCTCCCGCCCCCACTTTCTCCCAACACATTCCACCAGCACTTCTGTGCAAACAAACAAACACACGCACTCACCCACAGGCAAACGACCGTTCTCGCTCATATATAGCAGGATATATATCTACGGATCTCCCTCGATAGAGAGCCCTCTCTCATGTTAAGAGGGTTCTCGGGCCGCTTGTCGCAGGGCCATGTGGCGCGTCTTCGGGTGGTGGATAGGGAATGAAACGCGAACGAAATGCGACCGTGTTCGCCCCAAAGCGCCGGTGGGATGCAGGGGATGGACTACTTGCCCCTGCTGTGTCGGGTAAACGCGTTCCTTGTGCGTGGGAGCGGAATGTTCTCGTACAGTTTGCGTGTGTTCGCGCCTGTGTACATTGTAACTGTATCGGCCCTGCCAAAAGCTTGCACCGTAGACTGCGAGTTCATCGCAAGGTGATTCAAGGTCGCCTGAAGAGTCTCCCCCCGTTCCTTTGGACACTCTTGCTGGCTGCCCGGAGTTCCTCGCCCGCACCTCGGCAGCTGACTAGGTACCCATGTGCACTCCAGTGAAACACAGCAGCACTAAAGGGCATCATTCCCTGACGCCGGAAGAGCCTCCATTTCTGCAGCGATGGGAAGGACGACCACGGAGAGGCTGCTAAAATCTCAGGGCCTAACCAGGCTGCGCAAATTGAGAAGGACTAGGATGACGATCTGTACTTACAACGCCTGCTTGCTCGCATCGGAAGCATTCGTCGAGGACCTGATGATGCAAGCCAGAAAGAGTACGACGTCATCGGACTGGCCATGACGAGAAGACAATACCCCCTACACGCCGCTACGGCTCCGGAGAAGAAGTGTTCCTCGGACAGCAGGGGAGTAGGTGGCGTTGGTGTCCTCGATGTCATACACTTCGCCATGAACATCGATTTGTACGAGCCGAATCGGACGCCTGCGACAGAAGCGATATGGCTCCGTGCCAGCGTTGACTGGGTTCGTCGCGTATGTCACAGCATCTGACTACGACGACCAAGAGGTCGAAGCCTTTTACATGAAACTGGAGAGGTTCTATAAGAAAGATCACACCTTCCACAAGGTGATCGTCGGCAACTTCAACGCCAAGATCGTGCCACGAAGGTTGCCGGAAGAACTTCACATCGGAACCCACGATTTGGAGGAGAACGAGCAAGGTGAAAGGCTGTCTGAGTTTATCATGTCGACCAAGATCATCCATAGAAGCACACAGTTCCAGAAACCTCCTGCTCTACGATGGACCTGGGAATCCCCGGTGGCCAGTTCCACAACGAGATCGACCACGTCATCTTCAACCGCAAATATTGCCTGACCGACGTATCCGATGTCCCCATGTTCTACACGGGATCGGACCACCGCCTCCTTCGCGCGAGGTTCTGCTTTGTGCGTCAAGAAGAGAAGGCCGCAAAGTTCAAGAAGAGGGTCCCAGAACCATCAACTGGGACCGCTATACCTCTTTTGCCGGCCTTTGGGAAGATACCGTCATTAGCAAGATTTACAAAGAATTCGACCGCTTCGCGCAGCATCTCCGCGATAGTGCTAACAAGGAAAGGCTCCCAACAAAAGGTGAGTGTTTGCGATGCTATTTTGACAGGATGTAGGGCCGTGTGAGCGGAGTCCAGAACCACAGTTAGTTTTTGCTAAACGCTTTTTCAAAGACCTGAAAAGGAGTCTGAAAGCGTGCGTGCAACACTCCGCAACCCCTACGACACCTCACGAGGTATGCCTCGGTAGCATAGTTGGTAGGAGGGAGGCCCCATAGGAGCACACCGGGTGGGTTTTAATTTCGAGTCCGCGTACTGCCGAAGCTTTGCATATATTGGTTTGTTGTTATTATGCTTTCTCATGATCGCAGGAGTCAATTTTAGACCACCATTGCTTACAACAGGCCAAGGCTGCCTATTTGCACCTCCATGTGTGCTAGTTTTCCAACAATGCCTATCTGCACAATATCATTTCTCTGTAAATAAAAAGTCTTGTCTTGTCTTCCCTTTTAGTAAGCCGCTATGGTACAAAACTATGAAACAAGTAAAACACAAGTGCTTGCCACGCCAGAAGCATATTACAAAAGCCGGTGAGAAACAACCTTCTCCATGACAAAGAATGACCACTTCTTCTTCGTTGAACGCGCAATCCGTGGGTGTAGAGAAAGGTCCTTGGTGAACATCGACGTATCCAGCTGCCACCCACGCGTATGACAGAATAGAAAGGTTTCATTATACTACCTCTAACTTGAACCGCCCCTTCTCCCTGACAGAAGATACCTCAATATACGGCGTCCAGGAGGAGTCATTTTATGGCATCCGTAACCGAAATCTCTTTCCTTGTCGGAGATGTGAAATCCAGTGTGAAGGTGGAAAGTAGTCGGCCAACAACACGTTCAGGTGTGAACGACATTTTTAGCACACGTATGTGCCGATATGGCCCGATTTCATAATATTCAACTATAAAGCGTCCGAATTTGTGCGCAGTTACGGTATCCTTGATGATATGGTATGATATGGTGACGGTGCAGATACGTATCGTTGAAAAACTAGCACATATGAAGGCGCAAATGGACAGCCTTGGTTTCCTGCAAGCATTGGTGGTCTAAAGTTGACTCCTGTGATCATGAGAAAGCGTAATAACAATAAACAAAAAATATTGCAAAATACTGGCAGCGCTCGGACTCGAACTGAAAAGTCCTCCGGTGTGCTCCTACGTGGTCGCACTCCTACCGACTGCAACGATGAGGCACATCTCGCGGGGTGTCGTAGAAGCTGATGAGTGTTGCGCACACGCATTCACACCTCTTTTTCAGGTCTTCAAAAAAGCATTCAGCAAAAACTGACTGTGGTTCTGGACTCCGCTCACAGGTCCCTACGTTCTGCCAAAATAGCATAGCAAAAGCTGACCATGAGTTGGGAACCTTTCCTTGTAAGGGAGCCGAGAGCTTGAAGACAACCAAGAGACGTTTGTCCCTGGAAACTCTCGAGCTGATACTCCAGCGTGGAGCAGCACGAGCGTCAAGCAACTACAACTGACGTCCGAGCTTGAGAAGCTATGCAGAACGGCGATAAAGGAAGATCTGAAGGAGAGAAGGGCGGAAGTGTTGGCTGAAGCTGCAGAAGCAATGTCGAGCATTCGCAATGCCCGCCGGAACTTCGCCAACATTAACACCAAGATGACCGCTCTCCAACGTCCTGATGGAACCATCACCTTTTCCAGAAGGGCCATGGAGAAGGTCATTCGCGACTTCTACTCCGATCTCTTCGATAGCCACGTCCACCTGCCCGCACGCCATCTTCCACAGGATGAATACGTCGTCCCCTCTTTTCTCCCTTCCGAGATCCGTCACGCCATCTCGTCGGTGAAGAACGTACATATCCTGTCCTGACAGGATCAGAACTGAACACCTGAAGAACCTCCCGCCAATGCTCATTAACACCCTGGCGCGGCTCTTCACATGCTACCTGTCGGAGTGCAAGGCTCCACCTCAATGGAGAACCAGCAAGGCCGTCTTGCTGTACAAGAAGGGAGACATGCACGACATTGGCAACTATCGCCCGATCTGCCTGCTCTCCGTAGTCTCCAAGCTGTATACCCGAGTCATTCTGAGTGGGATCAGCCGAATGCTGGACAAAGGAGAGCTATGCGAACAAGCAGGATTTCGGAGAGGATTCAGCACAATCGACCACATACGAGCTTTGTAGTGCCAAACACATCGCGAAAAAATCGTCACAACTTTCCTTGCTTCTCTGGCTAACAAATCTGAATAGTTGTGTAAACTAGAGGAAGATGCTATTCCAAGGGGGAGGCACTCCATTCCAATATTTCTACACTAGATTCTCTCCGACTATTGTTCAATTACTCTTTTTCTCGACCTGGTCAATCCTATCCCCCTAGAAATAAAACTACAGAACAATAATGGACCGGCACAGAACATATGCAAGAATAGAAGTGGGCCGTGGGGCGATACGTGGAGCTCGCAGGCGTCGTTCTAGGTATTGCCGCACGGTGAATCAGTGGGCGCGCATGAAATTAAACAGGGATTAGCCGCTGGAGCCTTTTCATGCTTTAATAACCAAGTTTTTTTAATAATCCAGCGACCGGACCGGCTGTTCTCACAGGAGGGAATAAGATAAAGGCTTTTATGTGTTATGTGTTTATCAAGTTACAGGTTAATTAGGTACTTATGAAGCAAAGGGCCCGTGGTGCCGAGGAAGGGTGCTTCATAAGTACCGGCCGTGGGTTTGCCGCGTTAACATGTTTCCCGGCAACCCCACAGCACCACGGGCCCTTTGCTTCACAAGTACCGTTAATTACTTCTTACTTAAATAATCCTGCGGAATTCTATAATACTCTATTTCTAGGTTACAGGTTTGGTTTCTAGGTTTTTTATTAGTATTATACTGTATGGTACCATAAAAGGGAAAGAGGGAAGAGGTGAGGTGAGAGGGCTGGCCTGCCCTCTCACGGAAACTAACGGGATCAGAAGACCCTCCAGTGTGGGTGACTACCCGTGGCGTAGCCAGGTGCCACTATCTTGCAGCAGGGCGTTGCTATCGGTAAAAGGACTTCGCCGTCCAAGGTACGGACTGGGTACAACCCGACATCTCCATTCCTACACCAAGCTCGTCCTCGAGCTTGACAGCATCATCATCGTGTTGTCGGTTGTTGATCGTACGAGATAAAGAAGTGCCAGATATATAGCGAAAGGATATAGGAACTGCATAGTTGTTACGCTATAGCTTAAACTATATGGTGAGTTATTGACTGTAGGAGGAACATGTGAAGTTGTGATCTGCGGCTACGGCACAACCTGAACGGTTTATCTTCAGATACCATTTACAAGTGACTATGGAGTGACCCCCCGCCTAGGGATTGCAGGAGAGGAAAGAGAAGATTGGTCTTTGTAGCGCGAAACCTGGATTGGAGCATGGTTTCCTTCGCGTGGACGCTTAACCATAAGGCCCATATCTTTTAATGACTCTGAGCGCGCTAAATTTGCTCAACCAGAAAGTGTGCAATTGCGTTTTGCAAGAGCAGGCAAGGAAAGGAACTCCGGGAAATGGTCCCCGTAGGCTTCTCGTGCCAAAACTTTCTGCGCTAAGTGGTTCCGTGGGAAGTGAACTTATGACTGCAGATATGCTCGGCACTGGCTTGAGCGTGGTAAGGTAGGTAGGGTGGGTTCCAGACGCTAGTCTGTTCTGTGCTCTCCTCGGCCATAGACTGAGTGCAATTACATTGGATCAATCTGCAAGTGGGTCCACCCTCCGACAAGATTTGGTCACATAATCATCATGCCCTGTCTGATGAAACATTTTACTGCAGTTCTTCTGTGGCGCTTGGTTAGGAAGTGACGAACCAGGCAAGGGAAGTAACTCCAGGGTGTGGTACATCCATTATGCTCGTGCGGAAAGTGCTTTCGTCGCCCAGCGGGAGTCTGCAGCTGGGTTCTGCGCTCTTCAAGCAGTAAAAATGCGCAGAAAACGTCAGCAAATTGTGTTGACGTCAAAACCCCTCAAATTTCAACCAGTCAGGTGAATTCTCCTAATCGCAGGAGAACCACATACCCCGAACTCAACAACGGCAGCAGGCGCACACTATAGTATCCCGTAAACCTGCACATCAAAGTCCGTTTGCAGACTGGTGCAATGCACTGTTTCTCCATCTAGTCTGCGTCCATTTTAGCTTTCTGAGCAATTCTCCAAACTGATTGTTACCTCAATTCCTTTTACGTCGCCTTCTGCACAGTTTCTCGAGCAGTAGCATACAACGCTTGAAGATAAGACGTCGCAGCTGTTCTTTAATAACATCTCTTCAGTGCAGTGCTTCCAATGCCAAATGTTAATTGAAAAGAAGAGCTCAGACGCACTTTAAAAGCAAGTGAGTAGCCAAGAGCAGTCGAAGCAACCGTGCAGCTTTTGCGAGTAAATGACACATCAACTTTAAGGCAATGTGAGTGAGGTACGCCGCGGCTAACCTGCAACGTAAATGCTTGTCGACGACCTGTTAATCTTTCTATTTGCCACTCACATTCGAACGATGCGACTCCTTGTTGGTGTCGCAGGACTCTTGCTGATCAAGTGAGATCGAAACAATGGCGAGATGCAGCAGCAGCAGCAGTTGAATACGTCGCATCCTCTCCAGTTTGTCAAGGCATGTTGTGATGCAGCTCGCCGCTGACCTCACCTTCATTATGGCTTAAATATTACCGCCGCTAACATAGCAAGGCCCATGTAAACTGATACGGAAACGGGGCTTTAGTAGACGTGAGACAACACAGATTGTTCCTGCGATAAAACATGTTGCAATCGGATGTTCATTTCATGCAATCTCATGGCTACCTCGCGGTTCAGCTCTACACCATTTTGGCCTGTGCGGAATTTTTTGTTGTTGATATAAGCAGAACGCCGAATACAGAACGGAAAAGCTTAAAAATGGGCGGAAACAGGAAACGAAACACGGAACGGAAACAAGGCAGCATTCGACTCTCTTCCAGCAACATATAACAATAAAAAATCCTTGTATTCAAATCATTACTAAGATGAATTTTCAAACATTACTAGTGTAACAAATCGAAGTTTATGCAAAATATTTCTGTATATAGGAGGAAAGTGTTTTAAACACACTGAACCCGCTGACGAGTAGGATGCCAGAGATTTCACCACATGCAACACCTAACCGGTTTTATTGAATGTCCCGTATCTATTCTAATTAGGAAGGAGCAGCGCTAAGGTTTAAAGTTGTGTTTAGCATCCCACGACACAACAGCATGCCCTCCTCCGACAAGGATAGGTCTGATATCCCCTATGGAGGGCATTGCTATCAACATAAGAGTGCTTATAGAACTCTGATCTAGAATTAGTGTTCCAGGCCAAACCAAAGATTATTAGGGAAACAGATGAGCATGCTCCGGATAAGTGATTTGATCCTTGATTCAATCACTTATGAAACCTTTGTGGCCCTATACTATTCGGTAAAACATCGTTTCAAAAAAATCCAATTGGGTTATCACACTGTTCTAGATCAGAATGCACCGCGGGTTTGAGAGCAACACAATTACAAAAAGGTCACGCATAATCTCTTTCTTGAGACTCTCGTTTATGTTCAAGACCTGAAGGTAGTGCAAGAACAACAATGAGTGATGAATCACCATTTCCGTTCCGTCTTTGCTACCAAAAGAGAACGGAAGAACTAAAGCGGCCGAAAACTAGAATTCGGAACACGGAAAAATTCCGCACATTCCTGATTTTGCCGTCAAGACGGCCACTTTTTAGAGCAAACTGGATACCCTTTGATAAAATTGGCCACTTTTCAAATCAATTGGGCACGATTCAAAACAAATGGGACACTCATCTGAACAGGCTTGGTGCTTTTGAAAACAAGCTGAATGCCTTGCAAATCAAAAATAGGACGCGGTGCTACGGGCCGCGCCGCCCCGAATTTGACGTGCTACTGCGCGATTGTAGTCAGCAAGGGGAGCGTCAGCGACGCGCGGCCACAAGGTTCTGCTTACTACAGACCGTTCGCCAAGGATGGCGAAGGAGACAGTCCGTGAGTCATTGGAGAACCTAAACGGAAAGAATTCGTCAGACTGATCAGCTGAATGTATCTTGCTAATGTTAGTGATGGATTTCATATGGGGAGCGACGAATCCTCTCTTAAGGCTGGTCGAAGACGTCTATCAACTTGCGGTTGAAGTTGGTGAGTGTGGTGTTGAGTCGAACCCCCTGCAATGCAAATGACACTAGACGACCCTTTATTCTGTAACGTGTGCGGCTCCAAAAGTAAAATTGCTGAAAGGTCCTCATCGACGAGAATCAGTCAGAATTCTCTCTCAATGGCCATTCCGTGGTGATTGTGCACTAAACATATTTTTAGCGTAGCAAGTGAAACTTCGGGAATGTCTACAGGGGCTGGATTCATAAAAGTTACTGCAGTAACTTTGATGAATCTGGCCCCAGATCTCCATTTCCCCTCCTTGGTTGCGGTAGGTACGGGTGACGAAGGTCATGGTCACCGATTTCGCCCAAACTCCAGCGTAATACGAGAAATGGATGTTACATTCGTGATCAGCCCTAAATAACCCCTCCCCCCCGAAGTTTGGTCGAGAGATTGTCTTACCACCCCTTCTCGACATCTGAAGTCTTCAAAATACAATAGCGCCATCATTTTGCTACACCCTTTTTGGTTGGGGAACAAGGACAAGAAGGGCATAACAAAACGATTCATCCCGGTGTGAAATCTACCACACCACACCGAATCTGCCGCGGCTGATCGCGCCGCGCCGCGCCCTTCCCTTCAGCGGCGCGATTCGCAGAATACCGTAACCCGAAATTCCGTCAAATGTGGTGTATTGAGGCGGCGGAGCATGAAAGCGATGCGGCGCCGCGATGAAAAATCGATAGCCATGTCAATAATCACGCCGCGCCGCGCGGCGGCACCAGTATAAAAGGCGCCTTAGAAGGATTTCTTGTCTTAGAAAGATTTCGCATAACTTTTTTGTGACATTTTTGCATTTACCTGCCCCAATATGCTAAACACTTGGAAATTTTATAAAATTTATAATTTTCGAATAAAAATGATGCATTAAATTTTGCTTTAAATCACATTAATGCAACAACGATTAATCTTATTGAAATAGGAGACCGCAACACGCACTCAACCGGAACTTCGCGGTTTCTAATTCGCTTGAACTAACTGTTTAGCTGAACCGAGATTGGAACAAGTCTTTATTGCGGCTTACGATTCGGCGTTGTCGCCTTCTTTAGAGCCTGGAAAAGTCGAAGTCATTTGAGAGCTCAATTTGGAAGGTAGTTTCTCAAATAATTTAAACTTTTCAGACTCCGAAGAAGGCGACAACGCCAAAACGTCAACCGCAATAAACATTTGTGAAAATCTTAGCTCAGTTAGACAACTAGTTCAAGCGAATTAAACGTCAAAATACCAAGATCCATGAAGAGTCGAACGCGGGACGTTTGAGATTTTTATTTAGTTAATCGCAAAAACTCTGTTTTCATGGATTAATGCAGATGTAAACTGTACAACAAGGATAACTACAACAAATATCCTCAGAAGGCTGCTTTAGGTAAGTGGCATTTACCTTAGCAATCAAATAAAAATTGCGACGATCTAGTCGAACGCATCTCTTGGCCGTTACGGAAGCGCCATCTACTCCAGAATGGCAGTGGAGACTGTCATTCACGACTCCTACTTCGATCAATTCAATTTCGTCTGCCCCATGCCATCTTCCGATGCTTCGTCCCCTCTGTTCTTCCTTCCAAGATTCCACACGCCCTCTCGTCGGTGAAGATACGTACAGCACCCGTCCTGACAGGATCAGAGCTGAACACCTGAAGAACCTCCCGCCAACGCTCATCAACACCCTTGCGTTTCTCTTCACACGCTACCTAGTCTATAAGCTGTTCACTCGAGTCATCCTGTATAGGATTAGCAGAACGCTGGACGAAGGACAGCCATGCGAACAAACAGGATTTCGAAGAGGATTCAGCACGATCGACAGCACACACCATTACGAAGCTTATCGAAGCGTCGCAAGAGTACAAGCTGCCGCTTTGCCTTACGTTCATCGAGCTGAAGAAGGCATTCGACTCTGTCGAAACTGAAGCGGTAGTTGACTAATATCGCCGTCCTGGTACTACTGTAGTGAGTAAGGCAATGAATACGACGTTTATTGGCAAATAAACTAAAAAACAAAACGAATACATACAGAGCCGCCTGATGGTGGCAGACGCTTATTATAAAGGCAGTTTCTCGCGCGAGCGGGAGACCACGTACAAAGTCAAATAGATCAAGTCAATAGTCAAGTACGGGGGTCCCTACAGGTCACCGGTCGATTGAGGCGTCTCCACATGCGCCTCCCCGCGTTGAGGCCGTCCTCGGCCTCTGGCTCTGCTGCTAGTGCTCGTTTCGCCTGCTGTTGCTCCTTCCGTTTTTGAACGCGACGCAAATGATGTTTCGAGATTCACCCATCTCGAATCCAAGGTGCTGGCGGTCCGGGTTTGTGCTGCTGCGACGATGATGCTTTCCCATGACGGAACGCAGTCAATCTAACATCTTCGAGCTCGATGTTTGCGTTAGTGAGCTGCTTTCGTAGGTGGCGATAGAACTCCATAGTAGAGGTTTCGTTCAGCCACGACCCGTCCTCCGCAGCAACTCCTACCAAAAAAACAGGCCATATTGGCTCGCGTCGCTCCTGGCCCTTCCGGCAGCAGGCTGACCACTTGCGAGAGGTTTCGTATCCAAAAGGCCGCAATGCTCTCTCTGGCCCTTTCATTCAGCCGATTCCATGCATTCCAGTCCGCGAAACGAGGTCCATTCACAAATACAATCCGTGCTACTCGAATCAGCCACAAATCGACTGCATGGATGAAAGGGGTCCAGTAATATGCATCCTTTGGCTCCTTGTCTGGGAGTACAAATACCACCGTTCCGACTACATCACTGAAGATATCCGTTCGGTTCAGGTGGAGATCTTTGAATGCACGGTAATAGAAGAACTGTGTTCTGGTATGTCCTTTTGCCCACCGTAGGCGATGCAGCGTTTCGGGGACGACGACCAAAATACCACGGTGTCCTGAGCCCAGCTCGCGTCCTTTGTCAGCGTTTTCCACTCGACGATCAACGACATCCACCACCCTATCTCGATAATCCTCGGCACATCGTAGGGCCACCCGACTATGTTGGAGTGACACAGATTTCTGTTCGTAGGTACAGCAGACGACATAAGCGCTACATGCGCGCATCGATGGCGAAAGAAGGCGTATGCGTAGGCCACCGCACGAGGGTTCTGGACTTTAACGGACGGATCGAGAATGGCTTTACGCCTATCAGAGATGCTTCCCGTGGACGCCCAAATGCTAAGAATTCTGGCGGCCTCAATAACACATTCGACACGGTGATCAAAAGCGGGAGGCAAAAGTACAAGAATCAATTCCTTAGCAACAATCGAGGCTCTACATCTACGTCCTTCCAGAGAGAAACCCTGCTTTCCATCGACTGCTGCGAACGGCTGGCCCTAGCACCGGAATCTCACGTGTAGAAAGTTCATCTCGTTCAAGATTTCGAACTCGTCCTCGACTCTGAAGTGCGCATCCATAAGTTCAGGCATCACTCTAGCCGCCTTGCACACCTTCCTCCAATTCATTTTAGTTCTCGGTGTGGTAGGAATGTCAGGAATGTACACACCAGCAACTGGTCAAAAGGCACCCGAAGAGGCTCTTCTTTACCCGTTATCTTCGTAATTAGAGCGGAATTTTCACTCGTTTCGATTCCCGATATGGACCATCCCACTCAATGGTTAGCTTAGGGTGCTTGCTAAGCTGCGTCTCTCTAGGTAGCCTCAGAAAGACTCTTTCTCCCACTTTAGGAATCTTCTTCTCAGAGACGTTATGCTTTTGACCATAGTACCTCTTCATGCGTTCGCGATACGCGTCAATTCTCGAACGCACTCCGTCCCAAATCAAGCGCATGCCTTCGGCCAATTTATTCTTATAATCGTCTACATATGAGTGATATCGACCGATGCCACTAACTTCTACGGTAAATGGCAGCATCAGGTCAAACCCATGTAGCAGGAAGAAAGGGCTTTCTCCTGTGGCATCATGTGGGCTGACGTTATACGCAAACACCGCATTTGCTAACAACTCATCCCAGTTGTCTGGGAATTCAGTTGAATAGTTCCAATGGCACGCTCAATTATTCCATTCTCTTGCGAGCTGTGTCTTTCGTGGTCGAATGCTTAATGCCGGCCATTTGCCATTTCTGTTATGCTATGAATAACTGCATTAATAAATTCCGGACCTTGGTCAGTATGAATTTGCTGCGGCCACCTGCCTCCCTCGCAAATCCATCTTTAAAAGAGCGTTCGCGCTACTGACTGAGCCGACTTGTCCCTTATTGCATATGCTCCTGCCCACTTGGTGAAATGATCCACTATAACAAAGATATATTTCATGCCGCTTATGGTTAGACCCATTTCCAGTAGGTCAACACCTATGATTCCATAAGGCTTTCCTACATGGAATGGCTTTAAAGGCGGAGCAATAGTCCTATGTGGGTTGGTTAAGAAGCATTCGCGGCACTCGCGTCCATAGACTTACATCTCTTTCTAATGTACCCCAGAAGACTCTGGATTTCAGGATCCTTGTAATTTTTCGAGCCGAAAAATGACCAGCTAGTGCTGGACTGTGCGCCTCGTTGAACACAGTTCGACACTTTGACAGCGGTACTACTGGTGCTATGCTTCCCTCCTGCCTAACAAATTTAAGCATTCCGTCGTCGAAAACGAAGTCTGCTACTGTCAGTTTCCTTGGGAAGCCATTGAATCGTACCTGGTTTTCTAAGTTCCCTTGCTTCAAGTTCTTAATTACGGGAGCGAATTCACTATCTTGTTCTAGTTCCTTCAGCCACTCGTGCGAACTTTCTACATTTGCTTGGCACTCTACTCCTTCATCCCCCCTCCTCACTCGCGGATTCTTCACATGCGCGACCTGTGACGCTTCTGGAATGGGCATCGGCAACTACGTTCGCCTTCCCTTTCACTACTCCACGACCACATTGTACTGCTGTACCTCCAAGGCCCATCTTAAGACTCTGCCTGACACATCTGTTCTCTTAAACAAGGCTGTTAGAGGAAGGTGATCAGTGTGCACTATAGTGTTCATGCCGTACACGAAAAAGTGAAACTTTCGCAAAGCAAACACCATGCAGGGCATCTAAGTCGGTGACGTGATAATTTTTCTGTGCCTTTGTTAAGCTTATGGAAGCGAAGTAGACGGGATGAATGAAGCGGTCGTCATCCTTCCGGCACAGCACTGCCCCCAATCCATTCTGAGTAGCGCCCGTGTATATAATGAATGGTCTTTCTCCCGTCTTCGCCTTCTCCATATCCGGTTGACATAACACAGGTGCAGTGGTCATCACCTTTTTCAGGGAAGCAAAAGCTTCATCGTGTTTGTCTTCCCATTTCCACGGAGACTTTGAACTTGTCAGCTCAAACAACGGCAACGCAATCTTTGCAAAGTTTAAAATAAACTTACGGTAGTATCCACAAAGACCAAGGAAAGCTCTCATCTCTCTCAGATTGCTTGGACGAGGATAGTTCTTAATCTTTTCTACTTTCGCTGGGTCGACATGGACTCCTCCACTGTTTAATCCATGGCCTAGGTACTCTACTTTTGTCTCCATCAACACGCATTTCTGCGGCTTCAGTTTCAGATTTGCCACCTCCAATGCGCGAAGTACCCTACCCAACAATTCATAGTGTTTCTGCTTTGTGTCCGTTGCCACTAATATATCATCGACGTACACGAACACATTTTTCTTTTTCAGGTCGCCCAAGTCTCCTAACACCTTGTCCATCATACACTGAAATACGGCAGGCGAAGGGCTCAGACCAAAGGGCAACACCTTGAATTGAAACAGACCTTCAGATGTGATGAATGCGCTCTTCGGCTGCGCTGCAGTAGAGAGTGGAATCTGTCAGTACCCGGATGCTAAATCCAAAGTACTGAAACACTTCGTTCCTTTCAGGCTCTGAATCATTGCGTCGATTGTCGGCAGAGAGTAGGCATCCTGCTTCGTATGCCTGTTGAGTTCTCGATAATCAATACATATACGAAGAGATCCATCCTTTTTACGAACAAGGACCACCGGAGATGCCCACTCTGAAGAGGAGTGCTCGATGATTCCTCTTTGGAGCAAACCTTGGATTATCGGTTTGAACTCTTCCTTTGCTCCAATGGGTACGGGTCTTTTCTTTTGTCTTATGGGATCGGTTGTTCCTGTGTCGATCTCATGCGTGACTAACTGCGTCTGCGTCAGTTCTCCGTCCTCAACAGCGAACACATTGTTGTGACGCTCTACCAACATACGAAGCTCTTCATTTAGTTCTCTTCCATGTCGGTTTGCTACCAGGTAATCGCAAAGCAAGCTCGTCCGTTCTACCACTGTTAATGGCGGTTTCTGCCTTGTCATCATTCTTGATGAAACGGCTTCATCACCAGCAAGGTAGGCCTCTTCCCAAGAGCCAACTATTTGACCCTTTCTGAAGACTACGGGTTGGTCAGTCTGTTCCATACTAGGACTTCTGAGACTCCATGCTCATTGCTGCCACACCACCCAGATTACATAGCGGCTCCTCTGAACAAAGCATGAGCTCATTCATCCCTACCACATTCCCCACCTTTAGAGACTTGCGCTTACATGGTGCCACGTATACTCTTTCCACTACCTCAGCGGGACGTGCTTCTTTGCTACGAGTATCGTCTTGTGATTTCTTGTTCCCACGGACTCTAGCTCTTTTCTCACATCCTTGTTTTACCTGGCTGTCTTGTTGAGATTCCTGCTTTACCAGGCTGTATCCCATCTCAGGCAAAATATTTGTACCTAACGCCAGTGTATCTCCTTTGTTTTGCGATACATACATTCTTGCTAGTATCGGTGCGCCAGTGCTAGATTCTTCTTTTTTGGGGGGGGGGGGTGGCAACTGTACCGTTGTCATGAAATTCATCGCATTTCCGGATGCATCAATTATGCTAGTGTTGTCCATCTTCGTTTCCACAACGGCTTTATCAATATCAACTCCATCCTTGAGAGCTTGTTTCAAGATTCGGACGGGTAGGATTGAAATCTTTGATCCCGTATCGAGCAACGCGCACCATTTTCTCCCAAAGTTTTCCACTGTGGTGCTGGCTTTCTTGCCAAACACACCTTCGGTTGTCTTGTTTGCCGTAGCCACGAGCATGACAGCGCTGGAGGCTACTCTTGCTGAAAGGGACACCGTATCTCCTGCGCCAGACTGCCTCGTTTTGGCTTCTTACACTCTTTGACCAGATGACCCCTACCACTACAGTTGAAGCATCTAGGTGTCTGTTTATCATTGCGTTGAGTACGACCGCCACTACCTTCTCGCGTTCAGTGGGACGTGAACTGGTAGGACTCTCCATCGGTGGCACATGCGGCGCGGACAATTCTTTTGAAGCTGTTTTCTTTCGCGTGCTACCGTCCCATTGGTGAGCTTTGCGTTTGCTTATTACGTTTTCTAGCGTCATCTTCCGACGTTCCATCCTCTGCGCAGCTTCTTTCAACCTGTCATACATCTGCTCACCACCTTTTTCCAGCACTTGCAACAGGTGATATGATTTGGGCCACGCCACTTATTGGTCGTATAAGAAATTTGCTTTAGCTGTTAACATGGAGTTTACAACCAGTTCTGGATATTCCATTAATGTTAGGCGTTCCAACTCAATGCAAAAGTCAGCAACCGTCATCGCCTCTGTCTTCCTTAGCCTGCCAAGTTTCCCTAGCGCTTCTATCCGTTTAGTTCGGGACTCGACATTAGTGGCATTTCTCATGGCGTCAACCATTGTCTCAAAAGAAGCCTTCTTCTTATCCCTGGGAAGCGCCTCAAACTGAGTATTGGCTCTACTGGGCAACCTAGATCTAAATATGGCCTTCAGCTCTTCATCCGACCACTGCGGTTTAGGGTACTTCAGTCGGAACATATTCATGAAGTTATTGAATGTATAGTCCTTACATTCACCCGTGTAAACCCGTACATCAGGGAGTGCTACGTATCTCAAGTACTGGGACAGCCCTTGCCCTCACATTCCTGGGCACCTGAGCAACAGGATAGACTATCCGCTACCTCACTCTCGCTCCCTGACCCGAACGTAGCTGTTCCACAGCAGAAGGAGCCCTACGTAACTGACCTTGCCTCTTCACCTCCTCCTGCTTTGTAGAGGTAGGCCTGCACAGCAGTGAGGTCCATGCTGGTTGCACGTGCGACAGCTGCGTCCCAATCTGGAAACGTTCTGTTTCGCAACATTTCGCAACCTACTTAGTGCTCGCAATGTCTGGTTAATTACACTATCCTCTGGTTGTGAATGCCTCAATTGCTCACCTAGAACCTTCTCGGCTCCACCTTCTTGCTGCTCGGGCTGTCTCTGTGCCTTCAGTTGCTCCAATTCTTGTTGCTGCTCCGCACTTCACATACGTCGATCTCAGTTCTTCATTCAATCGCCGAGCGGTTTCCTGCAACACATGAATTTGTTTTTCCAGCTCGGCACTCTTTTGGCCACCATTCTGCTTTAAATCTAATTCCTGAATGTGGGTTAATAGTTTGCTGCTATTCCTACGGTTCAGGCTAGCACTAAGTTTGGCGAACCAATCTAGCCTTCTCGCGCACTCGGAATAACGCTTATCAACCATTCCTAGCTGGCGTAGAGCTTCCCTAGTGGCGCCGCTAGCTACTAGCTCAATCTGATCTCGCTTCTTGTCTGATGCGTGCCAGTGCTTCGATACCTCGGCAACTACTAGCGTCTCGATGCGCCGGACCCACTTGACAGTTTCCTCACATACCTCAGCAGCAGTGCTGTTGTCTCCGCCATCGCGTCTCTCAGCTTCTGCCAGCTCCATGGGGTCCACTGCGCTGCCTTGAGCATCGCCGGCTGCTGTTCCTGCAAGCAGCTATTGTTACCCCGGCTGTCTTTAAGACCTGCCAATGCGGCTAGGGCCTTTGACACTCTGCTTCTCGTCGCCATTCCTTTCCAGAATGCCGCTGTTGTGTTAGGACAGTGCGGGAGGTGTGCCACACACTTAGATTCCAGCAGCGCCCGCGGACCTCGCCAAAAGTCTCAGCCGAACCGAGAGTAACGATTCTGCCTCGACAACTGACTAGGGTCCCCTGGAACTACCCTAACACAACCACTGTATCCGAGGTAGCGGGTCTAGCGCAAGGCCTGCCACAGTAACCCGTACTGCTGAATCCGAGAGGACCACTTGGTTTGCACCTGGAGCTTCTCACAAAAAAAAACAGTGGCAAGAAGCAGAGCGATAAACGCTGTTTTCACTGCCCCCCCCCCCCACCAGGCACCAAGAGCGGTTCGCCCCCCCCCCCCAAGTTGACTAATATGGCCGTCCTGGTACTACTGTAGTGAGTAAGGCAATGAATACAGCGTTTATTGGCAAATAAACTAAAAAACAAAACGAATACAAACAGAGCCGCCTGATGGCGGCAGACGCTCCTTATAAAGGCAGTTTCCCGCGCGAGCGGCAGACCACGTACAAACTCAAATAGGTCAAGTCATTAGTCAAGTACGGGGGTCCCTACAAGTCATCGGTCGACTGAGGCGCCTCTTCACGGTCGTCGATGTTCAGCTCACTCATGGCGTTCCTACTCAGTACATGAGAGTCCTTCTGGAGCTGTACAGTGGATTCACTACCAAGATCTCACCATTTTACAGTGACGTCGTCGTCAACATTAAGAGGGGGTTCAACAAGAGTGTACCATATCCCCGAAACTCTTTAGTGCCACCCTAGAAAATGTCATGCGCGATATCTGGAATAGGAAGACATGGGAGTGAAGGGCGACGGCTGGCAACTGCACCATCTTCGCTTCGCTAACGACATCGTACATATAACACCTAGCAGTGGCCGAAATGCGGAACAAATGCTGGTCGACTTATTTTCTATCCTGCACTCTTTCTTTGAAAAAAAAAACAGCCGAACGGTTACTAATCGTCTCTTTCTGAATGCCAATAACTTTGTTCTTCTGCAATGGGCATAATAAAAATCGAATGAAATGCAAAACTGCTTGAGGAACCTCTTTTAATTGTTTGCAAGCGAAGATCTTTGATATCAGCTTGAAAGCATAGCCTAATGCGCACATATCTTTCTCCCTCCCATGCAATCACGAAATTAGGCTATGTTTTTGAGCAAGACTGAAACAGAATCAAAAGCTGGTCGAAAGACGAATTCCAGTTTTTGAATGCAGGGGCGTTAGAAGTACAAAAAATACAAGAAAGAGGCACCGGAGGCCGAGTTCATCAACATTAATTAATTACGCAAATTTGAGGTATGTGCTGCGCCTGTGTTGACGCTCGCGTTCTGTTGAGCTCCCGTCATCGATATGGCCATTCGAGAACGTTCCAAGGTGCACTGTCTACTACTATTATTGTGTCTCCGGCTGCATTGTCAACTACTACTATTGTGTCTCCGGCTGGCGCATTCTGGTCGAGACTACTGGCGTCGTCGTGTTTGAAGATTGGAGCGTGAGCAACCTAGGTGCAGGGTTGCACTTTACTACTGGTTCTGTCGTTGCCACTTGTCAAAGTCAATTTCGCGTTACCGTTTATCTATCTCGCTTTTGATCCGTGTCTTCGTTTAGCTGAGGAGTGAGCTGGAATGATGTCGGTCATTGCGAATGGTTCTCCGTGTCCCTCTGATGCGTCGGCTCCACCGGACAACGGGATGAGTGATGCCTTGGTTAAGCATGACCGACAACTCCTCAAAGCAAAGGCGATTCCAAGATTTATTAAAAATGTTATTGAGGAATTTGTCGTGCAGATGTCACGTTTATATTAGGCTAACAGTAAACTTCGTTCTGAACTGGATTTGCTGAAGCGCTCTCCCGAGTCGAGCAAGTCTTCCCATACTGTGAGGAACTATGATTCGAGTGTTGTTGAACCGTTGCAATCGATTTCTGCTCCCGATGTTAGTGTTCCTACCGAGAGTTCGTTGATGTCATATAAGTCATATCATGAGATTGAAAGAAGGCGCTCCATTGTAGTCGGTAATATACAGTTTCCTCTCGTTGTAACGCGTTTGAAGAGACCGCAGAAAATCCGCTTTGTAACAGAAGTCGCGTCCTAACCGAAGTTGAAGTTTTTTACACCATTTGACGCACAGATATATCTAAAATCACATATAATGACTAAATATGGCTATAGTAATGAAAGATGTGGCCATGAAGAGAGGCAAAGAACAACTTTAAATTATTAATGAAGCCCTGTCCTTACCATTAGAGACACTCTCTATTATATGCGTAAGTACACAAAACGAGTGAGGAATAACAGAGTAACAGGGGTAGTTAGACGTGATCAATTGTGCAACCCAATGCTGCAATATCTTTGTTGTGATCAAACCTATCGCGCCAGGCGGGAAACCAGCACTCCTATCTTGCAGGCAAGTTTTTAGCCCACTACGCCACCAGCGCTGCTAAACCGCGCGCCACATCCGAGACATCCTTGCTGCTTATCAGCACTATCCCATGACTTCAGAATGTTAGTGCGATCAAACAGCGCTACAGCTGTAATCCTGGCCGAAAAGCAGAGGATGAAGGCACATGTCCCGCATGTTGCGAAAGTTTTTATCGCAACAAAACATCCTGTAGCTGTATGTAGCATCCATACTAGCAGCTTCAGCCTTGAATCATAAATGTAATCATTGTTTTGAATAATCAGAGTTTGTTTCCACATCCTCTCTTGTTCCCGATAGAGGAAATCTCCCAATGTTCGGAAGCGTCTAACGATTATCAGCAGCCTTCCATTGTACTGTAATGTAATTGTAATTTCTGACTATAGACTTGACAAGCCTTCGATAGGAAACAGACTTATCAAATTTGTTTACCCGACATCAGTGTTTCAGCGTATCGCGGTTAGGAGGGCGTCGCGCCTCCGTCACTTCGCTAGCGGTAGGGTTTTCCTGCGGGAACCCCTGCCGCCGGAGAATTTGAGAAGGGGCTAACGAGGCTTTCTGGTAGTGGTAGTAATGGGGGCAACGGGGCAATGAGTCCTTGTCATACATCGTTGCGGGCTGGTACTGCTACTGGGAGTCCTCGAGTTGGTCCGCAAACCCATCCGTGGGTAAGCAACCTCTAGCGAGGATTCTGCGTTTGTGTGCTTTGGTTGTTCAGATACGCAAGTACGAATTAGTAAGGTACGGATTACTCTTATGTTAATTCTAGGAGTGAATGTATGTATGCTAATGTGTCTAAGAAATGGCATTATATCAGCTTAGTCTTGGGTAATCGATTTGAGATTTACGCATTCTCTGAAACCTGGTTGAAGTCAACCTCATTATCTCATCTCTTTTTGGTAAAGATATGTTGCATTATGAAATATTTCGTTGTAAACGAGAAGCCAGATCTGGGGGAGGAGTTGCGTTCGTGTGCAGTCATCGCCCCAGGAAATCGTTGTGCTGTCTGAATCGGTAAAAAGCCCCTTGATCTACTTTGTATAGATGTACTCAATGCAAGCGGAGGGGTGCGTCTGGCTCTAGTATATCGGGCGCCCTCCTGTGAGACGAGTATGAATGAACGCCTGTGCAACAACTATCAGTGATCTTTCTAATGACTTGGAAGCTGCTGCATTGGGTGCTTTCAACAAGCCGGACTTCCAGCCTCGGCCGATGGGACTGTGGGGACGGTCAGGAGATACAACCGCCCACTGCTTGGGGCGTGCGATCTTCTTCTCATCCCCCTTCCTCACCCACTCCAATCCTCTCAGCTTCACCGAGAGCCTAACGCACCCTTACGAAACATTTGACACGCAAAACAAAAGTTTCCAGTCCTCAGAACAGCGGCTGTACCTCCTGACGCCACGCCCCAGCACGGGGCGGCTGTACCTCCTGACGCCACGCCCCCAGCACGGGGCGGATGTATGTACATTCTGTCGCGCTGCCGGGACTGTTGGTGTGGTTAGTAATTCAGGCTCTTCTGGGCTAGGAAGTCTTGTTAGCTAGAACGGTCTTTTCCCCTTGTTCGTGAAACCACTAGGGGCCACAATATTCTAGATTTGGTGTTTGCCAGTAGACTTGAGCTGATAAATAACTTGAACGTTAGGCCTCCTATTGGGGTTAGCGATCACAATAGCATCGCCTTTGACATTATGGGTCTCACTGGTAGGGGTGCTTCTACGTCTTCTAAAGTGTTGGCCTTAATCCTCCTCGGTCACTCTTGACGACATTCCACTAATTTGTATTCGGAGGGTTGCTGATGTTGTTTGCACTCCATTCGCGTATATTTTCAATTAGTATCTTATGCATTCTCAGATCCCTGCGCGCCGGAAGCATTCTTTCATTACACCGATTTTTAAAAAGGCTACCCCTTGAACCCTGAAAACTATAGGTCTGTCAGCGTTACTTCCATATTTTGTAGACTCTTTGAGAAGGTTCTTAAGGCACACATTATGGAGTTTGCAAATAGAGCCGGGATCTTTCCTTCTGGACAGCATTTTATGAAGTGACGGCCGGTTGAGACAAATCTGCTGGAATGCCTCAAGGACTTGGGCGATGCTCTGGATAAGCGACTGAGTTGTGATGTAATTTACTCTGATCTGTGTCGCACAAGAAACTTTGTTTAAATTGGATAGGCTTAACTCTCACCTTGTTATTGTGAATTGTGAATATTTCATTGAAAATTTTTCTATCGCTGCCATCGGCTAGGTAAAAGACTTAGGTTTTCATTACGATGCCAAGCTTGATTTCTCCGAGCATGCGACCATTTGTTGTAAAGTATGACGATTCCGATTTGGAAGACGAAGGGCAGTCCTACAGACCGCTCCAATTACCGTCCGATTCGCTTGCTTTCGCACAGCATGAAGGTATTTGAGCGAATTGTCGACGGACGAATTCTTGACATCGTCCAGCTTTCCAGCAATCAGTGCGGCTTCGTGGCTGGTTGTGGCACCGTTGATGTCATTCACGCTGCCCGCCTCCTGATAGAGGAGCATTGCGAGAAACAGAAGCCAGTGTATATCGCCTTCTTCGACTTGGAGAAGGCCTTTAACGGAGTACCGTACTCCCTGCGACGACATGGAGATCCTGAAGAGCTCATAGAGTGGGTGTGATTCCTCTAGTCCTGCCCAAAGACTAGAGTTCAAGCTGCAGCCGGAACCGCGATGGAGTTCCCGATCTCTGTCGCGGTACACCAGTGTTCTGCGCTTTCCCCACTCCTTTTTGTTGTCGTGATGGACCCCATTACACGAGATCTTCAGAAGCCAGTCCCCTGGACACTGCTTTATGCTAATGACGTAATGCTCGCTAGCGAAGAAAAACGTGAACTCGAGCGGCAGGTGCAGACTTGGTGTGATCGCTCAGAGCGTTTTGGACTCAGATTGAACGTGAAGAAGACCGAGTATTTAACGACGGACGTTACCGAGTCCAGCTCCATCAAGGTTAACGGCATTGAGCTTCCACGCACTGCGGTCTTTAAGTACCTAGGGTCAGCAGTCGGTCTGACGGGAAACTGATGGTCGAAGTGAATTCACGCGTGAGCGCAGCTTGGTCCAAGTGGCGCTCGTTGACTGGCGTGCTCTGCGATAGAAAGATACCGGAGCGTTTGAAATCGATGGTCTACAGAGCAGTCATCCGGCCGGTAGCGATGTACGGCGCTGAGCGTTGATCTGCGACTAAGGAAGTTGAAACGCGCCTCAGCGTCATGGAGACGAAGATACTGCGCTGGACGGCTGGGGTCACTCATGGACCAAATCCGAAGCGATGTCATTCCGAAGAAGTTCGGTATGACGCCGATAGCTGACAAGATGCGAGAAGCTCGCTCAAGATGCTACGGCCACGCGTGGAGAAGAAGACAGCGTCCGCAAGATAGGCCTTGACTTCAAGGTAATAGGAAAGCGACCAGGAGGGCACCCAAAGCAGCGCTGGGCTGATGCGTTACATGTGGACTTGAAAGTAGCTGGTGTCCACCCTGATCTAACGCTGGATCGGGAGAGGTGGCGTCACGGCACCAGAATAGCGGACCCCGACACGAGGAGGGACAAACGCTGAAGGAGAAGAAGAAGAATGAAGAAGAATAAGAGTGCATTGCTTAGGGCTTATAAGACTTACGTTCGGTCGTTGGTGGAGTCATCCACTACGGTTTTTCCCGTAGTAGAAAATCACTTATAAATCTTATGAAAAAAGGTATAGAATAACTACACTCGTAAGGTTCTTATTCGCATTGAGGGTTTCTTTACTCTAAGGTACCTAAAACATCGATAAGGAACAAATATCTGTGTCATCACACATTGGTTTCTCGCAGGAATTTCTTTGATATTCGTAGGGTTTATAAGTTGGTGGCGATGTCCGTTCCTCCACGTGGTGCCACTGGACACTGCTCGCTGTGCGAGCTAAGCTAATCACGGACATTGGAATGCAGGCGACAGGCCCTTGTGGCCCATGTCACATCACATGGTGTACGATGAGTCATGTTTTCCGAGATTGTGCTACGGTGTCCGCGGGAGCCAGAGCCCCGACGAGTGTGAGAAGTACGCGAGGGTCCCTGATGCGAGGACGGCATCGGGGGCAACTGAGTTAGTCCGAAAGTCCCCTAACGTAGGCAGGGCCCGCGTAGCTAGCTGAATGTGGGTGCGCTGATGGGCTGCTCGAGCGAGTTGATTGAAGCACTAGAACGCAGAAGAGTTGATTTCTGTACGGTGCAGGAGACGGGTGGTCCTGCAGCAAGTCAAGGGACATAGGACGAGGCTTCAAGGCCGTTCTATGTGGAAGTCCCAGGAACACGAGTCGTGTCGGAATAATCGTCTTCGAACGATTTCGTGACTCGATTGTAAGCGTCGAACGCTTTGACGATTGATTGATGAAGATCGTTGTCGCCGCTATTGAGCGACTCTATCACTTCTTCTCTGCGTTTGCTCCGCAGACTGGCTGCTCCGATCAAGCCAAAGATGAGTTTTGGAGCCTGCAAAATGAGAAGACAGCAAAGGTGCCGTCGAAAGATGTCATCATAGTCCCCGGTGACCTTAATGGGCACGTCGGCGCGACGAAAGACGGGTACAGCTGTCACGGCGGTTTCGGATACGGGTCGCGTAACGCCGACGATGAGCGTGTTCTTGAGTATGCGGAATCGCATAATTTCACCATTGGGCACACCGTTTTCCTAAAAAGCGACTTCCACCTCATATCCTACTATAGTGGGAACTCCAAGTCTCAGATTTTGTCCTTGTGAAGGATTGCGACCGGAGCATTGTCACAGGCGCGAAGATCGTGTCGTATGAGATGGTCGCCCCACAGCATCGACCGTTGATCTGCATCCTAAAGATCGCCCCTCCGAGGTTTAAGCAGTTCGAGCGATGCGGTGCTGCAAGAATCAGGTGGCGGCGAATGAAGGAGAAGGAAACAGCTGTGATTTCTCGCTTATGGTTATCGGCAGTCACGACTGTCGATGAAACTTGGAAGAGAGCAACCGACGCGATACTCCAAGCTGCAAGGTTGGAACTCGGCACTACGAAGCCTGTACTACGCAAAGCCGACAAGCAAACATGGCTGTGGACGAAAGATGTGAAAGCGAAGGTTGGAGAGAAGGAGTCGCTGTATCATGTGTTTCTCTGCAACAAAACAGCCGACAATTGGCAGAGCGAGGAAGGGTGCAAAGAAAGCCGTGGCTGTTGCGAGAGCCACTCATTATGGAGATGTCAACGAGAACCTCGAGTCACGCGATGGTGAGCGGTATCTGTACCGACTTGCAAGGTTTCGCCAACGGCAGACAGAGGATCTTGAGAAGTTCTTTGGCATCAATGATGAGAACGGCCATCTTCTTACGGACCGCAAGAAGGAATTGAAGCGATGGCGCGATTATTTTGAGGAAATCTCTACGGTAGAGTTCCCTCATCCAGCCACCCCCTCAACGGCTCCAACCCACGGCCCCGTCCAGAAGATCACCGTGGAGGAGATTGAAGCGGCTTTGAAGAAGATGAGGCCAGTCAAAGCGACTGGGCCCGATGACATGGCAGCTGATTTATGGAAGTCCAAGTACTGGTACCCTGCTGAGTGGTTGGCGAAGTTCTTTAATCAGGTTGTGGCGGAGAAGAAAGTGCCTGAGTGTTGGCGTCAAAGTACGACGATTCCAATTTGGAAGAAGAAAGGCAGTCTTGCAGACTGCCCCAATTACCGTCCGATTCGCTTGCTTTCCAACAGCATGAAGATCTTCGAGCGAATCCTCAATAGAAGAATTCGTGAAATCGTCAAGCTCTCCCACAATCAGTGCGGTTTTGTGTCTGGTTGTGGGACCATTGATGCTATACACGCCGCCCGACTCCTGGTGGAGAAGCGGCATTTCATACGGCGAGGTTAGACCAGTATCTGGATTCATGGATTGGTTGACGTGCTTGGGGGCTCGGTGAAGAAATTTCTAGCTCCAAAATACATTATTTTCAACAATTCAAATGCGCCATAAAAGATATGAGAATAGCATGAAAACATTAAAATGTTCTTGCTGATTTCAATCGTTTTTAAGGAACAGCCCTTATCGGGAGGATGAGGCCTGCACCATTAACGACGACTAAGGGTAAAAGTGATAATCTTACTGAGTGAGACAAAAGTTAAAAATTCCGTGAAGTTTTAAAAAATTTTCGTCAAGTCATTAAGCCAGAGTTTAACAAAAAATGCCGTTAATTCGTTAAATGCGTTAAATCGTTAACCGTTAAATGTGGACCCTGATCCGTACCATTCAAAAATCCGGAGTCCGCAAAATCGCCGTCATCCGAGTCATACAAAAACCCTGTGTCCTCGAAATTGCAATCAACCGAAACATTCACTTATCCGAAGATCCGAAGACATATATGTATATATATGTATATATACATATATATACATATATATAGTAGGGTTTTCGATCGGTTCCAATGTGTTATATATGTAAACTCCATGCCATGATTCTTACCCCTAATCGCAGCAGTCTCACAAGCGAAGAGCTACATTCATTCTTAGACGTCTTTAAATGTAGTGAAGATAAACGCCAATCGACATAGAAAATGTTTTTAGTTTCCCTTCTATACCAGCAGATCGTATGTTCCGCATGTTCTCTCAAGTAGTAGAAGTGTAGCTGATGCCATCCGCTTAGCTAACTCACTGTTCCACAACCCCATTTCCTCTGAAATCATTTACCTTTGCTTGATAGGTTCCTACTCCGCTATAATACCAATATCTGAAAGCTCTGTAGAAATGTCAGTCCCCGGCTGTTTATGCTATTCTCGCGAATGCTTGTTTTGTAACCGTGTGTTGTATGTGTAGATGGCCCCATATTGTTGTGTCGTAGATCTCGGTGTACGAGTATATGAGTCATGTGTTTTGGTCGCTGGTCACACAGATCGTCGATTTCGAAACTATTGGCGCGCGCGGGAAACTGCGCATATAAGGCGGCCAGCTGGTCGATGCGCTCGCTCTGTTTTCCGCTCAGAGGATCTCCTTTGGTCTCTTGTCTTCACTTCGTCTGTTCCCTTACGTCGTAACCTCATCAGTAGTGTCATCGTGTTGTATCTCTTCGATAAACGGCTTATTAACCGGCTGTTAATTGACCCTGCGGTGGTACCCAGGAGAAATACTTCTAGACGTTCGGTAACAACTTGGGGGCCGAACCGGACCTCCAAAAACGAATCGATCACTAGTGCGCCAAAGGCCACAACATCGATTTGTTGGATTCTTCTTGAAAGAGCGCGCCAGTGGCCGCTAGAGTGCAAAAAGGGATACTACATCAAGTGAAAGGGTGCGCCTTCGGCCACTAGTGATTGGTTGCGAAAGAGATTAACGCGCATCGGTGACCGCGAGGTAAACTAGAATAAGAAGCCGTGCAAACGAGCACTTCTCCGCTTGATCCGTCCGCCAACGTTCTGCGTGTTGTTCTCGTTCGTACGTTGCGCTTGTTTGATTCACGGAACTATGACGAGCACTGATGAATTTCAGATGGACTCGCAGCTTCCGCCAGAGTCGGTCGAGCAAGGTGAGAACAGAAGACCGAGGCAGATGGACGCGCACCAAAAGCCAGACGAGGTGAGGTCCTCATACGGGGCAACAGAAGAAATGGTCAAAGATACCATTAGGGCAATAGACCTGGTGAAAGTGATATGTGAAAAGGGGGTTAGCAAAGTCCTACATCTAGGCGACCCGAGAAGGGACGAAATAATGTCCCCTATAGAAGAACAACTCAGATTAGTGAGCGAAAAAGTCAACACTCTAGTGTTTGAGCATTTGAATGGCTCAGCAGGCAGTACACAGGTGTTGAATGACAGAACCTGAGGTAGTAGAAATTTTGGTGGCCGCTCAGCTAACCAAGGCGAGCCAATTAGAGCGTTGCTTAGATAGGAAAATAGAACAAACCCGCATGTTGAGCGCTCTAGGTGTAGCGACGAATTGCGAGGTGGACGAATTAGAGAGAAAAATGGTAGAAATGTTGAAGAAAACCCAAACTCTTGAACAGAGCTTGGATGAGGCAAGGAGAGATAACAACAAGCTGTCTTTGCAGGTCGAGAATCTCACCAGGCAAGTACACACGATGGGCAGCTCGCGTGCGCCGAACACGTACATCGACAGCCAGGAAGAAGACACCGACAACGAGATGGACAGCAGCGATGGTAGGCATCCTTGTGACAATGTAAAAGACAGGTGGAAGAAGTATAGAAGAATTGCGAATGATATTGCTCTGCATGATGACAATATCGCTCAGATACCGGGAAAAAGTCGGTCGCCAAGGTGTGCGCAGGGCTGGACCCCGACGAACTCTTTGCCTACGCTCAAGCACGACTCCAACAGAAGAGAAGAGGCGCGACATCGATCGGCCACAGATGAGTTGCTGAGTGTGGATGCGAGTGGAGTGACGACTCCTAGGAGGGATGAGTTCAGTATGAGAGAGTTCATGCTAGCCACAACACTCCCAGAAGTAAGACCGTTCACGGGAAAACAAAGCGGAAGCTTTGAAAGATTTCTAAAGTCATTCCTGATAAAGTACCCAAGAACGTACTGGGACGATGGCAGTCTAATCCAGCTGTTCGAAGGGTTCTTAAGGAAAGAGGCCTTGACAATATTTGAAACGTTACCCCGAAGGATTAAAGAGGGCACCTTTGATGGTGTAGTAAGAGAAATGAAGGAGAGATTGAATGAAGATGGCAACACAGCATGCATTAAGGCAATGGCAATGTTGCGAACATTGAAAATGAAGGACGGCCAAAGGTAGCAGACTTTTGCCTCACACTAGAGAGAGTAGCAAGTCAAGCATATCCCAATGAGCCATCAGAAGTAATAGCACTGCAAAAAGCTGAAATCCTCTACTCACAGTTGTCAGGATGGAGAGGCAGCTATATTTTGGCAGAAGCCATTGAGACCAGTGATAGATACGAGGTGTACGACAGAGTGAAAGAAGCAGTCCTTAGGCTAGAAAGAAACCTGGAGAGGTCCGAAGAAGGACACATGCGTAGCAGAGGGCTGAGGAAGACGATAACGAGTCCGAGATGGGAAGAATACAAAACACAAGAACGGGCACAAAGTGAACAGAGAGTTCAAGTGCCAAGTAAACAAGAGTGTACAGCAGGGAGCGCGAGGCGATGCTTCGGCTGCGGTAAAACAGGGCATATAGCCAAGGACTGCAGAAGTCGCGCACAGCTAGGAGCTAAGCCGCAGGAAAGCCCCGCAAAAGAAAAAAGTCATTTTCAACAGCGCTGGAGAGCTGGTTGTGTCTCACGGAGTTGGACAATAAGGCAGACAGATGCGAGTTCTGGGTTGAAAAACTCGTGATACCAGTAACAACAATGAATATACGAACGCAAGCTCTAATAGACACAGGGTCGGAAACATCAATAGCCCCACTAAGTCTATTTAAGAAGGCAAGAAATAACAATGCAGATATAGACGCGTTCGTGGAGAGGGTCCCTCACAAGACGGACATCATAATCAGAGATGCATCTGGCAACAAAATGGAGATTCTAGACTCCATACGGCTGGAAGTAGAGATACTAGGCAAGAAAGTCAAGGTTCCCCTGTATGTCAGCAAAGCGCTCGATGATGTGATTATACTAGGAACAAATATCTTACGCCAGCTTGAGCTAAGAGTTCTTAATGAAGACGGTAGTATAGACTATCTGGCAGGAAGTAGCACAGGCACGCAGAAACACTATTGCCACGCAACGTTCACTCAGAGAACGTACATACCGCAGGGAGGAGTGAAAACAGTGACCGTTCAGTGCGATAAAGTGGGTACAGCCTGTGTTCTTTGGTCCGAAAGTGAGTACATAGGAAACGGGATTTGCCAGCCAAACGAGCAAGGCAATGTAGAAATCCCAGTGATGAACACATCGGCGGAGCCGCTGATTTTGCAAAAAGGCCAAATTGTAGGAAACCTCGAAAACGTCGACTGGTTGGAAAGCAAGTGGCTAAAATCGGCGTCAAACCTGTTGGAACTGCTCCTCACAAGCGAGTCAGACGCAGTCGATGGACAAAGGATGACAAAGCTCCTTACCACTATAAACACCACGGGTGAGCATCCGAGAGAACTGGTAGAGTTAGTTCAAAAATACAGCAATGTATTTGCGGTCGAGGATTCCGAGTTAACGCAGACAGATTTAGTGCTGCATGAAATTGACACAGCAGGAAATGCACCCATTCGGTTGAAAGCAAGGCCTGTTCCGATAGGAGCTCGTCAGGAATTTAAGAAAATCATAAAGAATTTAGAGGAAAGAGGCATCGTCGCTAAAAGTCAGTCGGAATGGTCATCTCCTGTTGTACTGGTCAGGAAAAAAGATGGAACTCTACGACTTTGCGTAGGTTACCGCGAGTTAAATAAGATCACGAAGCACGATTCCTACCCCATGCCATCAACTGACGTGATGATACAAAGCTTGAGCGGGAAGAAAGTATTTTCCACACTAGATCTGATGTCAGGCTATTGGCAAATAAAACTGTCCGACGATGCAAAACGGAAGAGCGCTTTTGCAACAAGTGAAGGACTGTTTGAATTTAATGTTCTCCCGTTTGGGTTGAAGACAAGCCCCGCTGCTTTTCAGCGCATGATGGACAGGGTACTGGAGAACTGTGGCGTGAAAGATAAAGAAATATTTGTTTACATCGATGATATTCTGATTGCGACAGATTGTTTGGAGAGGCACTTCGTTGTCATTGAGATGGTTCTGAAAGCGCTGCATAAAGCAAACTTGAAGCTTAAGCCACAGAAATGCGAATTTTTGAGAAATCAAGTTCCTTTTCTGGGCCACATCATCGATGGTACAGGAGTTCGCACTGACCCAGATAAAGTAAGGAAGATAAAAGAATATCCATGTCCCACGACAGTAAAAGAGCTGCGAACATTCTTAGGACTAGCATCATATTACCGGAAGTTCATTCTGAATTTCGCAAGAATTGCAAAGCCTTTGTATGACCTAACTAGTCCAAAAAAGAGTTGGAGTTGGAACAGCGCAGAGGAGGAGGCGTTCAGCACGCTGAAACATAAATTGAGCTCTGCACCAGTGCTAGTTCAACCAGATATTAGAGCAGCCAAGGAAGGGACACGCCCATATGTCGTCTATACTGATGCTTCCGTAGAAGGACTTGGTGTGGTATTGAGCCAGGAGGGCGAAGATGGTCTATTGCACCCCATCTACTTCGCATCTAAAGGGCTAACGAAAGCGGAAAAAGGATATCACATCACTGATCTAGAAGCCCTAGCGGTGGTCTTCGCCTTGAGGAAATTCCACTATTTCGTATATGGGATGCACACCACACTGAGAACAGACCACTTGCCATTGACGAGCATATTTAAGCGGAATAATGTTTCAGGTAGAATACTCCGATGGGCTCTCGAAATCCAGAAGTATGACCTCGAGATTCAATACGTGAAAGGAAAAACGAATGCTGTAGCAGATGCTCTATCACGCACGGCCATTCCGTCGAATGAAGCATTTTGCGAAGAAAACGCAGCTGTAGTATGCAGAGTAGAAGGAAATAGCTGGCTACAGGAACTTCGTGAAGACGTCGACTACGCTGCAATCGTAGAAGCGGTCGAAAGCAAGTCGCTAGAAGGTGAAATACGACTACCAAGGTGCGGAAAAAGATTTCGCGCCGAGGACTTCTTTCTGGAAGATGGATATCTCATGCTAATGTATGAGGATGCCGCGACGAAAGTTGTCCCAAGATCAAAAAGGAAAGACATGGTCGAGGAAGCTCATAGTGGCGTGATGGCGGCACATTTGAATGCGAAAAAGCTGTACAGGCAAATCAAGAAGACGCTCTTTTGGAATGGAATGCAAGCTGATATTGAGAAATGGTCAAGAGCTTGCACGAAATGTTTTCTTGCACGAGTACATGAGAAGAACACGCCACCATTGAAGCCTGTCGTAACAACTGCTCCATTTGAACTGGTAGGCATTGATCTAGTGGAACTCGGTCTGTCCACAAGAGGAAACCGTTACGCGTTAGTAGCAATAGATCACTTCTCTAAATTGGTCGGCGCATACGCCATACCAGACAAGAAAGCGCGAACGGTAGCGGAAACTTTCTTCGCGAGATGGGTCTGCGAAGGATGTCGTTGGCCGAAAGCAATCCACTCCGATCAGGGTACCAAATTCCTAAACCAGGTGTTGTCGGAGATTTGTGACCTCGTGGGGATAGAACAATACGTCACAAAAGGTTATAACCCGCGTGAGAATGGTATCACGGAGAGGGCGATCGGTACAATAACGAGAATGCTGAAGAAAAAGACGACGGTCCCGGCTGACTGGGACATCCTGCTACCAACGGTTGTCTACGCCTACAACATGGCTCCGCACGAGGCAACAGGGGAAAGCCCATTCTATATATTGCATGCGTTTGATCCGGGTTATCCTTCCAAAGTCATCCCGAAAGAAAAACTGTCTTTCAACTGTATTGACTACGACGATTAGAAGTACGAGCTGCTAGCAAGTTTAGAGCTTATACAAGGATGTGTAAGGGATCTCAACGAGCAATACAGAAACAAAATGAAGGAAAAGTATGATAAGAGATACAATGTGAATCACAAAACGTACCCTAAGATAGGCGACAGAGTTTTTGTGAAGCTTCCACGGGAGAAGGCAAACAAAGATTTCCCTAAACTTTGTCCCGATTTCAGTTGGCCTTACAGAGTGGTCGAATGTAGCGAGAACTCCGCACTCTTAACCAAGCCACATACAAATGAGGATCCCATACGTATACAACATGATCTCATCGTAAAGTTACCGGCTGAGATAGATGACACCCCGCTAGAAACAACAACTAAGCGTAGAAGGGCGAAAGTGAAGAAATGTGAAGGTCAGAGGCCATTAAAACACACTAACGAAGTGTTTTGCAGGTCGACTTCCCATTTCGCGGACAATTCGGCTCTGAGTATTTTCCATGCCTGCTCCGGTACCAGATGCCACGACGATGACGACGAATTCGAGTGTTCGATAAGAGGAAAAGTCTTCGGCGACGTTGTAGCAGCGGCTGAAGAGTCGATTTGGTCGTTACCGATCACGACCATCTACTCGCTCACTCGGTACATATCCATTTATGAAAGCGAAAAGGACTCAGACAGGAGGTGCTTCTTGATGCGTGACAGGAGGCACAACTTCGTCACCACTTCAGGCGTGCAAAAAACCTATGTCTCCTTCAAAAGACACTGTCTTCACACAATGAGAGACCTCATGCGCCACGATGGAAGCGTGCTGATGAGCCGCTATGACGGCAACTGTGGACTCACAATCGAGCAAGTCAATGAGTTCGTCAACGAAGGCGTACAGTACGCCATGGCACACTCCTGGGAAGAGGTGACCATTGAAGGGAAAAAGATGAAAAACCTTCTCATGCTGCCGACAGGATTTCGATTCCACTTTCACGCAATCAAGTTTGGTGAACGCGTCGTTCCTGTCATCTATGAGGATCTGCACGACGTCTGCGTGAAGCTGAAAAAGGTCGAAGAACCACATGAGGTCGTTTTCGTCGGACCGGCCGCAACCGCCCGAGCTAGGCCCGATCGCTTCCTATCATGATGTCATACCCAGATAAACTATTATTACCACTGAAGTGTCACGCTGCTCGCGAGGGTGAATCGCCCGAGCTATTACTGTACCCAAACGCAGTCGTATACGATTTTCTCGACACACTGCGCAAATATCTTGATGGTGTCATCACTATCGAGATAGTGGAGAAAATCGAAAGGAAGAGGACCCCGCAGGGAAAACCTGCGCATGACGCCCACCAGTACGACTACGGATGGCACGGACGTGGAGGCAAAGGATACCAGTCCCGATACAGGCTATACCACCGAGGACGCGGCCGCGGAGGAAGATTCTGATCTGGATACCCCAGTGTCGAGGACGACACTTCCCTGAGGGGGAGGGATGTAACCGTGTGTTGTATGTGTAGATGGCCCCATATTGTTGTGTCGTAGATCTCGGTGTACGAGTGTATGAGTCATGTGTTTTGGTTGCTGGTCACACAGATCGTCGATTTCGAAACTATTGGCGCGCGCGGGAAACTGCGCATATAAGGCGGCCAGCTGGTCGATGCGCTCGCTCTGTTTTCCGCTCAAAGGATCTCCTTTGGTCTCTTGTCTTCATTTCGTCTGTTCCCTTAGGCCCCTGTTATACTCTCGCGGGAGCATCCGCGGGACGTCCGCGGACGGAAGGTGCCCCGCGGACGGTCGTCGTCATCCTGGGACGGCTAGCGTAGCATTGGAGCGCGTTTCCCGCGCCGAACTCCATGGGACGACGCCCTTCCGCGGTGCAGTGCACCGCGGACGGCTGCCCTTCCGCGGGCGGGAAGTATAACAGCCCCCTCGTCGTCTGTCGGCGGCGATCCGCGGACGGCGGGCGTGGCGAGGCGCGACGAGTGACCCGGCGTGGGGTCCCGACGCGATTTCCGCCCATCCGCGGAAGCTCCCGCGGGAGTATAACAGGGGCCTTACGTCGTAACCTCATCAGTAGTGTCATCGTGTTGTATCTCTTCGATAAACGGCTTATTAACCGGCTGTTAATTGACCCTGCGGTGGTACCCAGGAGAAATTACTTCTAGACGTTCGGTAACAACTGTTTAGGAGTTTGGATATACCCTAGTGGGGAGAGGGCACTCCTCTCTGTCACTCTAACAACGGGCGAAAAATTGAAAATGAACTATTATATATTACAAAAACGAAAATTGTCCATCTTTCTTTCAAATTTTTAAGCCGGGAGAAATCACACTGTTTTCATCTTTACTATGGGGGGGGGGGGATATTTTGCTTCCCTGGTGGTTCTCCCCTGCGACTACGACAGACCCAAGAGTTCTAGCAGAGCACTGAAACGGCAGTTTTGAAACTGCTACATGAATCAACTAGGTTAAAATTAGCTGCGAACGTTATCGGAGTTTCGCTACTATGAGTTGAAAACATCGAACTCCTATGTATAACCTCGAACACACGGCTCGATAATCGGTTTACGTGCTCCAGCGCTGCGACCGCGACGTGACCGCACGCAATTATTTTTTCTTCATTTCTCTGCAATTATGCTGCCGTGTGATAAGACGGAGCTTCTGCAGCACATCGGTGAGTTGTAACGACAGTATTATAAAAATCCGACTCCTGAATTTGACACCGTAACCCGGCGTTCGATTAGGGCGCGGTTGCGAGCGCGGCAGGGCAGATTCAAAACGGGCGCGAATGTTTCCAAACTTGGTTCACGTGTGAGTCATGAGCTCACAGTCGCGATAAGTGAGTCTCCAAACACGATGTTATGAAATCTAGAGGGACTGAGACCGACCACGTCACGCTAAGGCCGGTTGCATTGACTCGTCTAGGAGGATACACTGAAGCCGTTGCGAGCAATTATAGGAGGGAAATATTTCCTAAGGAGTGAAGGAGCTAATCACAACTCATACGCTGCAAGCAGATAACTTCTTTAACGACACTCCAGAGCTATCTAAGGATGAACGAAAGCGCTCTCCCTTCTTTGAGACTTTCGAGATCTAACTAGACACTTGAATGTCCTCATAATATTCATAATAGAGGCCTACCAACGCTCCTAGGATCATTCCTACCGTCTTTGCGACAGTGTAGTGGCATGAATCGACACATTCCCATTCTGTGTACATATACTAGGACAGCTCGAAAAGCTGGAGAACTTAACTGAGGTGAAGAATGTTGGTCATATGTGTCTCAGTTTCCTCTCCATGAGCTTATGAACACTTTCTCACTCTCAACAGTAAGACCTTCCGTACAATGAAAAGGGTGAGGCTCACCCTATAGGACAGCACTATGCAGTGTCTTGTGTTATACTACTGAGCTAGGCCATTTCTAATGCTATTCGATATACATACGCCTTCTTATCAAGGCGGATAGCCACTGTACATGTTGACTCCCCCTCCCCCTCTACGCACAGGTCTTCCCATTTGAAGGTAAATATGATAGACCTGTCCCAATCCCTGGTTAAGATGCTCGAAGCACTCCGTATACTGATACAGGATGCCATCGAGGCTATGAAACAATTGCTTTCCCGAGATCTCTTAAAATTTTGGCCTCTAGATGTTTCCATTGTAAGGTAGTCTTCATCAGATACTTACCAGTCCTACCGTCCAATAGACTCATCTTGTAGAGGGGCTCCAGACGCTATAAACTCCTTGAACGAGGTCTATTTGAACATCTACAAAACATCCTTCCTTGCAAGCATGCTAAGTTAAGGACCAGTGTTACGTCACAGTTGATCATCAGAACAAGGTACAGAAAGTTCTGCTAAGGAGGTTAAGGTATTCGAGATCCGCTCGATTAGTCCTAACATTACCCTCCACCACTGCGCGGATCCTTCAAAACATCGTGATAGTAGAATGTTCGAAGCGCCTGCCGACACCCGCTACATACTGTGCGATTACGTCACGAGTTTAAAGGACCGACCGCGCCCCAATCGAACGCCGGGTTACGGTGTCAAGTTCAGGAGTCGGATTTTTATAATACTATGTTGTAACGAACTGGCAACCGGCTTCCCAATTAGAGTTTGTGGTTATGACATTCCGCGACCCGCTATAATAAGCATAGCTCGCCTGAATGTAAGAGAGAAGTTATCAGGCGAAGGGAGCACACGTCTTCCTCATTCTCATTGGAGCGCGTTAGCCGTCCTACCTCCTCATTCTTCCCATGACTCGTATTTTGTGGTCCCAATTATTTGACACCGGCGGCTGCCGCGATGCAACCGCGCCGAGCAATGACTCAGCTGTTTCGTGCGCGCGATCCACCGACACTCGAGTACTCTGATCCGTGAATTGAACATTGGGCTAAACCTCACTCTACATTGGTAGAAATTACAATGCGTGGATTACACGAAAACATTACGCATCTCTACCAACGGTTGTCAGAATGATGGCTACCGCCCTTGCTTGCTGACTGACTAACTGGTCGATAACTGAAGTACGAAATTTCAGTCCATAAGAGTTCGAACCAGCAGTATATTGTATTGGGAAAAAAGCTGTAGTCCAGCTCAGATAATCAGCGACTTTGGGTCCATGATCAACTATTCGCCTTTTCGAAGGGATTGTTCGTAATTGTTAAGCATGAGCAACCGTCGACTACTCGTGAAATCGTCAGCGAATACTACAACAATCACACCAGAAACCTATACCCATATTTGCACTAGTGAGAGAAGGACACACCAGGTCGCAGTGACACTTGACTCGACGCTACACTTACAACGCTGAAATTTTCACGGGAGAGTTGTCGTGGGCGGGGCGATGGACTTGGGGCGCGGAACTCACAGTGGAGCGCGCTCTAACGGATGCGACGTGCAGGGATTCGGCAACTAGCCGGAACTGGAGGGAACTGGATGGCTTATTTCATCTTACACACCTCCCCATAGTTTTCTATGATACGCATAACGCAAGATTCATCCACTGCAGTGGGCGAGAACTTCTTGTGCTGCCGAAATCTCACCTATTCGCTTTTAAAAGCAGTAAAGTAGGTTTGGAAACGAGGTAAACATCGGCTTTCACGGCACGTATATATTTTTTTATATTTGTCCTCGTGTGTCTAATTCGCAGGAGAATGTTGTTTTGTACATTACCAGCCATAATAAAATTCCACTGGGCTGAATTTATTGTTAGACCTGGATACAGTAGCCATGACGAGCGTGCTAACCATAAGTTACCAGCCAACACAGTGTGTTTAATATTTATTCATCATAAGCATTTAAGGTGTAATGGCCTTTTTTGCAACCTCTGCATAATAGTTCTACAACGACTTGTCCACACAGCGCATGGACCCAAGCTTTACAATTTGTACAACGCATCCATGCTGTCTCTTTTGCAATTAGGTCTTCAGGATCTGTGTTAGGTGGAAGTCTGGGGTGTTCCTCGAAACATAACGAGCAGAACAAGATGTTTTCTTTGTCCACTGTGAGACCAACAACTGATTGTGACCTTCTCGTCCGACCGTGTTACGTCACATCGAACTCCAGAGATGCTTATAGTTATCCAACTACACAAGGCGTATCATATGCAGGAAATTCGTTATAAAAGTTAGAAATGTCTGTAAGGAGGCATATGTTATGTTTCATCGTCGTAGCAGTCTGTGTCAATCTACCCAAGCAAAAAAAATGACAGAAAAGAGAATGGATGAAAGAGAGAAAACTTTTGCATCTTTCTAGAAGGTACTATCAAAATGGCATTCCTTTGTATCATCAGTAGATGATATGGCGCAAATCGGGTCGGTGGGGGGGGGGGCGGTCAACATGGCCTGCCGCGTCGAGTAGCTACATACAGCGAATGTAAATGCAGTCCTATCTCCTTGTTTCGATTACATATCCGTGTCTTATATGCTTGGGCAAGGGAGGAAACTCCAGGATGTAGGCAATTTTAACACGGGCGCGTCACTCGAGCCACACCCTGGAATCCCTTCCCCTGCCCAAATCTGTGCTGTCCTCCGCGAGGAGAGCACAGAACAGAGCTATAGCATTGTTTGTACCTATTCTTTACTATCAGTATGTTTTGTCGCTTTGTTTTTGTGTTGGTGACACTTTTTAGGAGGTGACCCCCCCCTCGACCCGATTTGCGGCGATAATATTTCTTTGAGAGAAACGAGTAATTGGTGAGAAAGCAAGCGATCAGTTTCTCCTTCGAAGCAACTCATTGTTCTGCAGCAGCAGAGAACCGAGGTGAATGTGACAAATATTAACGAAAACACAGATCAAAATCCCTTCCCGCGCCTATGTACAGGAAAACGGGATGAAAAAGTAACAATCAGCAACGAAATTAGTCAAAATGGCACCCCACTTGCATTTCTCATCAGCACGATGGCACCTCGTTATGGATCTCCAAGTTGTTCACTTAAATAATAGTCGAGACGTCATGTTCCATGCATGTCGCATCATTAAGAGCGCGCTCCACGGTGAGTTCCGCGCCCCGAGCCCATCGCCCCGCCCCCAACAACTCGTCCGTGAAAATTTCAGCGTTGTAAGTGTAGCGTCGAGTTGACACTTGGAGGTAATATGTACAGTGACTTTACGAAGGGGCGAGAGCATAACAAATATTCCTGGAATAAAGGCGCGTGCAGCAATGTAGAGAAGCGCCGGCAGTCGTGTGTACCTCAGTTTGACCCAAGTTTCGTTACCCACCCAGGCAAGCTTAGTCATCTACCGCTCTGAGGGCGGTGAATTCGTACAAGATTTCTCTGAGAAAAATAAAGCACAGATTTTTGGTTAGCTGACCACAGCAAGTCTGTGTAGTAATTTGAATACGCATCCATTACCGCCTCTGTGGAAGTACATTTCGCAATTCTTTTTCCCAAACTTTGTTTCAGGGAGGAAATAGACATCCATAATGTTCAAAGCTGCATCCGCTGATACGCATCACCTCAAAGTGCCGTGGCCACCCGTTCTCTTTTTCTTGAATGAGCGTTAGATTGTAGCCTACTTAGAACCAATTGAGTGTAATTGTTGAGTGGAGTTATTCTCATTGCGGCAGATACAACAGTCTTGAAGCAGCAGTGCTGTGAAAAGAGCGCGCAACGCCGCAATGTGCCGCACGCGAAGTTGCGGCGCGGCAGCCGCCGGTGCCGAATAATGGCGATCGTATTTTGTCCCCAATTCTTTCCTTTAACGTTCATTAAACATTAGTAACATTGCAGCATTAGTGCCCTATCCTTTCTCATTAACTCTCATTGATCCTAGAATGGTTTCTTTTTGTGAGCACACTTTATAAGTAGTTGATGGAAAAGTGAAAAAATAGCACAACTTTCTCTGTAGCTTTAATTCATCTACCCAATAACTGGACACATTGTTTGAAGTTTTATAAAATTTATATTTTTTTGAGGAAAAATAATGGTTTACGGCTTGTCTTGAAGCGCAGAATGGCGGCCATTCTTTTAGTACTAAAAATAGATTGCGCCATCACCTCTTCGAAGAGGTCGCGATTTTTATTCGATTGATAGCAGACTTCTGCTTACATGGAGATTGACACCTGTTAACGGTACAACAAAAACAACTGTAAGGAACACTCATCTTCACTTTAGTGGTTCATGGAAGAGGCATTTTCACTATCAATCAAATAAAAGTTGCGGTGAACTTTTTGAGTGCAATCGCGATCTGACCTTTTAATGCGCTATATGCTTAACTCTTTGCTTTAAGAGAAGTTTTGTAATGATTTATTATTTTTCTCTAAAAATAAAAATTTTATAAAATTATTGCACTTATTGGGGCAGATAAACTACAAAAATCTCAAAGAATGTTGCACCACATTTTCCTTGAACAAAAAATTTTTTTTACCATCTTATTGAGTCTCTGGTTTAACCTGCCTGAAGGTCATTTCGATTTGGAAGAGTTCGCTTTAATTTCAAAGTCTTGGGCTAGCTTAGAAGATTGTCCAATTTGATTCGAAAAGTGTACAATTCGACGTGAAAATGGAAAATACAGCGTTTCAATAAATACTGATTCATTTGTACGCTCTTAAATACTGCTTAAGGTAATAAACCTTTGAAAAAACATTATATGCCTTTATCATTGATAGGGTCGAGACACTGGTGATGCGCCTACAGCTCCTGTTCCTGTTATGAGTTTAGTTGCAGTATTTTCATCATACTATTAGCTTTTGATGTCCTCGAAAGGTATGTTGAGGAGTCTAGAGCGTGACATTCATGTAGGACTCTTTTTATCAAATAGAATTCCTGCACTAACAGTGAGAAAAGTTCTACATACATGCCTAGAACAAATTGTGGCGACTGCAAAAGCAGAAATATAGCTACCAGATAGTACTCGTCCGACTTTATTCCTCTTCCGTGGATAATCTTTGTCTTTTTGTAGTTGCTTCAGTCTTCTAATAACGTTTATAACCATAACAATACTAACAACACGCTGAATGAGCAGGTAGGGGAGAGTAATGGTGGGTGATAACACGTTCCAGTGCGAAAATCTGGAGAAGTTGTGGCGCAGTCAAAGAGGGCACCGGCTGTTACGTGCACTCCGACTCTTGCTTCGGTTTTCTCTCCCAGGACAGACAAGGATCCCTCCCCCCCCCCCCCCCGAGTTCTTGAATTAATACCAGACTTGTCCGGGAACTTTAAAACACGGAATTCTCCATCGGTTGGCCACCACAAGTCATTGCGTAGGTCAAGTGCGCGTTCAGATGGTCTCCAGGGCTCACAAGTAGAATGCGTGGCGCATCCAGCGAAACGGCAACCAACGCCGACGTTTATGTCCGCTCCTTCTTTCTCTTGTCCTTTCCTTAGATGCATTTGCGCTATGGCACTTGGAGGGGCTTACTTCAGCATGCCCTGGACCGACACTCGCATCCATCCCCTCCCATATATGACAGAGAGAGGCACTCCACAGTCGTACCGATAGCAAAACGGGTGCGTTAATCTGACCACACCGCAGGGCCTCGCCTCTTGCTCACATGTGTGCTGTCCGCGTTAGCGGAGCAGTTATTATTTTCCTTATTTTTCTTTAGTAACAATATGTCCCGGTGGTCTTTTTTTCGATTGACAGAGAAGTTTGGCGGAGAGCGGTGGGTCTAGCCACCGTCTTTTCCACAAATGGTAGCTTCATCGTAGCCATCCAATATCCTTTCCACACTCCCCCCCCCCCCGCTCCACCCTCCTATAGTACTGTAGGACTAGGTTCTTTTTGTAGTTGCCAAGAATTCGGAACTGCGCTTACCGTTTTCGTTTCAAGGCTTTTGTGCAAATCTTATGATTATTATAAAGAAGTGCGGACCCGCTCTAGATCTGCGCCGAAAACTTTTACAAGGTGACCTCCAAACTCAATAGCTTCAATGCAGTTTTCCAGCAGTCCAGCCCCTATTCCTTTTCTGAAGTAGGAGCGAGCAACCACGTCTGTATTGTTCTGAAACACTAGGGAGTCCCTTACCTGCTTCGCACGGTTGAATTGCGTTGTACTGATGGTTGTTTTGCGTCTGAGTTTCAGTCTGAGTGCGTTTGAGTTCTTCATACATTGATCACGAAAGGACGGAAAATAAGGCTCATAGATATCGGCTGTGTGGACAGTTACTAGACATTAAGTGGATGACCAATCACTCACTCTGTTCTTAGCGGGCGCGTGCACGTTTGTAGACGTTGACGTTCAAGCGACTATCTCTTGAAAGCTACCCCTGCCTGACTTTTGTCTATTATACAGCTATAAGAATAGTTATAAATTCAGCCGAAAAGGCTGAATCTGTGCCGGAGCCTTTGCAAGGGGTGAAGCTGTGCGCTGAAAAGTCTTCTTGTTTCCTTTAACATTGTTTAAAACACTATGAACGATGCTGGTTTGGTTTTGAACCGGTTAAACTCCAAATTTGACTGGCTAAATTGAAGTCGCATTATTATCGAAGTAGAGACAACTGCTCTTGATGACCCTCCAGAATTAACAGCCAAGCCGCGGCATACGACGTATTGCCTATGAATATAAAATCGAAATCGTCACAGGTTTATTGTCGCCATCATAAGTGGGTAAATTGTGCGTGCTGCAACGAAGAAGAGAAATAAGGAAGTGGCGGCTAAACCGTCAAGGTGCAGATGCAGCGAGTTGTCCTTTGAAATGGACGAATTTTTCCCGCAGATTTCGGCATTCATTGCGAATCATGAAAACTTTCTGCCACTCCAACAAACGGTCAGTGTCTGGAAGTCACATCATCAGTTTCCTCCTTCAAATTTGTACAGTTCTCTTCATTTGTTACATATTTTCATAGATGCTTTCCATGTTTTTAAACCGTACCGTTTGTGTTCCCATTTTTCGAATTTGATATCCTCTGACTTTTTTTTCGTGTTTTTTAAACCATAAACAAATATGAAGGCTGCGTTTGCATAGATGAGGGAGATCAGAACCCACGCGAAAGAATGTAGATGCAATAGATATACTATGTATAAGAGCAGAAAAAGGCATCACTGAAAATCACTTCACGATTGGTTGGAATCATGGGTAGGGGCTATGTTTTGGTTGGTATTTTTTCATCTTGTTTCAAGGAAGCTTTTTTGACGAATATGTAAATTCGTTAAATTAAATTGCTCCTGACTACAGCCTGTTTTGGCCAGCCGGCGCCTGCTCTGGGGTTCTATGTGCCATTGATACCCAGAGCTGATAATATCCCAATAAAGTGGACAGCGTTATCCTTCCCTTGCCGAGGAAGGCATCGAATGACATGGGCTATTTTGTCAGTAGTGTCTTAAAAGGTCATGCGAAACTAATGCTTAGCTACCTTTCTGTAGTCTTCCTTTCGTTCCTGTCTTCTTTACCACCCTTTCTCTTTATTCTAGAGCGGTCATGCGTTCTTTTTCGTAGCTTTGCCCTGGGAAGTTCAGCATCTAGCTTTGTGACCTCGCTTTTCTTTTCCCTCGTTTCCTTTTTAATTATTACTCTTCGTGCTAGGCCTTAACTGAAATGCACATAAAAGGTAAACTGAAAATCCAAAATGAGATAAATCCTACCCTATTCGTTAAGTTTTGTTTTCTTCTTCTACTGAGAAGTACTCATACTTACTCTTGACAGTGTTAGCAAATAATTTGAAATCTTTATTAGTTTTTATTTATTTATTTCAGGTGTGAATTACAATCGCACGAAAAATCGAACGAATTTTTTAAAGGTATACAGCTCATACCATCTACAAAAATCCTACTATATATAATCGGCTAATGTCACGTTTCCGTCACGAGGAGGGGGGACTGGAGCCAAAAGGTGCCTACGACAGTGCTGCGCATGCCAGCGGGACTTTCTTTGAGCTTAACTATAGGCGACTGCTAACGAACTATATCCTTGGCGGCTGATCGTCCAAGTTTACGAGATATTCAAGGGGCAACACGTCTAGGTATGAATGGGGATCAAGTGCAGAGCGTAGGGATTCAGGAGGCGTACCCTAGACGTCGTTCAGCGTGCGTCTGGATTCAGAAGACGTGTTGAAGATGTCGTTCAACGCATGTAGGGATTCAGAAGACGCGCTGAAGACGTCCAACTTGCGTAGGAATTCCAGGTAAGGGCGACCAATAGGAGTGGACCAGCATTTCCCCTCACCATCGTTCAGTGTGTGTCGGATTTCTGAAGACCGCTTACAGAAGTCGTGGCACGTGTGTCAGACTGCAGGAGGAGTGTCAGAGACGTCGTGGCAACGTAGTGACACGTGAATCGGTACTCAGTGTCACATCTGCGTGCTTGACTCTCACTCCGTTTCTTTGCCAGCACATAGGAAAGGAAGTATTTCGGGAGGGGGGAGGGGTAGAGAGAGTGACCACGGGATTCGGAGGAGTATTATTGCCGTCGGACAATAATCGGTGTCGACCAATACCAATTAATTTTAATTATGATTTTGCTGATTAAGCACCGGACTAAGACTCGCATTACCTGTTTCTCGACAGATAGAGAGCGAGCGCTACGGAGAATAAATCGCGTGCATGTGATGGAGGGTGGATGGGCTTCATATGCGCAGTGAAAATTCTGCCCTACCATATCTGACAGCACTAATCTATATAAAAGAAAGGAGGAAGATTGGGGTTGTTCTATTCTCGGGGTTTGAGGGCAATTTAACTTCAATTTTTTGGCGGCCCCTAGGCCGCTGAACGTCTGGTCTAAAGGATAAGGATAAAGGATAAAGGACGGCGTTACTCAATCCCTTCTGGGATGCGCCAGCGCATTCTACTTCTACGGGATGTCGTGGAGGCGACATGAATGCGTATTTGGCCATACAATGACTTGCGGTGGCCAGCCGATGAACAAGTCAGCGCTCTATCCTTCCCAGACAAGTCTGGTACCAATTCACCGACCCCGGAGGGATGGAAGGCTTGGTTGGCCTGGGCGGGAAATCCGAATCAGGAACCTGGTTTCGAGTGTACGCGGCAGTCGCGCCTCCTCCGACTGCGGTACACGCGTCTAAATTATGTCTGGTCTAAATTAATAATTAAAATAAAAATTGAAAACAAATGTAGATATCCAGTTTCATTCATCCAGTTTGTCCATTGGTACCCCCCCATTTGTTAGTAGAAATCGGCTATGTTTATTCCATGTTGTACAATATGCCAACCACAATTGAGCCGGAGGAGAATTCTCACTATAAATTCCTCAAATAATTTGAAATATTTATTAGTTTTTATTCATATTTCAGGCGTGAATTACAAACAATCGAACGTGTAGAAGAAAAACGAATAAATTTTTCAAAGGTGTACAGCTAAGACTATCTACAAAAATCGAAATAAGTAATGGAAATAAAAATTCGCAGATATTGCAAAACTTTTGAGGAGTATTTGTTGAGGGTTTCTCCGACTTCACAGTCATTAAAGTTCTTAAATTCGTTTTAGGTGCAGTGGGCATATTGTAAAATATTGAATAAACATTGCTGATTTCTGCTAATTAACCGGCACCAATAGACGGACAGGAAAGAAGTAACACATTTAGGCGCTAATGTCGTCACGACTAATTGCGAGTATTTTCAGTAGAAAGGTTATATTACAAAATTTAATACAATAATAGAAAACAAAGTTATTAGCGGCCGGAAATGCTAAAACTGAGATACAGAAAAGCTGCCAAATCTGCAGATTCGCAATTGTAAAATCTCGGACAATTCCAAATTTTGCTTAACGGCGAAGTATTGGTCCACCGCTACGTCACTTTCTCCGTAGTCCTCGTTTCTGAAGGCCTCTATCACGTGGTAGTTGTCGTGCGGCTCGAGCAACTGCAGGTGACTGGGTTGTTTTGCGGCATGTTGTTGTTGTCCATGCCAACGAGAGTAGGCAGTTCGAAAACAACATCAACGATTGCATCTACCCCTTGCATCCGCGCCCAGCAGCGGATCGATTGCAACCCCTTGCAACAGATTCTCGTCGTATTTCTTTGTTTTTCATGCTCTCTTGAACGACGTGCTCCCCTTCCTTTCCAGCTGTGGCTTATTGAAGTTTTACCAAATCCGTGTCGTCATTGACGTGTGTTTGCTGTGCACGCAGCTAGCCATTTCTTCGAGGCTAGGCATGGATGAGGAATTGAACATATTTCCGCCTTCTTAGGGTATTTATATTTGAATTGTTTGTGTTTATAAGGGTTCAAACTGTGAAACAAACTTCGGCGCCAAGCAACCAGCATCGTCTGCTTTCCCGGGCAACATATCTTTCGTTGAACCAGTTCACGCATTTTAGTTGACAGTGACGTCCCCTCTCGCGTAGTGTGTTAATATGCCGTGTACATGTCGATGTCGATATGGCGCTACGAAAGCAACGAAGAAATCTGAGAAAGAAGGGCGCTGAAATTCGCGAACGCCTCGTAAATTAAATGATGGCGTAAGCGAATGAACTTGACGAGGCGAGGACACTATTCTGCCAACCAAACAAAGGCAAACTCAGAGATGGAAATGGGGCGTTTTTTTTTTTCGTGATTCCCTTTTGAAAGTTTAAGCATGCTTCGCTTCGCAATTTTTGCTGTTTAGTTTAATTCTTCATTAAATTCGTGCTCATATAATAATCATATTTTATTACGACGTATAATGCAGTCGCGAGAGAAGTGAACAATGGAACCTTAACTCGAGAAAGGAAAAACAGTAACAAACACTGTCGCTTCAAGGATAAAGATAGTTCGACAAGTTGTGAGGAAGATGAAACTGAGGAGGTAGTCATTTGAAATTAAGAATGTTTTTCGAGGCCAGTCGCTAGAAAGAAACAAAATTGCTTGTCATAAGTGCTTTGTCGTTGTTCATGTTCATATTCGCCTATTTTCATGTTTTCCGCATATACTGAAGAACTACCAAATGACCCGGCTTCGTTGCGCCCATATGTGATTTTGGATGTGAAGAATGACATCGGTAAGCTGTGAGAGGTACATAGAATGATAAGAGTTTGAGTCTTCCGCCCCTGCTCAAAGCTTTCCTAACATGCCCCCTATAGTATGATATAGAGGAACTTGGAAACAACTGAGCCTCAGAATTCCCGTTACTTTGTAACAGTTTACTAACCAGCCAGTGGGGAGCTCCGCATATTGTTCTAAGTCGAGGTACCATCAACTACTATAAAAATACAAAGACAAGGTAAAATAAAGGATTTTATCAGTGGATATAAATAATATGCCTCTGCAATTTCGGAGTTCGTCCACAATAATTGCCAAGTCCCTTTAAAAAACGTGCTTTCAACTTTACTCGAATCATTAGAAGAAAGCGCACCGCAAGTGTTCATTGATCATCGCATTGTGGTGTTGATTAAAGAGCCAATTGTTGCCGCAGCTCTGTGGGCAAATCTGGCATTGTAGCAATCTTTCGTTCAACGAAAGCTCTATACAGTCATCGAATGCGAGTTTTATGACCCGTCATTGTTTCTTTGTCTTCTAGGGAGGCCTCGCATCAATATAGCTTCTCTGGGATGTGGTAGATATTTACAGAAGTTCGAGCTGCAAAGTTGCCAACGATGGTACGGGCACGTTCTGCGTGGAAAAGAAACCAGCGTATGCAAGATAGGCCTTGCTCTCGTAGTGCCTGGAAAACGAGACGGAGCCCGAAAAAGCACTGTTCGAACAAGTTATATATGGATTTGCAATGAGCTGGTGTCCGCCTTTATCTACCATGAAGGATAGGGGCTTGGCATCAGAAAGCGTGCAATTAAGTGGGACAAACGCTTAAAGAAAAGAAGAAGAGAGTGAAGAGTAGATGTGAAAGATCTGAGCGCACTCAAGCGTAGGAATAAGGCATGACATATTCCTACGAGTAACTTCTCCTTCGGCTCCTAACCTATACATTACTATCATTAGCATAGGCACATTGCTACGGGAGTTACCATAAAATCAATGTAGTCTGATGGTACTTGCTAAAGTAGTAAGGTTCCAATTTTAATGTAATTGAACGTCCATCCTACTGTTGCTTTTAACAGTTATTTTGTTTATTTGTCCACTTCGTTGGCGTTGTAGTGACCCTGGAGTGCATTTAAATAAATGAATAAATAACGTTATTTAGTCACGTTGTTGGGTTCGTTACGCACTCGACTTCTGCGAAATATCGTAGAGACACCTTAAATGCGTATTCGTGCGACAGCGAGTTGGAGTGGCAATTCCACGGAGAAATTCCTCCCATATGAATCTGGTGCGGTTTCACTGACGCCTGAATATGAGAGGCTTCGCTGGATTGAGTGGCACTTGAACGTGACATCTTGCTTCGATGTGTTGACTGGAAAGTTGTATTATCTTTGATCAGACATTGTCGCCTTCTTCATGGGACCAAAAGTCGCTACAAGCAGGATTGTAAGCCAACAGGACGAAAACAGGGACGCGCGGAATTTCTGTTTCCGAGTTCCGGTTTCCGTGTACTGGAAGGTTTAACAGAAACGGCGTCTCATAAATCAACGTTGATTCGCTGAGCTAACGCTACACCTTTTGAACATAAGCAGAAGATAAAAAAGAAAGCTAAACAGCGCCTTCTTTACTGCTGGCTTCGAAACGGTAGCAGATCACCGCTCTGATATAGGAACCGTGGGATAACCAACTTGAATTGGGAACTAGGGCTCTGCTAATTAGCCGAAGAAATGTTGACTGCTAGCGATAGAAGTCTTTCAATTTATCTAGAATTATCCTTAGAGATTAGAAGCAAGTTACAACATCAAGATGCGTCTGCGAATTGCACCTCCCTGTCAGGAATTAAGTTTCTCGGATCAAACGGTGTGAAAATTGTTGCGAAGGATGACGTTATGGATCAAACTACGAGTTATTGGGCATTTGATATCCAAGGTCGATCGCAGAAGTGAAACGTGGACATAATCCTGGAAAAGGCCGACTAGAGTTCCGTATTTGGAATCTAGACTGTTTGGAAGTGATGTGCCCTAATATGTGTACTCTAAGGCCGGAAAAAGGGTACTAAAGGGCTCGTGCTCGCTCCATTATCAGACCATGGTCGTGAAACACTCAAATAAACACAGTTTCTGTACTTTCCTCCGCTGACGCGTAGGAGAGCACATAGCTAGGCAAGGGAAGGAACTCCGAGGTGTGGCTGATCCAACTTACCCGTTTTAAGATACCTTGTCGGTTTACAGCGGGCACCAGCCCGCTTATTGTTAGAACCCTTTTTGCGACCTTAGAGTACACATTCTAAGTGTTTGAATAAAGAAGCTGATTCTTTAATTAGGAGGTGAAGCATCTCATAGCCATAACTTTGGCTTATGGTTCTGTAACCATTCTTAGCTCATTGTAGTTGCTTTCCAAGTCAAACATTCAGAAAGGCGGAGATTACGAGTTTATATCATTTCCGGTTTCGTATTTCGTATTCAACAACAAAAAATGCGCACCTCTTTTGTCGAAAAGCTTTCGCAAGACCTCCACAATCGGTCGCCTTTTCATGGTGCTACTATCTTGTGGAGCACGATGAGCAGAACCGGATTACTAAGTCAGTTTTCTGCGAGTGGAAGCTTTGTGAACACTGTTGTAGGAGGATCGTCGTTGCGTTCAACGAGGGAGGTAGCATGATTGACTCTCTAGTCTATCCAAAGAGCGAAGAGAAAGTACTCGATGTGCAGCCAGGTTGTGACATTCCAACGATGTGGATATTTCTGTCTTTATGTACACAGGCAATTACTGGTAGAATCCGTAAGCGAATTAGCTTCAAATAGAGGCCTGATTCAGCTGCATGTCTTGCATTCTGTAGCCGCAACAAAGATTTGCCAAGATGTCCTCCATCTCTTCGCTGCGGTGCACCAGCCCATACTTTCCTGTTGCCCTCTTTTCCGAGGACAATAGGAAAGTATTGGTTGGTGTACGGCATTGTCTACTCCTGTGCCTCTAAAGTAAGGGAGACATTCATGGAGACATTCATCACTGTAGAAAGAAGCGGAGACGCTTGCCTCTTCAGTGCCCACGATGCGATGTTGCTTTTGCGGAGAGTAAGTAAAGGTGGGTGTGTGATGTGACCAGCTCGACAAGCTGATTGTTGTTGTCGTCGAAACGAGGCCTGAAGTGAGAAGAGTCAGTCCCCTTTGTGAGTGCTCCGGACTCTCGACGCAGATCTTGCTCATGCTCATACGTCGCTCAAGTTGGGGCGCTAGTATTTTCTTTGTTTCACAGCACCCACAATTGCGGCAGAGGGAAGAAAAAGGAACGCTAGCCTTTTTATTGGTGGCAAAACAATGAGCACATTGAGCATTGACGTTTATCGGTTTTGATTCCAACGCGGTTTGTGTAACAAAGAGCGGAAAGTGAGAAAAAGGTGACAAAGCGTTTCGGCCACTCTTACGGTATGTGCAAAGGCTCTTATTCAAGTAGACTCCCCTCGCAGCACATAGTATAGGTTAATTTCAGTCTACCGGCACGGTTCTCTCTGAAACGAGCGGACACATTCTAATTCACTTATAGTGACTGACGGCGTTTTCACGTAAAGAATCGAACGTGGTGCATCTCTGTACGCATTGATAAAGTATAAAACAACTATAACAGAAAAATAATCACCAGATATGACGGACTCTTTCTTCTCCAGGTTCCTAAAGATTCAATTCGGAAGAAATTTTTAAATCTTCACTCTTTGTCCTCTAGAAGAAGTCTTGCGGACTATTGCTGCATATACAAACTTCTCTCTGGTAAAATAAGGATGGAACTCGCGAAGTTTCACAAGGTGTAGCCCGCTAAAACAAGATGAAACCCACTGGAAATCTGATATCCGAAACCGAAAAACGTCATTGGAGCACACTTCTTCACTTCAAGGATAGGCTCCGCATATCTAGCGTTAGAATGTATTCTAAATCAAAGTCTAGACAATTATCTATCGTTTGAAAGACTTGCTGGGAGATCCCTCCTCAAATACTGATGACGCTTCCTTAACTGAACAGTTGTACCACATTGCTTTGATTTCTGTCGCTACTTATTCAACTGGGTGGCGATAACGTGTTTGTTGTCTTATCTCACGTCCATCTTAAATGATTGTTAATAAACTATTACTACTAATATCTCAAAGAGGTTTATTAAGGATAAAGAACGGCGTTACTCATTCCCTTTTGGGGTGCGCCACGCATTCTACTTCTACGGGATGTCTTGGAGGCGATTTGAATGCGTATTTGGTCATATGACTTGCGGTGGCCAACCGATGAACAAGTCAGCCTTCTATCCTTCCTAGACAAGTCTGGTACCAATTCACCGACCCCGGAGGGATGGAAGGCTTGGTTGGCCTGGGCGGGAAATCCGAACCAGGAACCTGGTATCGGGTGTAGGCGACTGTCGGCGCCTCCTCCGACTACGCTACATGCGTCCAAAGAGGGCGCATTTGTTAACGTCTGCTAATTGAACGAACGAGAACTCGAGCATCTTAAAGTCGCGATGTGGTTCTTCACACTGTCATGCCTTTAATCGCATCATGATGTGGCAAATGTCTTGTGAAACCGTCGTTTTCGCGTCTCAATCGATTTGGCTTCATTTCCTAGCGACGCTTGATTCATATCCGCACCAGATCTACTTTACTTTTTGAACATCGACTAAATCGCGCTATGTTTGTTGAGTTGGCAGTTGTGCAAGCGTACCTCTGTAATGCGTTTCGTCTCAATCCCTTGACCTTTTCCGAGGATCAAAATGCACAGTTTCGTGGCTGCTTGTTTACCGAGCAGCTCGCCGCTTTTCTTTACGTTGAATTACCGTGTTGTCTAATCGTCGTCGGCGCGGTTAGGAAATAGGCGCGAGTGATCATTATAATACGTTGACTAGCAGTTGGAGATTATGCTTAGCCAAGTCGGCTCTCACGCGAATCAATGCGGTTATTTGTTCTCGTTCGTCACGCTTGCATCGATTGTTGTTCAGGTAGTTGTTAAGCCGTAGTGGAATCAACTAGGGGTTTTCAGATTGAGCTGATTCGTTACTCCATCGAGAGAACAACGGGCGGAAAAGTGGACCGCTCAAAACAGTGGAGTCTCCTCGCGTTTGAGGTGAGCTTTAGGCACGACTTGATTTATCTCGTTCATTACACAATTATATTTGTGTGGTATGACAAAGACAAGAAGCAGTACAACAAAAGAGTCAACGACGAACCGCAGAATGTGGTACGAACTATTGAAGAATAGACGGGAAACTTGTGGGTAATGTCTAAGGTGGCTTCTTATTCTTATGGACTCATATGGGCATGCAAAAAAAGTTTTGAAACCATTGTAGCCTGTTGGGACAGCATGCTTTTTGCAAACCTTCTCAAGTGGTGAAAAGTCCTATTTGCAACGAACAAACGTCTGCAGTTGCTTCTAGTCCTAGCAACGTCATGCTTGATGGCACCACCTCCAGAGCCAGACTCCCTTGCTGACATCAGATCCGAGAACTTTTGATGTCTTTATGCATCGGTTATCCACATCCACCAAGTTGATTGTTTATGTTTGTAACGCAGCAAAATCTGTGTTTTACACCAGGTATTTCTAATTATTAGGTAACTAGCTGATTAATGGAAGCACCAGCTGGCTGAACAATGCAGTTTTTCACCACGATCGGCATCCAATAAGGCTTTAGCATTCCACACACCTTCTTGTTACCCTAATAGATGCAATTTTGCGAGATTTTCAGAGTCGTGGCATGCGGTTTTCTAGCCGATCGGAACATTATCAGTCAGAGAAACCTTGATAAGATATCATATTTAAGGAGTTAGACCTATTTATAGGTGATGAAGATGGTCATGATCTGTCTGTCTCTTACTTCAAACATCTGTTCGTTCGCAGTGAACTGATTTAGATTAGTTGGTTCTCGTTTGGAGGTCTTAGTTTCTAACACTTGCTTTCTTTTGTTTATATCCAGCCTTTGTGTGCAAATTGCTGTGATTCACACCTCGATATAAGCTAACAAATTCCAGTTCCGGCCTTATTTTAAGATGTAGGGAGAAAGATCTTCTGGCGTATTAAATATTGAGCGCGACGTACAGGGCCCTAGTATCGCGTTATGTGTTAGGATTATTGTTATAAATGTCATTTTCATGAACTTAGGCAACAGTTTTCATACTGAAATCAGTTTCTTTAAGCCTCAGTTGGCTGGTATCGAGGATGTAAGCTGCCTTTACACCACCGGCGCCGTTTGATCGAACGCAACATCCACACCTCGTGGGACCGATCAGCACCCACCTGTATCCGGGATGAGCTGATATCCATCAACTTAATTGGATCAATGCTGATATCAGCTGGCCGCTGATATCAGCATTGATCCAATTAAGCTGATGGTCTTGTTAGAAACAATTCAAATCAGTTTCATAAGCCTCAGTTGGCTGGTATCGAGGATGTAAGCTTCATACTTTCTACGTATGCTCTCTGTCGACGCTCAGGTTTATTTGAATTTGATACATGTGCAATTATCTGCAGAAGCCAAAAAAATCAAAACGTATTGATCAAATCTAAATGGCTTGATGGTCACGGTATTTTCATGTCAACAGACGACTCATCATTGATAAAAAGTTTCCAAAATTTCCTCGAAGATGTGACCTCATCGGTTATGCCTGTGTTTGCTTTCTTTGACCTCGTCGCAAGATCCATTATCTTATTACACGCTAGAAGTTGCGGTTGTTGACGTATATGCAGATATTCAATCCGTTATGCTATAATCAACGACTCCTTTCTCCTTGACCGAGAAGCAGCATGAGTGCCTATCCTTTAGGTGTACTTTGAAGTGGTAGTTTGGATCTGGTTTCCATAAGAGTGTGTCGGGACTGCTGTTCAAATTAATGGCTCGGTACAGTGACATATAAAAAGGGGGTACAATACGTATGCGTTTCGTGCCATTCACGCCATCATTCAATTGAACAACACAGTGCTCTGGAATGTATCCCATTCTGTTGCCCATTAAATCAGACGGTTATCAATATTGTGCGCTATAACATGAGCTAATGGTTCTTAATTCTATTAAAGTGCCTACGATTTGATGGGCTCGTTAGTGTATGCATTTTTCGAACACCTATTTATGAATCGTCCTTGAAGTGTAGCCGAAATGATGTAATAATTGCATAAACCCGTAAACGGATGCGAAAATGCTGTTGCAAAGCACAGGATCTCCGAAAATTCATAGAAATCCTCTATGTTTTTGGCTATTATTGTCTTTGAGATGGTTATGAGTCGAATTTTTGCTTTGTTTAATGGTGAGTTATAATGGCAAACAATAACTGTGATTGTCTCTGCCGTATACACTGCCTCTGTAGAGTTAAAGTGGGAGAATTAGTTGCTACGTTATACGCTATATCTTCGACCTTATGTGAAATCTTAATGACTGATATGTGTACCCAAAAATTGGTCTCATGTTATTCGCATTCGACTCCAAGAAAATAATAATTGGGCTCATCAACAGACTTAGTACCAAAATTTTTTCTTCGAGTTATGAGGTCCGTCAAAAGGTTACATGAATTACATACTATCTGGTTCTAAACGGTACAATATTACTTGGGAACTGTAAGAAGAAACTGTTTCTGCTTTGCAGTTTGCTAGAAATTGGCTAATCGATTTCGAAAAACCGTATAAAGTGCAGTTTTGCTTCCGCGACAGCGTATATGCGATGCTTAAAAAGTTGTTTCCAATTAGCTCGTTCGTATTTAGTCACGGTTATTGTAGAATGCTTGTTGCGTCACCATTTATTCGTCGAGTTCGTTCTTTTCCTCCTGATGTGTTGTCACATGTGCTATGTTCACGCGCCCGCACGCCTAGTGTGGGGCAAGAGAGCAATGTTCATTAGCTTTTCTATTCATCTGGTTTGCTGGCTCGCACACTTTCTGCTGCTGCAAACTCTTATGTTAACTAGCTGTTCCACCTCTGTGGCTAAAAATGGCTGTTTTCAGGTGGAGGTAGTATGCAACATGCGAAACACTCGACAGATTCCGAAGCTTTCCTTGGTATGAGTGGATTAATGGATCAGGTTGCGCACGACAGCATCATGGACGACGGTCACCTCGAGCGAATTCTCTTCCCATCTAATGGAGGTATGCAGACTTGAAAAAGTTCTTACAGTTCATCGTTTAAGGTAAGCGTGACTCCATCCGTGCCATTGGATATTCGGCTAAACAAGTAAGGGAAGTCGACCAGGCGAGAAAGATCGATCCATCGACACAGATTTCTGGCCAGTTAGTACCCATATAAACTACTACACTATGCGACGGGTTTCGTGTAATTCTACGATGCAACTTTTCAGCTACAGTCACTTAAAAAGGTTAAAAGACTGCGTTAATCGATCCCTTTTGGGATGCTCATGCATTCTTCTTTCACGAGTTGTCATGTTGGTGACTTGAATGCGTATCTTGCCTGTATTATACAATGGATTGCATTGGCCGGCCGATGCAAAAGTCAGTGCTTTTGCCTTCCAAGACAAGTCAGGTACCAATTTTCCGACCATGAGGGATGGAAGATTTGACGGGCTGGGCAGGAAATCCGAGCCAGAACATGGCACTGCGTGCACGTGAGACAGGCGTGGCAGTCACCGACTGCGTTCGTAGCCAAATCTGCTTAACACTGCAAAGTGCAACTCGAAATTCGCAGTTTGGGTGCGATATTTGCCTGAAGTAGAGCCATAAGAGAGTTGACTGAACACCACTTTCTGTACAGGAAGACATGGAAATGGCGCCGACTGTGCAGTAATATCATAAATAAAATCGTATTGTATATCATTAACTAATATGTGTCTTAATAAACACGTGGTAGCGCGGTCGGAGGTGGTCCGGCTTTTGCACCCAGTTTCATGTTTCATGTTTCATGTTTATAATAGCCAAACAACAACAATTAAAACAAAAATGAACAAGAAAGGTGGCTATGATTGGCCATATAAGGAAGTCTAACAGCGTCAAATAAAGGAATGGTATTTGCTTCGCCAAAGAGTAGTTCTGAGTTTTTTTTTATAATAAAGAAATGATCTGTAAAAGCTGCTAAAAATAGCAGAAACGACAAAAATATAAGCTTGCGAAAAAATGCAGACCTCGCCTTAAAGACATCTGGATATGATCTGTAAAAAGCGCTACGTCTACGACCTCCTACGCTAGCGATTCTGGGGCGGGCCCTGTATCTCAAAGGCCTCTTTAAACTGGTACGCACCCCAGGCGCTGCGTAGGAGGGAGGAGCGCATGCTGAAGTATATTGCATTTGGCGAGTGGAAATCCTAGAGTTGAAAAAAAAATAAAGTTGTCATTAAAATACAAAGAAATGTAATTAAGGACTACTCTTAAGCAATGCAAATACCTAACTTCACGTGAGAAGCGAGTTGGCAAAGCAGGAAAACATAGACAAACAGTGCAGAACTTCAAAAAAAAATTGTGAGCAAAAATTTTGGAAGCAGTAAGGAATCGAACACAGCTAGTGAAACGGTATGGAGACACTGCTGCAGGATGAGAGATCACAGGGCGAATGTGTCGCTCAAAAAGGAATTGCTGAGAAGGACCTGGAGCCGATCCTGCAATAGTTCACAGTTGCTCTTGATGAAGTCACTCTGTAATTTAGCTTAGAAGAACCCCTGTTGCTTGAGATGATGCTCAAGTTTTCGGGGGTACAGCAATGGGTAAATCATTCCAAACTCGCGCAGCTCGTACTAGGAATGACTCCAAAAACTGTTGGCTACGAACTCTTCCTGTGGACAAACGCCATGGGTGACCTCTCGTTCTGCTGCTAAATTCTAAACGATTAAACAATTCATTAATATCCACGTCTAAACAATTATTAATTATTTGGAAAATTAGATTTTGATCATATATAACTCTTCTTAGTAGCAGAGATGTGCCATCAAGAAGAGTCATCCTTTCACGATATCCAACATCAAACAGTCCCTTTCTCATGAAGATTTGCTTCGTAAATTTTTTCTGAACCTTTTCAATTTTCTCAATGTCCGTCCGCTTTGATGGCGACCAAATTGGTGTGCAGCACTCTAGCAATGGTCTCACGTACATAGTGAAAAGTTTAAAAAGCCTAGAACTGTTTCGAGTTTGGAAGGCGCGTAGAATAAAGTTGGACTTCCTATGCGCCGCAGACACAATATCATCAACATATTTTTCGAAGGAAAGAGTGTTTGAATAGGAGATGCCGAGGTCTCGTACAGATGTTGAGATTCCAACAACGTTAGGCCCTAGGCAAAATTGTATCCCTTGTGGGTGATTTTTACCGATGCACATGATGGTGGTTTTTTCATAGGAGATATCGAGCATCCATTTTTTAGACCACATGTATACGGCATCCAAGGCTGCTGAAAATGAAAATTTTCCGCATTGTTGTAACAGTAAAATTTGGAGTCATCCGCATAAATAGAGCAGTGCACCCCGCGAGGGAGACAAGTTGGCAGATCATTTATATAGAGGAGAAACATTAGGGGGCCTAAACACGTTCCCTGTGAAACGCCACTGGGAGTTTCGTATGTGTCTGAAGCAGCACAGTTTATCCAGACCCTCTGTGTACGTCCTATTAGAAACGACTGCAAAAATTTTAAAAGGCATCCTTCTATACCGTAAGCGCGAAGCTTGATAAGTAGGAGGTCAAGATTAATAGAATCAAATGCCTTTCTGTAGTCTAGATAACACACAGTAACGTGTCCGTGAGAGTCAATTATCTTCTGCCAAATAGGAACAGTTGAACTAAGAGCTGTCACAGTAGACTTCTTTTCAAGAAATCCATGCTGAAATTTTGTAAGAAGATTTCTTTCACTAAGATAACTATAGAGCTGACTGCGTACAATCCTCTCCAGCACCTTACTTGTTGAGGACGTAAGACAGACAGGCCTATAGTTTTTAAAGTCGGTCTTTTCTCCTTTTTTAAAAATTGCTTTAACAATGCTTTCCTTCCACATTGATGGAGATTCACCGTGAAGAAGACACCAATTGAAGAGAAGTGTGAGAACAGGGACCAGTCCAATTGCTGCCTTCTTGAGGAAAATGTATGGGATACCATCCGGTGAAGTGGAGTTGCGAGCTGGTAAGCCAATGAGCGTTTTGTATACCAGTTCACAGTTAATGTCAAGAAAATCTAGCCTTGATTCGGTAAATAGCGGACAATCAACTTGTCGATTTGGGTACTGTTTATATACCGACTTGAAAAAAGATGCGAAAACTTTTGCTTTTTCGGCGCCGGACTTACAAAGCACACCACTGCCACCGAAAATCGATCCAATACCCTTATTCAACTTCAGTCGTCCATTTACGAAACTATAAAATACCTTAGGGTTCTATACTCGTGCTACCAGTTCGTGGTTTGGTTTCTCGCCTAGACAAGGCAAGCCTTCCATCCCTCTAGGCTTAGTGAATTGGTACCAGACTTGTTCAGGAGGTATAAAATATTGACTTATCCATCTATCATCTATTGACTGGACGTCGCTAGTCACCGCATAGGCCAAATGCGCGTTCAGATTGCTTCGACGTCACCCCATAGAGTGTGTGGCGCATCCAAAACAAAAGGATTGAATAACGCCGCCTTTTATTCTTTGAGCCTCTACTCTTTTAAGTGTGATCTACAAAAGCAGCGCCCGGATTCAAGCCGTCGAGCTACATTTAGAGAGTTCATGTCCATAACCACACAGCCTCTATCCTTGCAAGAAAACAACTCGCCGCGATAGCCTGTTGGGGGTCGGATCGAAATATGCAATATACGAATTGTGTCGTTTCTGAGTGTGACAGAAACAAAATCAAGGAAGCAGTAAGCCCTTGAGCGACAGTTTGGTGAAATACATTTTGTCCGGGGGCGGGGGCGGTATTTTATCACCGAATGTACATCAACTGAGATGAATTGAGTGAGTATTTAATCCATGCTTTTCGAAGGACCTCGAGCCGTCTGGTCTGGGCCTCATCCTACTGATCCGGCAGCGTCGGCGGCTCTCCATCACGACAACAGGTGGATTGCTGATGCGCCTTTGCCACCGGATGAGTCGCCTTATCAGTCTACTTCCCAGGCGAGACTTGTGGATCAGCGCGTGAGTCAACACTCACGCATTCAGCAGGTGCTGTCGCTGGTTTCCATAGCTAATTTTTGTACTGAACGTATTGTTTATCAGGCGCATCAACAGCCGCTGGATCGTTGTCGGTTCGGTGCCGGACTGCCAGCCCACAATCCCTTCCAGGGTTATCCTGCTCAACGCCTCCCCGCACTTCCTCCTGGTCGTGGAGGCTTCGCGGGGAACATGGCAGCATATCCATTGAATTCTCAAGCGCCTGCTATTGCTGCGGAAGAATCGCCTCCAGGTCCCACCTACACTGAACTTCAGGTAGATGGCTTCATTCTGTTAACCATGATCAGATATGCGTTACAGTGGAGAAGTTCAGACTGTTGTGCCGTCCACTTCGTCTCGTAACACAACTGCCCTCGATACTCGGATTGTTCCGCATCCGGAGAGCGTGACAAAGCCAGAGCCCGAGGTAATAGCATTCGCTAACATTGGCAGCTGCTCGGGTTGAAAGAAGGCCGTGTTTTTCCAGTTTTTTTGCTTTGAACATATTTATGTATGTATGTCGGGCGAAGCTGTTGTGTCTGTAGGGAACTAACAATATCCGTTCGTTAGCAATCACAAATGCTGTAGTACTAATGTGGTTGCTGATTTCCAAGTTGTATAAGGAGGAAAACGTGAAGCCAAATCAGTTTTAATAATGAATTCATGCTGCAGTATGCTAGTCGCCCTATTTTCTTAAAATCTCATTATTTTAATTTTTTTTCAGTCCAGCACTGCAAACATTGACTAGGCTTGATAATGATGCCTGTATAAGAGTTAATTTGTTCAATAGTTACGCGAACGTTCATCGAGTCTAGCATCTGTGGGGTGAATTCATTCTTCTGCATTATTATGTCACGTACGCAACGGTATTTAGAAATCTCTCTCCCGTCCTTCAAGCAATTCCATGGAAGACGTTGGCGCACCTACAAGTGCGACAAGCGCATCGTCTTCCACAAGCGCGTAAGTGTCTGGTATTTTAATTCGTAACGGTTTGTATCTCATTTGTTTAGAATGAGTTTTCAATGTTTCGCATTTTAAGTATTTATTTTTGTTCGTTTATACATGAAAACTTACGCGAAGCATAATCATAGTTCGTGGCCAACGCTACGTCGAAAATTAATTAGGTGAAGGACATGTGACACAGAAAAAGCATCAACATGAGCGAACATGAGACAGAAGATCTTGGATATAGAATGCATATGTTCAAGAGAAACTGACAAGGTCGTGTAAAACTAGGCCGTTCGTTGTACAGTTCAGTATTTTATCTATTTATTTATTTATTTATTTATACGTCAAATAGACGTGCATAAAACGCTAACGCTGATTTTGTAAATCACAATGATGTGGAGATGTCGACTTCGTGAAGCTGTGCACCTAGATTGTTGCATCACTATATTTGGTTTGCGTTTCTACGGTTTGGCCTTCTTCGGTGTCTGGAAGAGTCCTATCACTTGAAGAACTGCCCCCGCAAAGGTTATTTCATCCTACAGAAAGGTTCAAAGCATAGTGGTCAAGGGGTGACCGAAGGCGAATCTTTGTGATGGAGTTCTCCGGCTTTATTTATTTATTTATAAAAACTAGAAAAAAGCTAATATAAAACTGAAGAACATACATTCCGAGCGCTCGCTTACAATGTAAATTTTGTAGCCAAACGGCGACAGTGCAGGAAGGAGAATGCTGGGACTGATCACGATAAACAACTAAAGAGAAAAATAGAATTAGTATATGCATTTTTCCAGTAACAAAAGTCTGACAATGAGAGACAGCCATAAGCTGACAGCCCACATCAAAGGATAAGAGATTGGTAGTGCCCTCCCCTGATAAGGCTCCTGGGAGCTGACCAGCGCAAGAACGAAGCATAGCTATAACTGCTAAGCTTGCCTGACAGCCGGGCTAAGCCTAAGAGGTGTATCCAGTCAAAGGTTGAGTTGATGGGTTTCAAAAGCATAGCATATACTGTTTGTGTTAGGAGGAAACATCATACAATTTATTTACTCTAAGTGCCCAGCAATTTGCCTAGCTGCTTGACGCCTTGAATGAAGTTTAAAAAAACCGAAAATGAACAGAATCATAGAACTCGGAATGCTCCTCTACGGAATTATACTAGCTAACACATATCAGAGACACCAATAGCAGATAGAATGTCCATTTCCTTTAATGCAGTCTTGAATTGTGAGGACGTTTGGTACTGAGCCAGAGCTGGAGGAAGACGCTCAAACCATTTCGTACAGCGAACCACAAAAGAATTTTGGCACACTCCTAATAGATAACGGCCCGAAATGTGATAGTCCAAGTTGAAGCATCCGCGTCTCCCATGTGATGGTCGGAAGCGCGAGTAGTTTGATAGCCGTAGTCGAAGTTCTCCTTTTAGAAGCTTAAAAGCAAAAAGTAAATCAGCAAAGATCCTCCGATTTTAAAAAATTTTCAGCTCTAAGTATTGAAGTCTTTCTCTGTATACCGGCATGGACATTGAGCTTCCATGGCTATGAAGCATTCGAAATACTCTAAGATACAGAATTTTGGTGAAAACTTTTTGTACTTTCTCTATATCTCGGATATCTTTTACATAATACGGGCTCCACACTGGTGTGCAGTACGCGACCACTGGCAATACATATGCTTTATATAATTTAAGCCAAATTTTCACGTCCGAAGAATAAATGTTCCTGAGGAGCAGATGCACAACTCTCAGACCTTTCTTCGAGACCTCTCGAACATGCATCCGCCGATTCAGATTCTTAGAGATCCTTTATCTGGTCACAGTGAGCAACAGGAGAACCATCGGAAAACTTGATCTCAAGTGGCCGAGAATTCAACGAAAAAATACGAGTTTTATTCAGGTTTATGGGTATTTGCCATTCACGGGATCATTTACACATTCTGGCTACAGCTTCATTTAGCCTTTGAGTCACTACCTCTTCTTCACCGTTTTCATAGGTTAAGTATGCCTTTACATCATCCGCAAACACCGCAACACATACACTCGGGTCTGATTTAATGAAATTTGGTATGTCATAAGTATAAATAAGAAATAGGATGGGGGATAAAGTCCCTCCCTGAGGCATTCCAGAGAGACACATTCTAGGTCTAGAAGTGTGGTTTATGTCGATTTTGCTGCAATGTTTTTGGTGCAAAAACCGACATCTCAATTAGGAACATTGTGCCTGGGTTCACAGAAAGTTAGACAAGGGAGTCATAATGAGGTCCTGTCTCTTTTTCGGAAGAGGAACAGAGGACATATTAAGTAGTTTAATGCGCATATAAACAGGCGAAGTGGTGGAGTACTCATACCTATGATGTTTTAACTATTTTCCTGATGAAATTAGTCTGCACTGCTTTCATTATTGTTATGAACCGACTCCAGGGCTGTCCTACTATAGTTGGAGATTATGCCTACGTAGGTCTAATAGGCTAAAGCCAAAACGGTCAACTGAATTGATATGCAAGGACTTAAATGTAGTGTGGAATGGTTGTGTTAGTTGTTATTGATATATCATGACAATGAGCATTAAAAGAATGTTTGAGCAGGATAAGAAAACCGGGGCCTCGATGTTGCTGGGAATGGAAACCAATGAGTTGGGAATGGCCAACGTAGTACATTCCATTTTTACTCCGAATGCTATGCAGATACAGCAGGATAGTGTCTTTATATAGCGCTTATGTTGAAATCTTCAGAACATTCTGAAAAAATCTGGAACATTGCGATGTTTTCTGCAGATATTTTCTGGACACCCGTAGCAGTATCTGCTCCATCGTATCTCTTGAAATGTTGCTAGACTACCCTTTAGTTCAGGCTTCTAGGGCGAGAACGATAAGAAAGTATCAGTACTCTGTGAGTTTACAGAGCAGTTGCTAGCGTTAGTCTCTCGGAAGTATCCAACGTAATTTCGAATTTCAAACCTTATGTGGGATGCGATTTCTGCAAATTGCACTCAACCCAACCGCATAACAAACTTGAGTAGCACTTGGAGTATAAAGTTGTTGTTTACATCCCTAATGCCTCCCCATTTAGTGTTGAGAACCATTGTACAATGCATGTGATGCCATTATCGGATACGGAAATCGAGAGACCACCCCATCATAGGGAGCGAGACAACGAGGATTCGACCGTTGTTAACATTCTGCATTATGAGTTCAAGGATCGAGTGAGTTATAGGGACAAAGGGCTTGGGGTTGATTGGATTTTTGTTGTAATTCGAAACATTTAGGTGGGTCATCCGTTCAAGTGTCACACCTTAAACTTATGGGTGGATGGATTTTGCGGGTCAGGAGATCCTACGAGATTTAGCCTCGGTTCACTCGGAAACAGCAGTCGACAAGTTGGAGTGATCCCGGTTAGAGGACAGATAGGTTAGTGCTGGGCGCACCACCCTGTTTGGGTCTATCCTGAAGAAGCAGCATTTCCTAAGCGTATTCTTTCAGGAAAAGGCATGCAGATGCAGTATGATGATGGCCGAACGACGATCACCTGTCTCAGCGAGTCCCCGCTGTTCGTGCAGGCTCCACTTCACGCCAAACGCCTGAATGATGACACGTCCACGGTGTATCGGTTATCCGGAGTTGCTGAAGGAGATGATGTCGACAGTGAGTTCATGCATCATGGCGGTTTATTATTACGGACTTTTACGTTTTAAAGCTTTGCTGATGGTTTACGCTGCTCTCGCTCTGTGTTCAGCTTCGACGTTATTCATTTATAAAGCTGGTAGTTCGCGCTTAAACATTGTTAAACACCTTCAGTTTCTCTGAAAACCGGGACAAATGAGAAGACGTGTAGAGTTTGCGTTGCTTACGAATGAGACTCGTTGAATAGAGCAGATGATTTTTTAAGCTTCTGCTCTAGAATGGATATTTTCTTGCATCTTTTAAATTGCGGAGGGCACTCACCTAGATGTTTTGTGCTTTGGAGGATTTTCCGCGGGGTTAATGATTCGACTAACCAGGAAACTATCTCAACGGTAGGTCGGAACGGCCCAAGTGTTGTATATCGGCAGAATCGCATTTCTCTGGGAAACAAGAAAATGCAAATATCTCAACCCCAATACAACCCTGCGCAGAGTTAGGGACGACAGAAGTTGGGCCGTTGGCGGTGTTAACTCTAAGCCTACACGCAGAGGGCGAGCTCAACTTGGCTGGAAACAGCGAGTATGGGGATTGCGCCGCCCTCTACGCACTGCGCCACCATTACTCGCTCGTCATCGCTGTTTCCAACCAACTTGAGCCCGCCATCCGCCTCCAGGCATAGGGCTAACTCCGCCAACGGCCCAACTTCCGTCGTCCCTAACTCTGCGCAGATTTGTACTGGGGTCGAGATATTTGCACTTTGTTGTTTCCCTGGGAGAGGCGATTCTGCCCACATACAACACTTGGGACGTTCCGACCTACCGTTGAGATAGTTTCCTGGTAAGACCACCATCAATAAATATGCTTTTTTCGTAGCAGTTTGCATCCCGTTCCGTCCAACACTGCAATGAGGACCGGGGCCGGATTCACTAACCTTGGGTACAAGGGGTACAGAATGCCCAAGATGAAGCATTTATCTCTATCCCTTATCTTATCTTTATCTCTACCCCTAACCTGCATACCCGCAGGTTCAATTGCTGATTAATCCGTGCCAAAGGGCGAGGCATTGTTTTTAATTAATTCGACGTTCAGCGAGGTAGCTAGTCCAGCATTGGTGGTAATTGGTGTTGTCTCATCTAGAAGTCTATGCCAAATTCACAGTTGTTGCACACAGATTTGTTTCCAGTCGATTTTTTCTCATAGTAGATGGTTTAGCTCGAACGATTGATATCTTTGACGAGGTTCTGTTCGACAAACTACTCGAGGAGGCCCGTCAACAAGGTTATCTGCACGTGTATGCTCTTCAGGTATGATTGGTTCGCAGTTTATTCGCATTCTTGATCTATTGTATGGGGGAGAGCACTTAACTTTGTATGGATTCCATAGGCGGCAGAATTGAAACTAAACTACATATGCAAAGACCACAACACTAAGCAAACCTATGGACGTTGTTTTTTGCGTTTTGTAGGGGAAAGCCACCTTGATTGTGTTCGTTCACCTTGCATGTGGCCTTTTCCAGCAGTGCTTCGTTGGGATAGGTTCCGTCTTTAGTGATAGAAACTAAAAAGAGGTGTAGAGGTGGAGTGAGCAGAATTTGAGGCGAATACTATTTGACAACCTTCATTAATCTTGAATAAGTGTTAATGTTCAGCCTATAAGCTTTTTTTATAAGCCTTCAGTTTTTTTTTACTATCGTTTCTTTTACTAGCGCTTTCTTCTTCATTCTCTTTTTCTGCACATGGTTGTTTCTGCTTCTTTTTCCTCGAATGTAGTGTACGTCTTCTTGACGTGTAGAGTAAATAAATAAATAAATAAATAAATATAAGGATTCTGGTCCCGATTGTGAGACCAGGAGTCCCTCATAAGGTATGGAGCCAGGTGGCATAACGGCTGAATGTCTTTTGACGAGGTTTTAATTGCAAAAAGGTTTAATATAAAGGAGCCTAGAAGAATTCAGGTCCCGATTGCGAGACTAGGAGCCGAAATTGAGTGCCGCTTATGAAGTGCTTCTAGCTTTACTTTTGTTCTTTCGCGTGGATGTGTTTATTTATTTATTTATTTATTTGCACGCCATAAAGACGTGCTACAATCAAGCACAAAATGGTTGACCTAATGTCATCAATCACAGAAAGCACAACTTGCACCAATGAGCAAGAAGATGGACATAAACAAAAGCACTGAAGTATTATTGTTGTCTACTGTCTCTTTAGACGCTCTAATTATTAAATAAAATATTAAAATATAACGTCGGTTCATTGTCCTTTGATTGAGAAGACGGTGTAGTGAACTGATTCCACTCCATTATGCGAACTGCTCCTTTTCTAATAATGTAATGTACGTCAGCACAGGCTTTTCTCGCAGGTATGTTTGTCTGCGGTCAAAACTCCAGCACTAGACGTGACTCGAGCTCACACTCCAGGCATCATGCTAGGGTGCGGGCTCGAGTCACGTTATTACAGCGCCGCCGCTATTTGAACGCGCACAGAGATCCATTCTTGGGACAGTGACCTACTCTTTGTAAATCTCTCACCCCAAACCCTCTAAATTCACCCTTTATATCGGAATATTATAGAAGTACTCATAAGATCAAACCGCGCTGATATTGTAATGACGTACCATAATGCCTGGATAGAATGGAGTGAGGGTTCAGTTCCTGGCGCATTATTGATCTCAACTAAGCGCTTTTGAGAGCTTATAACCTCGGCAACAGGCGAAGCTTAAATCCTACTATATATAAAGGAGCAAGCGTGTGTGTGTGTGTCACTGTGTCACTGTGTGTGTGTGTCACACTGTCCGTCCGTCCGACTTTGAGTTGGGGCGCGGCAGCCGAACACGTCGGCAACCATGCATGGCGAGCCGTAGACGTGCCAAACACGTCGGCAACCCTGCATGGCGAGCCGTAGACGTGCCGAGCACGTCGGCAACCATGCATGGCGAGCCGTAGACGTGCCAAACACGTCGGCAACCATGCATGGCGAGCCGTAGACGTGCCAAACACGTCGGCAACCGTGCATGGCGAGCCGTAGACGTGCCAAACACGTCGGCAACCATGCATGGCGAGCCGTAGACGTGCCAAACACGTCGGCAACCCTGCATGGCGAGCCGTAGACGTGCCGAGCACGTCGGCAACCATGCATGGCGAGCCGTAGACGTGCCAAACACGTCGGCAACCCTGCATGGCGAGCCGTAGACGTGCCGAGCACGTCGGCAACCCTGCATGGCGAGCCGTAGACGTGCCAAGCACGTCGGCAACCATGCATGGCGAGCCGTAGACGTGCCGAACACGTCGGCAACCGTGCATGGCGAGCCGTAGACGTGCCAAACACGTCGGCAACCCTGCATGGCGAGCCGTAGACGTGCCGAGCACGTCGGCGGCACGAAACTTCAGCCCTGGGGGTAATCGAGGTCGCTGAACACGAATCTGAAGTCGACCAATCGATATCGATCGATATTATCGATTTTTTGAGGATTTTGTTCAGGCGGCACGAAACTTCAGCCCTGGGGGTAATCGAGGTCACTGAACACGAATCTGAAGTCGACCAATCGATATCGATCGATATTATCGATTTTACGAGGATGGCGCTCAAGTGGCGCGAAACTTTGGCCCTGGGGGTAATCGAGGTCGCTGAACACAAATCTGAAGTCGACCAATCGATATCGATCGATATTATCGATTTTTTGAGGATTTTGTTCAGGCGGCACGAAACTTCAGCCCTGGGGGTAATCGAGGTCGCTGAACACGAATCTGAAGTCGACCAATCGATATCGATCGATATTATCGATTTTTTTGAGGATGGCGCTCAAGTGGCGCGAAACTTTGGCCCTGGGGGTAATCGAGGTCGCTGAACACGAATCTGAAGTCGACCAATCGATATCGATCGATATTATCGATTTTTTGAGGATGGCGCTCAGTGGCGCGAAACTTTGGCCCTGGGGGTAATCGAGGTCGCTGAACACGAATCTGAAGTCGACCAATCGATATCGATCGATATTATCGATTTTTTGAGGATTTTGTTCAGGCGGCGCGAAACTTTGGCCCTGGGGGTAATCGAGGTCGCTGAACACGAATCTGAAGTCGACCAATCGATATCGATCGATATTATCGATTTTTTGAGGATGTCGTTCGGGCGGCACGAAACTTCGGCCCTGGGGGTAATCGAGGTCGCTGAACACGAATCTGAAGTCGACCAATCGATATCGATCGATATTATCGATTTTTTGAGGATTTTGTTCAGGCGGCACGAAACTTCAGCCCTGGGGGTAATCGAGGTCGCTGAACACGAATTTGAAGTCGACCAATCGATATCGATCGATATTATCGATTTTTTGAGGATGGCGCTCTAGTGGCGCGAAACTTTGGCCCTGGGGGTAATCGAGGTCGCTGAACTCGAATTTGAAGTCGACCAATCGATATCGATCGATATTATCGATTTTTTGAGGATCACGTTGAGGAAGATCAGCCGATCCATCTCGATTAACATAATGGTCAGAAGGCCTAGGAAAGATTAGGAAACCCGTAGCGGCCATTGCGTCCTATTCTCGGGGTTTGGGGGCGAAGCCCCCAACCAGTCGTAGGCGGCCGCTAGGCCGCCGAACGACTGGTGCTTAAATAAAGTAAACCGGGGCATCCATATCAAAGCGGGTTTCTTTCTTCTTCTTCATTGTAGAAAGTTCGTGTATATTGATGTATCACTTTCAGAACTTGTGCATCTGTCGAGTATCATTTGTGAAGGGCTTCGGCAAAAGCTATCGACGAATGACTATTCTCGACACACCTTGTTGGATTGAAATTCACTTCATCAACTATCTGCAGCGGTTGGATGAGGTGGGTATTTCTTAAGGTTCGATTGGCGAATACTCTTTCCCTTCGCTTCGACATTGTGGAGCAGTCGCCTCAATTTCCTGTTGAAGGCCTGATGCTGTCGTTGAATCAGTTGTGGTTCTTGTATTGAAAGCACTTCTGCGCTAAGCCGCTACATGCCCATAACTATTTAGGGGCACTCGCAGTGGCACCTATTCGGGTTGCTAGGTCTGTAGAGTCGTTGGTACTGCCTGCGCAAAGCAAACGGGCGTTAAAAGCTATGGTTGGCTTGACCGCTGCGATACTGATGGATTCGCCCTAAAGTTTTGAGGCAGTCTGTGAAAGGATAGAACGAATTTGCTTGTGAACATATGCTGAGTCGATAAGTGGTCTGTTAGGTGTATGAGGTTAGGTGTGATATGGCGCATTTAGACTTATTAATGAGAAATATTTGAAGTTAATCGGTTTTACCTGTCGACTGTGTGTTCATCAATTCGTTCGGGGGACTACCAGAAAAGTCTCCATGGACCTCTGTCGTGTGCCAAAGTTGTCCAGTGGCCCACGTTGGTCCACGTTGCCCATCAGAGCGATCGTCGGACTCCTCCATGAAAGCTCTTAAGGAACGATGTGACGCTCTCCGAGCGCCAAAGTTGTCCAATGGTCCACGTTGCTCGAGGCGCTCGGAGAGCGTCACATCGTTCCTTAAGAGCTTTCATGGAGGAGTCCGACGATCGCTCTGGTGGGCATCCTGACGTTGTTCTTGCATTCCGCGTAATCCGGTCGGTGACGGTTCTCGTCCAGTATTTATCGACGTCCAATGTGCGAAACACATTGCGTGATAGGTTTATCTAGCTCTCGACGACTTGACATAAGCTTTTCTTATACTCTAACATCATCGAAGCTCGATACTCCGGTATCTCCCTCCCATCTCGGGTGAATTTCGAGCATGGTCCTCACGACTGCTAGTTGCACGTTTCATCCTGCTGTCATTTGACCCAGATTGCGGAGACGTACGTAATGCGAAAAGAACGGTCGAATCTAATAGGTGGACATTGAGCCGGCCTTCTTCACTTCTTCGAAGATCTTGAAACCTCTCCAGGTCGTTTATTTTCGTCTGCTCAGTTCCGACACTGTGCGTACTGACCTCTCGCTGCAGTTACATAGGGCCTGTTCATACTTCGCGACGCGAACGGCGGCAGCGATAGGAGCGACGATGCAAAGCATACCTATCGATTTCTTCCAGATGGCGGCTCGGCACTGATCGGTACGTATCTTTCGCCCTGTCGCTCCCGCCGTCGCGAAGTATGAACAGGTCCATAGGCCTATGTTATACTTTGGCGACGCTGTTGTGGGCGATGTCGGCGGCAGTGCTGAGCAGGTGCTACGCTGTGCGTAGCAGTTCCGTTGAGCGTGAGGGATCAACTTGTCCTGAGCATTGATCATAGTGATGTTAATTCCTCGCTACCGGTGGCCGCATCTCAAACTCATGTTCCAGTTGATAAGTCGATTGTCTCATATCATGAAATAGAGAGAAGGCGTTCTATAGTCATTGGTAATATTCCGGAAGTAGCGTCTAGTAACTTTAGAGAGAGGTTGAACTACGATTATCATAGTGTATGCAATGTACTAGATTTCCTAGGAGTTGAATGTAACCCTCTCACTGTCTACAGGCTAGGTAGGCCTCTCAGAGGGAAAAACAGACTGATTAAAGTTGTTCTACCGTCAGCAGTGTTTCAGAGAATGGCGGTCAGGAGGGCTCCGCGCCTCCGTCACTTCGTTAATGGTAGAGTTTTCCTACGGGAATCTCTGCCACCAGAGGTGTTGCGGAGGGGTGGGGTACGGGGTTCTACTGGCGGCAGTAATAGTGCTAGTGCTGGGGTAGTGAGTCCTAGTGACGCACCACCACAAGCCACGACTGCCGCCAGGGACTCCTGGGCCAGCCCTTCAGGCCTTCCACGTCCACGGTGATGCTGCTGAGGCAAATTCCTTCATCAAGTGTCTGTATGCGAACGTCAGGTCTGTATCTAGGAATAGACACTACATCAGCCTAATTCTGGGCAAGTGTTTTGATATTTATGCATTCACAGAGACCTGGCTTAAGCCATCCATTACCTTCTCCTCGCTTTTTGGAAATGATATGTCTGATTACGAGATAATTAGGTGTGACCGTGTAGCTAAAACCGGAGGAGGGGTTGCATTTGTATGCAATCGCTGCCTTAGGACTTCCGTTGTGCTGTCGAATTCAGTTAATAATGGGTTTGAGTTATTGTGTCTTGATGTACTTAGTGTAAACTGGGCGGTACGGCTAGTTTTGGTCTATCGGGCACCTTCCTGCGATAGGAACTTGACTGATCGTCTGTTTAATATCATTAGTGATCTAATATCCAATGATCTGGAATCGGTGGTACTGGGCGATTTCAACATGCCTGACTTCTATTATCCCGCTGACAGGGCCGTGGGTACGGGTGTAGCCTCAAGTTCTTTGGGGTTACAAAACCTTGTAAGCTCTCACGGCCTTCTCCCCCTCGTTCGGGAAAGTACTAGAGGCGACAACATTCTTGACCTTGTACTTGCCAGTATGGATGGGTTGGTAAATCACCTACGTGTAGGACCTCCCATTGGATCCAGCGATCACAATAGTATTTCCTTTGTCATCGCTGGGTTCAAGGGAGCCACCAAGCATAGTGCTCTTGTATCACGTAGACTGTACTCACATGCTGACTATGATGCAATTCGTATTTTTCTGTCACAGGTTAGATGGATTGATTTATTTGAAAGTCAACCCGATGTCAATTCGAAATATGAGCTGTTCCTCATGGTACTGCAAAAAGCTATCGATATTTTTATTCCCATTAAGAGAGTTTCGTCGGATAGTGTTGCCCACCTTCCAGCTTATCTGTCCAGTATGGTAAACCATCGTGAATGCTTATTCCATGAAGCTAAGCGAACGGATAATTGGGAAACTTTTGACAAGTATAACGCCGAGTTTGACAACAAACTTCGAAAATTTAACAACTACTTAGAAGCTAAAGCTGTTGAGTCTGTAAACCCTCGCAAGTTTTATAAGTTTCTGAACTCTAGACTTCAAGACAGAAAAGGCATCGGTTGTCTTAGGGGAGAGAATATGGATGCTAATACTGATCACACTAAGGCTGAATTGTTGGCTAAAGAATTCGCTAAGGTCTTTTTGAAAGATGATGGCATCTTGCCTGCTGAATCTCGCTGTGAACATACAGTGATGGAAAGCTTTCCATGGTTTGACGGGCTTACGTTGTTGCGTCTTCTCAAAGGTTGGCCACCCTCCTCCTCAGTCACTCCTGATGAGGTACCTTTTAACTTCATTCAGAAGATTGCTGATGTCATTTGTGCCCCTCTGGCTTATATTTTCAATCAGTCTCTTATGTATTCTCAGGTCCCAGCGCGCTGGAAGCACTCTTATGTCACTCCAGTTTTTAAAAAAGGCGATCCTTCTAAACCGGAAAACTATAGACCAATCAGTATCACTTCTAACTTATGTAGGCTCTTTGAGAAAGTTCTTAAGGAACACATACTGGAGTTTGCTTCCAAACATGGAATTCTACCTGCCGCACAGCATGGATTTATGCAAGGTCGGTCGGTTGAAACGAACCTTCTAGAATGTATCAATGACTGGGGTGAGGCCTTGGACAAGAATTTGAGTTGTGATGTCATCTATTTTGATTTCTCTAAGGCGTTTGATCGAGTATCACACAGGAAACTTGTGTCCAAATTGTCTATGCTTAACTTTCACCCAGTTATAGTGAAATGGATTGGAGAGTTTTTAAGCAATCGAACATTCCAAGTGCGTCTGGGGCAGTCCCTCTCTGGGGTCAAAGCCATCTCCAGCGGCGTGCCTCAAGGAGGTGTCTTATCGCCAATCTTATTCAATCTTTACACTGCTGATTTGCCTACAATCATAGAACCCAATGGGGTCAAGGTCAAGATGTACGCCGACGACATTAAGTTGTATAAGGTAATTGTAGATTCGGAGGATGTTGGAAGGCTTCAGGAGGCGGTGGATCTGCTCGTCCAGTGGAGTAAGAGGTGGCAGCTTCCGCTGTCTCCGAGTAAAACTGTGTACATGTCCCTTTACCAGGGCCGTCCCCCTGACTCTCGTGAGTACCATATTGACAATTCTCCTATTGAGGCGGTGAGTAGCGTCAAAGATCTTGGTTTCCACTATGACGCTAAACTGGATTTCTCCGAGCACGTGTCTAATTGTTGCAGGCGCGCCCAACATAGAACCTATCAGATTTTCAAAGGTCTGACTACCAGGAATAAGGCTGTTTTGATACGGGCTTATAAGTCGTATGTGCGTCCGTTAGTGGAGTCTTCCACTACGGTCTTTTCCCCCAGTAGGAAAAACCTGATCAATGCGCTGGAGAAGGTACAGAATAACTTTACTCGCAAAGTGCTTATACGTACTGGCGGCTTTTTATACTCCAGGGTACCTAAAGCCACGATAAGGAATAAATACCTAGGTCTCCATTCTTTAACATCTCGTAGAAAAATCTTTGATATTTGCATGGTCTACAAGTTACTCCATCAACCGCGTTATAGGGAGTCCAGGTTTTTTACAATGCGAGTTTCTCATACTAAGGGAGAGCATGAAAAGATTTTCCTTCCCTGCCCTAGGAGCAGGTTTAAGGTAGGCCTTTTTCCTCATAGGGCTGCAAGCGCGTATCTTAGGGCAGCGAAATGCATGCGATCCTCCTTTTCTCTGGAGCAGCTTAAGCGGTCAGCTCAAAAGTCGTTGCTGAGTTACGAGGCTTAGTACTGAGGTATCTCCTTTCTTTCTTTCTTTTCTTTAACTATAGTTTGCTCGGGTAGTGGGCTGTGTTGTGCTATTTTTGATTGCAGACCTGATGCCACGTCACTCGATTTGTGTTGTTCTACGGTTTTTTACAGAGCATGTCTCTCTATGTTGCGTTTCGGTTGTAACTGTCCTATTGCTGTGTTTGTTTATCTAACGGCCGCGCTTATCGCGTACGTATTGAATAAATAAATAAAATAAATAAATTCGCCCTAAAGTTTTGAGGCAGTCTGTGAAAGGATAGAACGAATTTGCTTGTGAACATATGCTGAGTCGATAAGTGGTCTGTTAGGTGTATGAGGTTAGGTGTGATATGGCGCATTTAGACTTATTAATGAGAAATATTTGAAGTTAATCGGTTTTACCTGTCGACTGTGTGTTCATCGATTCGTTCGGGGGACTACCAGAAAAGTCTCCATGGACCTCTGTCGTGTGCCAAAGTTGTCCAGTGGCCCACGTTGGTCCACGTTGCCCATCAGAGCGATCGTCGGACTCCTCCATGAAAGCTCTTAAGGAACGATGTGACGCTCTCCGAGCGCCAAAGTTGTCCAATGGTCCACGTTGCTCGAGGCGCTCGGAGAGCGTCACATCGTTCCTTAAGAGCTTTCATGGAGGAGTCCGACGATCGCTCTGGTGGGCATCCTGACGTTGTTCTTGCATTCCGCGTAATCCGGTCGGTGACGGTTCTCGTCCAGTATTTATCGACGTCCAATGTGCGAAACACATTGCGTGATAGGTTTATCTAGCTCTCGACGACTTGACATAAGCTTTTCTTATACTCTAACATCATCGAAGCTCGATACTCCGGTATCTCCCTCCCATCTCGGGTGAATTTCGAGCATGGTCCTCACGACTGCTAGTTGCACGTTTCATCCTGCTGTCATTTGACCCAGATTGCGGAGACGTACGTAATGCGAAAAGAACGGTCGAATCTAATAGGTGGACATTGAGCCGGCCTTCTTCACTTCTTCGAAGATCTTGAAACCTCTCCAGGTCGTTTATTTTCGTCTGCTCAGTTCCGACACTGTGCGTACTGACCTCTCGCTGCAGTTACATAGGGCCTGTTCATACTTCGCGACGCGAACGGCGGCAGCGATAGGAGCGACGATGCAAAGCATACCTATCGATTTCTTCCAGATGGCGGCTCGGCACTGATCGGTACGTATCTTTCGCCCTGTCGCTCCCGCCGTCGCGAAGTATGAACAGGTCCATAGGCCTATGTTATACCTTGGCGACGCTGTTGTGGGCGATGTCGGCGGCAGTGCTGAGCAGGTGCTACGCTGTGCGTAGCAGTTCCGTTGAGCGTGAGGGATGCATCAGAAATTCGTCCGTTCTTGATTAACATTGTCTTCGTGGTCAGATTGATTCTGATGGCCGTATTAACAACGCCAAACAACACTTAAAAATTGTCGTTTTAAGAAATTTAGCTTTACTTTTCCAAAAATTAATAGCTCATCTGCCGAAAGAAGTGAGCACAGTGATAAGATGTTCATAAAATTTTTCTTCCTTCTGGTTACAAAATAGTACGAACCTATTCCAATGTGCAAAAAGGAGCAGTTTTTTGTTTTTGTTTTTAGGTTTAGTTGTAGGTTCAGGACATCTGTTTCTATCTTGGATGTGTTCGTGCTCCAGCGTATTATGAAAATGGGCTGTATAAAAAGAACTAATCCGCCTTTCTGTCTGTTCGTCTATCCTCCGTCCCAATGACACAATGGCCAAGGAAATGGCTTCGCATCTCGATCGGCATCCCAGGCTTCTCGATGGTTGCTCAGGGTTAATCCTTCAAGATACGAGTCGCGCGAATATATATGTTGGTCAGTGGACCGACTTTATACTTTACAATTGATAGAATCCATCAATAATTGCTGTGCGATCGATATGCTGTTGAGCTTGTCCATCAGCAACTGTTAGTCTGACGCAAAATTATTTGTATAATCTCCGTTTCGAGATATGTATAAATAAATAAGTTTTTTACCCTAATCATTACGTCTCAGGGAAAGCCACACCCTTTTCCTGCTCTTTCAAAAAACATGCGGATGTCGCTCTAACTTTTCTAGCCGACCTTTTCCTGGCTCCGTAAAATCATGAACCGGCGCGACTATTGAGTCATCATGCTTTACGAATTCAAATTGGGACACTGCTGCAGAGGCATCCCATAACCTTAGCAGCGCTTTTGGGACGGATTGTCGAACGCTGTGGCTCTGTTTCGAAAAATTCGCTTCTGGCGATTTCGAGCTCGAAGAAAAAATGGATCGCGGGCTCAGATCGTCGCTTGGCGATGAGGTTTTGAGGAGAGTCGTCGAAGCAAATCCGGAGACGATGGGTGCAATGGATCTTGGCGTATATCGTTGTACGGTAGCAACGCATTTGGAATCGGCAAGGTGAAGAAGGTGTCGAAGTGGGTGGTGTCTCATGAGCTGACCGATGAGCAGCGTCTGGCACGTTTCGACACTTGCTCCAACCTGCTAATTCGCTTTAAAAATGAGCCTTTTGTCAGCCGTATTATAACTGTAAATGTAAAAAGGGTCCTTTACTGTAACAGGAAGCGGGGATTGCTCTGGGTAGATAAGGATGCTCCTCCAAGATCCTTTCCTAAAGCCGACCTCCCCCCTACAAAAGTTATGCTTACTTTGTGGTGGTGTTGTAAAGGTGTAATCCAGTACAGCTTTCTCCAACCTGCTCAGGCAGTACAGCGGGGTCTTGGAGCTGTGATTTAGACTAAATGTACGAGAAGTTGCAAACATTGTGATTGGCAGTGGTGAATAGAGGAGGACCGCTCCTGTTGCAGGACTGCGCAAGGCTGCACGCCTACAAATCACTCGACGAAAATTGACTTATTTAGGTATCGAAGTTCTCCCTCACCCACCATATTCTTCCGACCTTTCTCCCACTGACTATCACTTTTCTCTCTGATTCTCAATTGCTTCTCATTTAAAACGATTCACTAGTTCGGTCGATGTCAAGTGTGCCCTCCTTGATTTTTTAATTCCTGTGACCTCAGTTTGTATTGTAGAGGATAAGGTTTATTAGTATTAGGTTTATTTGTTCATTGGCAAAAATATATGGATTCTGGTGGTTTTTTCATCGATTAAGAAAATTATGTTCAAGCTGAGTTATAGCAGTGTGAAGTAAGCGGTCCGTTTCGGTGGTTAATTTTGCGACAGCCTAAAATATTCGCGATTCTCACCTGAAAACTGTCAACAGTGCTGGCGATAATAATGTGAAGCTCTTCTTTCGGCTGTTGTGGCGTTGCGACGACGATATGCAACAAACAGCAGGCAGACATGGGAAAACGAGCGAATTAGTTCATTTACGGATAGTAGGATTCCCGGCTCGAATTCCGATCCAGTAGTCTCATTGAAGGGATTTCCAATAAATGCATGGTAAGGTCCTGCAAAGCGCGTGTGTCCATCATCGAAAAGTGGCTCCAGGGGCCGGATTCATCAACGACTAACCCGTGGGTATGGGGGTTGAGATACCCACGATGGAGCCTGCGTCTTTGACTCTTGCCTTATCTCTACCTGACTCTTATCTCTACCCCTTATACCACGCACACCCACGGGTTTAACTGTTGATGAATGCGGCTCCAGCTGTCCACAAAAGCACCAGTTTGGCCAGATCCAATTGCTCAAGGTAGCCTCAACATTTTCGGATTCTCTAACGAGTGGTTGTTTCAGGTGTTGTCCACGTTGCCCACGCCCGCCTACGACTCCCTCAACCTTTCATGACGAATCCTCTCCCTAGAATTTGTATAGCGATGCATATTGGACTGAACTGTAATAGTATTTCGCACACTGTGATCGGCCATGATAGATGTTCTACGTTTCCCCTTCCCTTCCCCGTGTTCGGCCTTAGAGAATGCAGATCTGTATAGAGTTTTCATGTCGTGTCTGTTGTGAGTACAAATAGCTGATGTAAATTTTTAATATTGACTGCTCATGGCTTGTCGCATTATACGCCGTTTCAGTCGCCAATGCTACACTGAATGGGGTATGCAGAAATCTTTATCGCAATTGCTAGACTAGTTGGAATTTGAGAGGTTATTGTGAAATTTTCGGATTTACAAACAGCTATGATACGCAGACGTTCGGCTGATCGAACTCGAAGTCGAAGAACAGTTTGACGGCTTCCTCCTTTGCGGCCTCTTTCGGTCCTTGGTATGTTATCTGAACGAGGGACAGATATTCGGCGACAGTGCCCAGCGTAGAATTCTAGCGTTCTGCTCAAGCTAAGGGGGTCTCTCATATGGTGCAATTGAGGTAGTGGCATTCAATGTGTGGGACGCATGAGTGCTCCATCCTTTTTGAGATGAGCTATGCTTTCTGTGTATTTCAAAGGGATGGCGTGGAGGCAGTTCGAACGCGTATTTGCCTATATGTGATGAATGACTTGCGGTGGCCAGCCCCGGAGGGGTAGAAGACTTGCTTACCTTGGGTTATAAATCGGGCCCAGATACATCAAGCGGAAGGTATGGATAGAAGTACTGGAGGGTAAGAGCACCACTCATCCACAGTGGTTAGGTGTATGTAGGCTACGGTTCGTATTCATCAAACGAACCGAGGGTAAGTAGAAGGACCCTGACAGACATCGAGAAAAGTTGTTCTTGAATTCCGCTGTTCTGCTGCCAGTACGAAGTGAAAAACTTGTCCAAGCTAGGGGAGGAGCTGGAATGAGAGGGCCAGACTCGCAGAATTCTCTCCGACTGGTGGTGAAATTGTGAGAAATTCGCTACTTTAAGCTACTTTAACCGGTAATTTCTGTCGGCCATCAGGTTGTTCCTTGCGATTTCGTACATTTTCTTGAAGCTCTTTTAGAAGCTTCATAAGCTTATTTTCGGGGAAGGAGGCAACTCACAGGACCGAGAGACAGCTGATCGGAGTGGAGCGCATTTTTTTATAAATGGGGTCGAAATAGCAGCAGGTATGCTGATGTGCCCACGACGATCGATGGATTTTCTCGACCCACAGCTGTACCACGATCCGGCGGGTAAGGTTTATCAAGAATGCCACATCGTGGGTAGGTCCACTCTCTATGTCCTACATACCCGCGGGTATACCCGTTGATGAATCCGGCCCTAGCACCAGAAACGTGGTCGGGTGCCCGCGACAGACAGCGCCTCCTCCCACTGCGTTACCTGTAAAAGTAATAAATCTAGACGGAGAAGGAAGTATCTAACACTAAGCCCAGCAGGATGCAATAGTGCAGGCGTCGACCGTGAAGATGATTTTGTTAATCGGTTGTTCCTGGGATCTTGACCGTCCTAGCGTTGGCCCTTGTTGCACATTGTGTTGACGACGTCGTGACTGACCGAGAGTGTCCAAAAATCCCACCTAAACGGAGTGTAGGCCAGCTACGGACTGGAGGGAAATTCAGGCCAATCCAGCGTCGGATCATACAAGGCTTATAGATGAAACAGGGTAGTTCAGTAACTTTGTACCCAATCAACACCGATCATATCAACGTCTCGCCTTGCGGAATTGTGGCTGAGCCAGATTCGCGCGTAGCGCTCAAAAAGTGCAGTTACAAACTAGGACGCTACCCAGAGACCAACCTGACTGATAGTTGTTGCTTTCCAGAGCTTACCCAGTTGAAAATCGTGTACACCGCAGGGTCGCACGTAGTTCGATTTTGCTGTTGGGTCTGTGAAACTCAAATTCGCAGTTTAAAATATACTGGTACACTCCTGCGGCAGACCAATATGAAAATTCTGGCGTAGACATCGTCGGCCGTCGGGGCTGAGAGCCTGACCTCTATCAGCAATTGCAACCGTTGGTTCGCTAGCTTCATGGGAGACACGAACTTCGAGGACACGTCGGTCGGGTCATCTACACGCAGTGGAAAACTTCATTGTTCTGGACGACGTCAAAGAGTATCCGGAGGTCAGCACCCGCAGACGTGCGAAGAGGCTGGCCTGTACTGAGTCGACACTAGTCAGCCGCCTCCAAGCGCTTGGCCATAGAAAGGTGCCGACTCGACGGATCCCTCACGTCTTGACCGATAGCATGCGCTTCTCCCGGGTATCCATTTGTCAGCCTCTCCTGCTCCTGCACCGAAAGGAGTTGCTGGAAGATCTGAATTCCGAAGGTGAGAGTTGGGTCGTCTACGATTCTAACACACATCATGCGTGTGGCTTCCTCGAGAAGAAGATCCATCAACGCAAGGCAAAATGGGCCTTCACCCCAAGAACTCTCCCCTGTGCTGCTTCTGGGATTCCCGAGGATAGTTATAATACGAGTTGTTTCCACAGTGAAACACAGACAGCGGTGACATTTACGCCAATCAACTTCAGAAACTGGCGGATCCAGTTGAAGGAAAAAGGCGGAGGCGAGCTTTTCTCCACCTACTCCTCGACAACGCTCTACTCCTAAGGAGAGCCAATAAATAAAAATTAGAAGAGCTGGGCTGGGACAGGTTTCTAACCCGGCCTATTCCTCTAACATTGCCCTCTCTTCTAACTATCACTTTTTTCGATTCTTAAAGTACGGAATAGGGAAGGAGATCAGGTGAGGGCAAAGCCCCGTAAATCTTTCTTTCGAGAGCAAGTTGTGCTCTTGGATTTAGATGCACTTAGTAAGGTTCTCAAGGTGGCGTACGATACCTGCATGGAGTGGACAGACTTCACTTGTTCCACTTACAGCCACCTACAGAGTTAGCAGGCACGCTCCGGTAGACAGCTACGCAGTCGATCGCTTCTACGATGTAGCACTTCGAAAAGTGAAGGACGTGATCGCCGGAAGCGCCGGATGAAATTGTCCCACGAAAGAAGGACCTGTAGGGTTCGCTGCCCGCTCGATGACTGCCTCGATCGTGGTAACGGTAAAAGTACTACAGCTCGGACTCGTCACGGCTTACAAAAGCACTTTTAGCGAAGGAAAAATTCACCGATGCTGAAGGGGCAGTCAGCTATTTATTTGACTAGCAGTCTTCCCAGTTTTCTGGGAGACCTGCCCCTTAGGTGGTGGTAGTAGACATTGGATCCGACGCCATTTTCTCGGATAGTCGGCTGATTCGTATTTGCCATTTTTAAGCCCCGGATTTTCGGATGATTCAGATAACGCCATTTCTGGACTACGGACAATCCGAAACCTGATGAATCCGAAATGCATGATTCCAGCCCATGTCTACGCTATAGTGACTAACGGTGGTGATTATATTGTTGAGTAAATTCCATTGTCTGGTGTGTCTAAAAATATAGAAGAAAAAGTGCCAAACGGTGTGAGACTTTCCGTCCAATCTAATACAAGCATTAAAGAGTTCAAAATAGAAGCAACGAATGGATTTACAATTAGATAGCCATTATTGGCCGATTTTGCTTAATCTAACCGATGCCCTACCGCCTCGCCTAGCATGGCTTACCCCACCTATTTACCTACCTCGATTCGCATCTCGTTTGTTGTGGAGTCGAGAGGAATGCTGCCGAAGCGTACCGTCTCGAGTCTTGACATGACGTGCTGAATTGCGCGTCTCTCTTCCCTGGTCGGCACCCAAACCGTTCGAGGAGGACCTGGATAGCCATTTGAGTGGAGCGCTGCGCGAAATCTCTTCAAAAAATCTCTTCACATGCCTAGTTCCTTAAATTGCGTCATCATTTCTTCCTTCTCAGTGGCGACGTTTTTACCAGCTGGGAGTCTCTCTTCAATTTTCCGTGCTGGAAGTTCTCTGTAATGCAGCGCGTGGAAAGATCTCCAAATATAAGGTTCCTTACTGGCTCTGCTTTTTTTTGTGGAAAAAGGGAAAGGCTGGCCTAATGTCCATCGACGTATTTCTGAATGTCAGATTCAAGATTCACAGCAGTCATGGTCAGAGAGGAGGTGTTCTGTCTCTAGAATAGCGTACATGCAGCGACCCACCTGATGGCATTCTGTTCGCTAACAAATCGCGAACTAGCTGAAACCTTCGCTTCGTCACGGAACAACCGCCGCGCGACGGGCCTAAATAATGATTACTTATGAATTGCCCAGAGATGCTTGCGTTGGAATACAAGTTCTTTTTTGATGCAACTCTTTTTCCTTATTTTTTTAATGAAAATGAAACCAAGCGAATGAGTGGACCAGAGTTGATCGTTTCTACATACTTTCAATCAATTTCGGTCCCAGTCGGCAACGTGGCCTGCATACTCAGAAAATTTTGAACAAGTTACTTGCAAGCTGCATGCGGGTCATAGATTGCCTCAAACTAGTCATTTGTAAGTTGCTGCAAGCTAGCAGAAATGTCGCAAGTAAGTTTCTGACCAGCCGTGATTGTTGTTTGGTAAGTGGGAGATCGAGAAGAAAGCGCAGCTCCTGTACGGACATAGGTGAACGTTTCGAAGTTCGTCATGGTTCATCCAACACGGCTTTTGGAACGTATCAAAGGCGAAAGCTATATTGGTAGAACTATGGCGAACCTCGAGAGTTACAGACTTAGGCCAAAATCTCAGCGTATAATAGACACAGATGATGATCTTGAGGTCTTCTGCTCCTATTTTTACTCCAATGATTCGAGATATCAAATACCTAAATGAGCCTTCTCTGTAAGATCTACGATTTAAGGTCCAGAAAACCAATGATGTTAAAGGAAATAGGTACTTGATTACAACTGGATCAGACACCTCGCCAAGGTCACAGCATTCAAATGATGTGTTCAATGACAACACCAATGACAATGATACGTTAATATACGGAATGTCTAGATAGGGATTTAAATGGAAATGCTTGCGTGATGCAGTGGATAATTTTTAAAAATTCGCATCGATTAGTGGATTAGTGAATAACCAGCGATGACTATTTGGGTCCAGAAGTGCTCTGTGTCCGGTCTCCACTTGTCGTGTTGCCACGAAAAGTGGAGACGGGACACGACACTTGAACGACATCCACAGAAATCGATACTTTGATCAATATCTATTCATGGGGATCGATACTTCAAGAACGAACCTCAGTTTCGCGTTCTTCGACCTCGATTACCCCAGGGCTGAAGTTTCGGACCGTTTGAACGACGTCCACAGAAAATCGATAATTAGATCAATATCGATTGATGGCGATCGATACTTTGTAAGCGAACCTCAGATTCATGTCCAGCTACCTCGATTACTCGTAGGGCTTAAGTTTCACCCCGCTTGAATGACATCCACAGAAAATCGGTAATTTGATCAACACCGATTGATGGCGATCGATACTTCAAAAGTGAACCTCATATTCGCGTTCAGCAAGATTACCCGCAGGGGTGGAGTTCCCATGCACGTAGAAGACTTCTAGGAATTTTCCGTAATTTTCCCCCTACTTTCCATCCGCTAAGCGATGACTCATAAAATAGGGCGGAAATTAGTCATAAAATCCCAGAGCTGAAGTTTCGGGCCGCTGTTGAGTACCATCAACCGCTAACGCTAAGTATGGCCAGTACGCAGTGCGTGCCCCCACACCAGTGCGATGAACGGACGGACGGAAACACAGAGAGAGAGACAGAGACAGAGACAGAGACAGAGAGAGAGGGGAGAGAGAGGGAGAGAGAGAGGAAATAAGGGAGATGATAGAAGAAGGGCAGGACTGTCCGGTTCGGCAGCGTCGGCGGAGTGACGCCGCTCCCGTTTGAACAGATATACTGCATGACCGCGCGCGCGCGCGTACGCTTCCTCACACCTCGCGTGTGAGGACGCGTGCGTAATGTTTCAAACCAGTTAAGCGCGAATCATTAGCTTGAACGAAAGCTTCTTGCAAGCTTGTACTGCAGTTATTTGCGTGCAAGTTTAAAATTCCTGGGTGCAGCCTTGCAAGTTAGTTAACCACGAGGGATAAGGCGCAAGTAACTTGTTTTCGAGGTCTAAAGGCGCAAGTAACTTGTTTTGGAGCTCGTAAGGTACAAGTAACTTGTACAAAATTTTCTGAGCGACAGCGTGCGCGCGTGATGACGCAACTTACTGCAACGCAAGCTTGCACGAAAGCTTCTTGCAAGCTTGCAATGCAGTTAGTTGCGTGCAAGTTTAAAATTCCTTGGTGCAGCCTTGCAAGTTAGTTAACCACGAGGGATAAGGCGCAAGTAACTTGTTTTCGAGGTCTAAAGGCGCAAGTAACTTGTTCTGGAGTTGATAAGGCGCAAGTAACTTGTTCAAAATTTTCTGAGTAGAGTAGCGGGAACGCGCCAGCCAATCAGAGAACAGACCGCACACTCTTTCTGTCGATGGCATCCCCATTCGATGCGTCCTGAATTGATGCGCACGGGCAAGGTGCTTGAGCTGGTTGCAGGATTACCACCGCGGCGAGCGTGGTTCCGAGCGTGATAGAGTAGAGTCTGGTCTTTTCTCTGCTCTCCTCCGCTGTCGCATAAGGCCGGAAGCAGAGTCTTGCGGCATCGCATTGCGACCTCATCCGGCAGCGCGACAGGAGGTACAGCCGCTGTTCTGAGGACCGGAAACTTTTGTTTTGCGTGTCAAATGTTTCGTAAGGCAGCCGTTATACTCTCAGTGAAGCCTAGGGGGTTGGGGGTGGGTGAGCAAGGGGATGAGAGGAAGATCGCACGCCCCCCCCCCCCCAGCTGGGGGCGGGTGTACCTCCTGACCGTCCCCCATCTCATCCATTTCGCTCCTGTCGTGGCGGGACACAAGTCCGCACTGCGGTGGAGCATACGCCGCGGACGAGTCGACGCGATGCCGCATGTAGCGACGTGCCGACGGAGCGGCGTTCTACCCCTCGCCCTTTAAACAGAGCCGTGGCCAATGTCTGCGTCTTCACTATCTCGTAAGGCCGCCACTGAACTCTCGAGCAAGCCCAGGGGTTGGGGGTGGCGGGCCAGGGGGACGAGGGGTAGAACGCTCGTCCCCCGCGTGCTGCGAGTGCAGCCGCATTTCTCCGCGGCATTCCGCCATACCAGGCACTGCGGCACCGTTCCGCGGAAGGTGTGGTCCATTTCAATTCGTACCGGCTGCCGGATAGGACTAGAAAATTCCACTTCTTTCGATTTGATGAAGTTTTTAGGGCGCTCTCATTTGTCGCTCATGAAAAAGCGGTGAGCAGCATTGCGCACAGTAATCCCCTTGTGGCAACTCACCGCGTCAAAAGCTTCCAAGTTCATCGCTGCATGCCGCAAAACTCTGTTTCCGGCGTAAAAGTGCACAGGTGGGGCTTGGGAAGGGACTCCGGGATGTGTCGAGTACATCAGACGTGAAATAAAACAGGGCTCGTACTCGTACGCCGAGGCTGTGGTCGTGGAGGCAAGCTGCCCGGAGAATCATGGAGCGCCAGTGGAGAGCAAGGAGCTGGGTAAGAGAGGAAACAGAGGGTTTAGACATCTTTGGCACGGATACCTGAGATGTCAGCTCACTTCCCAACCAAACCTAGCAGCTGGAGATCCGCACTGTTCAGTAGCTTCAGCGCCCTACCTACAACTGCGATTGGTAAACCCGGCCGCGTCGAGCAGGGTGCCACCGAGGGCGAAGGTACGGTAGGCGATCTGACCTGGCCTCCCATCCCCCACGTAGGTCACTGTCAACCAGCACCAATTTTGTCAGCTGACGTTGATCGAGCAATGCGACAGGAACCGAAAAACCCTCGAAGTCTCCATCCTACCACAGAAGACCGTCGGCAGTTTTTCAGGGTTGATGTACTATGTAATCGAGAATCCTCACGATGTGCTCAGCACGTGATATCGACTGAATATCGATGCAGCCATCGTCTCCAGTCCGGATTCAATTGCCATTCTGTGCAGCGTGTTCGCTTCGACGTATGAGAGATTTTCGATGGTTATCCGATTCAGCATCGCCTTCGCCAGCTGCAATCACACATCCTGTGCATTGAAAATGGCGGTGTGTAGTAAATCGCAGATTTGGTATGGACAGCTTCTAGTAATTTGGGTGCAAATTCTCAGTGTTAACTCTGACGCGACATCCAAACGATGAGGATTTGTGCACGCATTTTTGGCAAAGACTGAGGGGCTCTAAAGGCTTTCGAAGAGGAAGAGCGCTCCGTTTTGTTTATTCGAAATATGACAAAAATCGACATTTTATAATGAAACCCACATCAATGTTCTGGTTCTCCGCTGCCCAAGTAAGAATTGCACGTGCCACTTCAAATATGTTTCCGGTCTCATCCAGATTACCGATGGCGAGCTGAACATTGTCCAGTATGATTTCATATAGGGGCGTGTGTAGCGTAGTGCGAGGAGATGCCAGTTATCGCATGCTCTCGATACCAGGTTCTTGGTTCGGATTTTCTTCCTGTGGAAGTACAATGCGTGAAGTATCCGAAAAGGGATTGAGTAACGACGTCTTTTATCCTTTATTCGTATCCCTTACGATTGACTGAACAGCAGTATGTACTTTGCTGAAAGGTCGTTCCAGACATCATCGAACCTTGTGTCCCCAGCCAGGTCGCTCCAGATATGGTTTAGGATTATTAAACTCCTTCAATCAGCGCAGCTCCTCATTTTCGCTGTCCATAGATAAAGATGAAGATGTAAGACAGCACTACTCAATTCCTTTTGAGATACGCCATGCGTTCTAGTTTTACGGGATTTGAATTGGAGGCGATTTGAATGCGTAATTGACCTATACAATGAATTGCTGAGGCCAGCCAATAAACAAGTTTGTGATTGACGCCGAAGGGATGAAAGTCTTTATTAACCTCATTCTCTCATTTTTCTCAGCTTCTCTATGCTTTTTGCAATGTGCCAACCATTATCTGAAATCCTCACTGTTTACCTATGCGTGCCATTATTTATGTTGGTCAAATAAATAAACCTGGACGGGAAATCCGAATCACGAACCTGGTAGCGGATGCACGCGACAGACGCCACCCCTTCGACTGCGCAGCACTCGCTAGCAGTTCCTAGACATCCGGAAAAATCCTTTTTTTCGAAATCCTAGACCGATTTTCTGCCTTTCTCTATCATACGCGCGCATAAAATATTCAGGTCTTTCGTTGATTCCTTATTGGTAAAGCTTCGTTCTTTCTGACTACTTGTTATCAACACGATGCTCCACTCTGTGTTCATAACGTCGTACCTTCATAATTCGTTTGAATATCGAAGACGACAAGCCAAGAAATGGTCTGCTTAGGGAGATCGGTGCGAGTTGTTCAGCTGCCGCCTAAGCAATACAATTTCTATTGGAAAACCACAGTAATGCCCATAATTAGCAATCTAGGTGAATCGCAATGGTTACTAACAAATAGAAGCTGCTGCTTGGTTTCTGGAGTGAAATTGTCGATGTGATAGAGAAGTATCACCATCGCCTCGGGGTCTTCTGAAAAGTTCCATGTTCAACACCTGCGTAGATGGCACTGCTACAAATTACATCGTTCTATTCATTGCCGTCTACCTAAACCACGCATAGGCTTGTGTGGAAATGCTGCTAGAAAATACCAGCTGGATAAAAGACAATTCTCACAATATTGGCACCATAATATTCCCTGCTCGTTAGGCAACTACCAGGCAGTTTTGACAAAGTTCTGTCGTCGGTAAATAGAACTGTACAGGGCTCATGGCAAAAGTTAGAACGTAATCTAGTCCACGTGCATAGAGATAAGGTGGGTTAAAGCATGATCTTCAATTCTCCATCACTTGTCATGTTTTGCTGTCCGCCATGCTCTCGTTTTACAATGCCCAAATTATGTACAAGTCAACAGTTTGCCCGACATGGGGAGGAGGAAAAGTGCCAGCCAATAAAAGCATCGACTCTACACTCCCCTCTAGATGGTCACTGTATCTTGAAGGAGAGTCTCCAAACTTGCGCTGAACTTTGTGATGCAATTTTTACGGGATGTGGAGTATCGTATGGAGTGTGCAAAACCATTTTTTATTTGGAATCCTCTTCTGTGGTCGAAAAAAAAGCGTGTGAAAACGTGAGCGCGAAGTTCATCACGCCCTACTGCCACCTATCGAATGTGGTTGGTTGACGCGGTGAATGGTGTTCTCGCATTTGCGATTTATCCTCAGTGAGACCCTTTATCCCCATTTCCAACACCTTCTTGAACAAAAACAGGGCAACAAATGCCACTTAAGTTCATTGCACTCTTTGAAAGTGGAAAAGTGAAAATTTTTGAATTCCAGGTTAAGCGAGTCAAAAACTGATGCGTGATCAGCACCCCAAATAACCCCCACGTACAAAGTTTGGGCGAAATGGATGCTTCTGACCCTACCAACCTTAAACGGGCCTGGACCTCAAGCGGGCTTTGCACCTTGGTCATCATTGCCAAACAAGGGTGATCATTGAGGTGCGAATCCATTCGAGGTGGAAACCAAGTGAATACGCTAAGCGGTGAAGGGCTATGCAGAAAGTAAAATATCGGTGCTACTACATCCACTTTTGAAAGGGTGGTAAATAGGTGCGTAGATGTTCAGTTTGTGAGCAGTGTATTTCGCTTACCTATCTTTTGCAATCTTCCATCATTGTTGAAGAAGAATGGTACATCACTAACTATTCTTACCAGTTGGCTACTACGTTTTTGACTCCATGCGTGCAAAGGATATAGTAGAATTTGCCATCGACAACACCTTGTCATCTTGAAACAGCTCGACTGTTTGAAAATCAAAAGTGGCCCATGCACTGTACTAGTGAGTCGAAAAAAGGTTGTCCAGACTTCGGTTAAGGGTGTTACTTGGAGGGCTGGTCATGAATCTGACATCGGGAGGTGTGTGTAAGTGAGGGTGGTGCGGTCGGATGCACCAATTTCGCCCGAACTTTATGCATGGGGGTTATTTGGGGTGCTGATCACGAATCTGGCATCAGTTTTTTTGACTTGTTCAACCTGGAAATCGAAAATTCTCACCTTTCCACTTTCAAAGAGCACGATGAAAGTGAATGACATTTGTTGCCGTGTTTTTGTTAAAAATGGGTTGGAAATGTGGATAAACGGTCCCACTGACGATAAATCGCAAAATGCAAAAGCACCAGCACATGGGGAAATCAGAACCACAACCATGCTCCTGTGAAACGAGAACACCATTCACTGTGCCAACCGATATTGTTCGGTAGGGGCAGCAGGGGTTATGAACTTTGTGCTCACGTTTTCCGACGCGTTTTTCGACCACAGAAGAGCATTCCGAAAAAGATGGCTATGGTTTTGGACTGCCCACACGGGCCCTACATCCTGTTCGAATTGCATCGCAAAAGCCCACGGGTAGTTTGAAAACTCTCCTTGTTAGATTGGAGCCCTAATCTCCGGATAGTGAACGATTGGGATAACGGAGGTTTCGAAACTTTCGGATAACTGGATCATTTGGGTCGGACATATCGGACCGTATATCCGAAAATGAAACGAATTCATCCGGATCCATTTATGGTGGTCACTTCCTTCGATGCGGCCAAAGAAGAGGCACACCTGAGTTCGTTGTCAGGTTAGAGGTCTGAGTTCACTACGGATCAGGGATGTGCGTAATTAATAAAAAGGATTTACGTTTTGACTATATAAATAGTTACGGCGGTTTTTGGATTTTTTAATTGGGCAATTGCGATTGCAATTTGGGCACAGAGTTGCCCGGATAGGCTAAACTTTACTTGCCGTGATCCTCCACAGCTCTAGTATTCAGCTGGAATTTGAAGCTATGGCTCACTTGTTTTCCTTGTAGCTTAGTTTTTTAAATGCTTGGCACCGTGGAAAAAGAAGGTAGCGGAAACCTTTCGATAGAGTTGAACCATGCGTTCACCCAGTACGCCACGTTCATTAGATTACATGCGCAATCGCTGTTTTCACCGAGTTGGCCAGTGGTATGATGTTTTTTTAATCGTATTAATTGCGATAGTGAACTTTGCAGGTTGGTTTCTGCGAAATTCTAGATTTATACCCAAGCTGAAGAATTCCTAAGAGGTTGGGCATTTAATGGTCGATGAAAAGACGTAAGCTTCTTGTTGGGACGCCATGCAGGATAAAGTAAGGCTTTTGAATCAGAAATTTTCCAATTTTTTAAAACGAGTAAAGTTTGAATCGATAGGTGCATCTGACTGGATAGCAAAATAAAACTAAAAAAATGAAGATGTCTGGCAACAAAGCTGCCCAGCTTGAACGGCCGAAATAAACTAATGTTGGATCACCATTGATCCATAGGAAAACCTCTGAGGCTTGTTGTCCTACATTACAAGTCAGACAACTCCTACGACTTACGACGAGTATTTCGTAGTTGCGATTTTCGATTTACGAAATTTCGGGTTTCATTTGCGCACACCTTTGCTACAGATGTTCCTCGTCAGCTGTGTAGATAAATAATACGAGCACTTTTCGTCGTTATATTTCAATTCTGTGCTGCTCCTGACCCGCCTCTTCGGACGGAGAGCTCAACCAGAGGATGCTGGTATATACAGTGGCTGCTTCATTGGCTGACCCCTCTCTCCACCACCATGTGGGGGGGGGGACAAACTGCCGAATCGTACCTCGAATTTTTATCTAATAAAGTAATTAATTGGATGCATGACTACAGGAAAACGACATACTTTGATACTTCAGCACCGCCTGCTCAATAGCTTCCACCATCTCGTACACTTCCAGTGCAAATGCAGCTGCTAAGGCATCTGTTAGCTGGAAATAGAAGGAGTTGAGCGAAGCTTGACGTCATAGGCACCTAGAAGTGACCGTTGAAATATGAGGGAGAGAAGGAAAAGAGTGTTGGTGAGCAATCCACCATTTGCCAGACTTGTTAGCTTTAACCCTATCGAAGAGGTATCTTAAAATTTGTTACAGCGAAAGTAGTGAGGTAGGGCTGAAACTTGTGCTTTGTGAAGCTTGCAACTAATAAACATATATCAGATCACCGAGCATGTTTCTGTGTTCTCGCCGAAGTGTCAGATCATTAAAAACACCGACACATTCACATTCGCCTACAATTGCAGTGTGGCACGGTATGAGGACAAATTGGTATATACCATTTCCAAGTCACATTGGATAGTGTTCGGACCAAACTGGAGATTTCTTATCAAATTTGACATTTTTCTAAACAAGCTTTAGGCTTTTAAAGTCAAAATTAGTACCTTCTAAACTAAAATGAGCGGCTCTCATGGATTAAACATTAGCGGCTCTCAGGGATTGAACATTAAACACAGATCAAATTAAACTAGAGCTTTTTCTAGAACGTTAGGTGAAAAATTCGTCCATGGAAAATTTAGTATGACTGTTCTAAAATTTCTGAACCCAGCTGCACCCCAACGACTGACACTACTCGAAATTTCATAAACGTTTCACTTTTAAGGAAAAGTATTGAGTTCAATTTTGTTACAAAGCGCATAAAGATAGAAATCATTCAATGTGCTAAAAAAGAGGTCGCGCCATTCACTCGACTACACCGTCGCGATTTTTGCTTGACTGAATGTGTAAATGCTGCTTCTACTGGAACAGCGATGAGTGGATATGTGTGTCTTTCAGTTGTTCTGATGTACTGTTTAGAGCTATCTTGCTCTACGTAAACAGAACTTTGCTAACAAGCAAATAAAACCGCGACGATCCAGACGAGAGAATGAGCCTATCATTCCTCTTAATCTACTAAATGACTGCCGCCTTTAATCGCTTCGCAACAAAACGTATCTGAATATTTTCCCTCTCGAAATGCAATTCTTATGAATTGAATTTGAATTTCAAATGTCATCCAAAATTTTGAACCGATTCCTCTCTTTCTTCTTATTCTACTCAAATATTGTAACCGTCTCGGAGCTGTTCCGTTCGATTTGAAAAGCATCAAGATTGTTTAGACGTTTGTGGAATTTGATTTAAAAAGTGTTCAATACGACGAGAAAGTGGTATATAATATTAAAGAAAGGCTCTGAATCTGTTGTTGTAGGTGCGTGGCAGCTAGATACTATACATTGGATCCGATCGAAAATCTTCGGATAATTGGATGATTTTGATAACGGCGATTTTGTGGACCCCGGATTTTTAGATGATTCGGATAACGGCAATTTCGCGGACCCCGGATTTTTGGATGATTCGGATCGGGTTATCCGAATCGGATATCCGGAAATGATTCATTTGGATTTAATGTATGCTAGACACACAGAATGCTGTCCGCCGTGTAGAAAATTGCAGAATCCGTCTCCCACCTTAATATCTTGCCTTCCTGTAACAGCCTACTTTCGATTGTGCTTCCGTCGTCGAAGGAGCAGAGGGAGGTGGTTCTACCGCTAATTAGAGCCAAGATTCTGTGCTGCTATATGCGTAAGGTTGTCTTATCAGCTGTGCGTTGTGCTCGTAAGAGTCCTAGGAAAGGACAAAGGTCGGAGCTATTTAATCCCTCTGTTAGGTGCGCCACGCATCCAACGTCTACTGGTTTCGGCAATCTTCACCATTTTTTCGTCGAAAAGGACACTTTTCAAATCAAACTGGACACTGATCGAATCAAATTGGGCACTCATTTAAACTAGCCTAAAACGTTTGAAACCAAAGTGAGTGTTTTTCAAATCGAAGTGAAAATCTTCTTCAACGTTAAACAAGATGCTCTCCAAGATGGTCAGAACAATTTTTTGTTGAAAGTTTGCTAAAGTTTTCTTAGGGCTTTTTTAGTTCTGCTGCCTGAATCAATGTAAGAATTTTATAAAATTTTAATTTTAATGAAAAATTAAATATTTTATTGAAAAGCATAACAAAGCAGCAAGCATACAGCGCATCAAATGATCAGATCTCGTCATGCACTCGAAAGGCTGGTAGCGTTTTTATTTGATTGATAGTGTAAGTATGTACTGTTTACAGGAAACGTCAAAGTAAGGATATATGTGTTCTTTAAAATTGTTTTTGTTCTATCGTTTGCAGCTGTGAAACTCCGTGAAAGAAGAAATTTTGCCATCAATTGAATAAAAATCGCGACGACTTGGATAACGGCATTGCGTAATCTCTTCTTTTTACACTGAAAATTAGCCGCCTTCCTATAATCAAAAGAAGCTTTGAATCACTATTTTTTCCTTAAAAATGAGAATGTCATAGAATTTCAAACAATGCTTATTGGGTAGGCGATTTAAAACTTCAAAGAAAACATACAAAAATTTTGGTTCAACAAAAATTGTTCTAACCCCTTTGGGGTGTCTCCATTTTAATGTAAAAGAAGCTCATTTTGACTTAGAGGAGTTTTAGTTTCAAAAGTTTTGGGCTAGCTTGAAGAGTGCCCAATTTGATTTGAAAGGTGTCTAACTCGACATGAAAATGGTATTTTTACCAACCCTGGACGGAGGAAAGACACGGTTTTCCTTATCGGGCGCTGAACCATAGGTCGGGATGCCTGCGGCAGCCAGCGCCTTCGGCTGCGCCGCACGTTCAGACTACGCCATAAGGATGTATAAAAAGAAGTGCTCTAATATCGAGAACAAAATTCAAATGGAAAGCATACATATTCCGTAGAGAATTCGATCTGCGTGCCGTACATCCAGTCGATGATCATGTTAAGACCGCACGGCGTAAAGTGCTTCTGGTCGGCTTTCAGGTGATCCAAGTTCATCATAGTGCGCGGATCTAGGAATGAGGCACATTATATGAATGAAAATTCGTTCACATGTGGCAGGCACACCCATGGCAAAATTTGTGGACCTACACTCGAGAAGAGATGCCGTTTATGTATTTGTTTTCCACAATTCCTATTTTTTATTTTCCCTATTTTTTGCAGTCGGCGCCCTGATTTTTTCGAATTGGGACTTCCTAACACTCATTTCGCTCTTGGGAGTATTAAGTCTGAGCGAGCAAAATATTTTCCTGAATTATTCCTGTCGTGACTTTCGCCATGACTCCTCAAGAGCGCAGTTTCTGCTCCCTATTGGTCACGCCGTGTAATACCTATGAAACGCAGTAACGATTCGCTGCCACAAAGTATGACCGCCGGCGCGCGCGGGCATCAGTCCCCCGTCTGCCGCCGCCCCGGACGGTCGTGTCCGTCCGCCGCCTTCGCTTCACCATTCACTGACGATGTGAGGATTTTCCGGAACGAGCCGAGTTCCATCGCAGTGACTCCTGGCATAGACGCCGGTCGAGGTAACCGCAGGTGCAGAGCGAGGAACACCATCTCGTGGGCACACGTCCCATTCAGAACCTCCTCCCATCCTAGCGGATTGCTGTGAAGATTCCACTAGTGAGATATAAGGGCGGTTGCTTGACTCGTCGGCGTGTGTACTACTCGGAGGTCGTAGTATGTTTAGTATAGTAAATCTGTATGGTTATCTGTGTCTGCGGAAGGTAGGAGAAGACGGGCTGAGACCAACATCGTTGTTAGCCTCAATACTATTAGGTTGTAACGAATTAAATGGCACTGGCTCGCGCCATTTTTTGGCGCGTCTTTACGCGTTTGATCAAGAACAAACCGTAACATGTGGCATATCATTTAGAAGCGCAAACTTTCCTCTACCGGTGAGTACCAAATTTTCTATGTAAAAGTAGGAAAACTTTAGAGTTTTATTGACTTTTTTGCAGATGGACGAAAGGGTAATCCGAGGCATTTACTTGTATGAATTCAAGCTGGGCACTACAGCTAAGGAGGCGGACGAGAAGATCAACGCCGCATTCGGTCAAGGATGTTCCACAATTCGGACGGCGTATCGTTGGTATCAGAAGTTCTGGAATGGAGATGAGAGCTTGGAAGAACATGAAGGTCGTGGGAGGCATAGTGATGTTGATGAGGACAAGCTGAGAGATGTGGTAGAGGAGGATCCACACAAAGGTACCAGGGAGATAGCGAAGGTTCTTGGCGTCAGTCACAACACAGCTGCCCGGCATCTGAAGGAAATTGGAAAGACCAAAAAGCTGGAAAGATGGGTGCCTCACGAGCTGTCTGAGGAGCAAAGAAACCGACGATATGAGATCTCGTCCGCACTGCTTCTACGGAACGAAACGGACCCATTCCTTGATCGCATCGTAACCTGTGACGAGAAATGGATAATGTACGACAACAGGCGACGATCGGACAGTGGGTGGACAGCGATGAGAGCCCCAAGGTTTTTGCGAAGCCGGAATTGCACCAAAAGAAGGTAATGGTGACAGTATGGTGGTGTTCGCTGGGAATTATTCACCACAGCTTCCTCCCTCCCGGTGAATCCATCACGGCAGAGAAGTACTGCATTGAAATTGAAGAAATGATGAAAAAGATGAAGGATATCCGGTCGGCCTTGGTAAACCGAAGGCGAGTTCTCCTTCTGCACGACAATGCTCGCCCCATGTAGCACGCATGACGTTGCAGAAGTTGAATGAGCTGAGCATTGAAACTCTACCACATCCTCCGTTTTCTCCCGACCTCTCCCCAACAGACTACCATTTCTTCAAGCATCTTGGCGACTTCTTGGTAGGGAAAATATTCAAATACCAACAGGATGCCGAAAGTGCCTTCGAAGACTTCGTCAATTCCAGAACTTCTGATTTTTACGCTACTGGGATAAAAAAGCTTGTGTCACGTTGGCAAAGATGTGTAGAATCAGAAGGTTTTTATTTCGATTAATAAACTTGCCTACAAGCCGAGACATTAACTGTTTAAATTTGCAGTGGTTCAGTGCAATTTATTTCGTTACAACCTAATAGAATTCCGCAGGATTATTGAAGTAAGAAACAATTAACGGTACTTGTGAAGCGAAGGGCCCGTGGTGCTGTGGGGTTGCCGGGAAACATGTTAACGCGGCAAACCCACGGCCATGTGTTGTGGTCTCCCATCCCACACTTGAACGACCGAAAATCTTTCCGTTCCCTTTCAGCTTGCTGAAATCATCCGCTTCATTTTTCATCCGGAGTTATTTTTGGTTTTATCTACGATTCTCTCTGTGGACAAAATGGAAGCTAGAAAGTTTATAAGCTTCTAATTAAATAACACATCTAGATGGGAACTGAAGGACGTGTTCCAAGAGAAATAACTACGTTTCCGTCTAGATCTCCGGTGCGAAAAATTAGCTTGGGACTGTATTGTCCGACATTGTCGCATAGGCTGTACATGACGTTTAAATTGTTCCCAGGTGACTAAGCAGCTGTGTAAAAGCGAAGATCGGTAGATAGCTTCCTTTCCAGTTTCTCAAATTAATGAGAAAGAAACGCAGAGACGCTGCTGTTCTTCGAACACCGTGTGGACTTGCCACATTGTGTTTTTTGGTGGCCTTCAGAGGAAAGCGGTAGCTGACTGGACAAACCACAAAAGGGCTGATGGTGTGTTCATCAACACGATAGTCGGAGTAGAAGCCTGAGTGAGATACCGAATGCGTTCTGAGCCTATTGAGCTCGAGAAGCTCGCACACCGACATCGGGAAAGGGGTGGAGGGAATATTATTTACACCTGCACAACACCTGTGTGAATGAAGGACTAACTGGACGTTAGGTGATGCACGTCATCCGCAACACAAAACGATCCATCTACCGGTGAATGATGATTTCTAGCTGAAAAGAATCTACAGACTACAAAGCGTTGTAGGCCGACCTTGCATAACAAGTCTCTCAAGGACTGGCGAAGTGTGTAACAACTCTCGATGCACTCTGAAGACGCTCTCGTCCAGTTTCAGGCTTCGATCGGCGTTTCGATTTCGGTGATGAATTGTCTGCAAAGCCAGCTTCTGAACGGCACGTTTCGGTACTCGATACAATAAAGGAACGAGGCGACCACCCGCGTCTCCTCCACAAGACGTTTTTGTGTTCGGCACAGCCTCAGTGTGTTATGCATACTGCCAATCGTAGTACAGCAAATGTTGACCCCAAGGTGAAGAAAAGCGGTGCAAGTGTAGATAGACAAGGAGCCGAACCCTTTCTTCCTTGGAATATTTTAGAACAAGGAAATTTGTATCCGGAAGTTTTTTTCGAAAACTTTAGAAACTGAAAAGATAACCTGGTCCTTTCAACTGAAAAATAATATCTTTGTTATCTGCCGTTAATGTAAAACTTCCAGTTGTGAAGGAATTCAAGGGCAGACCTTCTTCTCCAGCCTTGCCCTTCAAGAAACTAGGTAATATGATAAGTTAATAAGGGCTTTCTAGCTGAGGCGGGCGAGCCAAAAAGCCTTCTTTAAGAGATAGAGACACTGCACATTCTTATCCTTGGAGCAATGAATAGCCCCATCTATACCTGCCGCTCGGCTCGTTATAATTCCAGGGGCCGGATTCATCAACGACTAACCCGGAGGTATACGGGGGTAGAGATACCTACGATGAAGCCTGCATCTCTGACTCTCGCCTTATCTCTACGTGGCTTTTATCTTACCTCTCTCCTTATATGTACCCAGCATACCCACCGTTTTACACCGAAGGACCACTGTTTTCCTTTGGGGGATTAGGTAGCGATAAAACGGCTTTGATGGGGTGGCACCCCTCGAATACCTACCCGCGTAGTGCTCAACATTCGCAATGCTTCGCTCTCATCCTTTAAGGCAACTACTATCAATTGCTCTGATACTTACACCGAGAAATTACTTCCTGACTTTCTAGGGCTAAGTGTTTCGCTAAACACGATGAGCTTTATTCCAATTCAGTCCTAAAATGGTTGTTCCTTTGCCACTCTTTCACATAAACCTGCATGTAAGATGTTGCTCCGTGCTATTTGGTACTAAAGACCTCCTCTCATTTTAGCGGCAACATCTTTAAGCATAGGGCAGACTCGGAGAGAGACTAAAATTTAGGTTCCCCTCCCCCGACTACTACGATATTCAACGCCTCTGTACTGCCTGCGATGTGTTACGCGACGGAAACCTGGCCCGACAACAAGACAATCGCCAGAGCGATGCAAACTGCTCATCGTGCACTGGAGAGATGTCTTCTAAGGACGAGCCTCCGTCAGCAATGGCAAGAAGGCCTACGAAGCTCGGAGCTACGGGAGAAGTCGCAATTAGCAGACCCGCTGCAGTACATGAAGAAGTCCAAATATGGCTGGGCCGGACACCTGCTTCGACGAAAGGACGATAGATGGAGTCTCCGTGTCACAGAATGGCTCCCGAGAGACCATAAGAGACCACTGGGACGACCGCCAACGCGATGGGCAGACTCATTCTCAAGATCTTTCAGAGAGCGGAGTCTGCCTCACAGGATGCAAACAGCCAGAGATCGAGCGGTCTGGAAGAGTTGTGGTCCCCGCTGAGAAGACCTCCAGCCGACAAAAGGACCATCAAAGTATCAAAGTAAAGTAAGTATCCCCCGACTAGGATCTCGAAAACTGGGTCTACCTGGGCAACAAAAATAACTTCAACGGAGAATTGTAAGCTTATCAAGGGTACAGTAGGCATGCTTCGGCCCATTCGATTGATAGGTTCGATCCTATATGCATTGTGCACGGCGCACTCTCGGAACATTCCAGGCATGACAGAGCACTGACAACGCACGCCAAGCTTGAGATACTCCGAAAACACTGCACGTCACATGCACGTCCTGGAAAATAAGGTGCTCCAATCGCAAAAGCCAGCTGCAGTTATTTTTTTAGGCCACCCACGGCGAAAACGCGGCGGCCTGGTAAAGTTTTATATAATGTTTTGTAGATCTCGAGGAGACGAATCGAATGGTGCCAACATTTTCTGACATAACTCAAAAGTAAAGAAGTTATGAGCATGCGACGGTTTGCGACGGATTTTTCCGTCGCAAACCGTCTTTTTGACCGCGCGACGCGGGCGGTATTGTAGGTGAGCGATAAGCCGCGTTAAAAGCTCAGATAACGCGGCTTATCGTTCACCATATCGCTTGATAAGCTTACAATTCTCCGTTAAAGTTACGCAAGTCGTTGATGAATCTGGCCCCAGGTTGGCGTAGTTTATTAGTTCTGCATGTTGCTGTCCATTTATGATGTTTCGCTATGTCGAGCAATCGTTTGAGAGAGGCGAGCACCAAATAGGATTGTACCCGCGCCATTGCCATCTTGAAATTTATGGATAAGGACGTGGGGAGGACGTGGATTACCAGTCCAGCATTGCTGACGTAATAGTGCTTGCGTCCAATGAGGTATACCAAACGTGTAGCGGGCGCGTCGGGAATTCCTCAAAATTCATTTGGTGTCTGAACGGATCAAGCCCCTTCCAACGGTACTATAGTGGGCGGTATAACATCGTAAACTTAGTGGGGGGGGGGCATTCATAAGTGTGGTGTAGGGTGTGATGTCGCGAAAAGCTGTTGGTGGGGTAGGAACTCGGGATTCGTAACGCTCGCACATGCTCGTCCAGGGGTCTGTATAGAGGACCCATCGTTTCTCCTTCGTATTTCTTACCACATCCTTGGCATGTAACCAGATACAGTGCCACCTACTGACAAATTTGCCCTCCCTGCAATCTCTCCTTCCACATTTCCATTCGCATTACGAGTTGATATCAGCAAGTCCTTCAAAAATGGTGGTGGGCGAAATTCGAGTTTTACTGGCAGTTCTGATGCTCTCGCATTCGATTGACGTCTAGAGCACTCCGTTCGTTGACTTATGGTGAACTAGCTTTATTTGTTAGGACCAATATGCAATGAGGTGGGCTTTCCTGTGCAATTGTTCCCTGTAGGAAATAATTGAAGTACTTTAGGTTTCCGTTGATGAGGGTCACCTGGTTAGTAGGTTGTCGTTGTATGTTTTTTGTGATGTCGACAATAGCTTACATGTACATGAGAGTTAGGCCGGAATAAGCTGTTACAACAGCGAAAGATAGCCAATAAAGTGTGAAAAGGAGTCTCAACTGTTCTGAAGACCATAATTATATGAAGCTCAGGGATTGCTTAATGCTTTGATTTCATAATTTTCACTAGAAATAAGGAATGTCTCCGCTATAGATTTGCACAAGCATTGGGACAGAATAAAATAAAATAACAAAATGTCTGGAAATCGAAATGTTAGTGAAAGTGATACATGGCGTTGAAGTAGGACTGCGCAAGGACGCCTAAGCCCGAGCGACCTGCTTACCAGTTGCACCTATTTAATTTCACATCTGAGGGAAGATGAGCGGGACGGTACTGCGTATTCCAGCGAGAGATCTCTTGAAAAAACGCTGCCCTCTCTTACGTAGCCCATATTTTGATCGGTCTTATTGTTTTATGCACTTTATGCCTGTGTATGATTGGTGCTGAAGGTATTTCATAAATACACATATCAGTATTCTGAATATTAGGGATACTGCTGGTGCATCACGAGATGCCGACAAGGAATAAGTGGTGAAGACATCTTACCGAAGCAAACTCCACGAAAAATTCAGATGTGGAAGTCGCCATGGAAATCCGATACTATGATAAAAGTGCAAAAACGTGATGCAGCTCGCGAACCGAACCCTCGACGTCACGAAGCAAGACCTCTACCAACTGCGCCGCCGTTCCAGGCTCGACCCTGCGAGTACCTTAGCCGTTACACCCTCCTCGCTTGCCTCAAAAATTCTACAGGAACAAAACATGTTCTGTTACTATTTGGAGGACAGAAAATTCGTTATATAGTAATCGTTATTGCTGCTCCGTCGTACTATTCAGGGAGATCCGTTGTGAGGTTACTTTAGTGTATTGTGTTTGTATGATAGTTAACCTCAAACATCTTGGTTGTTAAAGGAGGAAGTGAAGTGTCTTCCGGTCTTACTTAGACCTAACCAGATTCTGCTGATGCACTCGGTGGCTGCTCTTCTTCCTCCGCCAAGCCCCGTGCGGTCGCGTCATATCGAGGTGGCCATTTTCGATATCAACCGACACCACGGTCAGACGACATGGAGGAGGATCGTTGAGCGGTGGGTGGCGGATCACGGCTCTTTCACCGCCGCTACAGGAGCCCTGAGAGACCGGAGCAGTTCTCGCACGAGCAGCTTGGATGCACCACACCCTGGAGTCGCCTCCCTAGCCTGTCTCTGCGGTCGAAGAGCACAGAACCCAGCCGCGGATTCCCCCTGAGCGACGAAAGCAGTTTAAATACGAGCAGCTTTGGTGACACACACCCTGGAGTCCCTTCCCTAGCCTATCTCTGCGCTCGAAGTGCGCAGAACCCTGCCGCGGACTTCCCCTGAGCGACGGGAGCAGTTCTAGCACGAGCAGCTTTGATCGCACACACCCTGGAGTCCCCTCCCTAGCTTGTCTCTGCGCTCCTCGAGCGCAGAACCCAGCTGCCAACTATCACTGGGCGACGAAAACGTGCTCCAGTGACAACGGCTCGGATGGCGTGAACGGGCGCTGGCACTTTGCCACGTCAGCGCCTGGCTAGGTCTAATGGCTACCGTGTCTTGCCCTTCCTCCAATAAGATAGATCCGAGCTTGTTTCCTCTTAACACGCATCCAGTTTGACACCATAATATTGGGATTTGTGTGCTTCGAGTTAGGATAGCCATTAGAACTAACCACTTGCTCCGCTGGCAATATGCCAGCTCCTGCTGGAGTACCACACAAACCTGCACATCAATCCGTGCCGAGACTGCTTTCGTCACTGAGGGGGACATCGGAGATGGGTTGTGCGCTCTTCGAGCGCACAACTCGGCTAGGGAAGGGACTCCGGGGTGTGGGCCATCCAGGCGGCTCGTGCCAAGAATGCTTTCGTCGCTGAGGGGGACATCGGAGATGGGTTGTGCGCTCTTCGAGCGCACAACTAGGGAAGGGACTCCAGGGTGTAGTGCGTCCAAGGTGCCCGTGCAGGAACTGCTCCCGTCTCCCAGTGCTCTCGTGTAGCGGCGGTGGAAGAGCCGCGATCCGCCACCGACGCTCAACGACCCTCCTCCATATCGACTGACTATGGTGTCGGTGGATATCGAAAATGGCCACGTCGATATGACGCGACATCAGGAGAATCTGCTTAGATCTAAGTAAGACCTCGAGTTAGGAGGGTTCATTTGTGTGAAACAGACGTGGTGCAAGCAAGAGAAGAAGGAAGAGACCAAATTTGAGGTTTCTGTGATGGACCTAGTCTAAGATATTGGCGTCACCGCAAGAAAAGCGGACATGATACTGAAGCCAAGCCATGGGAGACGAATTACCCCAAAGTTTTCATAGCTGGTACGAGGAGAATCGCTGACTGCTTACCTCAATAAAATTCAGCCTTCCTTGAAGTTGTAGGAAAGCCCTCAGACAATGCGACAAGTACTGGCTGTCATCGTAAATTAAGGGGAGGGAACGGTCAGAAATATTACGAAACACTATCTACATAACCCTAACAACTGTCGAAACATCAGGCCCAAAATAAACATTTCCCCTACCAACCTCGCCTGCACAGAAACAGAAAGATCACAGTTGAGAGCGATGCCAAGGTTTTAAGATGAGGGTACGTGGGGAGACTCTCTAGCCCATTCAAACTCGGGTGTATCAAAGATTACACGAGTCAGACCTGAGGAAGGAGCGCCATGGCGTTAGAGTATTCCAATAGCAGTACTGCAGTGGCAGTCACTGTTAGACCATGATTTTTACAGAGCATGTTAGAGAGCGTAAAATGTTCAACGACCCACCTTTTCTGGATTTTCTAAAACGAGTCGTATGTCCATGAAGAAAACCGATTGACCAACTCGTGGTCACAGCGGGAACTAATGAACATCTCTCCAATCGAGAGGAAGAGGTTTATCACGTTCTCGCTGAGTGATTACATGTAAATATCATGAATGGAAAACGAGGAGCTGCCAGCTGAAGTACAACATAGAAATTTCCGAAGCCTCCATTAAAGCACTCGTGCTACATAGGAATTTCCGAAGCTTCCATTAAAGCACTAGTGCTTTAGTGTTTGAAAGGAAAATAGAACGCCATTTTCTCTCAAATTTTCGAGTTTTGCTCGCTGCAGTCTTGGAACAGCTGTCTCTTCGATGCAGAACAGTTGTATGTCGCAGTCCGGATGTTTGATGCTAGATCTTGCTGAAGCCAGAAACGCAGAATGTATGAAATGCATAATCAGAAAGAAATTGAAGTGCCGAGTTTTGCAATTATGGCAAAAGCTCCGACTAATTGAATAACTGGGCGCGTGGAGCGTAGTCTTAGATGCCAGGTGTCGTGTACTCCAATATTAGGCTCCTGGCTAGGATTTCCCTTCCAGGCCAACGAACCCTTCCATTGCCAAATGCGCATTCAGATTGCATTCACGACATCCCGTAGGAATAGTGTGCATGGCGAACTCCAAAAGGGATCGAGTGGCGCCGACCTTTGTGTTCTCATTTATTTTAGGTTTAGGAATGACTCACCATTTCACAAGGAATGGCTTTCCTTCTAATAACACAGAAACTGACCAAAAGGTCTATATGTTATGTTCGTATCACCAACCTGAGAGAAGTACGATGAAACATGAGGAAACAGGAAACTAAATAGAAGGCTTCCGCTAGCACTTATTGCACTGTTGATTGTCGGTGGGCAGCAGCAACGTTTCCATTCGTTCCTGCCATGTGCCAGAGTAACCCAGTTAATATTCCTAAATTGAGAGGCGCGAATAATGAAGAATGTAGCTGGCTTGCCTACTTGCCTCCGTAATGATGGGGTTTATAAAAGTCAAAATAGTCATGAGGGGTCATGTTTTGGCGCCTCCATTACGGGTCTATCGTACGGGTCAGACAACCCCGCGTGGCACTCCCACGGAACCCTTTAAGGGAGACCCCTCTTTGTACTTGGGTTAGACCGCCCATGTACTCAGATATAGGTCTAAAGATGGTATAGCAATAACTAAAACAAATACTTATTTTACCTCTGATATTTTCTACAAGATTAAAAATGGGAGCAATCAATACATGATTAAAGACTTCGGTAACCAGCATAAAGGATTGCGTTGTAATGTCAACTGTACCGTATGTAATATTACTTCATTTAATGACAATGTGATTTCTAGTGTAACAAATTTCAAGATCAACACATTTAAAACGACAACTTCTTCATGTAGCACCAAAAACGTAGTTTACTGCATCACATGTAAAAATTGTAACAATACGTAGGCCTCACAACAAGATGTCTAAAAGAGAGAATAAGAGAGCATATGTATTACATAAATAATAAAAAGAAATTTAATGTTTTATATACTCACTTTCATAACTGTAAGTCTAAATTTGATGTTTGTATTTTAGATTCACTAGACAACAATAAAGACAAAAATATATTACTCAATAAAGAACTTTTCTGGATAAACTACTCAATACTGCATATCCGCTGGGTCTTAATGATAATATTAAAGGATATGGTAATATAACGAACATTACTAATCTCTAAAGCATAAAGCTAACCATCCTTACTTCTCATTAAAGATCGTTAAACAGAGAACAAATAGAGGAAAAAAGACAAGAAATAAAAACCAAGACCACAACAAATATACTGAAGTTCTCAACTATCTCAACAACAATGAAAATAACCTTCACATTATGAACTTTTATAGACTCCTTAAAAGTCTATCAAAAAGAAGTATAATAAAACTGTTGGAATTATGTCTTGATCCACTCTTTTTAAAACATCTTAAACAAAAAGCAAAACTTGTTCTGTATTGCTTACTGACAACAACCAATTATAGTAACATACAAAATAAAAATAACACTATAAAAAAGGATTATTTTAATATAGTAGTACCTTACATACACACTAAATTAGATATAATCAACTTCAATAAAATATTTAATAGCATCTATTCTATCGAATTTATGAAGACTTTACAATCAAATAAATTATCTTTCAGAGTAGTTTACACATACGATCCTCCAATATCAACAAAAATTTTTAATTACAATAAGTTTCTTAAGTCACTAAATAACGATAACATTTCTCATATTTTATCTAATCCTTGTCCATGCGAAGCAATTTATGTAAACGATAAAAAATTTGTCGACAAACATCATAATCATATTATAGCAGGTAATTTAGAAATTATTGAAGATACAGCTCTTAAAAAATTACTAAGTAAAGGCACGAAATATAGGGTTGGTAAAAAACTAGATAAAGAAAAAATGAAGGTCATATATAACGACGCTATGGACGCTATCATCGAAAAGATCAAAAATAAATATAAATTGAATGCTGACAACATAAATCAAATAAGAAAATATTTTGTTTTACAATATAGAAACAAAGTCAAACCTGTACTAAATAATAATCAAGAAAGATCTGAAGTTATCCCATATAATCAAATAAAATACTACCAAGATCGCTTTGTCTTTTGCCCGCTGGACAAAGCCTCAAACAACTACGGTATAATATGTAAAAAATACTACCTAAAAGTAATTATGAAAGAACTGGGAATAGTCATTGATAGAGATAATTTACTCTTCACCACAAAAGATCAAACCGACAAAGTGTATAATTACATACCCAACCTCAACGAATCTGACATCTTACGCAGACACAACCTTTTTAAGACAAATAATGGTTTGAGAATTAATAGTGACACCGAAATTCCTATAATCTACTGCCTACCTAAAATGCACAAGTACCCAATAAGTTTCAGATTTATTACAGGCGCATCCAAGAGCAGTATTAAAACCCTTGCCTTACAATTACAATGTATATTCACATTTGTTAAGAAGCATTTCATTAACTGCTGTAACATAGTAGCTAACCGATGCAGATCTACGAAGGTATATTAGGCAATTAATAATACAAATATTGCCTACGAACTAAATGCACTACAAGACGACCATTTAAAACTCTATTCGGCGGACTTTAAAGATATGTTTACTAACCTACCTCATAAGACTATCTTAGACAAAATAGCGGTTCTACTCAAAATCTGTTTCAAAAATGCCAATAAAAATTTCATAGCCTCTAATGGATACAAAACATTTTATACTAATGAAACAAATTTGAATTCTCGATACAAAATATTTAATATGCAAGACATTATGCATTATGTTAATTTCTTACTTAAAAATAGCTATGTTGTATTTAGCTCAACGATTTTTAGACAAAATAAAGGCGTTCGTCAAGGAGGTAACTTTAGTCCACTACTAGCAGATATCACAATGTCTATATTAGAATACGAATTCGCTAAATCGTTTGTCGCTAGTAGTAATAATATGTTTATACCATATAGATACATGGATGATCTACTAGTAGTTCATAACTTAAACGAAAAGCATGTAGATGATATTTTTAAACTAGTCTATAAAGATACCCTGGAATTGAAAAAGACGCATATTAATGAACATCACTGCAATTATTTGGACATTACATTAAGAATTATCAATAATAGAATAGAAACTAAAATGTACAATAAAACAGATGACTTTAACTTTAAAGTTCTAAGGTTTCCTCATTATACGTCAGCGATCTCTATAAATATCAAAAAAGCTATAATTCTATCCGAAACGTTAAGAATAGCAAACACTTGTTCTGACCTAGAGCATTTTCTAGAAAAAATTATTGAATTGAAAAATATTTTGAAGCATAACGAATACACAAAAGAGTTCATTATTTCAAACATAATTAAATGTTTATATAAACACAGATTTATATATTATAAGTTCAAATTTCATCAAGTCAAAGACAATCTAAGTGTATTTTTACGTAAAACTTTTGATGAATGAATATGTATCAAAATAAAATAACTTCCAAATTTCATATGCTAAGACTACTTCATGACAAAACTAATCTTACCATAAAACGAAAAATGAAAATGAAAATTCCTTAGCAGTGAAGACGATACCGTCTTGTGTTCTTGTTAGTTTTATTGCACTCTGCATTTGACGTTGGTGTATGTCGAATCACCCTCCTCATTGATACAACCAGTTTTGCCATATTTGAATTATAAATGAGAACTAATGTAGATATCATTATATCATTATATATAACAGTCGAATGGTATACACTTCCTTATTCACTGCTACGGAGTATGGCGGTGGTCAAATATGGTAAGTCTTTCAATTTTTATATATATATATATATATAAAGCTTTTTATAAATAAAAATAATTGATAAAAGTAATAAAAGTAATAAATAATAAATAATAAAAGAAAATAAATAAAATAGGATTAAATAATAAATAAATAAACTACCCTAATAATGATCAATCTTTATAATGGTGATTACAATAGATACTATAATAACACATATTAAGTAGTCACATTGAACTTATAAATCATATTTTATTACCTCTTTCAATTGTACCTCATGGTTTACTTAACTTATCTTTTTACTCCTTATTTATTTTCACTTTCTAATTCTACTTCTCTCAAATGTCTCTAGTTCTTTATCTTTCCTTCTTCACTCTTTCTCATCTTTTTTCATTTGTTCTCTCTTCCATTTTCGCTCTCCTATCTCCTTCTTTTATAGACAGATTTTAAAGAAATCTTAAAATATACTCCTCTTCTTCACTGAAGAGCCACGGGAGGAGTATAACACAAAGGTTCGTCTGAAGGTAGTGGCGAAACGAACCTTTTTATATGTTTATATTTTTTGTGACATACCATTCTCTTAATTAATTATGATTTTTAAAATTCTATTATTTTACACCTTTCTTCACTTCTACGAATTTTACATTTTGCTATGTTTATATATTAGAGTTTTGAACTATATTAAATTCACAAGGGACACATCCTCAAAGTCGACTACCTTAGAGTTACTACTTGTAAGAAGAATTCCAACCAGCATCTGCATCTGCTGCTCTTTTCGCATAGCGCGGAATCCAGCCGGTTACGGTTTTCGACTTCCAGGTGTGGGCGAGGGGGCCAGCCCACCTAACGGTCGACACCTTGGCTCAACTGACAACAGTTCTCGTTCTCTAGGGGGCCTCAATAGAGTCTCGCGGCAGCATCCGGAGAACTCGTCCATATCACTCCCGCTGTGAGGACCCACGCTGCCACTGTGGTGGAAGCCGGGGCGCGGACGAGTTGTCGCGGAGCTGCTGGTCGCAAAGATGCCCGAGGGCTGCCGTAGTTTACGGCGGCTCTCACCCGCAGTGCCAGGAGCTGCTGGTGAGACCCGCCGGGGGAGTGATAGATGGGTGTCGATCATGGTTCATCTATTTGGAAGCATTTTTAACAAATATACATGCTAGGAATATTTATTTATTTATTTATTTATTCATTTATTTATAGATGCACCATAAGTGCGCTGCAACAGGAACATGAACACACAAATTCCGTATAAACTCAAACAAACTCAATACAATAAACTTAACACTGCACACTGACGAAACAAATAGACAAGAAATCAATATGCACTGCAATTGATAACGTATAGTGTTTCGCAGCGATTCAGAAGCTTAAATACAAGGAGGCTGCAGTAACGAACCAAAATATCTAAAGAGATTAAAAATAAAATGTCAATTTGAACGAATAATAATTAGAAAGCAGATAATTTCACTACACTAAATTTATTGTAAAGGTCTGCTTGGCGCTCAGTATAGCTATGGTGTCATTCCGATGGAGTGGAAAATCACTTTCGTGCAGCTTAGTCAAACGGAAGCGCCTAGGAGTCCGGTCTTATTCCGGTCAAACCTAGGCCTTCATTACGCTTCCATTCAATGCTGCTTCCACAGGAACTGAGGTGGTCAAACCGAACTTGCAGACGTGAATTGTCTCAAAGTAAAGCATGACTCTACGCACTATATATGTGTATATACCAGGCTGTCCAATAATTCTTGTCCGAAAATTTCACCATTTTTTATTTTTTTCAACTTTATTGAAAAACAAGTCTAATCAACAATATAATCACCACAGTTATCCACAACAATGGCCCATCGACTGGGCAGGTCGCCGATGCCCTTCGCCCAGAACTCCGGGGGCTGCGACTCGAAGAAGTCCGCAATGTCGGATTTGAGGTTGTTGTAGTTGGTGAATTTTCTTCCGGCCAAATGGTGCTTCAGGGGCGGAACAAGTGGTAGTCGGAGGGGGCGATGTCCGGGGAATACGGCGGATGGGCAACCGTCTCCCAGCCGAGCGTCGCCAACTTCTGCTGGGTCTCCTTCGCCACGTGGGGGCGCGCGTTGTCGTGCAGCAGGTGGACCGAGGCCCGTCGGGGACGCTTTTCTCGGATGGCGGCGGCTAGTTTCTCGAGCTGATCGGTGTAGATGGAGGCGGTGACCGTCCTGCCTTGCGGGAGCAGCTTGAAGTACAGCATGCCCTTGGCGTCCCACCAGCAGCAGAGCATGATCTTCAGCAGGTCTTCCTTGTCCTCGAGGCTCGTGTCGCCGCTCTCGAAACGATTGAACCAGAGACTGACTGTGCGTTGGGACACTGCATCCTCCTTGCACGCTCTGCAGATGTTGGCGACCGCGGTGCCCGTGTCGTTGCCCAGCAGCCACTCGTAGTACACGAACGTACGAATTCGACCTTGGTCCATTTTAGCTTGTACTGGTAGCTAGACGCGGCGACTGCGCCTTATATACCCCTATCGTGGAACTATGGAGAACCTTCTAGAAGGTTTTTACACTTGTCTGATATTATAACACTTCTAAGGAAAATTATAGAATTTTGGAAATTTTCGGACAGGAATTATCGGACAGCCTGGTATTATATAAAGAAAACATAAGCATGAGAAAAAAATCCATGGTGGTTCTTCCACCATGGATTTTTTCTCATGTTTAAGCTCTGAATACCCTCTAACTTCAGTCATGAATTTAAGCAGGCATTGATTCATTAAGCGTGACAAACACAACACACACTACTGTCTACCAAAACGTAATCCCTTAACATTAGTATCACTCTGCACTGTGCAGCTGGTATCGACGATCCGGGATCAACACAGCGAGCAGGTCGGTCAGCGAACTCCATAAAGTCACATACTTCACACTGGCGACTTTACCGGCAATACTCTTAGAAATCTGCAATACGAAGCGTAGACATGAGGTCTATTTTTCTCAATCTAGTCCTGAATGATGAGGTGTTCTCTGCATCAATGAACTAGGTCGAAGCCTCTGAAGCCATCGAGAAGTTCTGAAGAATAAGGAGTTTATGGTATTATCGTAGTTACGAACGACACAAACATTCATCAGTGAAATCACTTTTGTCCTTCCATTTGTGGGTCTCAGTATCCAGTAGTTGCTAGGTTTGAGTTTTGATTCCCCTTTCAAAATTTTGAAGCAACAGGTCAAGTCGCTGAATATCCGCTGGTACAGTAGGTTTCTCAATCCGAAGAGTTGCAAACGCTCGTGATAGTCAGGAATTTCGCTGTTGTCATTTGCAATGCACCTACGAAATAAAATTTTTGTGAAAACTCACTGAACCTTTTCTAGTTTAGCTTCTAGTTTTTTTTGGTATATGGACTCCAGACCTGAGATGTATACTCAAGTATTGGTACTACGTATGCCTTATAAAGCTTTAACAGAACGGATGCATCCGTACAAGTAATATTCCTAAGGATGACAAACAAAACTGAAAAGGCCTTCCGAACAATTAGGTCAATGTGCGTTTCAAACGTCAAGTCTAGAATATAATAGATTGGTGCACAATTTCTGTCCATAAAAGAGCTTAACCAACAATATAATCACCGCTAGTGTCGACATATGGAGGCGTATGGAATCTTGCTCTCAAAACGTACGTAAAAAAACCTTGGCACAATATTAGGTAGCTGTCATTGCACTACAAATCTTCGTGACCTTCCAAGTTAGCCGTGTGAGGTTTAGGAATACCTTTGCACAGAAATGCAACATCAAAGCAGACCGTTCTTTTTAGTGTGGGATATAACTGCATTGGACAGGCCTCTCGGACTCAACAAGGCATTGGAGAGAATGCTGTCATCACAAGGGCTACCACATTATCCTTGAGCTGCTTGTCAACCGAGGAACTTTTAGTGCAAATAGAACGATAAAAGTGAGAGCAAGCAAAAAATGGTACAGAACTGTTGAGTGATAAAGACTGTTCTATTAGATTTCAGGGCTTACACTCAAGAACTCCTAACTTGGCTTAGAAAGCGCTTCTTCGCAAAACAAAAAGCGTTTTGTTTACTACATCTCTGACATTATTAGAGGTCGCGACTGCCGGCAAAAGTACGCAGTATTGCGTACAGTAACCCTGGCGGCGCCGCACCACCCGCCGTTGTCATTGCTGGCCCGCGGCACCCGGAAAACTTTGCTACCGGCATAAGGCCTCGTTTACTTCCGACGCCGAGTGACGCGTCGGCATGTAAAGTGGCCAAATATCGATCGCATCGCTCAATCAATATGGCCACTATGGGCTCGTTTATACTTCCAACTCCGAGCGACGCGACGTCATGTATAGTGGCCAAATTGATCGATCGCGTCGCTCGATCAATGTGGCCACAATACGTGACGTCGCTCCGCTCGGCGTCGAAGTATAAACAGGGTCTAACGCGGACTAAGCTTGAGACTTTTGAAGGCCTGCTCTCACTTGCAGGAATCGTGTCACTACGATCAACGTGCTTTTGTCATCATGCTGTGCAGCGGTAACCGTGATTGCGTGTTCATCTTCTAGTCGAAAGCACCAGTTTCTTGAGACGTATGCAGATGAAGAAAAAGGGTTAGTCGAGTAGTAAGGTATGCAGCCGGACATGATTGGTTTTCTCAAAGAAAATGATGGGCGTAATGGCATCACGAGCATTGATGAAACTTTGCCTCACAGCTGTTCTTAGCCGCAGGCTCAACGGATTTGATATTGACTCTTTATGCTCACCATTAGGCCAAGAGAAGCGTCCAAGAAATTTTTTGACGACGTCGAATTGTGGGAAACAAGACAAGATCTCTTCCATCACTATAATGCGCGTCCACAGGTTGCAAAGGAGAATCAGAAAAAACTCCAGCGTTTCGGATGGCATGTTCTGGCCCACCTACCAATTCACTGGACCTTGCTCCTACGGACAACCATCTGTTTCTTTCGTTGTCAATCTGACACAGGGAGCAACTTGAAAAGTGCCTCGCCGAGTTTTTTCATCGAAACCCCCAGAAATTCTATAAAAGCGCGGTATACAAATTACCCGTCAAATGGCAATATGTTGTAGATAATAATGGTGCATATGTTCGTTAGGTGTTGCATGTAATGAAAAGAGAAATAAATTTGAAAAAAATGCACAAATGACGGGATACATTCCTTGCAAGACCCAACGAGGGTCTATGTATAGCCGTGTTTTTCCTTTTCACTACTGTGGTTTTTTTTAGATTTCTCCAATACATTTCGTTCAGAAGTTATATTTATAGTCCTTACAGATGGTGAAACTGGAAAATCATCAAAGGTCGCTCTTCCATACCTGCAGGTAGTGTTTTTGTCGTAAATTAATGGCTCTCTCTAACGGCTGATGCGTCTACTCTTTTTCCATGGACCTTGAGGAACCGGTTTTGTTGTGTTCAGGTGTATATATTCCCAATGAAGATCCTGTTGAATCGGTGAACGAACGTTGTTTCTCCACTAATTCTGTTCCTAGAAAATTGCTCTCGTATGCTTAGTTTCTTGCTTACTTATAGAAGAACAACGGCTATTCAAACTTTTGTTGATGTGCGGCATAAGGTTGAAGACAGTTTTTTCCTGATGACGTTGTATTCAGATGAGGTGGATTTGTCTGACCTTAGCCTTTGTTGTCGTGGCTGTCGTCAATGCGAAACCGCAACGAATTGCTGTGAAAGGTGTAGCTATGTGCGACAAGAGGAAGCTCACCGGCGCCAAAGTAGAACTTTGGGAAAGAGACCCACGTAAGTCTCCACGATCACTCATTTTTATCTCATTTTCAGTACGATGAGTGAATTTTCAAGAACGTTCTTTTGTCTTCATTTTAATTCTTTCGGAAACTTAGGTTTTGGTAGTGGGAGCTTACCATTGGACGGTAGCTTTCGCCACGAAGTCACTTCCTGAATTTTCCCTTTTCTTCGCAACATAAACTTAGCCGGTTTAACTTTTATTATGGTGTATAGAAATGTAATGACATTGATAGAGGTACGCTTTGTTAAATCCATGGTGAGATGCGCCATGCGTTCTGCTTCTACGTGATGCCGAGGATGCAATTTGAATGCGTATTTGATCCATACGCCGACTTGCGATGGTCGGCCTATAGACAAGTCAGCGTTTTATCCTTTCCAGAAAATCTGGTATGAATTTTTCAACCACCGAGAGATGAAGGGTCTGGTTGGTAAGCGCAGGAGCCGGCCTAAGGACCACGACTCAAAGTGCACGCGACAGAAGGGGCCTCTCAACTATCCATACATGTTCGTATACAAAGCAAAGTAGCCCAATGCACCATTTAAATTTCAAACAGGGCATCAACTGCTGGTGCTGCCTATGTTTGTGCAAAGGTCTTCTTCACATGCGAAACGCACATGACTAATTCCAAGGAAGCGGGTGTCATGCTGATGTCGTTGTGTTCAAGAGCAAAAGCTGGAGGATATATAGTTTGTGCTAAGGGAGAAAGGAGAAATGGTGTCTGCTGATCATTGTCATCACACGGGAAAAGCAGGAACGGCAGGAGCATGCAGATGCCTCCAAATAGTCGAATCGCCGTGATCTGGTAAGGGTGGTGTGAACCCAGCCTGAATACCTCAGAGAACAGCCAGCTTCAATTTGATTGAATGGCCGCTCAGGAGTCGCACCAGAGGCAGACCAATTAGCTTTCGAATTTGTCCAAGTGAAGGAGGGGGACTTCCATTAGCCTTCTTGAGAGCGACGGATAAATTGAAGACGAACTGCTTTACAAAGGCGACATACTGGTCAAGCCTAAGGCCTCGGGCATACTTCCCGTCGCCGCGATGGAATCGCGACGACGGGTTTTGCAGAGCGACGCGAAAGAATTTGAACTTCTCTGTGCTCGTCGCATCGCCGATCGCTCTGCAAGGGAGCGCGACGGCGATCCGTCCAGGATCAACGCTAAACACCGCGCGCGGCGCGAAGAAGTATGCCATGCCCGCGATGAGCGCGGGAAGCCATCGCGCATGCCGACCGCCACTGTTGCGGCGGCCGAGGCGAGGTTTGCTTTGACTATTCAACCGCGTGCGGCGGAATGGCCATGAACTGAGCACCGCGATGGCATCGCGGCGATGGAAGTATGCCCCCGGCCTAAGAGGTGACACTTCTTCGCATTTTCCTAGCCTGAACCCATCAAACTGTTGGTGAGCTTCGCTTTTCTAACTCTTCCTCCCTCCGACTATGATAGATCATAGCTTTTCCTTTTCGCTGGATGAACGGGCACCCGACTGTAGATGACCCGGTGCCATTGTATATTTATCTTCTTAACCATGTATGTTGTCAAACTGCTTCATTGATATGGGATAGAAGTATGTTGCAGTGCATATCTCGAAAGAGTCTGAGTTTAACTGATCTCCACAGTTTTGTCTCCTTCTAGGTTTGAAGTGATGTAGTTGTTATTTCAGTCAGCCGTGACGATCTGTTGGACACCGACACAACGTCATTACTGGGAGCATTTTCCGTGAGAGGAGCGCAGGTCGAACTCGGTAGGATAGAGCCGTATCTCATCTTCACTCACACGTGCAACGTCAAGAGACCGGTATTTGTTTGCGTATTTTCCTTATACTTCAAGGCATATCAAAGCAAAATGAGGAAACAGAAAACAGCGTTAAGAAATGCCGAAGAAATTGAGGCTTCTTCTCATAAATTGCCTCAATTTTTCTAACCATAAGCTTGCTCAACTCTGTATGCGAATGGTGGACGACGCTTCGGCACGAAGCAGGTGTTGATCTCGTAGACCCGCTTGACAGCACCTTCCTGACCCGCCGTAAAGGGAGAGATCTCAAGGTTTAGAGGATACATATTAGATGGGAAAACCGGTAATAATTCTGTGAAACCCTCATCCTTGAAGACGTGGACACTTTCGCCTTCCCCATAGTAACTTGAAATTATATCTGACAAACTACATATTAGACCGGACGAAAAGTTTCCGCCGTTTTTGTGCTTCGATTGTTTGCACCTTTATTTAGGTATTTCACTACACGACTTGGTCACAGTTTTTCATTACAAGAGAAGGATCTGCTATCAAAACCATATAAACTATGCAAGATGTCTTGATCGCAAGAACCGAAAAATCTGTTTTTGTGTCGCAGACCTCCGTGGCTATAATATTGGGAACTCTGCGACAGAAGTAAATTGAAATTCGAATTCCAGGCTTGAAGAAAATTAATTTCAAAAATTCATCTGTCCAAAATCTATAAGATGTGGATTTCAAATGTATTTTTTTATTCTGCTTAATTTATAATATGTTGCATTCACACCGTTATTTTTGGGTTCTGAAAAATCGTATACAGAGAAGAAATTTCATTGCGTCCAAGAATATCTTCCGTCAGCTCACGTGATCTAATTCCTCGCTGTTTACAATTAGAAAACTACTACTTGTGGCTTTAACAGGCTAGGAAATGTCAAATGTAATAGTTCTCACATTTGTTGAAAAGGATAACTGGGCACGAAGTTGAAATCATTCACTTTACAAGAGCGCCCAAAACAAACTAGCCCCATAGGCATTGTCTGAGATGTTGGATTTGCACTTTAGAAGGATGAACACCCTTGAGCTCACAAAAATGCTCATGATTCTCCTCAAGGAATGTCTTTGTTGCAGTATCTTTAAATGGTCAGGCTCGTCATATTTGCAACTAAAGGGACTAGCTATGGGTCAACTATTAACGTCGGTTCTCGCAGCCTGCTTTATACGAAGGATTGAGGAGCGGGTACTTGACCGCTCACCGTTAATGTACTGTAGATGCATAGATGATTGCTCTGTCATAACATCGACACCGCCCGAAATGGATAGATGTTTCAGGTTGCTGAACAAGCAATCCCAGTACATCAGGTTCACTGGGAAACGCCGAATAAGTGTTGGCTCGCTTATCTCAACACGCAGATCATAGTGTCGGTCGGCGAAATTAGCGTGAAATGGTACGGCAAACCAAGGTCTTAGAGCCATCTTGATTCACACTAGGTCTGCGCTCTACTGCCACTAAACATGCTGTCGTAAGCAACATGTTATGAACGGTATAGGGCCTAATGAACATCAAGAGTCACTGCAACTAGCTGAAAATATAGCAGCCTCGAATGACCACGCGGTGTCAGGTCATCCACGAAAATCTCGCAATAATTGTCGCGATCTCCGTGGGATAAGATTCCCGTTATTGTCATATGCTATTGATCGTTCTCTCCCTTATTTTCGACAGGTTACTGCTGATATTCAAAGGGTTCTTGTTAGTCCACAGCTGCAAGACGATGTTTTCTTGGTGAGTAATCCAGACAGCAGTTGGTTCAAAATCGACTCTATGATAAGCAGTGCATATCGGAGAGCTGCGTTATTGGTACGAGCGGTAGATTAGAGAAATGCTCAAAGATGGGAAAAATTTATCAGATCGAATTGAACGGTAGCGCTAAATATATGGGGGAACGGAAAGAACTCAGGCGGCACGCACAGAAGAACATTTAACCAGCAAAAGACGTGGATAACGAATCAGCCCACCTGGGAGACATAAAATTCATGCACATGTCGGAAGCGACTATGAATTGAAGTGTACAATATTGGGCATTGAGTGTAATATCTCAGCACGAAAAGCTTTGGAAGCATTCTGAATTTTTACGAGAAATCCAGTAATGAGCACGAAATGAGTGCCTAGCCGTAACAAGCGACCTTTGCCGCTCTTGCCCTATTATGAGCTGCAAAGTGACTAGTGGGTGATATCAGCCCAGTGTGGTTCATTCGCCCCTACTAGTCTTCAAGCGCAGGACGATCATCAAATCTAACAAGGAGAGTCTCCGGAGTGGCGATGAGCTTTTGCGATGCAATTTTTACAGGATGTAGGGTCCCATGTGAGGAGTCCAAAACCATAGTTACTTTTTTCGGAATACTCTTCTGTGGTCGAAAAAACCGTGTGGACGCGTGAGCGCGAAGTTCATGGCTCCCTGCTGCCACGCAGCCGGATGTGGTCGGTTGGCATAGCGGTAGCGGGGGTCGGCTCTCGGGTGCACCAAGCGGGTTTGTTGGTTCGATCTCCGACGTTCTTGCTCGCCGATGTTCTTGCACACGTCGGATCGTTATTATTAGAGGCTTGCGTGATCACAGGAGTCAATTTGTACACGATTACTGCCCTTAGTATCTAAGCCTAGCCTTTTTGGGCTTTCATTTGAGTTACCTCTCAATGGATCGTATTTGTACTGCATCATTCCATTGGATCGCTAACATAAAAAAATTTCTTGCTCACTGTGTTTAATGCTGACATTGATAATCAACAATTATGATATAGAACTATGAAATATTTAAAACATAATCGCTTATCACAGCAGCAGCGTCTTACAGACGCTAGGAACGAACAATCTTCCTCTCCCTGACAAGGCATCACTACTTCTTCTTCGTTGAAGGCATAATCGGTAGGCGTAGAAAAGGGTCCTGGGGGATCATGAACATATCCAGCCGCCACTCAAGCGTATGCCAGACATGGTAAGCCGTTTTAGAGCATCTCCAACTGCAATATCTCTCCTTGTAGGAGGAGTGAAATCAGGATCGAACGCTGACAGAAATCGAGCGGCGACACGTCCGTGTGAAAAGGGCATTCTGTTGTTATTGTTAAGTTTTTACCTGCATCAAACCAAATTTATACTTATTCCGTGAAGATTATGTGTTTGTATGCGTTTACGCCACGGATCTCCCTCGATAGAGAGCCTTCGGGCTCTCTTGTTAAGAGGGATCTCGGGCCGCTTGTCGCAGGGCCATGTGGCGCGTCCCCGGGTGGTGGATAGGGGAATTAAACGCGAACCAAATGCGACCGTGTACTGCCCAGAGACGCAGGTGGGATGCAGGGGATGGACTCCTTGCTCCTGCTGTGTCGGGTCGATGCGTTCCTTGTGCGTGGGAGCGGCATGTTGGTGCACAGTGTGCGTGGATGTGTCCGTGACTGTGCGGATTGTAACTGTGTCGGCTCGGCCAAAAGGTTGCACTCGGTAGACTGGGAGTACATGTAAGGCGATTCGAGGCCGCCTTAAGTCTCGCCCCGTCCCTTCGGGCAGTCTGGCTGGCTGCCCGGAGTTCTTCGCCCGCACGACAGAGCCTGACTAGCTACCCGTGTTGTATTCCAGTCAAACACAGCAGCACAAAAGGGCCTCATTCTCCTGACCCCGAAAGAGCCCCCATTTCTGCAGCGATGGGAAGGACGAGTACGGAGAGGCTGCTAAAATCTCAGGGCCTAACCAGGCTGCGCAAACTGAGAAGGACTAGGATGACGATCTGTACTTACAACGCCCGCACGCTTGCGTCGGAAGCATCCGTCGAGGACCTGATGATGCAAGCCAGGAAGATCAAGTACGACGTCATCGGACTGACCGAGACGAGAAGACACCACCCCCTACACGCCGCCTACGACTCCGGAGAAGAACTGTTCCTCGGAACATGCGACAGCAGGGGAGTAGGCGGCGTTGGTGTCCTCGTCAACACGCACTTGGCCATGAACATCGATTCGTACGAGTCTCTGACAAGCCGAATCGGACGTCTGCGACTGAAGCGATGTGGCTCCGTGCCAGCCTTGACTGTGTTCGTCGCGTATGCCCCAACATCCGACTACGACGACGAAGACGTCGAGGCCTTCTACGTGGAGCTGGAGAAGTTCTATAAGGAAGATCACACCTTCTACAAGGTGATCGTCGGCGACTTCAACGCCAAGATCGGGCCACGAAGGTCGCCGGAAGAACTTCACATCGGAACCCACGGTTTGGAGTGGAACGAGCAAGGTGAAAGGCTCTCTGAGTTTATCATGTCGACCAAGACCATCCATGGAAACTCGCAGTTCCAGAAGCCTCCCTCCCTACGATGGACCTGGGAATCCCCCGGTGGCCAGTTCCACAACGAGATCGACCACATCATCTTCAATCGCAAGTATTGCCTGACCGATGTCTCCGTTGTCCCCAAGTTCTACACGGGATCGGACCACCGCCTCCTTCGCGCGAGGTTCCGCTTTTCGCGTCAAGGAGAGAAGGCCGCGAAGTTCAAGAAGAGGAGTCCCAGAACGACTATCAACTGGGATCTCTACACCTCTCTTGTCGGCCTTTGGGAAGATGCCGTCATGGACAACGTCGACGAGGAATACGATCGCTTCGTGTACCATCTCCACGATAGTGCTAAGGGAGCCGAGAGCTTGAAGACCACCAAGAGACGCCTGTCTCCGGAAACTCTCGAGCTGATACGCCAGCGTGGAGCAGCACGAGCTTCAGGCAACTATCAACTGACGTCCGAGCTTGCAAAGCTATGCAGAGCGGCGATAAAGGAAGATCTGAAGGAGAGAAGGGCGGAAGTGTTAGCTGAAGCAGCAGAGGCAGGGCTGAGCATCCGCAATGCCCGCCGGAACTTCGCCAACTTCAAGACCAAGATGACCGCTCTCCGACGTCCTGACGGAACCGTCACCTCTTCCAGAAGGACCATGGAGAAAGTCATCCACGACTTCTACTCCGATCTCTTCGATAGCCACGTCCACCTGCCCCTACGCCATCTTCCGCAGGATGGATACGTCATCCCCTCTGTTCTCCCTTCCGAGATCCGACACGCCATCTCGTCGGTGAAGAAACGTACAGCACCCGGTCCTGACAGGATCAGAGCTGAACACCTGAAGAACCTCCCGCCAGCGCTCATCAACACCCTGGCGCGGCTCTTCACACGCTACCTGTCCCAATGCAAGGTTCCATCTCAGTGGAAGACCAGCAAGACCGTCTTGCTGTACAAGAAGGGAGACGTGCACGACATTGGCAACTATCGCCCGATCTGCCTGTTGTCCGTAGTCTACAAGCTGTTCACACGAATCATCCTGAATAGGATTAGTAGAACGCTGGACGAAGGACAACCATGCGAACAAGCAGGATTTCGGAGAGGATTCAGCACGATCGACCACATACACACCATTACGAAGCTCATCGAAGTGTCGCGAGAGTACAAGCTGCCGCTGTGCCTTACTTTCATCGACCTGAAGAAGGCATTCGACTCCGTCGAGACTGAAGCGGTCATGGAAGCCCTACTCACCCAGGGCGTTCCTACTCAGTACATCAGAGTCCTTCGAGAGCTGTACAGTGGATTCACGACCAAGATCTCACCATTCTACAACGACGTCGTCATTGACGTGAAGAGAGGGGTTCGACAAGGGGATACCATATCCCCGAAGCTCTTCAGCGCCACCCTCGAAAACGTCATGCGCGAACTAGAATGGGATGACATGGGAGTGAAGGTCGACGGCCGGCAACTGCACCATCTTCGCTTCGCTGACGACATCGTGCTCATAACACCGAGCATCAGTCAGGCGGAGCGAATGCTGGCCGACTTCGATCGTGTATGTGGAAGCGTTGGACTGCAGCTGAATCTTACGAAGACGATGTTCATGAAGAACGGATGGGTTTCTGATGCCCCATTCTCGCTCAACGGAACGAACATCTCCGAATGCTCCAGCTATGTGTATCTGGGTCGCGAAGTCAACATGGCCAACGACCTAGCACCAGAGCTGAGCAGGAGGAAACGAGCGGCTTGGGGAGCTTTCAAGAGCGTCGAAGAAGTCGTGAAGAAAACGAAGAACGTCCGACTCCGTGCCCACCTATTCGACTCCACTGTTCTTCCTGCCCTAACATACGCCTAGAGACCTGGGCTATACGAAAGCAGGATGAACACGCGATCAGCGTCGCGCAGCGTGGAATCGAGAGGACGATGCTCGGAGTGACACGACTCACGCAAGTGAGAGAATGCCTCCGGAGTTCCGAGCTTCGCCGACGTTCGAAGATCAGAGACGCTGTCGCATGGGCCAAGTCGTCGAAAATTAGGTGGGCCGGCCACGTAATGCGATTCGCAGACACCCGCTGGACGAGAACCGTCACAGATTGGATTCCGCGGGATGTCAAAAGAACACCAGGACGCCCACCAACGCGTTGGTCGGACTTCTTCGTGAAAGCCCTGAACAACCGATATGACGCTCTTCGTGTCCCTCGAGAGAGGAGGATCCATTGGAACACTGTGGCACACGACAGGGATGAATGGAGACGCTGCTGGCGCCCGCTCAAGCAAGTCGATGATCAACGGGACGACAGGTGATACAGGTGATGCGTTTACGGTGTTTTGTTGCTGATATGATGCAGTGCAAATATGATCCATTGAGAGGTAACTCAAATGAAAGCCCAAAAAGGCTAGGCTTACATACTAAAAGCATTAGTCGTGTACAAATTGACTCCTGTGATCACGCAAGCCCATAATAATAATGATCTGATATGTGCATGTGTGCAAAAACATTGGCCACACCGGGGACCGAACCATCAAACCCGATCGGTTCGACCACAGAAGAGCATTCCGAAAAAAGTAACTATGGTTTTGGACTCCCCATATGGAACCCTATGTCCTGTAAAAATTGCATCGCAAAAGCTCACCGCCACTCCGGAGGCTCTCCAAGTTAGTGTGGTGGACCTAGGTGAGATCGCCTCTCTCATTTATCCTCTTGTAGTGATTACACGGGTAGGGCGACTATGGTTATGTAGTTGAGGCGCTTGGAGGAGTAGAGCGCAAATTTACAGCCTTACACCTTGTTTGCCCCTCTGAAGGCGGCGAAACGTCGAAACGTCAGGCCTGTTGAATAAAGGAACACCTAAACACATCGTGTGACACAATACATTACTAAAAAATTATTTAAATTTGCAGACGAAGTGCAGCTACGCTGTTATGTATACGTATAACGGTATACATAAAAAGCAGCGCTACCTCGACTATTCAGTTCAGTGCCCCAGCATGCTCCAGTTGCCTTTTCCTTTCAGTTTATCCTTAGTTTTAGCGTATCCTCGCCTCCGATTCAAAGTATTTTGAGCGACGTCGGCCAATTTCATTCTTGCTTTTGAACCTATACGTGTCACAAACAAAATGTTGAAGTTTTCTAATCCGCACTTATTTAATATTCCCTTGTTTCAGGGTTGCAAACGCATCTCTGAGTATCCGATCCCAAAGTCGAAGCTGAATGGTGTCTACGACATGTCATTCGTTAACTTGGGAGTCCTGGCCGGAAAAGACAAGGAGAGGTGTTGAAGTGCTGCATGCGTCGGGGAAAAATGAAGAGAGAAGAAAACGATTGGATATGATTTGTGTTCAATTTGTTGTTCTAGCGATGAGAAATCTGTGAATGAAAGAAAATGCGCAAGTGTACGGAATCAAGAGTGGTATGTGATGGCAGAGGAGAGAAAATAGGAAAATTATGTATATCAAAGAGAAAGCAATAAGATGGAAAATATAAAGAATAAAAACGAACCTGGACATTAATGAAGGACGTAGTGTCGCTTATATTCGAGCAGTGCAGAGAACCTCTATCGTTCCTCCAGAAGGCTGTCGTCGCACTCCAGTCGCTAATGTTCCTTCAGCACTACAGAGCGAGTTCCAAGGTTCATCAAGAATAAGAAACTGGGAGCGATGTGGCCTGCCAAAAGACGATTCCAGAGTCACTCTCACAAATCGATGTTAGGTTCAGAATGCCGTCTTCAGAGATCCTGTTTACAAATCGTTACATTCACATTCAGTTTTTCGCAATTTTTTTACTAGCTGCATGGTGGGGAGAGGAACTTTCTGACGGTTTTTTATTACTGACCGGTTTTAGCCAAAAGACATTGACAAGGGTACCCAACATGCCCTGCTCTCATTCTACCCTATTCTACCGCCTGAAAATTGTGTAGGCGTCGGGACTTCTCAAATCTCAACCAATCATTGAAATGACAAAAACGCCCCGTCGCAGTTCAACTAAACCTGCGACCTCGACCGCATGAGGCAGCGCCACTATCCACTGCGCCATCCGACCACATTGGGTGGTAGCAGGGCGCGATGATCTTCGCGCTCGCGTTTTCACTCGCATTTCTTTTAGTACTGAAAAGCAGTCCGAAAAAAAATAACTGAGGTTTTGGACTTCCCACAAAGGGCCCTACATCCTGAAAATTGCATCGCAAAGCTCACCGCCATTCTGGAGGCTCTATTTGTTAGGAGCATTTCGTTTTAAAGGATAGAAGTGAAGATCGTGACGCAATAAACTCTGCAGAACCAAACATTTCTCCTTTTCCTTCATTTTGAGCGGGTGTCCCTAGATTTTTGGGTTTAACGACTCTGCACAAAAAGAACCCATTTTCACCTCGAGGGTGGAGACTCTCGCAGTTGTATTCATTTTCGCTGTTCAAACATACGCCTGGGACCGTTCCCTGGTTAGAGTTGTGGAAATAGTTAATCGAAATGGTCGGACGGTGACACCCTGAAGTTCGTGAATTTTATTTCATTCCTCAGAAACTGAAAAGCATTGTAAGCACGAATGGTCTTCATGTAAGCAATGGCTTCAGGAGAGCGAAGTACTTCAGTTCCACCTTATATGTAGTTTTGATGATACCCGTAGACAACAGAGCCTGGTGTGATGTTGCACTCCTTTAAACTACTTCGTATCGATAGAAAATGCGTTGATAAGGTGCAAGTCATAAAAAGGACTTAACAAGAAGGAAGCTTAAACGGCGGTTGGCTGTGATGATGTATCCATTCAGTAAGACCTACGTCATCGCTTAACTCGACCATCTTCACCCTTACCAAGTAAATTGCCAGTTTCTAAAGTCATTGATTACCACTTTTTCATTTGTTCCAAAACCGGTTCCCTGGTGTCTGCAAAGGGTATATAATTCCTTGGAAGTTCTATTTAAGAACGATGACCGACCGCTGGCACCGCATTTAGCCTTCTCTTCGTTCCGTAGTTCTGTTCTCTTAACGGACCTGCACCCTTCGCTTTTGGTTCACTATAGAGTTGAGGACGATAAGTACACTACGATACGATTACGAACTGTCTTTCTCTTGAATAATCACCAGAGCTTAACTGAACACGTAGAGCACAGAATTCAGCCTTCGAAAACACTCTCGCGCCTTGGCTGCTGAGGTTTATGTCACGAGATGGTAAAATTATGCATGTGACTCTCGCTTTTCCGCATGCGTTCTAAGGCACAGACTTCCCTACCGCTTGAGAGTCACCCGATCGTTAGAAATCATTCTTGAAGGTAAAGTGTGTACCTTTCGCATTCTCGATTATAGTATACTCAGCTTCTCGCTAATGAATATGAGCGTCCTACCAGATAAAAATGACACATTTCATAAGAATGAAAATAATTTCTATGCCAAAAAATGCCTCCTGGGTTTTTGAAAACCTATTATCACGGTTAAAAGTCGGCATTGGTCAGTGGTTTTTGTGCTGAGGCACGAGCTCCACTTCCAAATGATATCGTGGAGGAAACTTGAACGCTAATTTAATACCGCCCATAAGTAGGGCCGCATTTCGCGACGAAATTGTTGAGGGCGGAGGGTGGCGATGTCCGTTCCTCCACGTGGTGCCACTGGAAACTGTTCGCCCTGCGAGCTAAGCCGAACACGGACACTTGAGTGCAGGCGAGAGGCCCTTGTGACATGCCGGCCTACGAAGACCCATGTCACACGGTGTATGTCAGCTCACGTCTCTCAAGATAGTGCTACGGCGTCCGCGGGAGCCGACGCGCACTCGCAGAGCCCGGCGAGTGTGGAAAGCATTCGAGGGTCTCTGATGCGAAGACGGCATCGAGGGGCAACTGAGCAAGTCCCATGGTCCCGCAACGTAAGCAGGACCCGCGTGGCAACGCTGAATGTGGGTACGGTTGACGGAATGCTCGTGCGAGTTGGATGAAGCACTGGAGCGTAGAAGAGTTGATTCCTGTGCGGTGCAAGAGACGAGGGAGTCCTGCAGCAAGTCAAGGGACATAGGACGTGGTTTCAAGGCCGTTCTATGTGGAAGTCCCTGTACCATCAGTGGTGTCGAAATAATCGTCTCCGAACGATTTCGTGACTCGATTGTAAGCGTTGAGCGCTTTGACGATCGATTGATGAAGATCGTTGTCGCCGCTAAGGAGCGACTCCATCACTTCTTCTCTGTGTATGCTCCGCAGACTGGCTGCTCCGATCAAGCCAAGGATGAGTTTTGGAATCTGCTTGATGAGAACGGCAGAGGTACCGTCGAAAGATGTCATCGTAGTCGCTCGTGACCTTAATGGGCACGTCGGCGCGAAGGAAGACGGAAACAGCTGTCATGGTGAATTAGGTTACGGGTCGCGTAACGCAGATGGTGAGCGTCTCCTTGAGTATGCGGAATCGCATAACTCACCATACTGAACACCGTATTACGTAATCCGTAGAACGAGATGAGGTGATATCCACCTCATCTCGTTCTACGGCGGGAGCACCACGACTCAGAATGACTTTGTCCTTGTGAAGGATCGTGACGAAAGCTCGTCACAGACGCGAAGGTCGGGCCGTATGAGACTGTCGCCCCTCAGCATCGACCGCTGATCTGCACTTTGAAAATTGCCACACCGAGGCTGAAGCAAGTCGAGCAATGCGGTGCACCGAGAATCAAGTGGTGGCGAATGAGAGAGAAGGAAGCAGCTGTGATTTCGCGCGTGCGGTTACAGACAATCACGACCGTTGGTGAAGGCGTTGAAAGAAGGCGACCGACGCGATACGTCAAGCTGCACAGTCGGAACTCGGCATTGCGAAGCCTGGGTCGACAAGCAGGCATGGTTGTGGACAAACGACGTGAAAGTAAAAATTGGAGAGAAGAAGTCGCTTTATCATGTGTTTCTTGGCGAAAAGACAACCGATAACTGGCGGAAGTACCAAGAAGGGCAGAAAGCTGCAAAGAAGGCCGTCGCTGTTGCAAAAGCCACTCATTGTGGAGATGTCAACGAGAAGCTTGACTCACGCGATGGTGAGCGGTATCTGTACCGACTTGCCAAGAATCGACATCGGCAGACCGAGGATATTGAGAAGTCTTTCGGCATCAATGATGAGGGCGGCCATCCTCTCATGGACCGCAAGAAGGCATTGAAGCGATGGCGCGATTACTTTGAGGAAATCTCTACAGTAGAATTTTCAGTACTTGTGAAGCAAAGGGCCCGTGGTGCCGTGGGGTTGCCGGGAAACATGTTAACGCGGCAAACCCACGGCACCACGGACTTATGAAGCACCCGTTCTCGGGTGCCGTGGGTTGCCGCGTTTCCGCCGCGTTGGCATGTTTCCCGGCAGCCCCACGGCACCACGGGCCCTCTGCTTCATAAGTACCGAATTTTCTCATCCACCCATCCCTTAAACGGCTCCAATCCACGGCGCTGTCCAGAAGATCACCGTGGAGGAGACTGAAGCGGCTTTGAAGAAGATGAGGCCACGCAAGGCAACTAGGCCCCACGACGTGGGGGCTGATTTATGGAATTTTTGGCACTCTGCTGAATGGTTGGCGAAGTTCCCTAATCAGGTTGTAGCGTCGAAGAAAGTGCCTGAGTGTTGGCGTCAAAGTACGACGATTCCGATTGGGAAGAAGAAGGGCAGTCTGCTGACTGCTCCAATTACCGTCCGTTTCGCTTGCTTTCGCACAGCATGACGATATTTGAGCGAATTTTCGACGGACGAATTCGTGACATCGTTCAGCTTTCTAGCAATCAGTGCGGCTTCGTGGCTGGCTGTGGCACCGTTGATGCCACTCACTCTGCCCGCTTCCTGATAGAGAAGCTTTGCGAGAAACAGAAGACAGTGCATATCGCCTTCCTCGACTTGGAGAAGGCCTTTGACTGCGTACCGCGTGAAGTGATATGGTATGCCCTGCGACATCATGGAGTTCCTGAAGAGCTCATAGAGTGGGTGCGAATCCTCTACTTATGCCCAAAGAAGAGAGTTCAAGCTGCAGCCGGAACCTCGATGGAGTTCTCCATCTCTGTCGGGGTGCACCAGGGTTCTGCGCTTTCCCCACTCCTTTTTGTTGTCGTGAAGGACGCCATTACACGAGATCTTCAGAAGCCAGTCCCCTGGACACTGCTTTATGCCGATGACGTAACGCAAGAGGTCCAAGCTTGGTGTGATCGCTTGGAGCAGTTTGGACTCAGATTAAACGTGAAGAAGACCGAGCATCTAACGACGAACGTTAATGAGCTCCATCAAGGTTAACGGCATCGGTTTTTAAGCACTTGGGATCAGCAGTAGCTTTTTATGGCAATCTGATGACTGAAGTGAACTCACGCGTGAGTGCAGCTTGGTCCAAGTGGAGTTCGGTGACTGGCGTGCTTTGCGATAGGAAGATACCAGAGCAATGTACGGCGCTGAATGTGTGTTGGCCTGCGACCAAGGAAGTTGAAACGGGTCTCAGCGTCGTGGAGACGAAGATGCTGCGCTGGACGGCTGGAGTCAGCCGCATGGACCGCATCCGAAACGATGTCATTCGACGTTTCGGTGTCGCGCCAATAGCAGACAGGATGCGAGAAGCTCGCTTACGATGGTACGGCCACGTCCTGCATGGAGGAGAAGATAGCGTCCGCAAGATAGGCCTCAAGCTCGAGGTTATAGGAAAGCGGCCTAGAGGGAGCCGAAGCAGCGCTGGTCTGACACATTACATATGGACTTGAAAGTAGCTGGTGTCCACCCTGATCTAGCGCTGGATCGGAAAAGGTGGCGTCATGACACCAGAGTAGCGGACCCCGCTACGAGGCGGGACAAACGCTGAAGAAGAAGAAGAATTGTTGAGAGCGAAGATTCTGAACACATCTCTAGAATCAATCTCCGGGTCGTCGATTGGAGTTCAAAAACTTGACTAATTTTGACTCTTGAAGTCGACCTGGTTACACACATATTCTTTTATCTAAATAAAACTAATAATTAATGAAGAAGTAAACATAAAAATAAATATACTTCGTGGAGACACCGAAAATATTTCTGCTTATTTAATAATTTAATCCGTATTCAAGATAAGCGATGTATTCAGAATCCTCATTGAATGGCCTTTCCAAAAATCTGTGAAATATTCGCGCGGTTTGTAAATATCTTCATTGTCCTACATCTGCCTAGTGCGGCAGACCTCTACTGGTCGCCCTAGAGAAATATATATATATATATATATATATACAGAGAGAAAAAAACATTTTGCTAATGATTTGAACGCTTCATAAAGAAGTTTTACAAGATCTCAGTTTTCTCAACGGATTTCTTTGGCGAGAAATCTGAACAAAGCACTATGAAAAAGCTGTGCATGCAACAGCTGGCGCGGAAGGAGCCTCTATGCGATACCAATCGTTTAAAAGACAAACATGAATAAACGTAATAGGAAGACAATTCACCTTATCAAAGTGACAGAGTGGACAGTGTAGTGCATTCCACGAAGCTAACCATTATAGTTGTGCTTATTCGACTAGTCGAACAATTATTCGAATAGTTCCTGGTTTTCGAACACTCGAAACTTCCTGATTCTCGATTACCGTTCGAAATCGAAAGTTCAAGGTCAGGGCGCTTCGAAGTCGAATAAAATGAATAAATAAGTAAATTAAAATGATATAGTAAATAAATTATTCGAATAACTAATCGAGTACGAAAAGCATAACTATGCCGATTTCACTTTATTCGTTGCTCTTGGGCTTTTGTATACGTTTTCATTTGATTTAAACTGAGCACTTTCTATTTGAAAACGGATACCATCAACGTAGAGTAGACGTTTTACAGACAAAACTGAGCGTGTCTAAAGTTTAAAAATACGGCTGATTGGAGTGAAATCTATGTTTTGGAGAAATTTTTCATTTGTTATTTACACTAAATAAGACCATTGTCGTAATGTCTTGGGGAAGACGACTTCACTTGTTGAATAAACACATGATTCCTGCTGCTTCACATTAAACAATTTATCGCATTCCTTATTAAAGTGATAGTGTGAGTAACTGCTCATGGCTTTAAATAACAATCGCTGTAAGGACTGCAACTGTTTACACACTTACAATCCAAGATTTCAAAGGCAATCACAATCATATAAACACCCTGAAACTCTCCACTGCGTAACATCATGTGAATAAAGTTTAAACCATTAAATAAATGAACATTTGAATGTTCTGAACAGTGCGCGGCGCAATCTTGACAAGCAAAAGGTGCTTTGCATCAAGAAACTTCGAGACGGACCTAATAATATTTTTTTAGCCATGGGCCACAGTCAGCGCACGCATTTTTACTTAGGACAGTCTTTATATGATTTTTTAAATGCAAGTCCTCTTCTGGTAAGGGTTATTTTGTTTTTGTTAAGTATTGTTCATTCTAACGTTAGGTAGGTTTACTTCTCCTTAAAAAGTGCACGGTTGAAATTGAATGCTGTTTAAGGTGAAAATGGCGGACACATACATATAGAATAAGTCGTATGTACTGTATTAATGCTTGTTTAGTGACAATAATATAGCGTTGTCCAGTGCGGATTTAGTTTTTTGGCAAACATACGATGGTTTTGAAAGGTGCTCTCAAAAATAGTTGTCGTTTTTTACTAGTGGTAGCGTTCAGTTTCAGCAGCGGCTCCTTAACCGCACTTAGTGTCCAGAACGAGCTGGTCTCTCAATTTAGGCTTCGAGTGTTCACGAAGACGTCTCCAGATGTGGATTGTGTGGATGGTTGTTGGCATAGTGGCCGTCGGAGCCAACTGCAAAATGCAGAGGATTACGGTGAGAGGAGTCGCAATGTGCAACAGGGAGAAGGTGAAGGGCGCAAAGGTGGAGCTATGGGAACGCGACCCACGTAAGTCACCGAAACTATGGAATGCTAGAAGGCGGCACAGTCGCCATTCCATTTAAGTATCGTTCGAAGTGCAGTGCTTTCTCCAGAAAAAGTCTAGAAACAGTCCAAGAATGAACAGTTCAGTATATAAATAGCTTTGTTACGCTTGCCATGATTTCGTAAAGTTCCTTTGTTTTAAGATTTTTTGCAACATATTTTATTAAAAGGCTTATCATTAGCTTTTACTTTTCAGTCAACCCAGACGATCTCTTGAACACAGATACTACGTCCAGGAGAGGAGAGTTTGAAGTCAAAGGAGAGCAGGACGAAATCGGCCCCATTGAACCATACCTCCTGATCACTCACTCATGCAGTGTCAAAAAGCGGGTCAGTTCTGTAGAGCTGCATCAGTTGACTGAATAATGTCTTCCGACCGATTTTCAGCATTTTCGATACAGAGCGTCGTCTTTCTTCAAGTTTCAAGCATGAATTTTAACCTAATCTATATTTTTAGTCCCCATGAGTGCCACTCGTATTCATGTATAAAATGTACAGTGCAAAACCAGTTGGGTCGAATAAGCCTAAGCTTTACAAACCTTTTCGAGAAATGGATGAACACTTCTAGTCCTCCGACTTCGAAGTCGTTTGATATGCTGGAAAAAAGGGCGGACCACATCAGGTGGCACAAAATCTAAGGACCACCCGGGCAGTCAACTAATCAGGGGCAAAGTCATGAACCCAACACCTCCATCCTAACAGAATTGCTAGAAGTGAACTAAGCTTTCTTCTTAGTGTTGACTTGCAAGGGGAAGGTACAATGGCTTATTTACACCTGCCGACGAAAGAACATCTCCGTAGCTTGGATGGAAAGTCGATCCCGGTCCCATTCAGCATCCTGATCCTGCATAAGCGTCCCGTCGTTCAGGCGTGATAGTAATGGCGAATCTAGTTGATTAATGAGCGTTGCTGTGTCGGCAGGGCACATGATAGCAGTTCTAAAACGTAGTTGATCTGCTTGCCGTCTTCAAAGAAGTACGTCAACTTGGATGTCATAGAACATTGTCCAAGATGAGATTTCACTCATACACGAGTCTATTTCGGGTAGCCGTAGCCACACATGAACATCCAGCTCGAGGATCTTCTTGCGTGCTCCGTGATAAATGTTGAACTGTGCATCCATCTTTGGACTTGTCCAAGATTTCGTGGTTGTCTCTGCGTACTTTAGCAGTGTGAGCTCAGAGCGTAGACGTCTGTCAAGGAAGGTCTCACTAGCTGTGATCTTCCAAACAACGCGGGGCATGGCATTCGGTGGTAGTTGGATAGGAAAGTAAGACATCCCGGTTCGTTTCTTCTCTTCGGAGCTTGCATAGGCTCCGTTTAAAAGCGTTGGCAAAGCGTCCAGTTTTTCCATTACACTGAGGATCAAATGGCGGTGAGCGAACATGTTTTATACCGTGCCTATGTAGTAAACACGCTTCTGGAAAGAGAATTCGCTGAAATGTGGAGGCGCTAACTGCACTCCGTTGTGTGTTTCAAGTGTTCGCGTGTATTCCAGTTTGAAAAGAGGAAGCAAAGTTCTTTGATAGTTGCGTAAGACGTCGTGGACGACATATCGATAATCCCCGGCGACTTAGAATAGGCGTCTACGATGACCAAGTACCCTTAAGCGTTTCTTCAGCTACAGTGTCCGTTATGACAGATAGCCTATGTAGTAAACGCGAAGGAAAACAAATTGCGTTGATTTCTGCAATAACTCTGGTTTTATATAGCTGATAAGTTTTGTATGGCAGTGGGCTCCAAACTGATCAACGCTTTTAGAGTCATAAGCTTAAGGAATTCAGTAAACGCCCGCGGTCCATTGATCAAGAAACTCGATCACACAAAATCTTTCCCATTTCAGGGATGCAAACGCGAATCGGAATATCCTATTCCAAAATCGAAGATAGACGGCGTCTACGACATGACGTTTGTGAATCTGAACGTTCTAGCTCAAAAAGACAAGGAGAAGTGCTGAGCTGTATGTCGATGTGATGAGAAGAATAAAGTTCAGACGGTCATCAATCACATAGCGATTCCTTGCGCCTTCGAGAATGCAGCACGTCATCGTAGACAGGCGCGGGCATTTTTCTTCCGATCGACTATCCTGGCAGAATTGGTTCCTGTACATCAGCTCTTCCAGTTTTCTGGCTCATTGATGCATACCAAAACAGGGGTCTGCAGTATTGTCAATATATTAGAGTGGGCCAAAAGTAATGAGATCCATCATGCCGTGCTCACATATTCGTGACTGGAGCCGGTTTCGTGCTTCTCGTATTTGTACGTTAGCTTGCTACTTACTGAAGGCTATCTGAAAAGTAACCACTTTCGAACTTTCCAGAAGCATTCCAAAACCGCAGTCTGTCTCATGCCGAAACCCCAGTCTGACGAGTCGACCTGTGTCGCGCAAATCTCGCCCTATTCCCAACCCCGAGGAGCCTGGACTCAATAGTAACGCAAGATGAGAAGTACGTCTTCTACATTACCCTGCGAAGCAGCGAGTCTGGATGAGGCCTGGTGACTGTCACCGACCTTCGTTCGGTGGGATGTTCACGGCGAGAAGCACCTTCTGAACTTTTGAGTCTGCGCCCATGGATCGGTATACTGGAAGCTGTCCTCCAAAAGCTCGACTACTCCAAGGCCATGGTGAACGAAATAGAAGAGATAGGCCGGGGACTCGCATTTATTCGGTCTCAGCGCTTCAAGAAGGTCCTCCTCCTCGACAACGCCCCATCGGGCAAAAGTGACCCCGGATAAGCTTGCTCAGCTGGGCAACGTTCACATGCCTCACCCACCGTATTCGCGGGACATCTCTCCATGCGACTACCACTACTTCTTGAGCCTACAGGACTTCATGGTCGGAAGGGACACAAGGGCCCACGCAGACCTCGACAACCATAACGAGCAGTGGATCAGCACCCCTGGCCCAAGCAATTCTGGAAGGATGGGATTAGGAAGTTTGCTGATCGATGGCAGCAAGGTCATCGATCTTAATGGCGGATATATTCCTCAGCACCGTTGAGTTTAATTGAGTTATAAAGAGATAAAGAAGTTTGTTGAATTTGTCTCATTACTTTTGCCCACCCTAATAGAACCGGCCGATTTTACTAGTACATCACAGACTTTTGCGCTACGATTTTCGAGAACGCATCTTGCAGGCAATGCATGACTAATCATGAAACCTATTACATTTGCTTTATAACAGCCAAGGTCGATACACATAACGACAGAGATAGAGGCTCATGACCAGGGATGTGCGGAAATTTTATGGAAAAAGTGGAAGACGAAAGACGAAACGGAAATGACACAAGTTCGCCATTTTTTAAGTGCATCTGAAACGGCGTCTGAAGCGGCTTCTGTTGCAACTTTTCTTGTTTAGAACTTTGCGATCAGCAGAATCATCCACAGATTAATGCTCATCCTCATCATAACATAACATAAGGAAGCAAAAATTCATAATATTGTTATGATAACTTTTTAGCTATGGCTAGAGCAATAAACGAAAACAAATTCAGGGTCTTATCTCATTATTTCTCGCCATTTGAGCGTGCAGTTTTTCCATATCTAGTTCCCGCGACGGGTTTTTCGCTGACTTTCTTGATGCTGGTATTTTTGGACGGTAGACTTAACCGACTTAACCACTTGAGGTTACTTACAAACCGGCACTAAAAAAAAACTCACTCGTGTAAAGTGTAAAACTAGAATAGTCACCTAGATCATTTTCCGACCAGGAAAGAGATTCCTATGAACATTTTTAGAAACCTGCGGCATCATGGACGACGTGGTGACTGCACAGATATCTGCATATTCAACATTAGCAGTTACTTTGTAATCACCAAAACTAGTACTCAGAATTGATTCTGGGATCTAGATAATAACTGGATGACTGACTAGTCATGGTGGGTCCACACCTCCACAGGAATATTCAGTCTGTGCCAGCCTAGAAACCCTGCGCCCAAGGTGACACAGCTGAACAGTTCCTAAATGGTTCTCGACGTAATAGATTTGTTTCAAAGTTCAATAATTCACCATAGTCAATCAAAGGAACAGCTCATGGTGGATATTCGTGATACTTCTTTCAGAAAATGAATCGCATAACTCCATATGGATGAATATCACACCTAACGAAATTAAAAATTGAAATTTACACCTTTGGTCAGGAACACGGATGTAATCTTGAAGCAGACAACTGCCGCAAGCTTCGCTGAACCCTTTTGTTTTATGATACTGCGCTATATGCTCACAAAATTTTTGCAGCTATTTGTAACCAATGGGTGATGAATTTTATGATCATTCAAATGTTACGTGTATTTTCTTAGCACACAATGCATGCATAACCTTTATGGCTTTTGAACTGCACCCAGCCGCTGCCATTTTTGAGTGCTTTTTTTGGTAGTCTCACCAATTTCGAGAATATTAATACCAGAGTTTTCAAACAGTATTTCTCTCACAATTATATGAAGGAGAACACTTTTTGATTGGAAAGCTGATTGTGTTCAATAGGAAACAGTGTGGAACAGTGCCCATTTCCTTTCCGCCTTCCGGCCGAAAAACAGGCGGAACATGGAACGGAATGGAAGAGCCCAAATGGTCGGAAACCGGAATTCGGAACACGGAAACGGAAATTCCGCACATCCCTGCTCATGACGAATAAATTTGTTTATAACTTTAACTAGTACTCTGGAAACCTACTCACCTGACAAAAACACAGCACTGCCTTGGAACTGGATCAAATATTTCAATTTAAAAACGGTATACCCTTCCTCATATCTCTCCATTCAGTGTGTATAGCGCGCGTACACTTTTTTCAAAACGGATCGTCCCTTTGATAGAATGGACGGCATCAAGAACAACTGCTTCCTGTAGCCTGGAACCGCACCACGTGGAACTATTTAGTACACCAAAGGACAAAAAACCGGCCAATGTTAGCGGCAAGCACAAACAAGTTTGCTTTTCATTTTGAAAGGAAATGAGAGCATGGTTTTCTATAAACGATCAAGAGGTGGTTGATACCTACGTATACCTTTTGGTGGATTTTTTTGTTGTTGCTGAATCTGAAAAAGCTAGCAACCATTTTATGGCAACCATAATATCATGCCAACACAGCTGCCAACACAACGACGTTCCGAGCTTCGTCGACGTTCGAAGATCAGAGGTGCTGTTGCATGGGCCAAGTCGTCGAAAACTAGGTGTGCCGGCCACGTAAGACGGACGAGAGCCGTCACCGACTGCGTTCCGCGGGATGTTAAGGGAACACCAGGACACCCTCGTTGTTCGGAACTCTTCGTAAGCCCCTGAACGAACGATATGGCGCTTTTCGTGCCCCTCGAGTGAGGAGGATCCATTGCGGCTCTAAGGCACACGGCGGAGACGAAGGGAGACGCTGCAGGTGCTCACTTAAACAACCTGCTGAGCAATGGGACGAGAGGCAACAAGCGACAGGTGCTGCCAACATAAACTATTCCATTCCTGAAACCACTTTAAATCGTACACCCTTCAAGCAAACGTAAACGAATCTAATCCCAAATTCGACTTTTTATCAATGTCAATGTAACACGTTGTTTTGAAAAACTTGTATTCGAAAACTCCTGCATTGGGTTGCTAAAGAAAGAAAACTGTGCTATCTTGGCTAGTTGACGCACTCGAAATCACAACAACCTACTCAAAAAGTGTAGACATTTTTTCTACAACACTCTGTAAAGGTGAGTTCCTAATTTTAAAAAATGTGAAAAACGAAACCTCTCACTTGATCAAACCATATCCATCTCTACTTTAGATACACTGAATTATGCTTTCAAAATGTTCTTTACTTTTAAACAAGCATCAATGAATTCTCCTTGGTATGAGTCTGTACCTTGGCAGTTAAGCCTCTATTCAGACAGTCGGTCTGAGGAACCGCTCAGTACCGCACACACAGCTCAAGAATGCCTAGTGCCCCGGGCGGACGCCTCTTATGGCCGATGGCGGAGGGAAGCCACGCCTCCCTGCGGCCGGCCGGCGGGCTCGGCCGCGGAGCACTGGAGACACGGCCGGGCGCTTCGCGCTTGCTGCGAAGACGTTACCAGACGTGTCTGCCTCGCATCTGTAAAACTAAAGGTGTGTTGTTAAGCCACCATAAAATAAGAGCCTAAAATGTTAACTACCTCTTATAGCCATGGCTTCGTGTTTGTCCTTGAAATTTACTTGATAAGCGTGATGTAAATGTATTCAGCTACTACTACTCTAAGGATTAAGCAATTCATAAAAAATTAAGTAGGCCAAGTAGGCCCGTGTGGCACAGTCGGATGAGATGCCGACGATTGCGTTTGCCAGGTTAATGGCTAGGGTTTCTCGCCCAGGCCAACTAAGCCTTCCATCCCTTTGGAGTTGCTGAGTTGGTATCAGACTCGCCTGGGAAAAATAAGGTGCTGACCTGTTTATCTGATGGCCACCTCAAATCATTGTGTAGGCCAAATATGCGCTTTCATGGCAGTAGCGGAATGCTTGGCCATCACATATAGGATTGATCAGTGCCGTCCTTTATGCTTTTTTTATTCAAGTTGGTTAATGTTGATGTGTCGTGAACAACTGATTAGCATTTTGAATTAGCTGACAGAATTCGAAATATTAAGCGCAATTGAGAATTTAATACACCACTGAAGCTCTTCTCGGCTGAATGTCTTCCATCTTAACAAAAACGATGATGGAGGTTCCACAAAGTGAACAAGGAATCTCACATGTAACAAATGACGCCTCACATTTTACAGCCGGCATTACAGCGAATGCATTGATTTCTTCGATATTCCCATCACTCTGCTGGAAAAGAAGACGAGAGGTCGGAGAGGCAATTTATCAAAACTCGCACTCCTCCTTAGTCCACATTCGTGTCCGCTTCCTGTATTGAAAGGAATCGTCAACTCTTGGTAATGATTATATCTTCATTAATTCTTCGTATGTATATCGTTCCCTAGTAAGTGTAAAATTGTTATAATGTGTAGTATACTATGTCGCCTTGCAAAGCAGGAAATCTTTTGTTCCGATTTTTCTTTAGCTCAAATCGAGTTCAGGTTTTGGGTCAGGTTGTAGCATTTTTGATTGACAGTAGTAGCACATATGAATTATGATAACTGCTTTGGAGCAGTTACGTTTAAACTCTACATTACGGAAAATTTCAGAGCCGTTCTAGTTCTTCCACCCTTCCACGTCAAGCAAATTCGTTTTGCCCGGATCCCTAAGCATTTTGCTTTTCATCTCGAGATTTGATATCGTGGTGGAAACTTGAATGCGTTTGAATATTTCTGAGTGCAACGACTTGCGGTGGGCGGATGTCATACATGTGAAAGCAATGGTTTGTCCTTTCCAGACAAGTCTGCTGTCAATCCTTCAATCCTTCGAAGAGTGGGAGAAATGGAGGACGGGGTTGGCCTGGGCGCGATCCATGATAAAAGCCTCGCATCGGGTGCGTGATATGAGAAACTGAAGGCAAACGATCGTCTGTTAATGAACGGCCGCATTGTGAAGCTTTGCTTCTCCTCCTCATCATCGTCACTCTGGATTACGGGAAAGAATTCTTCGAAAGATTGCCTTTCTCAGACTCTGAGAGGGCCAAATCGGTATTGAACCACAAACCACATTTCACCAGATTCTGGCCCTTGAACTCCAAAATGCAAACTCCATAATGTCCAGTAGGAAGCCAAGCCGTGATGCTTTTCGCGACTACCTACGGGAGAAAATCCTTGGAAACCTGTAGAACTGTGTTTTCCTTACAGCCAAAACCTTAGCATTAAGACCGGAGGAGTGGCCTATTATAAGCAAAATATCTTGTTCTTGGAGTATGAAAAGATGCCTCCGCATTTGTCTCACACTGAAAACCGCAGTGTGTTCTTCAAACTGATTCTTTCCGTAAACCTCTTCGTTCTTCTTCTTCAGCGTTTGTCCTGCTTCGTCGCGGGTCCGCTCTTCTGGTGTCGTGAGCCACCTTTCCCGATCTGGCGCTTGATCAGGGTGCACGCCAGTCACTTTCATGTCGATGCGTAACGTGTCCCACCAACGCTGCTTCTAGCGTCCTCTAGGCAAACCTCTTCGTTCTAACGTGGTCAGGCGAAAGACGGTTTCTGTGTTCGGCGAACTTATAAAGAAGCTCTAGTTTTATCGCTGCGGTTTTTGTGGAGGATCGGGGGAATATTGTGTGACGCGGACATGAGTTTGAGGGAACGGTAGAGCTTTACGAAGAGTTTCTTAAAAATTGGGAGCGGTTATCCTAACCCAGTTCTTCGAACTTCAAGCGTACTAATACTTATGAACTGCGGTGGTAATGCTTGTCTTAACCTGCCTAAGTATTGGTCTGTGCCAAAAGTTACGGTGGCAGAGGTCTGCATCACCACCACAAGCTTTTCAAAAATGTTGCTGTCTCTGAAGAAGCATCATTCTGAAATCTTGATGCAGATATCCTTTTCGAAAAACGTAGAGGTCTTTTCTATGCAAATGGGTTTTTGTTTCGCAATCTTGTTAGGTTTATGAATTAGTTTGAAGCAAAATTACCACCACTACTCGAAACTAGCGAACGAAGCTAAAAATACAACTCAATGCTTTCGGTATCTGTGTTTCATTTTAGATGCACACTTTGTTGTTCACTATTAGAACATTTTTAAAGAATTTAACCAACTTTAGTTTTAACTAACTGGACTGGAGTTCCTCATTTCAAACCAATAAGAGAGGTAATGTTACTACTACTGAGAATCAAGGAAATATCCTCCACTTATCCGTTTTGTTTTCTGCGGCCAAGAGTACAAGCGTTAGAAAACACTTTTCAACAACATTATTCGTTGGTAGGATTCTTGAAGAGATAATGAACTTCAGTTCCTAAATACAATGCAGCAGATACCGCAGAGATCCGGACGCGCCTCGTTGCGAGGTTGACACCGAAACTGGCAACGGAGGAGTCCCATAATCATTTTGCCCGAATACATTCAGATCGATATGAATCAACTTTTTTCATTGAGGAAATTTATCGATAAATAGAGGCTGAGCGAGACGATATGGGAACAAATTGCACCAGTCTCTGGCCAACTTTTTGCAACCAAATCCAAAGGCTGCGCCGCTGTAGAACAGCTATTGAAGCACAAATCACAATCACAACTTTATCGCTTATTGGAAGGAAGGCCACTCCGTGTTATTCCAGAACGTTGCCTACTATGAAGGCCATTTCTTCGAGACATGACGCTGCTCTAGTGTGGGGGGGGGGGATCCCTCGCAAGCAAATCGCCTTTTATTAAGTCGGTGCTAAAGAAATGCAGTTTTTTGTTTCATTGATTTCAACAGTTTTTCAAACAAACTAAGACTTTCCATAAGGTGTAATATATTGTTGGAAAGCTTATGATAATCGCTTTCTAAATATGTGTATAAAGTTCAACTCAATTAGCTTAATTAAAAATTAATTTGGTTTTTATTTTGAGATATCTAAACGAGATTTTCGTCAAACGTACTTCCACGAGTTGAAACTGGGCCGGACTTCCGCTCAACCCGCTCGAAAAATCAACAACGTATGAGGCCAGGGACGGATCAACAAATGTACAGTACAACCTTGGTTCCAAAAGTTTCGGGCCGGTTACACCAGCCTCGAAGATGAACCACATGGCAGCCGTTTATATTGATCCATTGAAGGCGTCAATCGAAGCTGATCAGCGCAAAACCACCGGGATATTGCCGAAGACCTTGACGTCGATCACACTACAGCTGTTCTTCCTTTGAAGCAAATTGGGAAGGCCAAGAAGCTAAATCGACCGAAAGTCAGAAAAACCGCCATTTTGAGATATCGTCGGCTCATCTTTTCATCCAAAGCATCCATTTCTCATCGCAAGTCACGATCCGTTTCTCGAACGGATTGCGACTTGCGATGAGAAATGGATACTTTATGATAACATGCGCGTTGCCTAGTGGCTGAATCAAAAAGAAGCTTCCCTACACCAGCCAAAGCAGGAAAACTTGATGAAAGTCGCATTTAGACATCTGAAAATAAAAACCAAATTATTTTTTTAAATAAGCGATTTGAACTAAATTCCAGACACATCTTTAGAAAGCACATATAACAAGCTCTCCAACAATGTATAATATGTACCTTATGAAAAAGTCTTAGTTTATTTTCAAAAATAGTGTTGAAACCAATAAGACGAAAAACCTGCATTTCTTTTGCACCAACCTAATACATCTGCATCAGGAGCTAGCACGTTTGTTCTCGAACTCTATCCTGCATGAAGATATTATGACATGCCAATAACTTGCTAACCAGGAGGCTATCTCACGATAGGGTGGAACGGTCCATGTGTTGTATGTGGGCAGAATCGCCTCTCTCTGGGGAACAGCAAAATACAAATATCTCGACCCCAATACAACTCTGCGCAGATTTAGGGAGGAAGGAAGTTGGGCCGTTGGCGGTGTTAGACCCATGCCTGCAGGCGGAGGGCGGGCTCAAGTTGGCTGAAAATAGCGATGATGAGCGAGCAGCGGTAGCGCAGTGGGTAGAGGGACAGTGTAATCCCTATGGTTTCCAGCTAACTTGAGCCGGCCTCTGCGGGCAGGCAGAAGACTAGTGCCGCTAACTGCCCAACTTCCGTCGTCCCTAACTCTGCGCAGGGTTGTATTAGGATCGAGATATTTGCATATTGTTATTTGCCAGAGAGAGGGGACTCTGCGCGTATACAACAATTGGGCCGTTCCGACCTATCGTTGAGATGGTCTCCTGGTTAGACAAAGAAGTTACTTCAAAAATATGAACAAAATACCCTCTTAAATTGCCATCAGCTCATGCATAGAGCACATACATATTTAGTTTTTCAAATAGATCATTAAATATGGCTTCATTTTATCATTAAATTTCCAGTGGTTTTTTTTAGAAGAAAGTGGAACAGAGTGGTGCGCAACATCAACTGCAGTAGCCAATACGAGGGACGGATCAGAGTTGCTCAGCCAAACCAGTTCGGTTTTTTACGCTGCGAAAATTTCGCACTGCCTAACTCAAACTGTGCATGTCGCCAAGTGGATCGTGCTCTACTGACGTGGTTGCGCCATCGCCATCGTTGCTCATCAATCTCGCGTCCCATTGTACTCGCCGTCTGAACTGCCTTTTTCTGCTGTTGACCTTTGAATAACCTGTTATTTTGCCTTCCGTCTCTATATAAACATCGCGCTCCGATCGAGACCGTATCGCTGTTGTTTTGTTTTGCTGCGCAGCCGCGTCGCCAATGCTTGCCGTCTTCGCATAGTTCATTCTTCTCGATCTTGCAGTGATGGATTTCTTCTCAATCTGGATCACTCTGGAGAGTCAAATTCTTACTTCACCTTGAAACTGACATAAAATTTCTCTAGAACTTTGGGCGATTTGGGGCGCAGGCATAGAGTGGGGGTCTTCCTTGCATTTGCTCCACGACTGGCAGCTCAGCCTTAGCTGCACCAGACGTATGTGTCTTTGTGTGAAACGTATGTATCATCCGAGTTCAAAGCATAAGGCATAAATGACGTCGTTATCAATTCTTACCCGCGATGCTGCACACATTCCTCTTTGGGATCTCGTGGAGGCAGTATGAATGCGTATTTGGCTTGTACAGTGGTAGCCAGCCGATGAGTAGGTCAGTGTTTTATCCTCCTCATACAAGTCTGGTCCCAATTCAGCGACTACAGAAGGGTGGAAGGCTTGTTCGGACTGGGCGGGAAGGGCTGACCTGTACACATTTGATCTGATCGAAAGCCTTCGGATGATCCGGATAACGCTAAATTCGGGGGACCCAGGATTTCAGATGATTCGGATCGGGATATCCAAATAGGATATCCGAAAATGATTCGTTCGATACAATGGATCCGATCGAAAATCCTCGGATAATTGGATGATTCGGATAACGTCAATTTCGTGAGTATCGGAGTTATTATGTTACTGTCGCTGTAGGGCTTCACTGTCAATATCTATTATATATTTAAAGATGCGCACTAATAGACGTTCTGAGCGTCACCTGTTTGACATGACTGCTAACTATAAGGTCAACTAAACTTCTTATTCTTTCAGTTTGTGGGCTCACAGTCCTTCGTAGGCAGTTTAGAAAAGAAGCAGGGTACACGGTCATCCTAAGATTACTTAATGGTTCATTTACGGTTTTTCTGACCGGGTCATAGCGCAAATCGGTGGTATTCCACCGCTTTGTGGGATGCGTCACGCACCGACTACAGCTCCTGGTGGCTAGCCCATGGACAAGTCAGTGTTTTATGGTTATGAAGCAATTCTGATACCAGTTCAAGGACCGTAGATGGCTCATTCTGACAAAAAGCTGAAGGCTCATGAACCTTAAATCAATCCAGGACGCATGTGACCGAATATCGGTGCTATCTTAAACCAAATGTACATTACCGTTCTGTAAGGTATAGGGTTCTCTTGCTAACGTAATTGGAAAGCTCAGCTGGAGATAATGCGCTTCCTATCTATTTCTGCTAAAAATTTGGAGTATTACTTTTATAGCTGACTTGAAGCAGCTGTTGTCCAAACAACTTATCGTTTTTCTGTGTTGCATGTATTTCCCTACTTTTTTTTCGTGTTTTCTATAAGAACATACTACAGAACTGTGACATCAGTAAAGTTAAATTCCTCGCAGAGTATATCGCATTTTACTCCAATGTGGACCATGAAGGCGATCTGAGTCTGCCTCTTCTGCAAACATCTAGCAGCGGATTTCAGAGTATGGACAATGCAAATTAATGCAGAAGCATAGCTAAAATGGCGCGCAATGGCGCAGTCGGTGTTGGTTGTCGAGTGCTCTCCAATTCATGGTTCATGGATCGGATTTTTTGCTCAACTCAGCCAAGAATTCGGTAAATTGGCACCAGACTCCTCTGGGAATTGTTCATCGGCTGGCCATCACAAGCAATTGTATGCATATACTAAATAAAGGATAAAGGACGGCGTTACTCAATCCCTTTTGGGATCCGTCAGCGCATTCTACGTCTACGGGATGTCGTGGAGAAGACATGAATGCGTATTTGGCCATACAATGACTTGCGGTGGCTAGCCGATGAACAATTCAGCGCTTTATCCTTCCCAGACAAGTCTGGTACCAATTCGCCGACCCCGGAGGGATGGAAGGCTAGGTTGGCCTTGGCGGGAAATCCGAACCAGGAGCCTGGTATCAGGTGCACGCGACAGTCGGCGCCTCCTCCTACTGCGCTACACGCGCTCATGTATATACTAAATAGTCATTCAAATTGCCTCCACAGTCCTTTTGAAGTAGAATGCGTGGCTCTTCCCGCCAAGAGATTGACTAACTTCGATTTTTGTCTGGGTTATTCGCACTATAGCTTTAAAAATATTACTAAAATACTTGCACGGTATGGGCTGATCGACTCTCATGGGATAGGTGGAAAAGTCTTCGCTGTTCTCTGCAAACTGACTCCACTCCAGGTTCGGATCTTGGCTAGGCATTCCAGATTTCCACATTTCCAGGGTATATGAGGATTAGTATCATACGTGCCTTCAAAGGATAAAACACTGACTAAGAAGGCACCGCGGAACTATCGACTTGATACTGCAGCTCATTGCATCACTCAAATCATCTCGACGATTGGAACTGCAGTGCGTGGCGCATCCGGCAAAGAACTATTGAGCGTTATTCTTTAAAGAGTCTGTGCAACCTTCACTGCACTTCTGCATCATCGACATTATTCTGGTTCGTAAAGGAGCCCAATTTCTGGTGCCATGCACATAATGCACGTCCTATATTTGGTTTTGCAGTAGAGCGTGAAAAAGCAAAATTTCAGCCTTTAGCGGCATCGCTCATCTGAGTCATCTCATCATTGTCAAAGGCAATCGAAGTGCAGAGTGATTTTAGAAACTTGTTTTTCTAATGAAAGAAGGCACCGCGGAAATGAATACATGTAGCTATTGTATTCACCAGCGAATTCCAAGAAATCATCGATCTCCATTTTATGGTTTATGGGGAATACTTCAATGCGCTTTTCCCAGGCGCACGATGTCCGTCCGCTATTCCACGCCGTCTTTCTTTTGAATATTTCCGCCATTCCTTTTCGATGTTTCTCATTAAACGCAGCGTCGCCCACAGCCCGGCTGAGTCAGATTTCGCCCTATAAATTGTGAGCGATCGCTCTCAGACTCATCGGCGTTTCAGATGAAAGCTGTCTGCCTGGCCCTCGCTCTTTTGCTGGTTGCGGTCAGCGCCAAACTACAGAAGGTCACCGTGAAGGGTGTCACTGTGTGCAACAAGAAGCGACTCGAAGGTGTGACGGTGGAGCTTTGGGAGCGGGACCGACGTGAGTTCTTTGCTGATTCATCTTAGTCTTAGCGTTGAACGAGAACTCCCCAAACATTAGCCGTAGCTTCAATGGACTTTTTCCGCGTTGATATGAAAAATGGAGAATTAATTTCGGAGTATTTTCATCTTTCAGGGTTATGCCTCACATTAACCTTTCATTTTGCCCTCTTTGAAACTTGTGCAACACTGAAATAATTCCTGAATTCCTACTATTAAAACTTGAATGCCTTTCCTTCACAAAATAGACGTTTCGATAGGAATTTTGGGTGCAGAGGAACGTTCGTGTTGCATAAACTGCTCATGGCGCCCAATAAAACGCCTCACCTATGTAGAAACGATTCACTGTAGCGTCAGTTTTACAATAGAAAAGTGGCAGACATAAAGGATAAAGGACGGTCCAGCTCAATCTTTCCTGGAATGCGCCACGAATTGTGCTTCTATGGGATGTCGTGGAGGCGATTTGAATGCGTATTTGGCCCTACAATGAATTGCGGCGGCCAGCTGATGAACAAGTCAGTGTTTTATCCTCCCCAGACTAGTTTAGCGCCAATTTACCGATCCCGAAGTGATAGAATGCTAGCATTGTCTGAACGGGATATCCGAACCGAGAACCTGGAATGGAGAGCACGCGACGGTCGGCACCTCCTCTGACTGCGCTGCAACGCACCCAACAACAAACAAATGACGACCACGCTAAAAAACAAATACTGAAAGCAGCAAGATACACTTCCGGAGAAAAATACCAGTGAAGTGTATCGAGTCATGCGGTATCGTCCACCGTAATGTATTACGTGCATCAAAGCATCCAACAGTTAGGTGACATCATTTCAGCTTTGGCTTTTAACTACGACTCCTTAGCATGCTACAATGTGGTAGCGAACTTCGAATTTCTGGGGTTAGATTCATCAACCGCCCATCGCCCTCTAACGAGTATTTTCACGGTTAGAGGGCGGTAAGCCGTTGATGAATCTGGCGCCTGATCTCTTCATCTTGTGCAGCTTCTTTCACTTGCTTTGAGAGGGATAAGTTTTCCGTTCTATTCTCTCCCATCATCCTCTCCCACGACTCCAGGAGGGTGTATGCCATTTTTCAGGAATAATGGGAAAAGTTCCATTGCGCGCTTACTGCGCATCACACTGTTCACTCTTCTTACTAAAACCGGCTCCGCTTTGGTTTCCAGAGCACCTTGGTCACGTCTCCTTCATCGCAAACGAAGATCTGAATCCTTCTGCTCGTCGTCAGTACAACCACTGTAATCATAACATGATTCCGGCTTGGTATAAATGATTCACTTCGATGACTCATCCAAGACACTGGCGCCGCTTCATTTTGATATCGAAGGTGATACATTACAAACGGCGCGAGAGAATCACTACCTTCAGATGGCCTTCGGCTTCCCACTATAGAGGGTGATAGAGGCGGTTAGGACTTAGTGTCCCAGAAGAGGTGGTTCAGTGGCTTCTTGAGGAAGAGAACGAGCAGACAGAGTAACTACTACGTTTATTACGGCAGGCGATATGATAAGTGGTACGAGAGATATATAGGAGAGCGGTAGCCTAGCAGCGGCTATAGTGAGGGGGGAGAAGGTAGAAGGGGAAGGAGCAGGGGGAGAGGAGAAAGGAGCCGAGTTGGGGCTCTCGTGAGCAGGGGAGGAGCACTCTATCTACAGTGAGGTCGCCTCCGCACCCTGTAACGGGCGGGGCGATAACATGACGGGGTTAGGATCGTCGACGACGACGAATAGAGGGTGATAGAGGCGGTTAGGACTTAGTGTCCCAGAAGAGGTGGTTCAGTGGCTTTTAGAGGAAGAGAACGAGCAGACAGAGTAACTGGTTTACTACGTTTATTACCGCAGGCAATATGATAAGTGGTACGATAGATATATAGGAGAGCGGTAGCCTAGCAGCGGCTATAGTGAGAGGGAGAAGGTAGAAGGGGAAGGAGCACGGGGAGAGGAGAAAGGAGCCGAGATGGGGCTCTCGTGAGCAGGAGAGGAGCACTCTGTCTACAGTGAGGTCGCCTCCGCAGCCTGTAACGGGCGGGGCGATAACATGACGGGGTTAGGATCGTCGACGACGACGATATTCCGCCGGCCAAAGGAAGAAAGGATCATGAGGCCTTCAACACAACGTATTATATATAAGCAGGAGATCATCACATGTCGGCAGTGCAGCTTGATGCCCTCGGCGTTGGTATCTTCGAAGGCGATGATGTTGCCCATAGTTAGTGGTCGCTCGAGTGCTGCTGTTGACGTTGAGGTGTTGATCCAGGGAAGAAGTGGCGTCCAGAGGAATAGGAGATGAAGAGCTTCGGCAGGAACGGTGATGGGGAAATGACGACCATTTTGGCATGGTCAGGTGCAAAACAAGAATCTGCGATCGAAACCACAAATTCCACATCTCGCACCTCAAAAAGGCTACATCATTTCCTCTCATTGATGTTGTCCGCCTTTTAATTAGCCATTGCTTACGGGTAAAATAAGGGTCAGTAATGATTGTGACCGCTAGTGGTCTAGGCCAGGCCTTATAAGGCGTATTAAGGCGGCCGCCCTTAAGAGCAGTAATACTCAAAGGATTGATTAATGTAGGTGATAACCGTGATCTATTATTTACAGCCATCTCATTCTACTGGGTATGTGAATTTAACTTGAATTCTGTGGTCATATGTGCTTCAAGGAATATCATCTATTATTGCTTTTGCTATTTTTTTGGTTGCTTATGACTGAAGTTTCTATTATTCTCGTAGTACTTTGAAATTGTTGCTTTAGTAGACGGGAGCATAACGGTTCTACTATCACATAACCAATGTCTTCTAGCTAATAAGTTTTGCCTCTCTGTTATGACCTCCTTCGTTTCAGTATGAGGCTTTTGCAGCAGTAGTGGTGGTCTTCTGGATCGCTGTTTGCGAGCCGATTCTAGTTGTCGAAACGCTTTGGAGTGACTTTCTAGTGAATCAGGGTTCTCTTTTGCAGGAATGCTTGTAAATTTTAGGCTGCTACCTATTTCTTTCCTGTTCCTTTTATACGAATAACCGTTGGACGGTGGCATTGAATAGTTCTCAGTTCTGTTGAGCGTTTGACGTTTCCGATTAGAATTATGAAACCGCCCCGTACCAAACAATTTTTGAACAGCTTTATTTTCTCTGGTCTCAAAGACAGCTGTCATTCCATAGCTGAGTTTGCTGACTGAATTTTCCGGCGAGATTTTACCTTTGCCGTATATAGAAGGCCCGAAAACCGTGTTCGAAATGTGCAGCCCTGTAGGTGTTTTTATACCATTTGAGGGGTTAATTACTAAGTCGTGGAAATAGTCCAAACCGACTAGAACGTGTGGAATTTGGTGTTCCCCATGCATTTTCGGATTGGCGAGACAAATATTGTTCACTTTCAAAAATTCGATGTCTGAAGTTGCAAGATTTACACTTGAAAAACCTTTAGTAATTATAGGTCTTGTCTGAAATTTCAGATCTAATTGCTCACCGAATGCCGTCCCCAATTTGACACTTACAGTGTGGCTTTGGAATCTTTCCGTGTATCCTCCAATACCGGACATTGTGCAAAATTCTGAGGATTCCCGGGGTAGACCGAGATCTTTGGCTAGTGATTCTTCAATAAGCGTTTTTTGTGCTCCGGAATCGAAGAAAAAGAGCGCTTTCTGGTACGTTTCTTTTCTGTAGTTCCAAATATTACCTTCAGCTGTCATTAGGACCAGCTGTGACGTGGTGTCTCCATTTTGTACCACAGGAAATTGCTGAACTTCCGTGTACGTTTTGGTATTATAAGGAAAGGTCGCATTGGCATTTCGACTTTCCTGACTATGGTCCCAATTTTCAGGATTTACTGAAGGTCCGGAACCCCATTTTGAACATAAGGATGCGTGGTGCTGCTGCCCGCACTGTATACAATCTAGCTGTTGGCATTCAAAGCTGTTGTGATTGTCTGAGAAACATTTCCAACATCTATTCTGCTCCCTCAGAATTTTTCGACGGGTTTTATCGCTACATGTCCTACATGCCGAGGACGAGTGGCTATCACTTTGACAAAACAAACAAGTTTCATTGTTATGAGGTCGCGCATTGATATGCTCTCTTTTCGGCGGAAAGATGCTGCTGTTTGTTTTGTGACCGAGCCTATTTTCGACATAAGCCTTGGCCGCTATCTCTTTCTTGAGATGACCCATAAGGTTTTCTATAGTTTGATTGTGCTGATTTTGGCCAAGTATCAACACTGGCTTGATAACATCTCGCGGAAACTTTGCTAAAATGGTTTCCGACCACATGGGATCACAGGTATTACGAACATCATAACCAGCTGAAACCATACGGTTGAGTAAAACTTGAATTTCTTGAAATGAGGATAAACAGCTATCGGCAAAATCACTTGCTGGCGTCATATTTAACAGCTTATGGACTATCTGAGATCTATTGGCGGAGTAGTCACAATAAGTTTCCTTGAGAGTTTTGATCATCCAGTTATAATTCTCTGGTAAAGGTTGGATCCCTTGGATACAGCTTCTCGCCTTACCCTCTAGGCTTTCTCTGAGAAGAATTAGTTTCTCCACAAGATCAAGCCTATCGCTTTTATGCACCATGGTCTCGAAAATTGCCCAGTATTCTGCAAATTCTTCAGGTTCGCCATAGAATTTAGGCAAAGATGCTTGTGGAGGATTTATAGAGCGAAACATCCTTTGCTCGGTGTGAACTTGCGCAGTTGTTGGCATGGTGTTTGCATGCGGCTCAGGATTGCTATTGCTAGCATGGGGTTGCTCATTATTTGCTTCATGAGCAATCTGCAAGTTGAGATCATTCCTTGTCTCGTCATTTTTGTGCGAGGTGTAGCCGAGTTTGATGGCCATCCCTTCTCGAGCGCTTCGTGACTCATCATACCTAGCTGTTAACTTGAAAATCAGGTCACTAGCTTCAGCAATGGCTACGTGGACCTTAGATTCCTGCTCTATTTGCTCAATTTCTGCTATTAAATCTTTTTTCTCAGATTTGTTCTTGCAATTTATATACTCATCTCTTACCTCGTTGTATAAGTTTTGCAAATTTTGTCTGCCTTCTCTAATCTGTTTCAATGCACTTAGCAAAAGAGCTATTCTAGACCGAGATTTCTCATAGTTTTCTTCATCTGGCGTAGGGTATTCCACCACAGATAAGTAGCCTTTGTAAAGGACTACTAAGTCAAAGAGCGCTTTAGAGCTCAGCATAATAGGGGTTTTGTGGAAGTAAAGCGCCATTTTTCGCGACTTTTACTTTTATTCTTGAATTTAAGAGAAGTTACTCCAGGTACTTTGTACGGGAGATTTTATTCCTCTATGGAATGATTTGCCTCTAAGTAATGAATACGAGAGGACTTTTACTCCAGGTACTGCGTACGGGAGATTTTATTCCGTAATGGAATGGTTTGCGTCTAGGTAATGAATACGAGACGACTTATTCTCTTGGATTCAGAGAATGCGATCTTATATTCGATCGACTTTATGCTCCAGGTCCCAAAGCTGTCACACTTTGGCACGGGAGACTTAGGCTTGTTAGGCCGATGCACCAAAATATAGAGGGTGATAGAGGCGGTTAGGACTTAGTGTCCCAGAAGAGGTGGTTCAGTGGCTTCTTGAGGAAGAGAACGAGCAGACAGAGTAACTACTACGTTTATTACGGCAGGCGATATGATAAGTGGTACGAGAGATATATAGGAGAGCGGTAGCCTAGCAGCGGCTATAGTGAGGGGGGAGAAGGTAGAAGGGGAAGGAGCAGGGGGAGAGGAGAAAGGAGCCGAGTTGGGGCTCTCGTGAGCAGGGGAGGAGCACTCTATCTACAGTGAGGTCGCCTCCGCACCCTGTAACGGGCGGGGCGATAACATGACGGGGTTAGGATCGTCGACGACGACGAATAGAGGGTGATAGAGGCGGTTAGGACTTAGTGTCCCAGAAGAGGTGGTTCAGTGGCTTTTAGAGGAAGAGAACGAGCAGACAGAGTAACTGGTTTACTACGTTTATTACCGCAGGCAATATGATAAGTGGTACGATAGATATATAGGAGAGCGGTAGCCTAGCAGCGGCTATAGTGAGAGGGAGAAGGTAGAAGGGGAAGGAGCACGGGGAGAGGAGAAAGGAGCCGAGATGGGGCTCTCGTGAGCAGGAGAGGAGCACTCTGTCTACAGTGAGGTCGCCTCCGCAGCCTGTAACGGGCGGGGCGATAACATGACGGGGTTAGGATCGTCGACGACGACGATACCCACGTTCTATGCGTCATATGCATAGATTGCAATACAAGACCCATCTTCACGCACAGCGGTCCAAGAAAAGCTCGTAGATGTGAAAATATGAACAAGCTGATGCTCACAGTCCACACTCATAAAGATCCACAGCATTCAGTAACCAGAACAAATTGACGTTATATCATTAGGGTAAACATTGTTTCAACACGGTGTCGCGTTCCTGCCATGTTCAGTGGCGCTTGCAGCGATAAGTAAGCACCGGATCTAGGGAATTTTCCTCCCGTTTATCAGAACAGCATTGGACCAGCGTCGTGGAGCCGGATCGTAACTTTGGCGGTGGTTAGAAAACATAAATCCTTTGTCAGTGATGAAAATCATACGAGGAGAATTCCGAGGACGCTATAGTAGCAAAAAGGGCATTTTTCCATTTTGCAAAACTTCGATCAATTTTATCTTTCGCTTAATTGGTTCATGGTTTCAGTTGACCCCAACGATCTCCTGCAGACCGTAGTCACGAAGAAGGACGGAGAATTCATGGTGACAGGCGAGCAGAACGAAGTTGGAGGTATTGAACCCTTCCTCAGGATCACGCACAACTGCAATGTGAAGAAACCAGTACGTTCTCTGAATTCTCGTAATCGCATAGGCATTACAACAGGCGCTCTTCAGCTGAACTCAATAACAGTTTTTCATAGGGCTGCAAGCGAATCTCCGAATACGAGATTCCAAAGTCGAAGATCGATAGCGTCTACGATATGACGTACGTGACCTTGGACATTCACTCGGCTGTCGACAAGGAGAAATGCTAGATGTGAGAACGGACGACGAAACCGGTGTTTTTGTGCTTTATGTGCCTGGAAATGGACTGACACGGAAAGACTTCGGGACTTCAATAAAACTTCAAAAATAATTGTTGCAGAAATATGCCACATATTTTGAAGTATTTTGAAGTGATGCATAACCCTGAAAATAGACCATCAAGCTCTTCTGAGAGGCAGGAAGAGTTACAAACGAGTATGTCAGACAATCTTCATCAACGACACTGTATTCTGGTATTCCTGATTCCCAATAACACTGGAAACATTGATGACTCATCAGATGTTTTGACATTTGTGCCTTCGACAGAGCCGGACTTAAGAATACGCAAGCTATAAGTGGCATGAAACACCACATTCCAAGATCGCGCACTAATGACAGGAAATAAGACGGAATCACTCCAAAATTTAAATATGTTTTGTTCGCGATCTAGCGCAGCAGCAACAACCAAAAATAGTCCAGAAATGCCGCGAAAAACGACTATAGACTAGAAAAGTCTACCCTTGACAGCAAAAACTTCGCCTGCTAGTATAATCAAAAACCGTTGCATGCACTATTCGCCGGCATCGCCTGCCGTTCCGTTGACCATAGAGCTGCAACGTCTCCACTCGTCCCTGTCCCGTGCCAGAGTTCCCCAATGGATCCTCACAGCTCGGGAAACAGAAGAGGCATGATGTCGTTCTCTCAGGACTTTCACGAACACGTCCGAGCAACACTTTGGTGTCTTGATGCTCTTTTGACACCCTCGGAATCCGCTCGGTAACTGCTCTCGTCCAGCGGATCTGCGAAGCGCATTACGTGGCCGCCCACCTAATTTTCTACAACTTGGCCCACGCGACAGCGTCTCTGATCTTCGAACGTCGGCGAAACTCGGAACTCCGGAGGCCTTCTCTCACTTGCGTGAGTCGTGTCACTCCGAGCATCGTCCTCTCGATTCCACGCTGCGCGACGCTGATCGCGTGTTCATCCTGCTTTCGTATTGCCTTGTATATCCGAGGCGTATGTTAGGGCAGGAAGAGCAGTGGAGTCGAATAGCTGGGCACGGAGCCGGAGGTTCTTCGTCTTCTTCAGTCGTTCTTCGACGTCCTTGAAAGGTAGCTGACCATGTTGACTTCGCGAGCCAGATACACGAAGCTGAGGCATTGCAGGGATGTTCGTTCCGTTGTCGCGAAAAATGGGCATCAGAAGCTTATCCGCTGCTCATGAACATCGTCTTCTTAAGACTCATCTGCAGTCGAAAACAGCCAGCATTCGCTCCTCCTGGTTAATGCTCGGTGTTATGTACACGATATCGTCAGCAAAGCGAAGATGGTGCAGGTGCGAGCCGTCGATCTTCACCCCCCATGTCTTCCCATTCCAAGTCTCGCACTACGTTTTCGATGCCGGTGCTGAAACGATTCGTGGATATGATATTCAAAACCTGGTCTACATCTCGTAAAACTACATATATGTGCAGAAAAATCTTGGTCTTGTACACAACCCATATTAGCACAATTTGTGGCAGTGCACACCACAGATTTCATGAGAACTAAGAACAAAAACGGTCACGGAGAAATACAAATGACAACATCAGCACCACGGAGACATGTAGCAACACGGAAGAACAGCTGAGAAAGGAAAACCCCTGCAGCGATTCCAAATTTCTATTATACCTGTGCACCTAATTTGTGTCTGTAGAGAATTAGCTAAGGCAATGCTTTTAAATAAACATCTTCATTAATATTAGTAAGATGGAATAAGAAGCATAGAAAAGCAGGTGGCGCGGGAAAGGATTTCAAGTCATTGGAGATACCAGAGCTACCATAGCACTACATAGCACAAGGGTTGATGTGAATACTCAATAGCCAGCGAGCACATGCAAACCAGTGGCTGTCGTTACGGCCTGTTCGGATCTGTTATCTCATTACTTATCTACGAACGACACTAATCAAAGCGTACTTGCTTTAGATTAATCTAACCTTTAAAATAGTAGTACAATAATGTAAGCCACGCAATCACTACTACATAAAAATACATAGTTCACGCCATATATGAGAAAAAACGACATTAATTGTTGAACAACACAATATGTAGGCCCTCCTGCTCTGATACCGTCTCAATGCTTAAGGCAAACGCTATCTACATACTCATACAATCACTGAAACCGCCAAAACAAGTGATAGCGGCTTGCAAACCCCTATATAACGGGTTGAAACTAGGTTTACCATTCATTTGAGTTCTCAGCAGCCATGGTGTCACGTGAGTTGTGAACCTCCTGTTGGCGTCAACATCTCCTTGTCAGCGAAACCACTCCATATGGCACCTTAACAAAGCGCTGTCTACCCCATGCCTTTTGTGGAGTAGGGTGAGCTAATTTGGCTTGTTGCGACTACTCACGGGTCGAGTTCCAAATCATGACCGAGTTCTGGAAAGGATCCGGTGATTGTCCTCCGATTCTTCTGTTTAGACAGTAGCAGTGCGTTGGGGTGATCGACACGAGTGATCGCGGTTATCCTTCCTCCGCCAGGCCGCGAGCGCTCATCGTACGCTCGCAACTGCCCAAAATATTTGGGCTAACGAATTGACGTCCGCTGCTCGTGTGGAAACTGCTTTCGTCTCCCAGTGGGAGTCGGCGGCTGGGTTCTGCGCTCTTCGAACGCAGAGACAGGCTAGGGAGGGGACTCCAGGGTGTGTGCGATCAAAGCTGCTCGTGTGGAAACTGCCTTCGTCGCTCACGGGGAGTCCGCGGCTGGGTTCTGCGCTCTTTGAGCGCAGAGAAAGGCTAGGGAGGAGACTCCGGGGTGTGGTGCATCCACGAACCCAGTGATTGCCCAGCTACCGATGGTTCCATTTTGAAGCCGTCATTTCGGGCATGCTTCGTTTGTTACTGCACCTGAAACACACAATTCGCGGGAAGGATTACTGTGGCCCTAATCAGCAGTCCTCTAACTCCCTTCTTGTGCCAGCAAAGCCCACCTTTTGAGAAGGCCTGTGCAATCTTAGTTTTGGAGGACCATCCACATGTGGGAAACTGCTCCCCTATTACGGCCCACCACTTCCTCTATTGAAGCTAGCGGTGCACATCATGTTAGTGGGCTCTCAAACAACTTCAGAGAGGGGACAAAATATCATTTGGTTCTCTCAAACTAGGATAGGGATCTATCCTGGGGCCAGATTCATCAGCCGCTTACCGCCCTCTAACGGTGCAAATACTGCCATACCTCCTGATATGACATTCATTAGGATCTAGTTTTGACGATATTTTCACCGCTAGATGACGGGTAAGCGGATTATGAATCTGGCCTGTGTTCGGAGAAGGGCAACACTAGCGAAGCGGAACAATCACAGACAGGGTGGCTTCTTCTTTTTCTTCTTTTTCTTCTTCTTCTTTCTTCTTCTTCTTTCTTCTTCTTTCTTCTTCTTTCTTCTGAGCGTCAATCCCGCGCAGTTCCATTGTCCGCAGTTCTTAGGACCCGTCGCAACGTCATCCTGCCCAGCACATACTGCCGTAGAGAAGGGCAGGCTTCACTGCTGTTCTATGCAGCTTGTCTTTGAGTTCCTTGAACATCTCATACAGTCCCAGAGGATTCCTGTGAATTCCCTCCACTTGAGCCATGCTGTGTTTATCCGCCCCTGAGCATCTGGTTCACACTTCCTTCTTGGGATAGGTCAGGTAACGGAACTCTTCCACGTTCTCGATTGCCTTTCCTTGGCAGTCTAGGATCGGCCCAGTGTACTTCACAGAGCTGATCAACCTATTCTTAGGGACCCAATGTTTCTCACATGCGAGTGCATAACATTTAGCCTGCTTCCAGATTCGGCAGAAGGTTAACCTAAACATTAGACTCTCGCTAAAAATGACAGACAGACAAAGACGACACCAGGAGCAGGGATCACCTGTAGATTACTTTTTGCTTGTCCCGCGAATAATTTTTTAAGAGTTGCACTTGTCTCGCATGCGAATTGGCAACCGGTGCACTACGATATCGCTTCGCGAAAAGGGCAGGTGCAACACACATCGTTAGGTGTGTCGCAGCAGTTGTGCTCCATTCCTCACTGCTATCATATGAAAGTGGAGTGCGTGGCGCATTGCGTGTCCGTTGAGTAGTGCTGCTTTTCATCCTGATTTACAGTGAATAATCGACCCGGCTACCTACCACACCACTGGACTACTATAAATTTGTTCAGCTCTCGGTCTCACTCTTATAATCTTCATCGTGCTGCTGACACTAATCAACGTTGTACTCGGAATAGTGCACTTTGCAATAATGCTGAACTACTCGTCAAGAATACCAAGCAGTTCTACCACCGGGCAGGTAATGCTTTGATTTCCCGTTCCTGCCTTCTTTTGACTCTGATGCTTTTGAATGCGCAACTCACAATTTCAGACAGCTAATCGTATAGAGGCGAGCCCGAAGCAAGACGTGCGTCGGTTTCCTACGTACACCTTTCAATCCTTGCAGCTTCTTTCTCTAGTCTGACCTTCTACGTTGCCAGTCGTCTGGGAAGGAGACAACCATCTTTGCTTCACATCACCCCAAGAATCGAAAACTTTTAGAACGGGTGTGCTAGACACTTGTCGCAACATAGAGAAGGGTATAGAATGGTGAGAAAGATGGTGAGGGTGGAAGAGCAAAGAGCATTAGTACAACAGGAATCACTCGAACACGATTACTCTCATGCAGTAAAAAGGTTGATCGACAAGCCAATATGTTCGATTTTCCTGCAGAATAGACACTTCGGAGTGGGATCACATGGGCATAATGGAGGCTGAACAAGCCCCGCGCCGGCTGTTTTGAGAGCCCTACCCTATGTTATTCTACCGTGCTATCAGATGTAAAATCCTATCATCATGCATAATAAGCGGATAACGCATCAGTTTCTCTATCTCTCTGTCTGCCCGTCTGCCGGCAAAATGGTACCGTAGAAGGGTAGACGTGGTGTTAAGAAAGCTCCATCCCTGTGCAATCAGCGAAACCAGTTTTTTCCCACGTTAATTAGGAACAAGAGGTCTAAAGCAGAAAAGATCTATTGTTGCAGCCCAGTCTTTCCATTATTGGTCTATGATGATCTATGTGTAAGAGGCTACCAGCTATAGAAAAACTACAAAGTAGAGGACAGAATTTCACCTCTCCCCAATCCATGTGTCAAGACCCGTTCGCTGTTTGCCGTATTGATATTGTTGACTATCAGGCTCGATCTGTTTCTGAGTTGTTTAGCAAAAAAGAATGATCTGTCAAACTCGATGCCGACTTTTCACGTTGCGAAAATTGTTTTCTTCGAATTTTCGTGCCCATGTATGGTCTCGACCACATGCACGCCGAAGCTCGTCGACAAGTGCAAGTATTAGGTTGTCAAGAAAGAAATGAGCATTTGCAGCTCGAATATTCAAATCATCATAACTTAGCTTAGAATGAACTTTATCAATCAGTGTAATAATGGTTATAATCAGCATATCTTTGTCAACAACAGGCAAATTTACTTATGCCGGTAGCCTAGAAATTCGTAGTTCTCGAGGCCATGAAAACGTTAAAGTCATTTTCGACATCATCTTGGTTGCTGAATTTTCTATCCTTCACAGAACGATCTAAATGCCTGAAAAAATATTAATCGACAGGAGATAGATCTGATGAATATGCTCGACGTGGCAGAGTTTCGTATCCCAATTCATCCAGTATCTGGACTACAATTTTTGAAACCTGCGGACGCGCGTTGCCGCGCGGTGGGATTGGGCCTCTTCGATTGACCAAAGCCGGCTGTTTTCAATCAGCATCTGCTGCATCACTTTAGTTTCGGCACAGCACTTCTCCGCTGTGATAGGCTCTCCATTCTTGAAGAACTTGTAGTGGACTATACTAGCCAGTGTCCACCATGGTCTTCTTTGGATAGAGACTTGATTTCGGCACCTCCTTGAGACCCTCAATCTTGTCCAGCCATTGTGCAGAGCGACGACGACCATTACAAAGGATCCTTTTTCCGTCGCATGCCATGATCCTGCACAAAAAGGCTCCCTTAGATTGCGCAGCCTTAACGAAACACAGGCGTCGTGGTGCTTCACCATCTGCCCGGCGGTCAGTTCGTGCGAGATTCATTTATCCAAACTCTATTTTTTATCACATTTAAGTGACAACCGATAGAGCTTCCGCCAACGGCGAAACGCTGCGCTAGCTTCTCCCAGTGTGACGCGGATCCGCCTCCACCACGAGTTTTAGTGAGGAGTATGGCAGCCTACCTCGGTCTTCATCTTCAGGAGTTTCATCCCCAGATCGAAACCTTTCGAACTAGCGGCGAATTGTGCGTTCTTTAGCAAAATCTTCCCCAAATGCAGCATTGATGTTATGGGTCATTTCAGCTGCAGTGATGACAAGTTTGGATTCATAGAAGAAAATTTGTCGGAAATTGCGTTCAGACATTTGAAATTGCAAAGCTTAAATTTGGGGGAAAATTTATGTTCTGTACAAAAATCGAAGACATGTTTAAGGAGTGCATGAACTTGCTTTCCAATGGCGTATAACACTGCAAGGTATAAAACATACTTTGTTGGAAAAATGTACTCAAATAATAACAAATGCAAAACGCTCATTTATTCCTTGACAACCTACAAGTAGCACAAGCTGCCGCTGTGCTTTACGTTCACCGACCTGAAGAAGGCATTCGACTCTGCCGAAACTGAAGCGGTCGTCGAAGCCCTGTTCACTCAAGGCGTTCCTACTCAGTACATCTGAGTCCTTCGAGAGGTGTACGATGGATCTCTCCATTCTGCAACGACGTCGTCATCGACGTAAAGAGAGGGGTTCGGCAGGGGGATACCATATCCCCGAAGCTCTTCAGCGCCACACTCGAAAATGTCATGCGAAAACTAGAAAAGGAAGACATGGGAGAGAAGGTCGACGGTCGGCAGCTGCACCATCTTCGCTTCGCTGACGACGTCCTGCTCATAACACCGAGAATCAGCCAGGCGGAGCGAATGCTGGCCGACTTCGATCGTGTATGTGGGAACGTTGGACTGCAGCTGAATCTTACGAAGACGATGTTCATAAGGAACGGACGAGTTTCTGACGCCCCATTCTTGCTCAACGGAACGAACGTCTCCGAATGCTCCAGCTAGGTCTATCTGGGTCGCGAAGTCAATATGGCCAACGACATAGAGCCAGAGCTGAGCAGGAGGAAACGAGCGACTTGGAGAGCTTTCGAGAGCGTCGAAGAAGCACTGAAGAAGGGGAAGACAACCTTCGGCTCCGTGCCCCAATATTGGACTTTACAGCTGTTCCTGCGTTAACATACCCCTCAGAGACCTGGGCCGTACGAACGCAAGACGAGCACGCGATCGGCGTCATTCGGTGTGGGGGAGGACGATGCTAGGAGTGACACGATTCAAAGCAAGTGAGAGGAGATCTCCGGAGTTGTGAGTCGTCGACTCTTGAAAGTCAGAGACGCTGTTCCATGTGCAAAGTCATCGAAATTCGGTGGGCCGTCCACGTAATGCGTTTCATAGACACCCGCTGGACAGGAGCCGTCACCGACTGGATACCACGAGATGTGAAGAGGACACCAGGATAGCTACTAATGCGTTGGTCGAGCTTCCTCCTGAAAGCCTTGGACGAGTAAAATGACACATTTCGTGCCGTCAGCGGGGAGGATCCATTGGTTTATCCTTGTAAGAGACAGGAAAGGATAGGGACTTTGCTAGAGGCACTCGATGATCAACTGTACGCCAGGTGATACATACAGAAGATATAGTCTTAAATGAAAGTTTTGAGAACACGCTATGTGCTAAAAGACCATCTCAAACATTCCTCGAGCCAAAGCGCTGCTGCTTTCGATACAAAACTTGAACAGCAGAAGTGGAGTGCCAGCTTACATGACATTTAATGACGGCCTGGTCAAAGCAGTAACATTTGAATTCTCATTCACTGTGTATTTAACGTCCACCCTCCTCTCCCCCCCCCCCCCCCCCCGACACCCAAGACTCCCATTATCCATTACGTCCATTATTTTCCAACTCAGGGTACCAGAAATTTACAAAACTGCTTTGGTTCAGGATGCAAGTGCCATGATGAATCTTCAGTTTCGACCTGATGAGGATGTATGTTTCATACGATTCCGTATTTATTTTTAACTACAACTCGTTGTGAAGACGACTAAATAAAGAACTAGCCAAAAATGGGGTGCTTTACAGGATGATCCTAAATTCGGATTTGTGTCAATGCCTCGTGAAAACACCAAGAAACAAAAAGCGTCGAAATTTGTCCTTATTCCTCCTTCAAAGTGAGTTCAAGATGTTGTAGCGCCACATTCTGTTAAGCCGCTGTCATTGCTAAAATCATTTTTGTGGTTTCTTTAGATCGAATTTAATCCAAAATCAAGCGAATTAAATTTTAGGTAATTTCTCCAGATAACAAAGGATTCTAAAAGAAATGGACTAGATAATATCATCTGAAGACGAAATTTGTTCTTTTATCGCAGCTTTTCCATCTGTTTCCATGGGCTTGAATGGTTGAATAAAGTGGTTGATGTCAAGTCTAGAGTGTTTCGTCACTGCACAACCCTTTGAATGTTTGAACTGCAAAAACTACCAGGGACGTATCAACTAATCGTCTGTAAAAAAATTTAAAGCCTTAACCGGACACGCCATCTATGAAAGTGGGATGCCTCCTCCGGCCCGAAGAATGCAGTCTGCTTCTGGAAAGCGGAGCTTCATGGGTGGCATGCCCAATGACCCGTCATCTTCGATGCTGTTGAATGGTCAGGCTTGAGCTTCGAGAATCGAACAGTGATCGTACTTGGCTTTTTTTGGAGGGGGGGGGGGGGGGGGCGGGGGGCGGGGAAGGTGTAGGTGCTTTTTCCTGGTTTCAGTATTAGATTGCCTCCTAACTTTTTATATTTTTAAGTGATTTTTGTATATTTTTCTTAATAAGTTGCTATTTCCGGATGAAATTTCGACATTGTGGAGAGTTGCGCTCGGCCTCCTTCGCTAAAGGAGAAAGCTTAAACGATAAAAGACGGCGTTACTCAATTCCTTTAAGATGCGATTTGAATGTGTATTTGACCACATAATGAGTTGCAGTGGCCAGCCAATGAACAAGACAGTCCTTTATCTTCTCCAGACAAGTTTAGTTTAAATTCGCTTACCCCGAATGGATGAAAGGTTTGGTGGACCTGGGCGGAAAATCTAAACCATTTATATGATACCGGGTGCAGGCGACAACTAGCATCTCTTCCAGCTGCGCTACACGCGCCCCAGGACAAACGTTATAATCACGGAATTGAATTCAATCGAGATTTGAGTGTTTGTGGTTTTACAATTAAAGAATAGCCCCTAGGGCAGCATTATCTAGCGAATCAGGACTGGTTCAATTTTCGCCCATTTTAACAGAATGACCTTCCAAATATGTTTCTGATGTCCGAAGAAGCGACATATTTGAAATTCTACTTTGAAAAATTATATGGCGTTTATGTGCGCCTTTAAAATTTAAAAAATCGCAGTGTTCAAGGACTTTTTTGAAGCGCTCTTGGAATCGATAACTACAGAGTCGTAACGGAAGGCAGGAAGGCATAAATTGTCAAGGAAATAATTTCTCCCGTCTGAAAAAGACATTTCAAGAGGTGAAATTGTGCCCCTTCAAATTTTGAGCCCTGGCTGTTATACAATAAAAACCGCAGTTTTTTTTTGCACGATCTTCGATATGATTAGTGGGTCGTATTCAAAACCGTCGTTTTTAATGGAATTAAAATATTTTCTCCATGATGAAGAAGACCTGTAGAGGTTAAATTTTACTGCACAACATTTAAAGTCTTTATTATTACAAAGCAGCGAAATTATGAAATTGTTTGAGACAATCTCCCAAGTAGTCACGAGGTTCATGTTTGCATCCTTGCCGAAAAAAACCACCACCAGATTGCCCCCCACTTGGTAGCACACAAGATGACACCAGATAGGCTTGATTTATTCGCTGCTATAAATTTATCTAGCAATTACCATCAAAACTTTATAGAGTTCCAAAGGTGTTGCTTCTCAGTCGAAAAGACCGGAAGCGCAACTAGGGTAATTTCATACATCTTTGGTTTATAATTTTCTCCTGAACGCATTACAACAACGTTCATTGCCTTGCCTTTACATACTGTTACTTTTGCGATAGATGCCGTTTACTTTATTGTCTTATGCTGGTTAAACGGTGTTATGCAATAAAAATCTAGCTAATTGGCTAATCCATTTTTCCAATTACTTCAATGCAAAAATAGTCATCTCCCACGCTGTTCTGCGAAACGTAAAGATCCGATTTCAAAAGAGCGGACGAACTGATCCCAGGTTGTGGGTTGATTTCTGCCGAAAATTTGAGAGACTCTCACCACTTTCGAAGCGGATTTGACACGACCCTCTGTCTCGAAGCCAAATTAAATATGAAGACCAGTTGCGGCAGTTAGGCGAAGCTGGTCATAGTCCCACCTCGTTCTCAACACCGACAGAAGACGTGTTCTAAAAAATCGAACTCATTTATGTCTTTGCTTCGTAACTCTGCGGAAGTCCTTACTGTCGACGTAACAACAAGTTGACTTCGGCAGCAGAGCCTCAATGAGAATGTAGTGAAGCGGAAGGCAAGCTTTTCATTATGGACAGCGGTCAGTTCCAGTAATAATCGGGGGGGGGGGAGCTTTTTTTCACAGTTCAAGACAAAGCCACAAAACAATGTTTCCTTAAGAAAAGGTACATGTTGTCTGCTTCGTTATTTTGACTAGCAATTTACGACCTCGCAATCGTTCGGCGAACTCTAAACGAACACTTCAGTATTATTGTAAACGTAGCCGAGGCTATATGGCAATTTGTCTCTCCATTCCCTTGCTTGAGCTTGTATGAAAGCTTCAGTTGCTTTCCCACGTTACGAAGGCTTTAATTTGAATTCAGAAGGCGTGCTGCTGTTGCATGGTATGACGGAGACAATTGACTTTGCCCCTCTCGACTAGGATGAATCTATACTTCATTACGGAAACAGGGGAACGTGAAGGCGTGTCTGCACCGGTTTATAAGATTTTAGGAAGTAGTAATAATTGTTGTGGTCATAGTTCTGGAGGTGTGATTTCTCAAACGTCATGACTTTCCTTCTGAAAGGAAGTCTTTATGATGTACTAGGTCGTAACTCTACACCTGAAAATTTTCTTATTCACTAATTTCTTGAAAAAAAAACGGCGCTTTTCGGTGCTTTTCTTATCAAACATTGATTCCCTGAAAATAGGGGTTATTTGGGGCGCTAATTACGAATCCGACGTCCGTTTTTAAAAATTCTACGATTTCAGTAGGTTACTTCCCGTTTGAGGATGGTCGGGTCAGGATCACCGATCACCCTCAGTTATTTCTATGGGTGGTCTCCTGGCATAATCGTCCAAATAGACTTCGGCATCGTGTTCGACATCGCCTGTTTTCCCTTCCCTACGCAATTTACGTCATTTTCCACCTCCTTAGCTCCAATTTCCTCTGCTAATTGTTTTTCAACTCCTTTTTTTACAAAGCCTTTCATTAGGGCACAGCTGTTTATTGTCATGTCATGACGACAACGAGCTCTATGGACTCGAGGTTCTCTGACTTTCACTTGTTTTGCGAACTCTGAGCATTTTACTAGTGTTCTTTACGTTTGGACGCGAGCACGTTGCAGCTTAGCAGTCGTGATCTACTGACTTGCGTACCGTTAGTGTTCCCTCATCTAAACCTATGACCCGATTTTAACAGGCAGTGCGAAATATGTATGTGATTGAACACCACGCTGTGTCAAAAAGGCAGCTGCTGTAAAAACAGAAAGGTAGTCACTACAGTCACCGAATCTTCCACTACGAATAGCAATATTGCGTAGTACTAGTATTAGTAGCGGTAGCGCAGACGGAGGAGGTGCCAGCTGTCGCGTGCACCCACTACCAGGTTCCTGGTTTGGATTCACCGCTTAGGCCAACCAAGCCTTCCATCCGTACGGGGTCGGCGAATTGGTACCGGATTTGTCTGGCAAAGATAAACCGCCAACTTGTTTATCGGCTGGCCAACGAAAGTCATTGTGTGGCCAAATACGCATTCAAATCGCTTCCACGACATCCCGTGGAAGTAGAACGCGTGGCGCATCCCAAAAGGGATTGAGTAACGCCGTCCTTTATTCTTCATCCTTGTTATTGCTTATTTTTTCCAGTAGAACTTAGAAAAGCTCTTACACAGCCGGGCTCAGGAGTGTGATTTTTGTGCAGTTCTCGTAATTACTGTTTGTCCGTCAGCGATGTTCTGCGATATTCGAGATGAGAGGTGTTGCAGCAATTACGAGCCCTTTGTGATCAAGTGGCAATGACGAGGAGGTCGTGAACTCCCACCCACCGTATAATTGCCCCCGCTCCTCGTCCATTCATTAAATCGAGCACAGGATCTGCTCAATCAAAACACGACCACCATTCGACGCTGACCTCGTGTTGCTGGGACTGTGCTCTTTATGGAAGCGCTTCTATCGTGTTGCTGTTACATTCAAGACGGGCTGATAGTTTCCGTCGTTTTGCTACTTCACATATGATCCCAATTTTGTTCATGTTTTATATAACATGTCTAAACTGGAAGTTTTGACCCCATTCCGCAAAGAAAACATGTAGGTTTAATTGTCTAGGCTCACTAGTGGAGTACATAAGAAGTCTTACACGAGTTCGTTTGTTGCAGCAGGAACTTATACAAGATATTTTCAATTCTCACTCTATAGATAAGTTCGTTCAACTGCCGACCAGGATTGTCATCAACCCTATTTTACGTTGTTAGCTGACGTTTCGGCATCGACATCTTCTTCAGAGCCTGGAAAAGTCAGAGACGTTTGTGGAACTGTTCCCCCAGACATCACTTCTTTATGCAGAATACTCATTTTAAAGATTACAAGTGCTTAGACACGTCTAACGGTGTGTATCGCACTTGCGTGATTCGCGCGACGTTGTAGCATCACTGACCTATGGAAAGTAGGTTTTGTAAAACATAAAATTCGCTAACATCTAGGACCTGGTGCGTATCTTATCGGCATCAAGCCGGTCAGTAACGCCATTGGTTTATGTTGCGCAGTACTTCTGTCCTCAGGTTGCTTCTCCACAACCGTTCTTCTGCTCAACAGCTAGCGTTTCCAGATTTCGTTCACATGTCCTCCGAAGCCAGGTTGACCCTCACTCGCTTCTTCTTACTGGATCTAATTGCTGGTCCGCCTTTACTGGTTTTCCCTACCCTCTGTAGTCCCCCACCGCCCTGGTCCCAACTACCGGTCCACTTCTTTGTTTCCACTATTGACCCCCTACTGGTCTCTTCTTGCTGGTCCCTGTCCTGGTACCTCCTCCAGGTTGTTCCTTTCCTTAATGGTCGCTCTTCTGGTCCACCTTAGAGGTCCCTCTTACTGCCCTTCTCCACCACCCCCCTCCCCCCCCCCCCATTAGCGGTCTTTACGTGCTCACGGCAGACGTCGGTGACACGATTCGGAATCAGGACGCTTTTAGCGCAACGCAGGCGGTCCGTCTTCTGATCCAGAAGCTCCGAGGACCCGTCTTCCGTATCCAGAAGCTCAGAAGCGCGCGCAGTCGCCGTTGTGTCGAGCATGAAGAGGCTATGCATATAGCAGACTCCTTGTGCACCGTATGAATTTCCTTAAGGCTCTCTTTTTGTTGGTTTCCCGTCCTGGTCCCGCCTCCAGGTCCTTTCTTCCAGGTAGATCCCTCCCCCTCCCCCTCGTGATCCCCTTACTACTCTACCCTAATAGAGTAGCCCTCCCATGCTCACGACCCGACGATGGCGGGCGAACACCCATTGCGCGACATCGGTGTCACATCTTCTAAATCCGGTCTCCCTTGCTGGTAACAGATCCCCTTGCTCGTCCTCCCTACTGCCTCCCCCTTCCCCTTATTGGTAACTCCCCACTGGTCCCTTCTTATTGCCTAAATCCTTGTTGGTGCCACCTCCTGCCTGATTCATTGTTCCCACTATCGACCTCTCCCCATCCCCATGCCTCCTCCAGGTCGCTGTCGGTTTTCCCCAGCGAAGTCCCCCTTCTACCCTAACCCCTTTAGTGGTCTTGTCATGATAATAACACGAAGTCGGCTTCTGAATCTGGACGCTCAGAAACGCTCGTAGGTGCTGTTGTGTTAAGCAGTAAACACTACGCTTCCCCTGCTGCAACAACATCCCACGTACAATAGCAAATTTCGCCCGCGCTGTAGACGCTGTAGATGATGAGGCGCATCTCACTCAGGTTGGATCACTCGACCGCCCCCGCAGTGGATGATGCGGCGTATATCACTTTGGTTAGGTCACTCGACGGACAAACTCTTTTATATATAGGTGGTGATTGTTGTAGGGCATTACACTTTCTGGTCTCCAAGGACCGTTTCATTCAACTCTGGCTAGTTTCTGCCTTTCCAAGGTGTTGTGCACTAGGCACCTGCAACGCAAGATAGAAGCAGAGTGGACATGCCCCCGACCTCTCGATTGATAGGTTCGATCCTATATGCATTGTGCACGGCGCACATTCGGAGCATTCCTAGCAAGACAGAGCATTGGCAACGTACGGCACGTTTGAGATACCTCGAAAACATTCCTAGGAAATAAGCTGCTCCAATCGCAAAAAGCCTGCTCCATCCATTTTTTGGCCACCTACGGCGAAAATGCGATGGTCTTGTAAAGGTGTATACTTGTTTGTGTAAATATCGAGGAGGCGAATCGAACGGTGCCAACTGTTTCTCAAAAAAACCTAAAACTACAATCGGGCGATAATGGTTTAGGTGAAAAAGACAATTCGTCCAAGGTCGTCCTTGGCAATGGAGCGCAAGTTTTCAACGTCGAAGATTTTCATGCCTCCATATGAACTATGTAACAATACGATAGAGCTCGAGCTTCTGAGCTCAAACATTCCCTTGGTTTCTCAAATAGATAACTTTGAGCAAGTTTTATCAGAAAGACGCAAAAACCGCAAAATTACGGTTTTTTGTCGTCAATTAAAAAGGCGCGTCCAGTAATGTAGCTAGGAGTTGCTCGCTGTCGGTCAGAGTATCCCAGTATCCTTAAATAGAACGCCTTCAAATTTACACCGTTAAATAGAAAGGATCCCGATGGGAGCTCGCATTTGTGACCTCTCAGCCATCAACTAGTCTGCCACATTCTCTTTTTGAAGAACTGGTGAACCGTTTTGTCACAGTTCCACCGTTAGCTCTCTTTCACTATTACATATGTTCAAATGCTCCGTTAACCATTACAAGGTCTTATGAAACACATAAGAATCTCTAACCATTTCTTATTGCTAGAAGTACGCAGGAAAGCATGAGGCCGCTTCACAGCGGTATGCGGAAGTATGTAGATCAGGGGCCAGATTCATTAACCGCTTACCGGCCGGTAACGTATATCGGTTATCGTATCTCAGTCGCTGTAGCTCTCTGCATCACTTACTACTGCCGATATGGTGAATCGGCCGTGGAATGATAGAGACTGTATCGTTGATGAATCTGCCCCTGGTAGGCAGCCATTATCAAAGCGCACAGGTAAACGCGTTGTGTGCCAAACCGCGCCTCTACTTTACTACTTGCCTCTACTCTTTTTTACTTTCCGCCTCTACCTATGCTGATAAAATCTGATAAAACCCCCGTTTGGTGAAGTAGTTCGGAATTCGAACGTATTTGCGAAGTATAGAGCTAGTTGGAAGACATGTGTGAAGGCAATTCAATAAGGCCGCCACGTCTTTCATGTCAACAACTTTCGGACCACTGGTGGGAGACACCATAAGCTGCAGCCGACGCCAGAGAACTTCTCCTGAGACGTTGTTCGTTCGCATGCTCTTTCAAGTCACCGCGTTTGTGTCTGCATTCTTTTTCTTCGCGAGTGCAGTCATAATTCCTGAAATTCTCTAAGAAAAACGGCTTACCAAATTCTATAAGGCAATGCAAAACTCTCATTGACAGGTATCTGCAGGGAGTTCCTTAGCAGTTTGGTTTGATCGGTTTTGTTGTTGTACTAATTGTTCCCCCTATTTTCTGCTCATATTCACTGTGTTCTGTGTTGATTTTTGGTGTTGTATTCTTTTTGCGTGGACTACCACGTACAATAAATAAATAAATAAATAAATTGTGCCAAGACAGCTTTATGGAAAATTAAAGGGTTTTAATAGTCTGTCAATGAGCGCGGCATCGTGGAGTGTTACTTCTTCCTTACCCTGTTTCGCACCTGATACTGTAGTTGAGAGCTTACGGTAGTCGGAGGGAGCACCGGTAGAAAAGAGAAACCACCACGAAAATGGTGACCTCTCCTGGGTAGAAAGTATCAGAAAGATTCTCTCGTACGCTAGTTCGGTGTGCATCCCTTGCAAAATTGTTCTTTACCAGCTCTGTTGTCACTGTTAGAAGGACAATGCTGAGGATTTCTCACCTCACTATGAGAAATCACCTCATCAAATGAACAGACATAATCTGTAAGCTTAAAATGCCTGTGGGATCCACTATACTATATGTCGCTTCAACTTCATGAAGTTCCGTGCAATAGATCCATGTACCGTACTTTGTCGAGGGCCATCAAAGAATCAGTAGATATGGCATGCATAGCACATAATGCGACGTGTTTAAGGAGATAAAACCGTCAACACCCTGACCTCTGAGGCAGGACTTGAGTGTGCGGACATTAAATAGGCAGTTCAGCGTTATAACCAGTTGGTTCATTTGGATGTATCTTATATCTTTTATCTTCGTATTGTTACATCGTAGATCAGTGAACATTGCCGAAATAAAACTTGTAAAGAAGCTTCTCTTTTTGCTGTAAACTGTAATAGGTCTATAAGTTCCTTTACAGATCGTTGAGAGTTGGAAACGAAGCCCCGTTCTCAGCTCTTCCAACTCCGTTCAAGGGTCCCTTTTAATGGTGCTTCAACTGTCGAATCTATCTCCAGCTGTAGGATAAAACTGTTGTCCTACCTATCGATATCCAATACGTGAAGAGTTGCAGTGTTTCCAGCATTCGAACGAGTCTCAAGTCCAGGGCGCGCCGAGGCGAACCAACCTACCTTTTCTTCCGGGTTGGAGAAGTGCTGTTAAACATGTCTGGAAAGGTCGTGCTCATAAGGAAGTTTCCCGAAATTTTTCATGGTATGTGGTAGCGCAGGAGGTGTCAGCCGTCGCGTGCACCCCATTCGATGCTCTGGGCCAGGGGTCGCCCAGGCCAACCAAGCCTACCAACCCCTCGAGGTTCGTGAATCGGAGATGGACTGAAGCCGTTCTTTATTCCTTGTCCTCATTTTTGGTGCCTAATGTGGTGGAAAGAAAACCACCGGTGCATTTACGCTTGTCCGTCTCTCCTTGTGCAAATTCCTTAAAAAAGGATCTGAAACCATCCCCGAAAACCGAAAGAATAGTGGAGCTGGTGCAGCCATCTGAGGTCGTTTGAAGAACACATAGTGTCGTGCAATCGTGTAAGGTAATTTTCTATGTTGCACATGAATGGTCGACTAGTTCTTCACCTGCGAGCAAGTCATTTTCATTAAGGATGGTAAAAGCTGTATTTAAACAAGTAGCTTGGTTTGTTATTCATTCTTCGCTTTATCAACGTGACGCTGCTCTTGGAATGGCCTGTTTCTTCGATCCTATCACCCTTGAGTAATAATTTATTTCATTTGATTACAGTAGGTAAACTGGTCTTGTGTATATAGACATGCAAAAACATAAAAGAAAATATTGCTCCTACAGGAAATTTTTTTTCAACATGAGAACAACTTCTTTAAAACTTTGGCTAACTGTAAAACGAACACTGTTGGTATTGGGACATTGCAGCTTCAGATTTTTTCCTTTTCTATGATGACTTCCATTCTTCAATAGTCGGTCCTTTTCCCTTCCTAAACTTTCGCGATCTCCTTACAAAGCTTAATTAACCGAATAACGGTGCAACTAAAAGTTGGTAGACCTTCTAGCCTTATCGAACGCAACTTCTAAACATCGTTCTTTGTCGAACATAAAGTGGGAGAACTGACAGGTGGTGTATTTATTTGCGTAGTTCATTTGAGATAGTTGAGAGGTCACCATAATGAGGAAAAAACGCAGGAGGCTGGTACTGTTGTGATACTTAGCATCTACCACCGGTATCTTTCGAATTGTGGCCAACCAAGCATTCTTGCCCTCTATATAGTGTCCGGAAAAGGAGTCGGACTTGTCTATGAAGGATAAAACCCTGATTTTTCTATTGAATGGTTACTGCAAGTCGTTAGTTAGTCCAGCTTCATGTCAGAGTCTCATATTAAGCGGAAGTGGAAAGTGGTGCAACTCAATCACAGATTTGTTCCGACATTCAGCCCTTTCTCGTTACGTAAAGAAATTAAAAGCTTAAAAAGCTCCAGTGGTTTGTCACTGGATTGTTTCGAGTTGAGGATTAGATAGGAACCCGGAGATAGTGATGAAGGGTGACGTGCCTAAATCGTGGTTAAATGCATCTAGTCCATTTATACTCGCTCATTCCACCACAGGTACATACTTTGCCGGTGGTACCTTCGCAGTTCTAAAACTTAGCCGTTTCAGAGATCCTATCGTAGTAAAATCTTTGAGTCTCTGGTAAGATGTAGTTAACAGTTCCGGAGCTTTCAATAAAATCGACGACGTGAAATCCTTATTATCTTTACTGCGTTTGCTTAATGTAATCGTTGAAAAAATTATGTGCAAAAATAATATCGGAAAAACAGATAAATATAATAAACTCAATAAGTTTTAATAAACTTTAAGGCTTCAATAAGAATAACTCTGAGGCAAACGAATAACAGCAATCCTTCAATTCATCCAACTTTATGTTTCAGCAAAGTTTAAAACACGATCAATTAGTTGACCCGGAGCTAAAAGAAGCTAAAGATGTTTGGAAAGATTGAGGCAAAGACTCCCAGTTGTGTTTCTAAAAGGCGCTGCTGTGTAAGTGTAATGGATACATCTATTTATTTTATACATGGAAATATACAAAAAATAAAATACAGAACGCGTTCAGCGCAGTCGGAGGAAGTGCCGGCTGTCGCGCGCATCGTGCACCAGGTTCTTGTTTTGGATTTTCCGCCCAGGACAACCAAGCCTGAGGTTGGTGAATTGGTACCAGAATGTTCTGGGAAGGATAAAGCGCTAACTTGTTCATCGGCCACCGCAAGTCATCGTGTAACCAAATGCGCATTCAAATTGCCTCCAAGACCTCCCGTAGAATGTGTGGCGCATCCAAAAAGGGATTAAAGAATGCTGTCATTTATTCTTTTATACATGCAAGTCATGCAACAAAGCAAACAAACTAATAAGAGAAACACGCGAAGTCAGGATTAAGGGAAAAACACGCTGAAAATAGAAAAGATAAATTGCTAACCATAAGACACGCCCTGAAGATACCGGCTGACAAGCCTTCTGTACTCATACAGTTAGTTGGTAGTGTGTGCTTTTTGAGATCTTCAAAAAACCCCTTCCCAGCTCTCTTCTCTCTATGTGAAATACAGCGTTGATTATCACGACGCAATCGCACTAATCAGGAGCCTTGAGGACTTGTGATCATCACCTGTGAATCAATGGGCTTGAGCAGGGTGCTGTTCCCAAAAAACGCGCCCCGATACTCCGGTTCCCGCATGCGCTCCACGAGTCTTCTTGCGCTAACATCGACGAATGTTCGCATTCATAAAAGCGGACGGTATTGACCTCATGCGTGCGTCGTCGTTGACACTTTAACAGCCATTCTAATGTAGTGCGGGGTTAAGAGGCAGCCGACATATGGACCCTTATTGTACTCTCCACGCAACGCGCTCACACACTCACACAGGAGGGAGCCGGCCGGCCGGCCCATCACCATCAACATTCAATTCGGCCAATCATCGCCAGGCACAAGCACGACGACGGCGACGACGACGACGGCAGAGGGCACTTCGCGCAGCCTACCGGAAGCCCTCGTCTGGCCTCTGTCCGACTCGCACTCTGCCGGCGACTCGCGACCCAGGCCGGCTGCTTGAGAACTACCGTCTAGCCGGGGCTGGCTGGTGCTTCTAGCAGTTCTCCCCTCCGACTGCTGCTTGTCGGCGTATCGCATACAGCTAGCACCAGCTTAGTGCCCCCTCCCCCGGTCAGTGAACCAGTTACTGCGACGACGGAGAAGTACAGTAATCCGTTTGGCGATGTTCACCTCCCGTATGCTCGCTCCATCCTTACTACTTTATCGCTAAAGGATAATTACAACGTTTTCGTGATCGAGTGGGTCGCCTCGACCGTATTCCACATTATGATACCATACATACCACGCACAGAGAAGTACAATATTCCCATGCGGTTCTCCTGTCGTCGCAGGAACTGGTCTTCTCAGCCCATGGGCACTAACAATCTTTCAGTTTTTTTAGCAAGCCTAACAAATTGCCAGATTTCTAACATCTCACTTAACTGAAGCTTTTGCTAAACCTTTTGCAGATTAATTTCTGAGCAATACTAGGCTATTTAAGGCGCCACTTTTGCTTTGTGAACCCGCACTGAGGTGCCACGATGTTAAACCATTTTTTACCAACCCAGGTGTTCGCAGGTCATTTGGTAACCACTATGGTGCTTCTCAGACGGCCCCCTAAAACAGTCTGTATGTCTCTTTGGACATCTTCACTCTGAAAGTTCATTGACCTTCCTTGTAAGATGGTGAGAGTGATAGACCGTATTCCTACGAGACTTTACTAATTGTTGCTGAAAGGAATGTAATCTTCACCAGGTGACCAACTGCACAAGCGCTCCAAAGTTCATCCATTGTTCTCGTAATGAAAGGGATACTGGCTCTTTAATACACTAAAAGGTTCTAGGAAAGCAACATGGATGTAGAAAAGGTTGGCCTTAATTTTATAATCAGATAAGCCTTACATTTACTCATATAAATTACATTTACTCTAGTAGAGGTCGTAAGTATTACGTCAGCTCCATCCAAACGACGCAATCCATTGTTGCCACTAACACTGCAAATTTGTATGCTATTATGCGGCTTTACCCAGCCCGTAAGTCCCACGATGGTACACCCGTGCTCTGAAGTTCCTCCAAGTACGTGTGCTTTGCCAACTTGTGAGGTACTTGCAGGACTGCACTGCTTGTGGGCTAGATAAATAGTAACCCGATGGTATTTGCTACGATTTGATGGATCATTTTGATAACCTAGCTTCGCCCTTTAGTTTCCAGGAACCGTCTACGTTATTCTCTGGGATTTTCGTATGTCACTTTTAACTGTTCCTTACTCTGTGTATGAATCTTTGAGCGCATCTTTATGAGCGCAGGGAATAAATAAATAGGTGTAGCAGGCCATATCACCCCAGGAGAAGTCCTCTCCATCTGACTGCATAAAAACAACCGCATAATCACTGAACAAGAACCTCGTGAACAAAGAGACCACATAGAGTCTCAATTCTCCATCTCGATTGACGCCATCAAAGCTCAGGTTTTGACAGTTCTATAAGGAATTGTGCCGTAATGCGTCGCGGTTTCATTTTGTCTTAGAGAGCGCACAAATGCTCTATTCTGCATCTCACATGTCGTCAACGAATGTTTGGACTTTCTGGTTTTATGGGAATTTCACCTTCAACTCTCATGATTTCGTTTATCCTCTGGCTTTTCTTTGAACAAAGCGCTTCGCGAAAGGTAAAAAAAATTATTTTTACGGCGTCTTAAAAATGCATACATCTAATACATCAAAATATTTCCTTGCCTAATGACTTGCGTGCCAAATGCATGGGTTTCCGCAACCGTGAGTTCCACGCCTTTTCCTGTTTAACTTTGCCTTTCTGTTCTTTCAATTCCAAATGCCATTTCGATGAGCGACAAACCCTTGGGAAGCTGTTAGTTAGTATGTAAGTCATCAACCAGAACCTTAATTTTGTGATAGTGCTCATATTCTTGATCAGAAAATGTTTTTTACTTGAAATGGTCTTACTAAGGAGTTATGAGAAGGCTCAACCATTCAAGTTTCTCGTATGTCTACCATGGTGTCATATCAAGGTTCATAGGTAGTGCTTACACGACCAAGTGTTGATTATCGCGTTTGCTGGCTACCACTCAAGTATTCAAAACTCTTTAGTTGTATATGAACTCTGGGGCCAGATTCATCAACCGCTTACCGGCCGGTAGAAAACTACCACCAAACCGCTTGACATGAGATTCACCAGCATCAGGCTTGGCGGTACTTTTCACCGTTACCGGTCGGTAAGTGGTTGAAATTTGGCCCTGGTGCTTGCTGCTTTAGTATCGTCAATAGTATAGCACTTCATTGCTGAGCCAGTAGAAAAAGCGGCATTCTTATTTTTGTTGCCCTTCTTTTTCTCCTGAACGTTTTAGTCCAAGCAGTTGCAAGACCCGTAATTTTTAAAAAACGCCCTCTTCTTCGATAGTTCTGCCACAGTGTCGACTTCGGCAAGATTTGTCTTGATCAGAGACCTTCACTCCCTCTATAGCGCTCCTCGTTGACTCTTTCAGGATGCTTTGAACTTTATGCCATGCCTTACTGGGTGACTCTCTCTAGGATTTGCCTGTGCTATCAGGCACCGTTCCCTCGGATTGAGCAAGGATGCTCCTGTCTTTGGCGCTCTCTGTCCTGAAATCTTCATTCCATAGTGGTTCAGCATAAGATCAGCGCACTACTCGCTTGAAAATCTACTTCTACACGTTTTATAGTAGGCACTACTTGAAAAGTTTTATACCACAGCTGTACTTTCTGTTCTTGCGATTTTATGGAGATGCTTACCTTCCTATCAATCTGGCTTCGAAATTTGAATATCTGTGAGATTGCGGAAATTTTGCAATTGCGAGGCATGACAGACGGATGGCTCTGCTCCACAGTTTACCATAAACTTGCTACCGCTATCCTCACGTTTATCACTGGCCAATCTCAGACCACTCCATCTAGTACAATAAGGACTTATATTACTTCATACTTTCCTCTTTTATTACTACATTTCAGAAAACCACGAAGTCTCTATAGAAAAGAAGGCCTCACACTATGCAGTCGCACGATTCTGACTATGTAAAGGTCCTGAGGATAAAAGGTGAGTTCAATTTCGTAGTTGCAACACTGAAGTGGGCAACCAGCAAGTTCATATAAACGCTTATATCTCCCAAATAGACGAAGGAAGCCTTTCGGGAAAAGCTTCACCGATGTTCTTCACTCGTGGCTCTTAAGGAGCACCCGTTTTTTGTCACTTGCACTCCATGAATAAGCAGAAGCAGATTTTTATGCGCGCCGCTTCTAAATTGAATCCATTTGTTTGCCATAAGGCAAATTTTAGACCACAAATCAAGTCGAAGAAAAAGATTTTATATGTGTAAAAGACAAAAAGGACAAAGGGTGACCCTTGTTCGGGAGAGGCCATGCATCTTCCCTTGATTCCGAATTTGGCCTAGACATTAATTAATTTACAGTCGCCATTTGATGAACATGGCAGTGCGTCATTCTTCATAGAGGAGTCTGCCACCAATTCGCTGACCAAAAAAGGGTCGGCTTAGATGGGTGCCGAACCACAAACCTTTACTCGAAGGGCTCGCGAAAGTCAGCGTCTCCCTATCGCTACCCTTTTAGATATTTTGCTCTAAGTAAGTTGCCGCCACTTTTTTGCTGCACTGAGATAAACCACACTTGGGGACTATAACACCTCGGTTATACTTTGGGAAGGAAATTATTTTGAAGGTTACTTTTATATTGCTTTAAAGGCTGGAAGGATTTATTAGGTTGTAACGAATTAAATGGCACTGGCTCGCGCCATTTTTTGGCGCGTCTTTACGCGTTTGATCAAGAACAAACCGTAACATGTGGCATATCACTTAGAAGCGCAAACTTTGCTCTACCGGAGTGTACCAGATTTTCTATGTAAAAGTGGGAAAACTTTAGAGTTTTATTGACTTTTTTGCAGATGGACAAAAGGGTAATCCGAGGCATTTACTTGTATGAATTCAAGCTGGGCACTACAGCTAAGGAGGCGGACGAGAAGATCAACGCCGCATTCGGTCAAGGATGTTCCACAATTCGGACGGCGCATCGTTGGTATCAGAGGTTCCGGGATGGAGATGAGAGCTTGGAAGAACATGAAGGTCGTGGGAGGCATAGTGATGTTGCTGAGGACAAGCTGAGAGATGTGGTAGAGGAGGATCCACACAAAGGTACCAGGGAGATAGCGAAGGTTCTTGGCGTCAGTCACAACACAGCTGCCCGGCATCTGAAGGAAATTGGAAAGACCAAAAAGCTGGAAAGGTGGGTGCCTCACGAGCTGTCTGAGGAGCAAAGACACCGACGATATGAGATCTCGTCCGCACTGCTTCTACGGAACGAAACGGACCCATTCCTTGATCGCATCGTAACCTGTGACGAGAAATGGATAATGTACGACAACAGGCGACGATCGGCACAGTGGGTGGACAGCGATGAGAGCCCCAAGGTTTTTGCGAATCCGGAATTGCACCAAAAGAAAGTAATGGCGACAGTATGGTGGTGTTCGCTGGGAATTATTCACCACAGCTTCCTCCCTCCCGGTGAATCCATTACGGCAGAGAAGTACTGCATTGAAATTGAAGAAATGATGAAAAAGTTGAAGGATATCCGGCCGGCCTTGGTAAACCGAAGGCGAGTTCTCCTTCTGCACGACAATGCTCGCCCCCATGTAGCACGAATGACGTTGCAGAAATTGACTGAGCTGAGCATTGAAACTCTACCACATCCTCCGTTTTCTCCCGACCTCTCCCCAACAGACTACCATTTCTTCAAGCATCTTGGCGACTTCTTGGTAGGGAAAATATTCAAATACCAACAGGATGTGTAGAATCAGAACGTTTTATTTCGATTAATAAACTTGCCTACCAGGGATGAGCGGATAATAAAATTTTGAAACCCGGATAACGGATAACGGATAATTTTTCCCAAAAATGGCCGGATAACGGAAAAACGGATAACGAGCAAACAGCAAAAATAAAACCAATTTTAAACCATTTTTCTCCAATAGTAGGTCGGGATTTGTAATATTGTCCTCGTCTCATGTCAAACGAGCCACTTTTAACCTTCTTATCGGTGTGCTCGAGGCGCGAAGTAGCGCACTCTGAGAAGGCGCCGACTTTCGCATGCACTCCGAATCAATGTTCTTGGTTCGGATTTCCGATCTTGTCCATCGGCTGGTCACCGCAAGTCATTGCCCAATTACGTACGCCAGTATTGAACCTGCAGCTCGTCAACAGCTGCTTCTACTGCTCAGCAACTACCCGTAAAACTATCGGCCTCAAAACGTCTGGTTGGGACTTCGGCCCTAACTCCGAAAACAAAACGCCTTGGACACTACGGTTTATTATCCCTTCGGTCCTATTAGAGAAGAAGAACTGATCTTGCTTATTACACAGAATAGAGTAAGGGTAGATCCTCAAAACAATTGACGTAAGCATTGTCCGCTGCCCACCGCATAAGTGCTATTCCCACTCCAAAGTGTCTAATCTGCAGAAAAATTGATAGTCGATCGGTTATTCGATCAATCGATACTGTTATCTTGTTCTAGAAACTGTCTGAATCTCTTTATACTGGAGTATTTTCTGCAAGCGGGAGTAATTCTCTCAAAGAAACTGTCGTGTGACTCCCACTCCAATTGGTCAAATTTGGGCTAAAACCGATGACTGCGGTCGAAAAATCGATACCATCGATTAATATTGGTCTCCTCATCCGGCACAATCATAATCGCACCCCGATTGGTCAAATCGTGGTGTCGAACGACAACTCCGATCGAAAATTGATACTATCGAGTCCATTAGAATACTTCCTCTCATTTGTCCAACCTGGTCATTTCCCGCTAATTCTGGTTCGTTTCCATCCACTGCACATGAGGATAGCCTTGTCAGGTTTTGCATGCACGTGTGGGTCAGCTTTACATGTTTGACGTGTTTTACTGGTTCACACAGGTTTGTATCACATATACACACACGGACAGACGGACTAACGCTTTTATATATAGTAGGATAGGATAGGATATTGAAGTACTGGCTTTCCACCCACCACTCGGAAGTTATACACATGCCAAACATAGTTTCAATGAGCTAAAAGATCGTGTACATAGAAGATGAATATCTGGCACATCCTTAAAACGAAGTGATTCGTATGAAGGTTTATTCCTTTCTCCTCTAACCGACAAGTTTTTTCCAGACACTATATTATGCTAGAAGGAATTCTGGTGAAAACACCACAAATAGAAATGAGCAAGGCAGTGTTCTGCATTTCAGAACGCGCTATGAGCAGGTTGATAGTTTGGCCTAATTATGCCATTGAGAACTAAGAGAAGGCATTGCAAACGTATCTCGACTATCAGTGGAAAAAACACAAAACGATTTTTAAAAATTGTCCTTATATTCAACTAAGTAATCATAAGGGTGCCAGATTTTGTTGTTCGTTATCCGGCCAAAAACCACCGGATAACGAACAACAAAACGGATAGGCCAAAACTCGCCGGAAACCAGATAACGGATAACGGATAATGGTTAATCCACTCATCCCTGTTGCCTACAAGCCGAGATATTAACTGTTTAAATTTACAGTGGTTCAGTGCCATTTATTTCGTTACAACCTAATACTTTAAAGTTTTTTTAATGCGCCACATGTGGCGAGGCGCATGTAGCGCACTAAACCAAGCAAACCATGCCTTCTATCCCTTCAAACTTCACAAGCTGATAACAGACGTCTTTGGGAAGCACTAAACACTGTCGGAAGGCCAACGCAAGTAGTTGTCCAGGACAGATGCGCATCTATACTGCTCGTACGATGTCTTGTGAAAGTCGGTTGAACGGCATATCCCACAAAGGAATCGACAGACATTAATCTTCGCCTCCATTACGTGTGGTCTCGTTGACTATGGACTGCCAGAAACGTCTCTATTCGTCCCTGTCGCGTGCCATAGTGCTCCAAAGGATCCTCCTCGCTCAAGGGGTGCAAAGGGTGTCATATCGTCGGAGCTTTAGTCCTTAAAGCAATCTATTTCAGATGTAGTCCAGCTTCCAGACCTTGGGTACGGCTGATATCTCCGTTTACCTTTAAGAAAAACCTTGAAAACACAACCTTGAAAAGGATGGGACGAACTTGCAATTGTACACATTGACATTAGGGGCAAATCTCTGATGCTAGGAGCACTACTCCGTTTATCAAAATTTGTACAATATTCGCGACATTCGCAATCAACTATTTCAACATAGACAAAGACCTAACCGGACTAAGCATTTAAACGGCCTGCCTAGGACGACCAGGGTTTTCACAATGTTGTAGCCCACCTGTTGCTTCAAGCTCTCTATTTCAGGAGCGAATGGAGAAGAGCGAACTCTGCAGTTTCCTATGAAGCTCGATCTTGAGCGACCGAAAAGGCCTCGGACCACTTTCTCCGAAGACCAACTTCGCCTTCTCGAGGAAGCATTCCAGGAGAACGGATACCTTACCGGAGAGGCTCGAATGGCACTGGCTGCCCGACTTGCGCTCAGCGACACACAGGTCAGCGATGGGCGAATTCTCCAGTTAACGCAAAGCCGTTCAGGGCTGAGTAAAATCTCGAGTTCAACAATCACCGTCCTTGTATGTTTTCGATTTTGCGCTGGACAGAGCTCACACAGAGTATAAAGGCGTAAGCACCCTGAGCGGAAAACAAAGCATGTGGGTTCGAATCCTTTCGAGTACAAGAACTTTGATCAAACCAAAACATCACCTAGTCATCTAAGTTCCTCCTACTTCTGTCTCAGAAAATAATCGACCAGTTTTCTTTCCTGCGATTATCATGCTAATCTTGCGCAGTTTGTAATCAAAGTGCCTCCACGGCAGCACGAAAAAGAAGATTTCAAGGCTCATCCCAGAGACAAGGATGCTCATGAGTCTCTGATTTAGTATTCAAAATTGAGTATTTAATTGAGTTAGTGAAGTGAACTGAATTTAGTCGCAAAATGGTCTGTGCTGCAGATTTTACGTTGTTCATCTCGAACGCGATGCAAACTAGAAATCAGTCGATTTTGGATGTATTTAAATGACTTATATAATAGTAGAGCTATAGAAAACTTGCACAGACGGAAGAGGTAAAACTTCGGATTAAGGTACCTTTCGGGTTCAAATTCCACCTAGAACGACTAAGCCACAACTGAACTGACATACACTTGTTTGGAAAGCATAAATTGAGTGTCATAAAAGCCTGTTTATCAGTGTGCCATTTCAGTCCATTTTATAGGCGAAGTAGTGTCGTCTACGGTATCCTGTTCAAGTATTAGATTGTCCAAAAAGTTCTCAGGCTTTTATATTACTATTTTTCGCTCGTCTATTATTAAGTAAAAACTCAACTTGCATTGCGCATTGATGCTTCTTTCTGAGAATGTTTCCCTCTATCTGACAAAATAATTTATGCTTCAACGTTGTTTTATATTTCTGTTCTTGAACCGCTTACTGTATGTATGTCGAAGGAACAATTCAGATCGGTGTTTTATTTTAACTTCAAATTGCGACAGCAGCTGAGACAGCTCGACAAATCAGTCAAGTGTGAGGCCCAATAGTGTAGGAGAAAGCACTGTGCGCCAGTGTTTCAGTGAATTTCGGACCAGAGATTTCAGCTTCGATGATGACCCTCGTAGCGGTCGAGCTAGAGCAGGACTACGAGTTGAAAAAATTGGTGGAAGCTGAACCATCCCAAACGGTTCGCGGGACCGCGAAAGAGCTAGACGTCAGTAAAACTGCTATTTCGGATGCTTAAATGTGTTGATTCGAACGATGCTTATTTCGACTAAATCCGATAAGATTTGAGAAAGTTATGTTCAAAGTGAATCACTCAAAACGATGAGAACTTTCCGGACAACCTAACATTATTAATAGAATGGATGGCGGATCCCACAGAGGCATTGACTACCGCTGAGTTCATGGTGGCCTTTATTCTTTTTGTCTCTTGTACATTGTTGCCTTCAACCCCAGTCTGAACTCCTATCCCAGTGAATCCTCTCAAAAACCCTCTGCTTAGATACCTATGTAGCCCAATCGGCAGAAAAATGTTTGATTAACATAATTAAGAAGCCCTTATTTTAGATCATTAAAGGATAAAAAGAATAAAGGATAAAGGACGGCGTTATTCAATCCTCTTTGGGATGCACCATTCTACTTCTACGGGATGTCTTGGAAGCTACTCGAATGCGTATTTGGCTCATACAATGACTTGCGGTGGCCAGCCGATGTACAAGTCAGTGCTTTATCCTTCCCAGAGAAGTCTAGTAGGGATGGAAGGTTTGGTTGGCCTGGGCGGGAAATCCGAACCAGGAACTTGGTATTGGGTGCTGGCTACAGCCGGCGCCTCCCCATTTTTTTATATTTTTTAGCTACTAAGATTTCGTGACGCATTGCTTTTAAGCTCTTAATTTTAGATCATTGTCTTTAAATTTCAACTAAATAGATCTACGAAAATCACTGAGTGAAGAACGAGTTCAGCTCTTTCAGGTTAAAGTCTGGTTCCAGAACCGAAGGACGAAAAATCGAAAGAAGACAGTAAATGATGAGACAAGGTACGTCAAAAGCCTAACTGAGCAGATGAAAATCTAGACTTTCTCATTCTCTGCAACTTTTGAAGAGCGGAAGTTTTTAATACTCATGGATATCCTTTTCTTGAATGAGATAAATGTAGCTTTAGTCTAGAATTTACGTTAATCTGTGCTTATTTCTTTGTAGAAGCGTCCCATTGGCATCTAATTTAAACTAAATTTCGCTTACAAGCTTAATCCTTACATGACCCCAGCGAGGTGCTAATGCTGTTAACATGGAGCTTTGAGAAACAATGCTCCTACATTAAATGCTAATGTTATTGATGTTTTGTTAATGTCTTCTGAGCAATTAGCAAGTTTTCTTTCAGGTTGATCACTTCCACAACAACGCAGTCAAATCTCTCCTCTCAGAATCCCTCAAATCATGGACAAATGCAGTACCCAAACTATCTGTATCCTCAGCACTACGTCACATCGACAGCGTTCTACCCATTTTCTCCGACAATGCATTCGCAGATTCCTTTTCTTCAGAATTTATAAATAGCCATCAATTGATTCGGATCTCTCAACCTGTGGTCTTCAATAAAAACGATTCGCTCCATCAGTCCTTTGTAGCGCCGTGTGAAGATAAAGTCAAGCGATGAGGTTAGACACAGTTCCTTGTGTTGTTCGCTAAGTTGGCCGAGGAACGGTTTCGTAGGTCCCATTAAAAAGTTTATGTGTTCTTAAAAAGGTGTTAGCTATACAGAACGAAATGGAATAGAACCGATCAACGTTTTTACATTGCGCTCAAGTAACACTTGAATGGCATCACATAGTCTTAAATGGCAAAACTTATACATCGTGTGTGGTTCCAACCACTTTATTTATTTACCTGCCCCTTCAGCGGTCTAGCGGCAGCTAAACGTCTGATTGGAGGTTTCGCACCAAAGCCCCGAAAGTGGAGCACCTCGACCGCCAATACACACCATCAATATACAATGGGACAGAAAACCTTCAAAGCTGTTCCAATAATGCCTGTTCACCCTCTATCTCATGTACGCGATATTTCTCTGAAGTACGTGTTCTCTACGTGGCGAGAAACGGATCGTGAGAGTCTCATTCTGAAATGTCTAATCTGCAGAAGCGTTCATAAAGTTGATCGGTATAGGTCAACCGGTCGATATCGTTTACTGTCCGACGGTAGTAATACTCCTCCGATTCTGATATGTCCTTGATAAGCTATCGACCAATCTGTGATCGGACTGATCTTCAAGACATGGTGAGGGTCATTGTTGTCCCTCCTAGGTCCTTGAGGGGGCAGCTTGTTCGGAACCGTATCTACGACAGGGCCTGCTGAACTCCATCTTGCGTAGTTTGCTCTAATGCGAAAGAGGGGGATTGTATGACATCTGGTGTGGTTTACCTTATGTCATGCAATGAATGCGGGGAGGAGTACATAGGGGAAACAGGCAGACCCCTATCAATAAGGGTTAAGGATCATTTGCATGGCCTTAGAAAAGGCAACGTCCTGACTCCTTGGGTGGAACACAGAGTCCGCTGCCATGCAGGCGTGGTGCTGCAGGTGTCCACGTGCATCTTGGACCGAGAAAGTGACATCTCGTCACGCAGGACACTCGAGGCTAGCAATCATGGGGTCTCTACTTTATCTGACCTGCTGGGGTATTTAAGTCGGGTGGTCCCAAGCTGAGGCTCATCCACCCTCGTTACTTCCAGCTACGGGTGAGCGGTGGTCCTCGACAGCAACCACCTGTCAGGTCTTCAAGTCGTCTTCTGCAACTTCCATTTCTGATCCTGTGTCTATTTTCTTTAAGAAGATTACCCTGCAGGATGAAATGATGTTTGGACGAATGGCATTGTGAATATTTCCGGCTTCTCCAGGCATTGAAGAAGACAAAGCTGGCGAGACGTCAGCCGAGTAATGTTGTTAACAATCTTGGTCGATAGCTTATCAAGAACATATCGGAATTAGACGGCGTCATGCCAAGATTTATGGAAAGTCGAACCTGGGCAGCTCTACACTCCTCCGATTCCTGTACTCATTCTACCTTCACCCCTCTCCACTTTATACATGTGCCGGCAGAGAAACCGAGTCAGAGTCAAGCACGAGCACGCACATTATACGAAGCCTTTAAAATGTCATCTGAGAATTCGACACATGCCGTGCAAAGTCTGATCTGTGACGGTTACCCTCAGCGCTAAAGCTTCAGACCGCTTGAATGATATAAGTGAAAAATCGACATCTTGATCAGTGTCGGTTGATTCAAAAGCGAACTTCAGATTTGTGTGCAGCGACCTCGACTACTCCCAAGTTCCGGACCGCATGAATGACATCTACAAAAAACGATAATTTGACCAATATCGATTGATGGCGATCGATACTTCACAAACGAACTCTAGATTCGTGCAGTATCACGAAGCTAAGGACAATTACATCAAGTTAGCTGCTCCACTTGTGCAGCTTTAGTCCCTCCCTCGCAGTACAAAAGACAATATTTGAGAACCTTAGTATGTTCCAACCTTGCTCTACAATCCTTAAGATCAGGGGCCGGATTCATCAACGACTTACAGCAATTTAACAGAGAAATGATAGCCGAAATTCCTGACAGCGCGACTTATCGCTCATCATATCGCTTGAAAGCCGCGCTATCAGGGGTTTCGGCTGTAATTTTCGCTGGTAAATTGCTGTAGTTGTTGATGAATCCGGCCCCAGGTAAGTAGTTTTGCGGTATGAAGCCATCCAGAACTACCCCCCCCCCCCCCATTCCCTCACACCACACCACCACTACACTTAACATCGGCATCATTTCCAGACGGTTCAATGATGCCAGTGCTTGTTCTAAACAGTGGCTTCGTCCCCTAAGTTATTGAGGTCATTGAGGTTTGCAACCCTCCTGATACCCAAAGCACGTCCCCGACTTCAGTATAGAACCAAGTTGACTGCAGGCACCTTCACTCGTCGTCCTCAAACGTTCCAGCTCAGGCAGAAACCGAAATTTTCGATAGGAACTTCTGCTCGATTTTGGTCACACCAGGAAAGGTATTTTTGTCAGAACGGAGAATTCCCACCTCTCTGCACCATTCTGCTCTGTACTACGCTACTATGCCATGTTGAACAGAATTTTTTTTTCAATACAGCAGTGAGGAATTGACTAACCGTCATTGACAGACAAACAAAGAATCGTCACTTCTAAGCTACCATACAATTAAGAATATCGACCGATTTGGGGGTCCGGAAACTTTTCTGTTGTGAGGCACTTCCTTCGACCATAATACCTGCGTCCTTCCGGAGCGGAATTGGTACAACCTTTGACTCAACCACTGTCTCATTTCTTATCTGTGATAATCTCTTCCTCATTTTATAAAGAATGAGAATTAAAAAGAATAAACAAAAAGGACTAATATCCGTTTCGTTCCTATCCTTAGACGGATATCAGCAAGAATAAAATTAAAAGAATAGGGTCTTTCCCGGAACTCCTCAGTAAGGAGGAAAGACCCTTAGAATGTTTGAACATAACTCACCTTCAATTCGTATACGCTCTACAAAAAATATACTGGATCACAGTAGAATAGATAGAGTAGTAGTAGAATAGATAAATCACAGGCCGTATAGGTAAGAGGTCTCTGAAAACGATGAAATCTCAAGAAAATCTTCAACAGTGGTGAACCAGCGAATACCTAGTATCCAACGAGTATAGAAGGTAAATAGAGGAAAAGACATAATTGCTGATATTAAGAACTAAGAGGTATTTATAGGCTAAAACAATACTCAGCGTGAAAAAGGCGCGGAAAAACAATTGTTATTGGACCAGATAAACTACCACAACAAGGGCAACTGTCAACTAGATCGGCTAAATGGCAAGCGCACTCCGAATAAGACACAGCGCTATGCCCTTAACTGCAATTACACTACCTACACCATAAAACGTTACAGAACTTAAAATACTTGCAAAAACGACTGCACTACTGCACACTAGGACTGCAAGGAAAAAGGTGTACATGCACAAAATACAATAAATGAAGTAGGCGGAGATCGTATAAGAAGGCAAGTACATATAATATAAATTTGGAAAGTATACTGATGAAATATTGTGTTATGGAACTAGGAAGATTAAATATTATGACTTGGCTGTAAAGTATTAAAAAAGCTTCTCTAGTATTTTATGTTTACAATATTTAACATCAAAAAGTTTGTATTTATACAAGATAAACTTATTTTTAGTTAAACATTTGAAAAGATTACTAACTATTACTAATCTAGTGTAACCATTAGCAATAAGATGTTCATAAAGAGTATTGATACGTTCTAAGAAATCTTCTAAACATGTACAAGTTCTGGAGATTCTCAAAATTTCTGTATAAATTGTGGCATTTTTTACACCTAAGCTGATTAGAGATGTAGCATGTGGAAGTCTTTTAACCTTAAAATTAAAACTATCAGTTTTGTTATAGCTTTTGTGCGAATTATGTTGTTATTAATAACTATGTCTAAATCTAGATAGCAACTGTGGAAATCATTAATGTGAGTAGTTTCTATTTTAAGAGTATTACCATACTTATTATTGAGGATTTCTTTGATATTGTTAGCATCACTATTATGGATGATAAGTATATCATCCATATATCTATATGGTTTAAATACTACGTTATTATATGTTCTATTTGCAATGGAATAACTATATTCAAAATAGGACAATGTTAAGTCAGCTAGCAATGGGCTAAAGTTACCTCCCTGTGGAACTCCTATAGTTTGTCTAACAATAACTTGACCTAATTGACAAAAACTGTTATTGATAAGAAAATCTACATAATACATTAAATCATGAATGTCATAAAGGTTATATTTAATATCACATATATCAGTGTAAAATATTTTATGATTGTAGCTATTACAAGCAATGTATTTTTTACCTGAGTTTTTAAAGCATAATTTAAGTATATTTTTTATGCTGTTGATTTTTTATGTAATTTTATGTAATTTTTTATCCCTTAATGGGTTCTTCTTTCTAGGTGTGGCTCCGAAACTCAACAGAATCGCGATAGTTCACTGAACAAGACGTGTTTTGAGAACGGAATGAAACTCTTCAGCGTTTTGGAAACAGATTGTTCTAAAGCTCAGAATAAGGATTTTCTAGTAGCAGTCTCCCAATCATCACTGCTCGATTTCTGCGGATTTTTTTTCACGGCGTCATGGACTCCGCACACTTTTCTACCTGATGGAGCGACATCTGTCTGAAATTGTACTCTGAAGTTATAATATATAAACTTTCGAGTGTTAATTTCTACCACCCACATAAGTGCTTTTCCTAACTTTTTTGAAGCCTTCTTCGAATCTTCGAATTGATTACGGAGTCGCAACCAAAGGATGGATGATGGTCTTCCCATGGAAATCATTTTCTCCCATACGTAGGAAACATCATCGAAAAATACAGTTGTAGCTTACAACAACTCACGCCCAGTGTATCACACAGAAAAAAAACTCCGCAGCTCTGCCAATATGATTAGGAGGAATCGCATTCAAAATTCTCGTTTTTCATGAAAACAAAATTATTTTCTCTTCGAAGCAGACCACCTATATGAATTTCAAGCCGCAAAAACTTTCAAGCCGGTACCAATGCATAGCAAAAAAAATCATGGAAAAAACATAAATTGCCGGATTGAACAGGACGAATCGGGTTATGGTCGACCTTGCAACAACGTCGTTGGAGCGACAAAATTGGACGTTCACAAAATGGTCATAACTCGGTAAGTTTTTCGAATTTTGAAAACCCACTAGCTTTTCAAAAAGCAGATAAAAAGCGTTTTCTTACTGCATAAAACAGATTTCCAAAAAGAAATCTTCATTCTCGGCGGATTTCAGGTCGATTTTTGCCGAAAATCGTCCAAAAATCAAACCCCCACCGCGTATGAAGACCCCTCTTTTTGTAAACTGATTCTTATATGGTAAGACAGCGTGTTTGCTCTATTTTTTAAAAAGTAAGCGAAGTTATTGAATTTCGAAAAACAGGCCGAGTTATGATCTATTTTGTGAAGTCATTTCAAGTTTTTTCGATCAAAAGTCGAACCCCACCCGCCGCGCATGAATCCCTCTTTTGGAAAACGACTTTTACGTGGAAAAAAGAACCTTTTATCTTTTTTTTCCGGAGAGCTAAACGGAATTCGAATTAGGAACGTAAAACTTTAATTTTAGCACGTAAAACAATCGTCATTTTAAAAAAATTTAATGTTCAATTTGATTATTTTTGGAAACGAATGTGAGACTTCACGCCGTCGTGGACACGCCTGGAGAAGATAACTTATCAAGGAATACAAACTTCGCATAAAAACCTGAAAAATACGAGAGAATCCTCTGCCAAAACCAAAGGAGTACAACCCCCCCCCCCCAAAAAAACGGCGTCACAGTACGGTCCCACTTCGATTCTCGAACTTCAAGCTTGAGCTCTCCCAGGCACGTTGGAACCCCCCCCCCTCCCCGATTTCCCCCTATTTTATGGCTAATTTATGACACATTTTTGCGACTGAGCCGACTGATTACTCTTAGCGCTTTATTGTACGGTTTGATGTACTTGCTACGTGAGTAGGGATGGCGGGGTCATGACCACCGATTTCGCTCTTTCCTCCGCTATGGAAATTATTTAAGCCGCTAACCACGAATCTGTCATCCCTTTAATAAATTAATAGGTTTTATGCACCACTTTTCATTCCAAAGTGGAATGTTGGAAGGGAAGCCTGACCACTTAGGCGAAGAAAGGGATTCATTTTATTGACATTGATAGCCATGTCCGCCGTAAACTACCGCAGACAGCAGAATTTTCAAAAATGGATATCATATTCGTGATCAGCACCCAACACGACTTCACTGGGTGTAATGAGCGAACTTTTTCCAGGGCTCTTCCCGATTTCTTTAGTTGTGATAGTACTATAGTGCCGGCTGCTCTTTAGCTACCATTACACACCGTCACCCACTGTACAAGGCCGTAGCAGCGAAAACGTTTCCATATTTGCGATAAGCACCGCAATTAGCCCTTTAGACGAAGTCTGGTCGAAATTTGTTTTCGATCTTCGGAGTCGTGGGAGTGCAAGTTTTTGATTTTTGGCGCATATTCGAGCTTGCTGAATATCTTTTTGCATTGTAAACATTCGCTAATATTCATTAATGTCCGCGATTCCATTCTGGTATAAAGAACTTGACAACTGAAACTTTGTCTGTTACACAGACCATACGAGGGCTTTGGCTTCATTTTAATTAGGCTTCTTTTGGAAAAACTGTCCTGTTATGGCGTAAGTGGACTACACTCAAATACCTGGAATCTTTCTTAGTCGGCAAGCCACGGCATGCCTTCGTTAAAGAACTCTGCCGTATCCCATCTTAAGTGGTGTTCCCCAAGGAACTTGTGTTGGTCCGCCAATGTTCCTTTATGTTAACGGCCTGTTCTATGGCCTTCCTCCAGGAGTGCACTGAATGTATGCTATGACTCCAACGTTTTCACCATTGACGATTGTTTCAAATTACAAGACGCAATAAATGCTGTTTCTATCTGGTTGGAGTGGTGGATATTTCTACTAAAAGAACATTGTCATGGAAATGGTAGCAGCTCCCTGTTTCAGTTTCAATCTTGATGGAAACGCAATGGCAGAAGTTAAGGAAGTCACGAACTTATGCTTAGGAGTCGTCTGCAGTCGTAAGTTTAATATGAAAACTGCATAGCTAGCATAATTAACCAATCAACCTTGAGATCAAGCGTCATATTGCCGTCCTTTAGATGCGGGAACCTAATCTGCTTTTTTACCTTTTTACCCTCTATGCAAGATCGATACTGCAGTATTCCTTGACAATGCGCATTGGGGCTCACTGGCGTGAAAGTGATGTGTTTGAAGCATTTGTTTTTTTTTTGCGTTTTATGTCACTACTGATTGCTGCTTTGATATAATTCTGTTAAGGGAATTTCATGACTAGCACTCCACGCGACGCTTATGCGAATGACCCACACCGCGCTAGGCAGCTTAGATTCAAAATGATGAAACTGCTAACGGAATACGAAATGGACGAATTGTGCGAGATTTGAACTGAATCTTCCTGAAGCTCTGCTGTGGTTACATACTAGACACTGCAAGTTTTTCATCCAGGACGTCCACGCACGAATGATTTATCGACACCCGGTTCCGAAGCTTTGATGAGCATATGCAGTCTACTAATCGTGCGAGTCTCCACGACTACATCCGACTCTTTCCGGAAGAATTTGAATTGCTACACGCACGTTGTGTGCGCGCTTGGCCCATTTGCCTACCCACAGGGGGCCAATTACATAAAACTGCCCTTTCCAAAGGTTAGTTGTATTGTGGTGCGGGATTCCAGATGCTCACGGTACATCGTTCTCGCATTTAAACGGGGAGTACGGGGTCGGAATATCTACTGTATGCCAAATTATTTATGAGGTCAATTATCGAAGGTGCTTTTGATGTGGCTTGCCACTCGATGTTTCTCATTTTATTGCTATACCTTGCAGACGTGGCGCCGCTTTTTCAACACCCACGCCTTGACCTTTCTTGTGCACCGACGCTGCCACTTAGCAAATATTCACGTTTGGCGAACAGATTCTGGGACGCAGCTTCGGCGCCTTTAGGCGCTTGGAATTTCGCAGTGCGATTCCGGCCCGCAGCTCGCCGGAGTTCTGAAGTGATCTCACCGTGCTGTGATTTCATCATGCTGTGATATCGTCGATCTTATCAGATAAAGCTGTGATATCGGGAGAGAAAAATAGAGATTTCGGCGGCAATCGCTCGGTTTCTATTTGCGTGTTTTGCACGGGCGACGACTCGCTCTCGTCGCGAAATATGAACAAGCCCCTAGGTTGGTGTGCCGATCGTCGAAACTCGTAGAAATTTTGTTTTAGATTTAAATTTCATATTGGCTGGAAATATAGAAGGATATGACAGACATCTTCTAAGGATCTCTTCTTGTTCTTATGTGATAACATTACGCAAGAGTACCCCCTGTGTTTCAATATGAAAAAACAACCGTTCCGTACCCCAAAATAGGACGAATATTGGTTTTGTAAGCCGTGATGAGCACCTTGCTATCCTTTCGTTGTGAAGACTTTGAATATGTGATACGTTCGAGTAAAAGCAGACCTGAATAACTCTTTGCAGTGTGGGCGAAAGTCTAAAGCATCAGTGTATGTAACCCAGGTCCTTAACTTCATTGACTGTTGCTATTGATGAACCGTTGATATGATGGTTTATGGGTGTAAGGGACTGTCCCATTCTCATGTGAAAGCTTTTACTCCCTGACAGGGGTAGTTGTCAATCCTCGGACCACTTAACCAGACCCTTAATTACTTCTTTCAGTTTAAGCGCATCCTGAGACCCCTCAATTTCCATATAAATTTTGAGATCGTCCGCGAATTGCTTACAATTAGCTTTGGAATTGACGAGCAGTTCACTTATGTCAGCTAAATGTTAAAAAGTATAGGTGATAGAACTATACCCTGTGGGATTCCGCTAGACATTTCATACACTTCAGAAAACGAGAAGTCGACTCTCACCTGAAAAGTTCCACCCGAAAGAAAACCTTCGAGCCATACAAAGACCCTCTCATGCAAACCTATCCTTTCTAGTTTATATAAATGCTTTGCATGGCTGACTCTATCAAATGCCTTAGCAAAGTCAAGATATATGACATCAATGCATTTTTTGTCATCAAGGGCGAGTGTCCAGTCGTTAAGGGGCTCTAGCATATTAATGGCAACAGATTTGCCTTTGGTGAAGCCATGCTGAGAATCGGGTATGAAACCATTAGTATCGAGATGATTCAAAATATGGGACTTAAGAAGCTTCTCAAATACCTTGCAGAACAGCGAAGTGATACTGACTGGTCTATAGTTAGCAGGATCTGACGATGGTTTAGTTTTTGGTATTGGAGTAACGTAAGAATGCTTCCATAGTCTGGGCACCTCTGAAAACAAAAGGGACTGGTTGCATAGGTATGAAAGTGGATAAGCAATAGGTTGAGCAACATTCTTGATGAACACAAAAGGAATACCGTCTGGTGTAAACGAATAGGACCTTGGTCACCCTTGCAGAATTTCGTAAACTTTGATTGCGTCAAAAAGGAAAATGTATGCATATTGGACCGAATTTTGGGGGAGATCTCAGGCTTAATTCCGTTGTCCATAACGAACACCTTGTAGAATTGAGATTTAATTTAAAGTGTGCTTAATTTAAAGTGTGTAATCAATAAAATCGCATGCCACCTGTCTTTCACATAATTTTCAAATTCAAAACGTTACAAGAAGCACAGCACAGGTTAATCTGGGCAAGTAATAACAAGATTGTAACAAGCCTTCAACCCACGCGCAATCAACCGAGTTAGGAATGCAAGGTTTCAGGAGGCGAGGGCACGGCGCAATCTTGACGGTTCACACGCCGCAGAAATCTCGTTATACTGTGCTTTCATGTGAGTCGCAAACGTCTTCAAAATGTTCACTAGCAGCAATGTTAGAGCCTTTCAAATTGCACCTGCATTTTTTAGAATACCCTGCATGTTTCGCAAGCCGTAGTGTGTTCTTGAGGTTTAAAACTTAAGGGAAGCATAAATCTATAGATGCGACCTTTTTATCGAGAAATTTCCACAAGTATGCAAGCGAAACACAATCAATCGTGTGTAAAATGCAAGAATGCAGACGAGTGCATGGCGCAATCCGTACCGCCTATATGTCATAAAATTTCTATTTTTCTATTGCTCTTTCATATGAGCCCCTAACTTCTTCAGTACCTTTACTCTGAGCAAAGTTATAACCTTTCAAACAGTGTATACATTTTTTGAGACACCCTGTATGTGAGTAGTATTGTCGCATTTATGTTATCTTTACAATAGTGACATAGCATATTAGTTTGTAACAAGTTCTGGCGTCTAATAGGCACCTTACAACCTTACAATGTATCAGGGAACGGTCTTAGGTACATGTCTGAACGAAAAAAACGAATACAATTCAGAGAACCTTCATCCATCAAAACTATAAAAGTATGTTCTGCAAGTTCTTAGACCTAGCCAATGACGGGCAATGAAAGGCGCTCATTTAGATAGCTGCTGCTTGGTTTTCAGGTTAACACGGCCACGAACTCTGAGAAGATTCTTTATGGCCGCTTGGATCAGCCGTCTGCCAAGCACATCGAGCGAGGAGTTTCATATTTACGACTGCGCCCTGATCGATCTGCTATGCAAGATGCTACTGCTTAAATGGCCATGCTTCAGTTGGTCGGGGTTGCCTAAGGTAAGCAATGTTAAGCTTCACTTCACGACCACGGTGCTAGCAACAGTTTGGAAATTCCATATTCAAACCGCTCTTCCATCGAACATTCACTGCGACCACCTGATTGAAGCTCAGAAAGGAGGAGACATGGACTTTCCCAGCGCTAAGGTGAGATTTATATCCGGAGCTTTGATTTAGCAAGTAATGAAAGCCCTCAAGCTTGAAATTCTAAGACATCAACAAGGAGGTGTGCAATTTTTTGGCGTCTCCAGGAAACAAGTAGGTGTAGGATTCTGGAATCTAGGATCGGTAATCATTCACCAGATCTTCCTGGAAAATTATGCTGGGAAGAAACGCGTGTGAAAGATGGGAATATAAGTTTCGATCAGGACCCAACTGGTAAATGGTTCTAGCTCTTGTATTTGTCATAGGATAGAGTTGTGCTTCTCGTCTTCTTTACCTAGAACGAGGATTCTGGAGAATCTGAAGCGAAGACGCCTCGGCTTGCACTGGAAGCAGCACTATCCTTCACAGTGAATGTGGTCGGACAGTCTTTCTCTGCAACTGCAGTCGATTCTTCAGTTGCTACCGGTGTTCCGTCATTACAGAAAATATGGTGGTCGCAATTAATTGTATACTGTGTATTACTGTGAATTAAATGAACTTCGAAACCTTTATTGATGAAGGCACAACGTCATAACCACAAATAGTAGAGAGATCGCTTCATTTAAAAGGGCATCTTCTTCAGGTTCTCCTGAAGCTTAATGACCAGATGCTCCGTCAGCCCCACTAGCGCCAGTTGAGCCGCTTCTTCATCAGTAGCTGCAACTGTGTGAAGACGCGAACAAATAGTGACTTAGAAATAGTTCCCTCATAAAACCGTAAACATATTAGACGACAAAAACGTAATGCAATATTTAATGATTATGCTCCTGCCGAACGCATCAAACTGGTCTCCGGCCTGTTGGCTCTGATTAACGGCTTCCAGCTCCGGTCTTGGTGTGCTTCCGGAAGGAACTGAAAATGCAGATATTTCCACCTTGAGCACCCCTCCGAAATGTTGGTGAATCTCACCCCTCTGTTCAGTACCCCTCTGGGCGTGGACGCTTGCGACGACGTGGTCTAAAAATGTTATCCATGAAACCATCACTGCTAGCACCACTTCACAAAGTTCACTTTGACAAACGTGCGTCCCCCAGGATGTCGATCTCCTCGTCGAAATTCCCCTCAGCAGGTTGATCTCTCATCAACCTCTTCTGACTCTTAAATTAAATATGTTCCTGTAGTGACTTCCGTTCGGTTATTTAATCACCGGCTGCAACATCCATAGGTAGCTTTTCTTCTCGTCCCTCCCGATCTGGCTTGCGCGGAATGCATTCGAGACGTGCCTTCGCCGTCCTTCATCTGAAACATGGAATGGCGAAGCATTCTTGCTTGCGTAACATTAAAGTGGGTCCAAAACTTCATACGCACGCAGACGAACGGACTAAAAGAGAGTGAACGGGGGTGCAATCCTAGTAGAGGTGGCCAACGATTTCGCAAAAAGTGAATGCATTCAGTACTAAAACATGTTGAACTGACCCGTACCATCGAAAACAACTGCACTTACGAAATCAGTGCAACTGTAGTAAAGCGTCCTCTTCTACAGGATTAGCACCGAGGACGGTCCTTTTTAGGTCCCCCCTCCAGATTATGAACCACTAAACTGAGCCTATCTGGGTAATCTGGTTGGTGCACTTTACTATTCTCTATATATTGTTGCCCTTTTATTGTTTTTCGTTATGTCGGGTTATGTCGTTCGAGAGCGGCCACCAAACAACTAGGATTCCACATAAACGAGTTCGGAGTGGGCAGAGCAAGGGATGGGCTCAAAGAGGCACGAAAACATTGTACAGAAAAACAAGCTGTGAGGAAACCCCTTGTTAAATGTCTATTTCAGGCGAAAACAACAGAAAACCGACACGATAAATACAATGGAGGTCTATATGAAGACTGCATGTCACCTTTGAGGAACCAAGAGTTTCAGTGTTCCCCTAAAATAGCGCGTCATTCTCATCATATAAAAGGCTTCGTAGACTACTTCACCCGGATGTCGAAAGCAGGGCAATGAACCAGGGTCGACTTTTTTAAAATTGATTACGTCTCTCTAAAAGGTACATATGCGAACTTATACTTCAGTTTTTATACTTTTCATATCCTCAATATCTTCTTCAAAACGCCAAAGCTCTGGTGTGCTTCTAAGAAAGACTGCGCCATGCTCTGATTTAGTACGTCGCTATGCTTATCTGATGCAAAGTGCAAGACTATTTAGTCGCAGCTATGCAGAGGCGAATCGAAGCGTTTTTTGCAGTCGTTTTCGTTGCACCGTACGGTAATACATAGCTTTACGCAAGTAAAGTTTTAGCATCTCACTAAATCACTACGAGAGAGCACTGCGCAATTCACATAACACACCAGAACCATATCCTTTCAAAAAGGCTCGATGCACTCCTAATGTTTTATAACAAACGTTCACTTCGACTTTTGACGACATGTGTAGCCTTGTTTAGAAGAAGGTCGTTTCAACTTGGAGGTTAAGATGTATGATAGTGTTTAGCTTTTGCCAAGATTGTTACTCTCCTTTATTCCTGCTTATGTTTCGGTGTTCTCGTCCTCTTCAGAGCCTGGAAAATCAAATTACATTTAAGAAGCTCCCCTCTAAACGTCATTTTATTCTGCAGATTTTATACAGATTTGAATGAGAAAAGAAGACGAAAACGCCGAAACGTAAGCCGAAATAAGGGAGAGTAACAATCTTGGCCAAAGATAAAGACCATCATGGAAAACATTTAAAAAAAAACATAAAAAACAAAACATAAACATACATCTTAACAAGTACCATGCCAAGATTCATTGAAAGCTGCACTTGGGACAACTTGGAAGGTTTTCTGTGCTACATAATAACGCAAAACTTGGCATGGCAACCCTCGAGTTGAGGTGAGGTGAAGATGAAGGAAAGTGAAGCGAAGCGAGAAGCGTCCGAAGTGAGTCAGCCTGAGCAGCTGATTCACGTTAATGCGGGCGCGCGATTCTAATCGGGCGCGTTATTCTTAAGCACCAGTTGGTCCCGACTAGAAAAAGTACAGTACATCGCCGCCGCCGCTGAGCGCTCCCGCAGACGATGAGTCATGCCGCTTAGCGGAGCCGTCGGCCGCCTGTTAATTATCGTCTAGATACTGTCTGCGGTTCTTTGGCACTATTCGGATTCTTGGTCTACGAGAGGCTACACACCGGTTAATTAGTTGATGAAACAGCTTGCACGATGTCAAGCGATTACGAGAGCAAGCCGCCTGCTGCGCCGGAGGACGTGACTAATGAACAATTAGCGCCCGCCTGCAACATTAAATCTATTGTCGAATTTTTGCTGTTCTACAAGGTTAGGTTATTCAATTTCCAACTGAAAACAAAAAATTTATCCGATATATTGTCAATTGTAGTCATTGATCCAGCACTCTCTGTTTTTCTCCCACACACGTAGTTTCCGCTACTTTAAGTGCGCAATCTTTTCGGCTTGTTTCTAGTTTCACTGCAAAGTGTATGTAAGTTTTGCTCTACATAACTTTCTGATCGTTGAAATTTTCCTACAACACCGATGCTTTCCAATGCTTCTTGCACGATGCGCCAACATCATGCTCCATCTCCTTCAAGTTTGATGAGGTTGCGATTGTCTTCCCCTTCGCATCACTCCATATCGGGAGCTCACGGAAACACGAAGTAGCTCCTCTGTACAAGTCGGCGGGATTAGATTGCCTTTCTACGAATATTAGGCCCTTGTCCAAAAACGCTTCACCGTTTGTCTAGGGTTTGATCACTCGTTAGTGGTTCTGTTGAAACGAATTAAACTGGATATTGACTGTGACATCCTTTTAGAAAAATTTCGCCGGTCACATGAAAACTTTAGACGTGCATGTACTAGCTTGGTTGTGGGAGGCATAGTAACAATCGTTGGGAAGAATCTTAAACTCCCAAGCTAATTTTTAGCGAAAACGTTTCTATCAAATGTGCTTGCAATGTGCAGACTACTTTAGGTTTGCACCATCGGAGTATACGTTCCCCGAAGTGTTTCTAAGCTTAATATTCAAATGAGCAGATGCACTAGTGATATTAAGGCCTGTGTCTTTTCTTTCTTCTTTTTCTAAGCCCAATGAAATATTTGACCATGAGTAGCTTTCGTAGGTGCCCATATTCATTTTCAGCGCACTCAAATAAAATAAAACTTAAAACGAAAGCGCAATGGTAAAACGGGTTAAACGAAAAATTTAAGAAGGATCGTTTCACCTTCCTCATGAGTTTTTTGACGTAACATCTCTCCGGTGAATGATCAGTAAAGAAGGTACGTTATGCAAACAATTGATCGAACAGAGGGAGAACTTAAGGGTAAGAACACACCCACAGCCAAATCGACGAAGCCCCATCGAACATTATTTATTTTTTGTAAGTGGATGACCACGCAGACAACTGTTTGCAATCATCCATACGTTTGCGTATGAACGATTACAAGCAACACTACTCTAATGAATCATCTTCGTAGTGAGAAAATGAGCTATAGAAGAAGGCGACCAAAGAAATGCAATGAGGCATAAAAAACAAGCGAACGAAATGTGAGGAACAAGCGAACGAAATGCAACAATAAGTATAGAAACTGTGTAAGAATGGGATTTCACACTCAACCAGGGCATGAGCAGTGGACAGACAATTATAAACGGTGGATATCAGGACCGGCTTACCGTAACCGCAGTGCGGGTCGCACCGAGACTTTTGCTGTCTGCGCTCTCCTAGCTTAGAGAATGCGCGTCAGCGTCCACGTTGCGACGTACGATCGATGTCTTGTGCGCTCGCGATGGCACCGTGGGCAAGTGGATCGTGGCGCAGTTGGTAGAGCGTTTGCTTCATGCGAGGTATGCCGGGGGTTCGGCTCCCGTGCGTCGCGGCGTTCTTGCATTTCAGCTGAGTATCTGAGACCTGGGAGGTTTCGACGTCTACAAGACGTTGGGCGTTTTTTGCGCATTGCTTCAGCCGTATGCACTTCGCCGCTCGAAGAGCGCAGAACCCAGCCGCAGACTCCCCCTGAGCGAAGAAATCAGTCTCCATACGAGCAGCTTGCCTGGCACACACCCTGGAGTCCCTTCCCTAGCCTGGCTCTGCGCTCGAAGAGCGCAGAACCCAGCCGCGATCTTCCTTTGAGCGAAGAAAGCAATCTCCATACGAGCAGCTTGTATGGCACACACCCTGGAGTCCCTTCCCTAGCCTGGCTCTGCGCTCGAAGAGCGCACAACCCAATCGCGGACTCCCCATGAGCGACGAAAGCAGTCTCCATACGAGCAGCTTGTATGGCACCATGGAGTCCCTTCCCTAGCCTTGTTCTGCGATTGCACAATGGACGTCTCACACGACGCCTAAGACTACGGTGAGCCGGTCCTGATATCCGCCGTTTATAATCCTGTGCAGTGGACTAGAGCATCCTCCTTGGTTGAATTTGGAAAGCAAAATTTAGAAAGAGAAAACTGGAATGACGTCGGCGGATATAATGCAGCAACCAAAGTAATTTCACAAGTAATTTACGCAACATAAACATAGGAAAGTAAAGAGTGAAAGACGATTAACCGGAATTAAACAAATGAAAGGCTAGCTAACTGAAACTAACTGAAACAGAGCTAGAGAGGTATCCTGTTTGGCTTTTGTTTGACCAGGACCAAGGGAGGCGCTAGCCTATCAAAGCGCGCTCTACCATTAACGTTAGTAACGTCCACCCTAGCTTAGTATTATGATACAGGAAGCTAAAACAAAATTTGCTTATACAAACTACGACGAAGGAGATGAAAAAAAAAATCAAATAATGAGACCTACAAGACATGCAACGTGATAAAATAACCAGAAAGAAGATCAAATAAAGGAAAGAAGCGCAGCAGAAAATTGCCCTCCGCTCGGCGGCAAAAAATTTGTATACGCGCGGCAAAGTCGATGATCTTCAGTAATCTAGTGGTCGCGCTGTAGATTGTTTGATCTATCCTACTTAAACGTGTAACGTTTGACGTGATTTTCGCCACTACTATTAGACTGGCTGCTGAAGCCTTACTACGCTTTACGTTTTACGGCGACTTCGTCGAATTTTTTGTGATTGGGGTCGTAAATCGTCAAATTTTGTAATTGTGATCATTGACCGATGGGTGTCACATCATCGTCATGCACCAACCTTACTATGTATTTACACGATTTTGCACTCATGGGCAACTCACTGCTTTATCCTTCCCAGACAAGTGCATTGCCACTTCACCAACCCCGGAGGGATGGAAGGCTTCGTTGGCCTTCGTTGGCCAGCACTCAGCTCCGTAAATAGCTACAGGCCGGACGACTGCTCTGTAGATCTTCGACTTGAGGCGCTCTGGTATCTTCTTGTCGCAGAGCACTCCCGTCAGAGAGCGCCATTTGGACCACGCTGCACTCACGCGTGAGTTGGCTTCAACGAGTAAACCGCCATCGGACGCGATTGCTGATCCCAAGTACTTGAATACCGAAGTACGTGGCAGCTCAATGCCATTTACCTTAATGGAGCTGGACTCGTCTTCATCAGATATTGATCGATATTTGAGAAGATGCGCGAAGCTCGTCTGCGATGGTACGGCCACGTCCTTCGCGCAAAAGGTGACACTGTCCGGAAGACTGGTCTTAACCTTGATGTGCCCGGTAGGCGGCCAAGAGGGCGACCAAAACAGCGGTGGCTTGATACGCTGCATCAGGACTTGAAGATGGCTGGGTTGCACCCTGATCAGGCATTTGATCGGGAGAAATGGCGCCAACATTCCAGGAAAGCGGACCCCGCAACTAAGTGGGATAAGCGCTGAAGAAGAAGAAGAAGAAGACACGATTTTGCACTTCAAAAGCCACTAATTAAGGGCTCCAATTAACGTTCTCTCCAGCTTATAACCCACTTGTCTGCAGTAGTCTGACCTACAAGATGAATAGCAAATGCAGATCTCCTACGCAGGATAGAAAGGCGCGCAACACCTGCAATTACCAAATAAATGGAAATATAGTTTATATGACACCAGTCGTTCAGCGGCCTAGCGGCCGCCGACGACTGGTTGGGGGCTTCGCCCCAAACCCCGAGAAGAGAACGCTCAGACTGTCTTCTTTTCCAAACTTTTATACCTTCATACTTTCATTGCGATGAAGAACTAGTTTAGCTATATAGAGAACAGTCGTCAGGGCGGCCTGTCGGCCGCACTGACGGCTTCTCAACGGCTTCGCCGTAGTAATAACTTCTAATCATCAATTTTTGCTGCAACCTATGTCATGGTTTCCGCAGGAAGAACACCTTAACTGTGTCGATTGCGGCAAGTTAGAAAGAAACAGAAAAATGAACGACATCCATGTATAATTTGATCAATATCGATTGATGGTGATCGATACCTCAAAAACAAACTTCAGATTCGTGTTCAGCGTCCTCGATTACCCTCAGGACTTAAGTTTCGTGCCGCTTGAACGACATTCACAAAAATCGATAATATCGATCAATATCGATTGGTCGATTTCAGATTCGTGTTTAGCGACCTCGATTACCCGCAATGCTGAAGTTTCGTGCCGCTTGAACGACATCCACAAAAATCGATAATATCTATCAATATCGATTGGTCGATTTCATATTCGTCTTTAGCGACCTCGACTACCCCCAAGGCTGAAGTTTCGTGCCGCTTGAACGACATCCCCAAAAAATCAATAACCGCGATCAATATCGATTGGTCGACTTCAGATTTGTGTTCGGCGACCTCGACTACCCCCAGGGTTGAGGTTTCGTGCCGCTTGAACGACATCCACAAAAAATCGATAATCGTCTAAATGCCCAGGCACGGTTGCCGACGTGTTCGGCACGTCTACTGCTCGCCATGCACGGTTGCCGATGTGTTCGGCACGTCTACGGCTCGCCATGCACGGTTGCCGATGTGTTCGGCACGTCTACGGCTCGCCATGCACGGTTGCCAACGTGTTCGGCACGTCTTCTGAATATCTACGCACGTTGGACGACGTCTTCAGCACGTATTTTGAATCCCTACGCTCCGCACTTGGTTCCCATTCATATTCTGACGCGTTGCCCGCTGAATACATCGTAAACTTGGAGGATTCGCCGCCAAGGATAAAGTTCGCCAGCAATCGCCCATGGTTAAGCTGAGATAAAACCCGGCTGACATACGCCGCACTGGCGTAGGCATCTCTTGCTTCAGTACGCCTCCCGGTGACGGACATATGACATTATCCGATTATATATAGGCATGATGATTGTAGAGGAATAGCGGGAACCGGTACCCGTAGCGTATTGAAATTTCAGGCACTTTGGAACGACTTGCTCATTGCTTTTGCATTTGCTTGCTCAATCTGTTTCGCACTCCTTCCAATCTGTTTGCTCACATTCTGTAAGGAAATCAACATGAATTATAAATTGTGATGATTGGTATGCCCAGATGCTTTCTTCTTGTGTGCTGAGGAGCACAGAACGGCTCAATTTGGAGCAAAGTGCTCTCTGTCGGAATACTCACAAATCAATAGTGTTTAAATTGTTATAAATAGTGGAAGCTATCAAAGCAGGGTGATTCTGAGAGCAAGGAACACAGAAAACAATACTACAGGGTCTTAAATCCGATCGATGAACTTCAACATGCTACTTACAACGATTCGCGTGGAGCCACCATTAAGTGGAACAATTTTTTTAAATCTTTCTTGAACGTAGCTTCTAATTGAGCTTGCCCAAGAGTCTTTTTGCCGCAGTGCGAAATCGAACGAGGAGCAGGTATACTCAAAATTGATAGTGCTCAAATGCAGCAGGCAACGTATGATGTCACCATCGCCACATTGTATTCTTGGGGATCTGAACCTCAGAAGGGATGCCATTAATGGCTTGTGATTTGCGATTTACTAGGATTTTTCATAAATACGATTTACGGTTTATGGAACTCGGATTTCATTTACGCACTCTTTATGAGCACAACTGACTTACCCGTTCTAGGACAACGTTCCAAACGTTATGTTTCCCGATAGAGGTGGCAATTTAGAAAGCAAATTTGTCAAAAGATCAGCGCAATCAGTTTCACTTATGCTCAACGGAAATGCCTTTTATCTTAGGTGTCATTATCGAGGTGAAAATTGACAAACTCCGAGTGGATCTCACTCCCTATTCAGGGTACGAGAAGGAGAACAAGTAACATGCCATCGGCTGTAGTTCATGTCTGGTCGCAATTCACACAGATGCAGCTCGACATACCGTCGAACTAACAAACGGGCCTTCGTCTTTGCTACATACATCGGCCGCCGTCGCCTTGGCATCCCATTTGTAATGTTGCCCCATACACGCAACTCCCTAGTGATGACTCCTCATAGTGCCGTGTTCTCAGTTCTTCTTTGACGCACATTCTGAACATTGCGGACTAAAATCTTTCTGGCCCAGCAACAATCGTCACCATCTCACTTTACCAAAACGTCACACCGTACGACATATACTCCACATATACTTGACCATCTCTGATACCCTAGCCTTTATACCTTCTCATATTCTTTCACCTAGCCTTCGCCGCTTCCTGGGTTCTAATATGTCACACTGAGGGTTCTCAGTCACTCATAATTGAGTCGAAAATCAGACAAAGCCGATTTTCCCTGGTTCGCGTTGTTTTTGGGACTGTTTTGCGGTTGGTTGTCTATGTTTAGTTTGTCCTAACAATGCCGTCATTTAAGGAGTGGCACTTGCTTCCTGTTTTTCCAAATACTTCTTTGTCCGGCGTTGCCAACCATAAGGATAAATAAGGATAAAGGACAGCGTTATTCAATCTTCCTTGAGATGCGCCACGCATTCTATTTCTACGGGATGTCGTGGAGGCGAGTTGAATGCGTATTTGGTCATGAAATGACTTGCGGTGGCCAGCCGATGAACGAGTCAGTGCTTTATCCTTCCCAGACAAGTCTGGTACCAATTAACCGACCCTGGAGGGATGGAAGGCTTGGTTGGCCTGGGCGGGAAATCCGAACCAGGAACCTGGTATTGGATGCAGGCGACAGCCAGCGCCTCCTCCGACTGTGCTCTACGCGCCCTTGCCAACCATCCTTGCTGGAAATTAGATAAGGGCAGTTCATGTGATGTTCCATGTCACGGATTTGTGGTATTATTGAGCTGGATATAATTTTTATCTCCGTGCAGCACACATTGACTGATGGAAGAGGCCTAGTTTAGCGCCTTCTGCATCTCCTTTAATGTTTGTCTTAGAATTCGTAAATCTCGACAACCCACTTCTAGGAAGCTTTCATTTTAGCACACTTATTATTTTTGTTTATTATACAAGTAAATCAATAGCAATGTGGTAAGAATGCTGCAGAAGAGTAACTATTAAAGGTTAGTACATAACTCATCAGAAGTAAGCTTAATGCAACAGGATTTATGGATCTCAGACATACCGCGTTTTATTTCAGCACCATGCTTGCAGGTAAGGCTTTAATTATGCAACGATTATGAAGGTCGGCTTCGTCATTGGTTTAGTATTTACCCTGCATCCCTCTTCAAATATTTAAGGAACAGGTGACAAATGGCATCAGCTTAATTCAGTTTGATGTCGTATTCACAACAATCAAATTAAAATATCTCAACCTGGTCACAGGGCGGGTGGAAGAGCAGATGGAGGGAGACAGCCGTTGCGTGACTCGACTCCAGGATCCCCACTCGGATTTCCTGCTTAGGCGAACCAAGCCTTCCTCCGGAATAGGTGAATTTCTACCTGAATTCTCTGGGGAGAATAAAACGCCGACTTGTCTACCACCGGTCCCACTTATACATTAATCTCAGCAATTCATTGTATATCCAAATACGGATCCAAACTCATCTAGGCAATAGAAGCAAAAAGCGTCAACGCACTAAATATGGGACGTTGCTTAATTCTGAGAGTTACTTGTTGGACTCATTGTCTCTGGTTTCATAGCCATCTCAATTTCGACAGGCGTTGTGCTATCATTTACAAGTTATAGCCAACAAAGCTCACAGGTACTCATAATTTGTTCACAGCATTGTCATCTAGAGATACCAATGTGTCTTCTCAAGTGTGCAAGGATTCATTAGGCCAATATTAGAATATGGTATTACTTTTATTCTCCAAAAGAAGAAAATTGCTTTGCTAGAAAGAGTTAGGTGGTACGCACACTAGGGCTTTTATATTAGGTTGGAAAAAAAGTCTTTTCATTTTTTTCAAAGATTTATTACTTCACAACTACAAAGTCAAATCAATTGAGATAAACTCTATTTTGTCCCACTACACTTCTCCAAAGACTGGGTAATTTTCCAATTCCTCTCGCTTAAAAGACTGCAGTTCTGGAGTCGAACCATTGATGAATCCAATTTTGAGTAGTAGATCCCAAGCCATATATATGGTTAATTTGGTCTGCTGCCTGACGTGCTGTGGATTCTTTAATGAATTCATGAAGAATGCCGTGCTGAAAATGGCCATGAGGTAGATCTGGCATTGAGTTCGGAAGATTGGATGGATAACGAATTACAAGAAGAGTCTTAACCTGTGTCCGCGTGCGAACGGTAGACAAGTGTGATAGGATTACGAAATCAGCCATCAACATTGGCTAGTGCGTTTACAAGGGGAAGGGTAAAAAAAATTTCGAAGTGTGAAGAGACTTTTTTTCAACCTAATATTATCAAATACCCTCGAGCATTGAGACAAATCTTAATTTTAGGGTTTCCAGTCTTTGATGTAGATGGAAGAGGATGACCTCCGCCGTTTTTACAAAATCGTACGTCGCGATGTTGGCATCAAACTTGCGGATCCTGTGAATTGTGACGACCAACTAATACTCGAGGAAGTCCTATCAAGTATGACGCTGGTACTGCTGGACACAATTGTAGGCGTCCCCTGTTTACTCACAGGACGCCTTCCTTGTTTGAGAGGCTTCGCAAGAAGCATAATCTACCCCTCGACTACAACGGCTTCAAAAATTTCCTAAAATTACTAGGTTGAGTCATAAATTTTTTTCTGCGGTTTCTGGAAATCAAAGTAAGCTTGCTGAAGTATTATGTTTTGTTTGAAAGCCTGTTTCCTAGCGATCATTTTGAGTTGGGATTCGGTAATTTTCTTCGCGTTTTTGAAAAGTTTTATTCTCTAGAACAATGACCACACGAGGTGAAAAAATGTGTTTTCATTTTCAATTCGCTCAAGCTTAGCAGCAACCCAACGAGGGGGTCAAGCACATATAGGAAGTCACCGGCAAGTTATTCATAGCGGAATAAATTATTGGAGATGGTACCAGAAGTTCCTTGCCGCCCAGAAGGGCAACAAAAACAAACCACTTCCGGGAACACCAATTGCTGTAAAAAAGGGGTGCCTGCGCAAACCTTTCAAGTCGAACTCTTCTCAAACCACATTAGGACTGACCGCTGATTTCCACACCTCGTAGTAAACCACCACTCGTCGGCTGCAGAAGATTGGAAGGTCGCCAAAATCGCCGTCGTCAGTGCTTCATGCGTTGACGGAAATCCCAGTAAATCACTGTGCTTCCGATTGCCTAGACCTCCTTCGCCGATTCAAACGAGGGGGCTTGGATCGAATATTTACCAGCGATGAAAATCTGATGCTTGAAAAACTGTACAGTCGGAACGCAACAGCTGGAACGCAACGAACTGGGGGTTCTGACGTCAAAACCGGAGCTCCACCGAAAGAAGGTCATGCTGCGCGTTTTGTGGATGTGTAGTGGTCCAGTGCACCGGGAGCTGCTCCACGTAGTCAAACCATCCTCGACGCTCGCTTTGCCAACAACTCGACTAGTTCCAGCGAAAATTAGTTGAGAAAGAAGTCGATACGAGCCGAACCTTCCTCCACCAGGGCAATGTCGGACCTCATATGGCACTTTAGACGCTGGCAAAAATCGAAGAGTTGGGCTGGACCAAAATCAAGTAACCACTCTACACCCTGGACATTGAGCCATGTCACTGTCATCTGCTTCGGTCAATGGATCACGTCCCCCATAGTAGGAGGTCAGGTCACGACGGTGGTACACGACTTGTTCAGGTCGAAACCGACTAAATTCGACAGAGATGCAATCCACTCCGTGCATGAAAAGCGGATGAAACTCATTGGAAATAACAGCAGTTACTTCATAAATCAATCATTTTTCTTTTGTATTATACTCTCGTTTTTGCTGGAAGACAAATTTTGCTGCAAAATTTATGGCTCAATCTATTAGGTTGTAACGAATTAAATGGCACTGGCTCGCGCCATTTTTTGGAGCGCCTTTACGCGTTTGATCAAGAACAAACCGTAACATGTGGCATATCACTTAGAAGCGCAAACTTTGCTCTACCGGTGTGTACCAAATTTTCTATGTACAAGTGGGAAAACTTTAGAGTTTTATTGCAGATGGACAATAGGGTAATCCGAGGCATTTACTTGTATGAATTCAAGCTGGGCACTATAGCTAAGGAGGCGGACGAGAAGACCAACGCCGCATTCGGTCAAGGATGTTCCACAATTCGGACGGCGTATCGTTGGTATCAGAAGTTCCGGAATGGAGATGAGAGCTTGGAAGAACATGAAGGTCGTGGGAGGCATAGTGATGTTGATGAGGACAAGCTGAGAGATGTGGTAGAGCAGGATCCTCACAAAGGTACCAGGGAGATAGCGAAGGTTCTTGGCGTCAGTCACAACACAGCTGCCCGGCATCTGAAGGAAATTGGAAAGACCAAAAAGCTGGAAAGATGGGTGCCTCACGAGCTGTCTGGGGAGCGAAGAAACCGACGATATGAGATCTCGTCCGCACTGCTTCTACGGAACGAAACGGACCCATTCCTTGATCGCATCGTAACCTGTGACGAGAAATGGATAATGTAGGACAACAGGCGACGATCGGCACAGTGGGTGGACAGCGATGAGAGCCCCAAGGTTTTTGCGAAGCTGGAATTGCACCAAAAGAAAGTAATGGTGACAGTATGGTGATGTTCGCTGGGAATTATTCACCACAGCTTCCTCCCTCCCGGTGAATCCATCACGGCAGAGAAGTACTGCATTGAAATTGAAGAAATGATGAAAAAGTTGAAGGATATCCGGCCGGCCTTGGTAAACCGAAGGCGAGTTCTCCTTCTGCACGACAATGCTCGCCCCCATGTAGCACGAATGACGTTGCAGAAATTGAATGAGCTGAGCATTGAAACTCTACCACATCCTCCGTTTTCTCCCGACCTCTCCCCAGCAGACTACCATTTCTTCAAGCATCTTGGCGACTTCTTGGTAGGGAAAATATTCAAACACCAACAGGATGCCAAAAGTGCCTTCGAAGATTTCGTCAATTCCAGAAGTTCTGATTTTTATGCTACTGGGATAAAAAAGCTTATGTCACGTTGGCAATGATGTGCAGAATCAGAAGGTTTTTATTTCGATTAATAAACTTGCCTACAAGCCGAGATATTAACTGTTTAAATTTACAGTGGTTCAGTGCCATTTATTTCGTTACAACCTAATAATAAACCACAGACCATGATACTGCTGTTGCGGTCTCAAATGTCGTCCGTGGAATCGATTACGGCATTTTCTTCCTTTTTAGGATTTTCTTGCGGTTGTTTAGTTTGTCCTTATCAATGATTTGTTATAGATCTTTTTTATTTGCTAACAGTTACAATAGACTGCTCATGTTGTTTGATACCCAAACGACATTATTCGTGTACGCAGGAAGGCGACCATTTTTTGGCGCTAAAAAGAGATTGCGCCGTACCCTCGAGAAGGACGTCTTATTCGATTGACAGGAACATTTCTGTTTGCATGGAGTTTCACATTTGTAAACGATTAACAAAAACAATTGCAAAGAACACACACATGCTCACTTTGGTGCTTCATGTAAACAGCATTTACCCTACCGATCAAATAAAAATTGCAACCAGCTGATCGAGAGCATGTCGTGATCTCTTTTTATTGCACTAAACGAATGCAACTTCGTTACGCTTAAATGCGTTTTCCATTTTTTTCCAATGAAAAATAAAAATTTTATAAAATTATTGCACTAACTACCTCAGCTGACCTAAAAAATTCAAAGAAGGTCGTACCAATCTTTACTTAAATAAAAATTATTCTAGCCATCTTGGAAAGTCTGTAGCTTAACCCTCGTTAAGAAGAGAAACCTCGTTTCGCTGTGGAAGGCGTTCACCTTGATATCGAATGCATCAAGTTTGCTTAGAGGACGACCCAATTTAACTTAAAAACTATCCAATTTGACACAAACGGTGGCATATAATGGGCTGACGGAAAGCGATTTCATCTGCTTTCGATTTTGTGCTTCTCTGCTATTATTAACTCTTAACTCACGCTACTGTGCTTATATAAGAAGCGTTTTCAAAAGGTATCTTTGGACCTAGCTTCGTCCCATTTCGTTGGCTTTTGAAACAAAATGGTTAGGTTAACGAATAATCGAACAAAAATACCGAGAGCGCGTTTGTACGACTTCAAGCAAGGGAGAAACGCTGCAGAATCTCATCGCATCCTACCTGAGGTATTTGGTAACGAAGATGCATCATTACGCCAGTGCCAGAGATGGTTTTAACGCTTTCGTGATAGAGATGAGAGCCCTGAAGAGACGCTACGAGTGCCCTCAGGTTGTGGGCAACGAGGCACTAAGGCAGAGGTTTTAACGCTTTCGTGATAGAGATGAGAGGCCTGAGAAACGTTGAGAGTGCCCTCAGGTTGTGGACAACGAGGCACTAAAGCAAGCTGTAGAGTCGGACCCAACCCATCCTACACGTGAGCTCGCACAAAGGTTCAGTTGTCACCATTCTACCGTCACCGATCGTTTGCATGCAATCGGAAAGTCAAATCGGTGTGGAAAATGGGTGCTACCTCAGCTCAGCGACACGAACAAGGCAGCACGAGTCGCCATCGCTGGGGTTCTCATCCGCAAAACCAAGAACGGCGGTTTCTATAACTCCATCGTGACGTGGGATAAGAAGTGAATCCACTACGGCAATACCACGTGAAAGCGGCAGTAGTTGAGCCCCGGTGAAGTTCCGAAGACAACGACGAAGGCTGACATTCAGGGAAAAAAGTCATGCTCTGTGCTTGGGTCCGGTCGCAGCCAGCGGAGTTCTTCAAGAAGAGCATCTACTCTTTGCGAGGACATTGGCGAGATGTCGTTGATAATAATAGAGGCTACCTCTTGTATTAAAGTTTTGTTATTCTGTTTTATGAAAAAGTTTCTTTTTGAATAGAAACTTCATTTCTTTTCCGAGAATTTATTATACATAATCTTCTTCTTCTTCTTCTTCTTCTTCAGCGTCTGTCCCGCTTCGTAGCGGGGTCCGCTATTCTGGTGTCATGACGCCACCTTTCCCGATCCAGCGCTAGATCAGGGTGGACACCAGCCGCTTTCAAGTCCGTATGTAACGTATCAGCCCAGCGCTGCTTCGGGCGCCCTCTAGGCCGCTTTCCTGTTACCTCGAAGTTAAGGCCTATCTTGCGGACGCTGTCTTCTTCTCCACGCAGAACGTGGCCGTACCATCGTAAACGAGCTTCGCGCATCTTGTCCGCTATCGGCGCGACACCGAACTTCTGCCGAATAGCTTCGTTTCGGATGCGGTCCATGCGCGCGACTCCAGCCGTCCAGCGCAGCATCTTCGTCTCCATGACGCTGAGGCGCGTTTCAACTTCCTTGGTCGCAGGCCAACACTCAGCGCCGTACATCGCTACTGGCCGGATGACTGCCCTGTAGATCTTTGACTTAAAGCGCTCCGGTATCTTCCGGACACCCCAGTCAACGAGCGCCACTTGGACCAAGCTGCACTCACGCGTGAATTCACTTCGACCATCAGTTTGCCGTCAGACGCGACTGCTGATCCCAGGTACTTAAAGACCGCAGTGCGTGGAAGCTCGATGCCGTTAACCTTGATGGAGGTGGACTCGGTAACGTCCGTCGTTAAATACTCGGTCTTCTTCACGTTCAATCTGAGTCCAAACCGCTCCAAGCGATCACACCAAGCTTGCAACTCTCGCTCGAGTTCTCCTTTATCTTCGCTAGCGAGCATCACGTCATCGGCATAAAGCAACGTCCAAGGGACGGGCTTCTGAAGATCTCGTGTGATGGCATCCATGACGACAACAAAGAGGAGTGGGGAAAGCGCAGAACCCTGGTGCACCCCGACAGAGATGGGGAACTCCATCGAGGTTCCAGCTGCAGCTTGAACTCGACTCTTTAGGACAAGAGTAGAGAATTCGCACCCACTCTATGAGCTCTTCGGGAACTCCATGATGTCGCAAGGCGTACCATATCACTTCACGCGGTACGCGGTCAAAGGCCTTCTCCAAGTCGAGGAAGGCAATATGCACTGCCTTCTGTTTCTCGCGATGCTTCTCTATCAGGAGGCGAGTGGCGTGTATGGCATCAACGGTGCCACAACCAGCCACGAAGCCGCACTGATTGCTGGACAGCTGGACGATGTCCCGAATTCGTCCATCGACAATTCGCTCAAAGATCTTCATGCTGTGCGGAAGCAAGCGAATCGGACGGTAATTGGAGCAGTCTGCAGGACTGCCCTTCTTCTTCCAAATCGGGATCGTCGTACTTTGGCGCCAACACTCAGGCACTTTCTTCTCCGCCACAACCTGATTAAAGAACCTCGCCAACCACTCAGCAGAGTACCAGTACTTGGACTTCCACAAATCAGCTGCCACGTCATCGAGCCCAGTCGCTTTGCCTGGCCTCATCTTCTTCAAAGCCGCTTCAGTCTCCTCCACGGTGATCTTCTGAACGGGGCCGTGGGTTGGAGCCGTTGAAGGGATGGCTGGATGAGGAAATTCTACCGTAGAGATTTCCTCAAAGTAATCGCGCCATCGCTTCAATGCCTTCTTGCGGTCCGTAAGAAGATGGCCGTTCTCATCATTGATGCCGAAGAACTTCTCGATGTCCTCGGTCTGGCGATGGCGATTCATTGCAAGTCGGTACAGATACCGCTCACCATCACGATACTCGAGCTTCTCGTTGACATCTCCATAATGAGTGGCTTTCGCAACAGCCACGGCCTTCTTTGCAGCTTTCTTCGCTTCTTGGTACTTCTGCCAGTTATCGGCTGTCTTTTCGCCGAGAAACACGTGATAGAGCGACTTCTTCTCTCGAACCTTCGCTTTCACGTCGTTTGTCCACAGCCATGTCTGCTTGTCGACCTTCCGTCGCCCAGGCTTCGTAATGCCGAGTTCTGACTGTGCAGCTTGACGAATCGCGTCGGTCGCCTTCTTCCAAGTTTCGTCGACAGTCGTGACTGTCGGTAACCGCACGCGAGAAATCACAGCTGCTTCCTTCTCTCTGATTCGCCACCACTTAATTCTAGCTGCACCGCATCGCTCAACCTGCTTCAGCCTCGGAGGGGCGATCTTCAAAGTGCAGATCAGCGGTCGATGCTGTGGGGCGACCGTCTCATACGGCACGATCTTCGCGTCTGTGACAAGACTCCGGTCGCGATCTCTCACAAGGACAAAGTCTATCTGAGACTTGGAGCTCCCACTATAGTATGAGATGAGGTGGGAGTCGCGTTTTCGGAAAACGGTGTTCACAATGGTGAGATTATGCGATTCCGCATACTCAAGAATGCGCTCACCATCGGCGTTACGTGATCCGTATCCGAACCCACCATGACAGCTGTACCCGTCTTTCGTAGCACCTACGTGCCCATTAAGGTCACCAGCGACTATGATGACATCTTCCGACGGTACCACTGCTGTCTTCTCATCAAGCAGGCTCCAAAACTCTTCCTTGGCTTGATCCGAGCAGCCAGTCTGCGGAGCATACGCTGAGAAGAAGTGATAGAGTCGCTCCTTAGCGGCGACAACGATCTTCATCAATCGATCGTCAAAGCGCTCGACGCTTACAATCGAGCCACGCGGGTCCTGCTTACGTTACGGGACTTTCAGACTAGCTCAGTTGCCCCCCGATGCCGTCCTCGCATCAGGGACCCTCGCATACTTCTCACACTCGCCGGGCTCTGCGAGTGCGCGTCGGCTCCCGCGGACGCCGTAGCACTATCTCGAAACACTTGAGCTGTCATACACCATGTGATGTGACATGGGTCTTCGTAGGCCGGCCTGTCACAAGGGCCTGTCGCCTGCAATCGAGTGTCCGTGTTCGGCTTAACTCGCAGAGCGAGTAGTTTCCAGTGGCACCACGTGGAGGAACGGACATCGCCACCTATTATACATAATAATAATAAATAAATTTTAATAAAAGATATATACATGTATAATGGTCTAGAACGTGGCACGTCCTCTTGGAAATTGATTAAGGCCGTGTTTTATACTTTATTCTTATCCTAAATTATTTTTTTGGCTAGTAGAATCGAATTATCGAAACCTGGTCATAGTCTTCTTAGACCACCATGAATCTCTAGACTTCTGGAGACGATGGATTCGTGGAGGTCGTTTTTATCGCAGGTTTAACGTTAAACCTACACCTTTCTTAAAAGATTTAGGACACACTTAATAAAAAGGTTTTAATTTTGGAGTGATCTGCAGAGTAGCATACGTGGAAAGGTTTTATAGTACACTGAACCCGCTTAGCTATGGAGCGTTGAACTTCAGGCGAGTGCTCGGTTTCCGTACCGCCAACATTCCGATCAAGCTTCCTATATAGCTAGCAACCTCTTCATGACGCGAGTCTGTTCTATGCTCCTGTCGTTTACTCAAGGGAGAACTTGTTGCTCTAACGGAGAAATACGTTCATGCATTGGCAATCACCGTTTCTGCGAGGTCCCTAGGATAACCTATTCCACAGATCGATTTCCCTTGTCATAAAAGTCCAACTCTGCAGCAGTTGGGAGGAAAAGGAAACGACAAAGAATGGAGGACGGATAGAGGAATATCGAGAGTTAGTCAGTTCATTTGTGGGATGCGGTAAACATTCTACAGGATATCGTAGAGGCAGTTTGAATGTGCACTCGGCCTACAGAACGATTTGCGGTAGCTAGCCGATTCAGTGTTTCACCCTGGGTAGTGAAGTCTGATACCTGATAGTCTGATACTTATCTAAGTGGTTGGAATGTTTGTTTGATTAGGCGGGTCCTGAACCAAGAGCTTTGAATTGGGTGTAGGGGTCGGCGTCTTTTCCGACTGCACTACCGTGGGCTTGCGGAGGTGGCTAATGCTCAGAAATGGCTTCTGGTAGTGAAGCAATCCGAATGCTGATAATTTCTCGGAACCGTCAGTAAAGTCTTGATTGCTTAATTTTTAAGCCGTTTCTTGTTTGCATGCACAACAGGTATATGTTCGAATTATGATGTATATTCGTCCTAGAGAATGTTTTTGCATTATTTATCTTACCTGACTTTACACTTATTTCTCACTCCATATGAAATTGGCCTATTCGATTCGTTCCCATAGTTATAACGCTTATTTCGAAATCATAAATGAAACATAGTATATACTTACTTTCTGAGTTGAAAAAACACTTAGGAAGTAAGAGGTGTTTTGGATATTTTAGAATGATGTGTAAAAATCAGCTATAGGAAGACCTGTGCTTTCATGCATTATACCAATAGGTCTCAGGAAGTTTGGAATCCTCATGATATAGGCAGTCAAAAATACAGTAACGAAATCGTACATTATTTAAGTTCCAACCCATCATAAGGTTTCCTGTCCAGCGAAATTACGTAAATTCTCATCTGTTTTTTTTAGAGAGCACGTGTAGCGCAGTCGGAGAAAGCGCCGACTGTCGCGTGTACGCGATTCCAGGTTCCTGGTTCGGATTTCCCGCCCAGGCCAGCCAAGTTTCCATTGCTCTAGTCGGTGAACTGATACCAGAGTTGTCTTGGAAGGATGAAGCGCTGAATTATTCATCGATTGGCCACCGCAAGTCGTCTTATGGCCAAATACGCATCCAAATCGCCTCCATGATATCTCGTAGATGCAGAATGCATGGCGCATCCCAAAAGGGATTGAGTAACTACGTCCTATCTGTTATTGGGTGCTCTCCTAGTACAACGGTTGTAGTAGTGTCCTCGTTCCACCAGGAGCAGGGCAGGTTGCGAGGATGTCGGCTTGCGATCTTTAATGTGAGATGTCCTTGTCCACCCACGGAAACCCGGGAATTCCCTTGCCTACGTGTTCGCCTGCGGATACGTGGATGGCAGCCTTCCCGATTTGCACCTTTGTTTAGAGAACAAGTTCCCTTCATGAGGGCTATTTGCGCCAACCACGGAGCAAAGCATAGCCGTCGGTATCGTCATTAAGTGCTCTGCACTGCCTCTTATTGTTAGTCTGCCGCAGATGCGCTTCAGTTGATGTCCATTTATTTCCTTGCAGAATCCGCATTATATCCCAAAAAATGTTGTTCTATAGCGCTCTAACGAAGAAAAATCGAGCACGAATTCCATTCTTAGCTGCCGTCACCGTCCATACGAATGGAAATCTATCAAATTTACGCTTATCTTTTGGCTTTTTAATATAACAAAGCATTTGTATAATGCTTTCGAAAAGTCCCTCCATGAACATTTGAGTTCCTAGTGTAAGATGCTGTGGACGTTATCCTCGTGTCTAACCATAAGTGACCACTGTATTTAGACCTTAAATGTTAAGTATTTTCTAGCAACTATTGCTGGCAGCGTGTTGCACTGTCCAGTCCTTCAGTTGTCGTCGATTACTGCACGGACACAGTCGCGCAGTAAATAAATAAGCAAACAATATATAAAAATATGTACAAATAAATAAAGTAACTGGTAACGTGCTCGTTATTTTTCATCGAATCGGTGAACTGAATATTTCATCGGTTTCAATACCTGAACAGGACTGCAGCATTGAGTTCATTCTTGAATGGCCAAGGGGTTTAGAGCATCGGAACAACAGAAGCCGTCCGATGAAATCGAGGGAGGATACCTCTCTCAATGTCATAAGATTTACGAACTATCAGTTTCTATACAGTTCTAGGAGAACGAATGCCGACTAGCTTTCAGGAACCCCAGCGCATGTCTATTTAAACCGCAATAAATAAATCCTTTCCACATAGTTGTGAAAACTCTTCTGAACTCACTAAGGAAGGTTTCAACCTTTCATGGAATTTGAGAAAAGACCTGGTTAGCTGGATGGAGCCTGGGATCTGGATTACAAGCATCTATGTCAAAGTTACAAAATCCCTCTTTTGATTGAGTTCTGAGTTTTGCTTTTTAAGCTATTGGTCACCGCAGTTTATAAATTACTGCCATACGCAGTGGTGTAGTGGCAGTGTCATCGCTCTACATATGTATAGTATAGATGGCGATTCCCAACGGTACCTTTGCATGTTGTTGTTTTTTTTTGATTTGTGGAGTTAATCACGAATCCGACATTCATATTTGAAATTTAGGCTGATTATGATTGTTACGTTATGCATAGGTGAGTAAGAGTGGGTCATAATGGTAAAGGTTAGCAGGTCAATACTTGTCCAGGAGAAATATTTTGGAAATATAACCCATATTTTTGTAACTCGCTTCCCAAGCTCTATCCATACGTTGGATCCGATTGAAAATCTTCGGATAATTGGATGATTCGGATAAGGGATATTTTGACGCCCTTGGATTTTTGGATGATTCGGATAACGGCAATTTCGCGAACCCCGGATTTTTGGATGATTCGGATCGAGTTACCCGAATCGGTATCCGAAAACGATTCATTCGGATCCAATGTATAGTGTTCAGCCGGTTTCCTAGACTTTTGCACCAGTTGTTAGCGACTACATCTAGCCTCCTTAGCTGAAGACGTTCGTCTCTCAAAGTCCTTCTGATAGATCACGGAACTCGGACGAAGGCTATGGGCGGCGTTTTCCGGTGACTCAGCGAGCTCTGCACTCTTTCTTAAGTGACTTTTAATCTTTACATTGTCAGTGAAGTGGTCCATTATTCGCTGACTCCGCTACGCGAGTTAGGGGGAGTCACTCCCTCCTAGGCGTGGATTTCTTCAATGTATGGCTTATGGAGGAAGGACAGCATGTTGCCTCCTCCTCGGCGTACTACATACGAGATCTAGGATTCCGCAGGAATATGAAATCATAGCAATAAAATGAGTAGGGAAAGCCATCATCACAACGGTGCATATCTATCACACGTTGCGCCTCGCCAACTTGTCAACCCGAACCTGATTTTTTACTGGCTGTAATTTTTGTGTCCTTTGGAAGCATGGTGTGCCGAGCTGAAGACGAATCTATAGCCACCTCTCTATGGGGCTGCACTGCCGCTAGCAGCTTGTCCAGCCCTGAACTAATTCGAATGTTAGGCGCTATGTGGTTTGCACTTGCGTCACCGTGTAACATCTCATTTGATGGAATTTGGGGATACTGTATTTGGTGAGTTGTGCCGCAGGACAAGCGAACTTTGTGCGTCTTAAGATTCAGTAGATCTCATCTGAATGGCCCTGTTGTGTCGTTACGTGCACCACGCTTTGCACTCACTCTTATGGACCGCTCATACTTTGCGGCGACAGCGATAATATCAGCGCCCGGGAAGTGTGAGGGGGCGATTGCAGAGACTGCGACTGCGGCTTAAGCAATCGTACTCTACGGTCTACGGTAGATGAGGATCGTAATGCTTTGAAGCGGAGGAATCCTGTAAGCGGTGCGAATTTTCATTTAATCGGTATGAAAATCTAAAAAGACCTTGGAAATGGGCATTCTCCCCATCTAGGCGAACGTTATCATTCCCTACCAATCAAGCTAAAACTGATTGAGAACTCCAGCTAGATTATAGATTGGATTGAGCGAGCGCACACGCAAATTTAGAGCTCTTCCGATCTTCAGTGGTAGTAGTCGCGCTCCAACGCTAGCGCTGTCGCCGCCGTCGCTCGAGTCGCCAGCGGAAAGTATGAATGGGCGGTGGCAGCGATGGAAGCGAAGGTGGCAGCGCTCAAGAATTTCATGGCGATCGCTTGGTTTCAATCGATATGCATGTTTTGCCCGGTCCGCCAATCGCTCCCGTCGCGAAGTATAAACAAGCCCTTTTCAGATTCCATAGACCTCCTTCCATATTGTGTAGTTACGTACACTTCGGTCCTCATCTGCCCTTGCTGCGCTTGTCGCTTTCGTCACTGCTGTCGCTTGTTCATAGTTCTCGAGTATTTTTTGTCGTTTGAATCGCAGAGGAAAAAATTGATGTGTCGCGGCGACAGGATTATAAACGGCGGATATCAGGACCGGCTCACCGTAACCTTAGGCGTCGGGTTAGACGTCTATTGTGCAATCGCAGAACAAGGCTAGGGAAGGGACTCCATGGTGTGCCATACAAGCTGCTCGTATGAGGACTGCTTTCTTCGCTAAGGGGAGTTCACGGCTGGGTTCTGCGCTCTTCGAGCGCAGAGCCAGGCTAGGGAAGGGACTCCAGGGTGTGTGCCATACAAGCTGCTCGTATGGAGACTGCTTTCTTCGCTCAGGGGGAGTTCGCGGCTGGGTTCTGCGCTCTTCGAGCGCAGAGCCAGGCTAGGGAAGGGACTCCAGGGTGTGTGCCATACAAGCTGCTCGTATGAAGACTGCTTTCTTCGCTAAGGGGAGTTCGCGGCTGGGTTCTGCGCTCTTCGAGCGCAGAGCCAGGCTAGGGAAGGGACTCCAGGGTGTGTGCCATACAAGCTGCTCGTATGAAGACTGCTTTCTTCGCTCAGGGGAGTTCGCGGCTGGGTTCTGCGCTCTTCGAGCGCAGAGCCAGGCTAGGGAAGGGACTCCAGGGTGTGTGCCATACAAGCTGCTCGTATGAAGACTGCTTTCTTCGCTCAGGGGGAGTTCGCGGCTGGGTTCTGCGCTCTTCGAGCGCAGAGCCAGGCTAGGGAAGGGACTCCAGGGTGTGTGCCATACAAGCTGCTCGTATGAAGACTGCTTTCTTCGCTCAGGGGAGTTCGCGGCTGGGTTCTGCGCTCTTCGAGCGCAGAGCCAGGCTAGGGAAGGGACTCCAGGGTGTGTGCCATACAAGCTGCTTATATGGAGACTGCTTTCTTCGCTCAGGGGGAGTTCGCGGCTGGGTTCTGCGCTCTTCGAGCGCAGAGCCAGGCTAGGGAAGGGACTCCAGGGTGTGTGCCATACAAGCTGCTTATATGGAGACTGCTTTCTTCGCTCAGGGGGAGTTCGCGGCTGGGTTCTGCGCTCTTCGAGCGCAGAGCCAGGCTAGGGAAGGGACTCCAGGGTGTGTGCCATACAAGCTGCTTATATGGAGACTGCTTTCTTCGCTCAGGGGGAGTTCGCGGCTGGGTTCTGCGCTCTTCGAGCGCAGAGCCAAGCTAGGGAAGGGACTCCAGGGTGTGTGCCATACAAGCTGCTCGTATGAAGACTGCTTTCTTCGCTCAGGGGAGTTCGCGGCTGGGTTCTGCGCTCTTCGAGCGCAGAGCCAGGCTAGGGAAGGGACTCCAGGGTGTGTGCCATACAAGCTGCTCGTATGAAGACTGCTTTCTTCGCTAAGGGGAGTTCGCGGCTGGGTTCTGCGCTCTTCGAGCGCAGAGCCAGGCTAGGGAAGGGACTCCAGGGTGTGTGCCATACAAGCTGCTCGTATGGAGACTGCTTTCTTCGCTCAGGGGGAGTTCGCGGCTGGGTTCTGCGCTCTTCGAGCGCAGAGCCAGGCTAGGGAAGGGACTCCAGGGTGTGTGCCATACAAGCTGCTCGTATGGAGACTGCTTTCTTCGCTCAGGGGGAGTTCGCGGCTGGGTTCTGCGCTCTTCGAGCGCAGAGCCAGGCTAGGGAAGGGACTCCAGGGTGTGTGCCATACAAGCTGCTCATATGGAGACTGCTTTCTTCGCTCAGGGGGAGTTCGCGGCTGGGTTCTGCGCTCTTCGAGCGCAGAGCCAGGCTAGGGAAGGGACTCCAGGGTGTGTGCCATACAAGCTGCTCGTATGAAGACTGCTTTCTTCGCTCAGGGGAGTTCGCGGCTGGGTTCTGCGCTCTTCGAGCGCAGAGACAGGCTAGGGAAGGGACTCCAGGGTGTGTGCCATACAAGCTGCTCGTATGAAGACTGCTTTCTTCGCTCAGGGGGAGTTCGCGGCTGGGTTCTGCGCTCTTCGAGCGCAGAGCCAGGCTAGGGAAGGGACTCCAGGGTGTGTGCCATACAAGCTGCTCGTATGAAGACTGCTTTCTTCGCTAAGGGGAGTTCGCGGCTGGGTTCTGCGCTCTTCGAGCGGCGAAGCGCATACGGCTGTCAGCTGAAGTGCAAAAACGTCGCGGCCCCCGGGAACCGAACCCCCGACATACCTCGCATGAAGTAAACCCTCTACCTACTGCACCACGACCCACTTGGACACGGCGCCATCGCGGGCGCACAAGACATCGATCGGACGTCGCAGCGTGGAAGCCGACGCGCGATCTCTGAGCTAGGAGGGCGCAGACAGCAAAGTCTCGGCGCGACCCGCACTGCGGTTACGGTGAGCCGGTCCTGATATCCGCCGTTTATAATTGTCTGTCGCGGCGTGAGTATAAAAGCCAACTTAGGAGCGGGGAAAGGGGCAGTTTACAGTAATATAGCATGTCGCGCTTCCCTTCTGGTCCACCTCGGCTCTAATTGTAAGATTCCGCAGGATTATTGAGAAATGCGAAAATATATGTATTTAGTACAGTTTACTTAGTGTAACGCACTTAATCTTGTTTAAAATCGGTCTGCTAGGGGTACTCTGCACTTGGAAGAATACATCTCACAATTTATTTTCTAGCACTAAAAATTGCAGCCTTCTGCATCCTCTTCAAATAAAGTTAATTATTCTTCCTTAAATTTAAAAAAAAATTCAAACCATATTTTCACTTTTGGTAGTCGGCGAATTAAGAATTTCAAAGAAATTCGTGTTTTATTTAATCAAAAATGTTAAAATGCGTTAAGCAATTATGGTTAAATTATGATTTTAACATAGGGCGTATAGAAACGCAGACGGAGGCGTCGGCTGTAGTATGCACACTGAATCAGAGGTTCTTCGTTCGTGTTTCCCCCGAGGCCGGAGGAGCGCAAAGAACTAGGCAAGGGAAGGAACTCCGGAGTCTAGCTGATCTAAGCTACCGGTTTTAATATGCCTTGTCGGTGAGCGGCAGACACCAGCCCGCTTGGTACCCAGAGTTTGCTGGGAAGGCCAAAACGCTGGCTTATTGATCGGCTGGCCACCGTAAGTCATTGTATAGGCCAAATACCCATCCGAAATGCCTCCACGAGATTCTGAAGCAGTAGAGTGCGTGACACAACCCTATTTTAACCTCCTCCGGGGTCCCTGTTTAACTTGGAAGACGCTATTGTTTTACGCTTTTGTATGGAAGACTCTACTAATATCAGAAGCGTCAGTATTTATTTATTATTTATTTATTGCACGTGGTAATGCACGCAAAAAACACAACAAAAATCAACATAGAATACAGAGCGTATAAGCGGAAAATAGGAGAATGCAATTAGTACAACAGCATAATCGATCAACCAAACTGTTAAGGAACTTCCTGCAGATACGTGTCAATGAGGATTTTTCATTGCCCTATAGAATTTGGTAAGCCGTATTTCTCAGAGAATTTCCGGAATTCATTGCCAGCTCGATTTGTGAAGAAAGAAGATCTTATGTTGCTATTAGCCCTAGGAGCTAGGATCTTCCACTGAGCGCCTCTTGTGTTAGAAAGACACCTCGAATAGAATTCGTTAAGAGGATGACCCACCATGCCATTTATAAAGCGTTACCAAATCGACTTTCTTCGGCGAAAAGCAAGAGTGCGTAAATTGAAGAGTCTGTTCCTTCCAGACGCCGGAGGGATGCTGTAAGTCACACCTATGTAGTCTGATTCAGAGCATTCTCGTTAAACTGTTTTGCACCGATTCCAATCTGGCGATTTCTCTCTAGTATTAGGACTGTACACTGTAGTACCATGCTCTAGCATCGGCCTCACATAAGACGTGTACGGGGCTAATAAATGTGATATTGAATTAGTTTTCAGAGATTTAAATATATCATTTACAACTCCTTCAGCTCTTTTAGCCGCATAATCACAGTGCTGACTGAAGGAAAGCTTAGTGTCTAGAATAAATCCCAGGTCACGTAAAGAAAGCGTACTATTGAGTTGCTGTTCACCAAGGCAATAGGAGCTTCTGTTGGAATGCTGTCCAAGATGGAGCACTTTGGTTTTTTTTCACCTGATAAGGGAAGCTCCCACTTCCTTCACCAATCCGCAACAGCATTTATTGCAGACTGGAGGGCAGTGTGGTCATCCTACCCAACGATGTTTCTGTTATTTTTATGTCATCAGCAAACATTTTGCAGATGACCCTAACTATCCAACCAGAGAGGGAATCATGTAAGTGTGGATGATAAAAAGAACTGGTGAGAGAACGCCTCCTTTGGGGATCCAACTGGTAGCTGGAGTGGATTCGGAATAGGACTCGTTGACTCTAACCTGAAAGGATCTGTCGCTTATGAAGTTTTTATCCACACACTTATCAGCGGATGAATAGCGATTTTCTCCAGCTGGTAGATCAGTTTATGATACTATTATACTTATAGTACCCAACTTAACCTTGTTCAAAATAGGTCTACTGGGGGTAATCTGCCATGGGAAGAACGAATATCATAATCGTTTTTTTTTGCGGAAATGCCTTTATAACCCCGCTATATTAAATTCTAATCGCCCAAGGCCTTGCGAAGTAACGCGCTGATAAGAGACGCAGACTCCGCCCCTACCAGCCGTCTACGGGCAAAGGTCAACCAAAGCAGCGGGATGGCGAGAGCGCAGAGAAATAGACACTCCTGCTGCGCTACGAGCGAGCGAGCTGACTCAGCGCCCGGATGAGAGAACACGCTCGTCGTCTGCGTCTCCAGGGCTAGCCGATTGTTGCGGAAACTTGCTGTAGATGGATACTGAAATTCAAGAAGGCCATGTTCCAAAAGAGTAGGACTTCCTGCAAGTCAGAATCGAGACGCACCGAAACCGCTACTTTCCACGGGAATAAATATGATGATTCCAAGAAATGAGGGCGTAGAAGCGGTCCATCCTCAGACCTTCTTTATTGTCCGTCTCTCCAGCAAAGCATTAGTGCTTATGGACAGATCAGTACTGGAGGTTTATTAGGGAGACACACTTCAGTGTCTTTATAACCTCTCATTTTCTCTAGTCTTATGTATAGCCTGCCACAGCGGGTTGCGTTGGGGTCCTTGCTCCTTTAACTGATAAAAGGAATTCACTTGACAAGAAGCGGGAGAGGCACGATCACTCACCGTTCCGCAAGGGAAAACGGTTCCTCATCCTCAACTCAAAGATTGACACCGAATTCTTGAAGCCATGGAATAACGGCGAAAAATTCCAATCATGCACGTAGAGCACGCAAAATAGCAAAGCTTCTAGTCGCGCAGAACTCCACATGTGGCCATAAACACTGTTGTGTTCAACCCAGAACACAGCACCTCCCAAGCCCAATAAACGGAAGAGGCATCGCTCCCACGTAATGGCCATTCTTGTTGTTGACTAACATGTCATTGTCTCTACGCGATATTTTCCATCCAACCTGTGCCAGAAAAGGTGGAAATCTGAGCTCGTCGATGTTGCTGATATGCCAACTCCTCCAGCAGACGCTCCTCCTTTGAGAAATGAGTGCTAATGAAGTGCACTGGTCGACTCACCCAACCTCGGTCCCAGTATGGTGCTCTAGCACCGACGTGCTCCGCTGTCTGCACTCTAGCGCGGGCAAGAAGAGACGTAGGGGCATGCGCGGAGAATCTCTAGTACGGAGAGCGCCGACGGCGCGACGAATCGGCGAAAACATGAGTCATGGTTGTCCTTTGCCCTGTAACCATGTAGGTGCAGTCCTATATCCTCTTTTCCATTAAAGATTCGATCGCGTCTTATTTGCTTTCTGGAGGGAACTCCAGGATGAAGGCAATCTTAACATGGGTGCGCTAGTCGGCCCGCACTCGGAGTCCATTCCCTGCCCAATTCTGTGCTCTCCTCCACTCACGCGAAGGAGAGCACACAACAGAGTGTCAAGGGTTTTCGAGATTTCAAGGCTTATGCCCTGGCTAACCTCTGCTGCAGGCTAGAGGCGGCGAAATAGTGCGCATCGATAGGAGGAGCAGTTTCTGCGTCTCTTTCCAGCGCGCGCTATTTCGCAAGGCATTAGGCTATTCTGACTTACTATGACGGGCTTATAAGGCATTTCCGCAAAAAACGACTATGATATTCGTTCCTCCCATGTCGGGTTTGGGGCGGACATACCCTAGTAGACCTATTTCGAACAAGATTAAGTGGGTACCATAAGTACAACAGTACCCAGTTCATGTATTTAATGGAACCTTATTAAAAGCTTTCATAAGATCGAACTAAGCGGCGTCCACGTTTATCTTTTGATCAAGCGCCTTTGTCCAATCATTTAACGCCGACAGCATTAATGTTTCCGGGTTTGGGGCGGACACAGAGACGGACCAACTTCTTATACGAAGAAGGATGCGAGGCAGGAATAAGCGCCCTCTCCCCGTCTTCCTTCACTCACCGTGATCCAGCCAGCTATCCCTCGACCTGACCCAGCTATACTGCGCGGGCCGGCGATGACCCGACCGGGGTGCGGTGTCCGAGCGACCCGCTGGCCGACCGCAAACGGCCCCGTTCCCGGCCTCGTCGGCGCCGTTCGAAAATTTATCTCTCGCGCCGTCGCTACCGTAGCGGGCGCGAATCTAAGCGGCGTGCCCGCCGTTTGAAAATTTTCGGTCGCCGAGCTGCCGTTGCTGACAGTTCGCCGTCCCGTCCCTGATGGACGTCGTCACCGACGCATGGCCATTCATTGGCTTCAGACAGACCTCTGGGGCCTTCAGGCGGCGCAACCGATCGGGCGCTTGGGCCGAATCCGTCCAGATTTCGTCCAGTTGCTCGCGTCATCGAGTTTTCAGAATCCCGATGAGTTCCACTGATCCTCGCTATCTGCTGGTTTCAGCTCATCGTTGTCGGTAACCACGGTCGTCATCACTAACCCGCTAACCAAGATTTCGGCCGAGGTCGCAGAAGGATGATGCTTCGGAGCAGGAACAACAACAGTGCGAATATCATCAACAACCAGAAACCGGGTACGTTCCATCCCACCTCCTTGCTATTTAATGACTGAGATCACTACACTGCTTGCTGTGTTCTAGTGGGCGATAACCTGAGCACTTTAAGCAAAACGAGAGCGGAGTATGGGACCCATCTGAGGTGCGGAGAAGGCCTAGCTGACATCTTCGCTTCTCATCCTATAATCACGATAAGCCAGGATGACATGGGCGCTTCAGAATGGTTGTGGGATACTAGACGAGCAGTAGTGACGGATTCATGTTATTAAACGGGCACCCAAATCCCCTACTGTTGACAACAAAAGTCGTGTGATCCACGGATGCTTTGAAGCAAAGGGAGTTCGTGGTGACTGTTAAGTAGTTAAGGAGTGTCCACTTAGATCAGAGATTTTTTGGTAGTCGAAACCACTGCTTAGAACGGGCGGTGGAGTCCTAGTTTAGCAGTACCAACGGTATGCTCCTCTGTTGCTTCTCTTACTTGAATCTCCTCTCAAGCCCAGCCAGCAGCCTCGTGGTTTGAAGGATTTCGGTCAACCTCAAAGGATGCCTGGTGGGTCATGGGAGACAAATACACTGGCTCTAGTTAGGGTTGGTCTGTTAGTTTCTCCCAAGAAGGAAGTACTCCAAATCAGGTAGTACCATCGCTGAACTTAGGTTTAGTGTGAATTCGGTTCCGTATGAGGTGTTGATGCCAAGGGCAAGCTCACCTCCTGAAAGAAAATGATTCGTGTTTAAGTCAAGTGAAAGCTTTAGGCGTTTGCTAGACCGTGAGGGACATTGTCTCAAGTGGAGGAAGCTATGGCATATTGGCTCTAAAAAAGAAAACAAAAATGCTGAGCTCGTATAGGTTGATCTTCCGTGTATTCCTTGTTTGTTCTCACATTATTTCCCGCCATGTTTATCGATCATCCACCTCCCCTAAGTCTGCGGAGAAACACTGTCTCACAAGCAGCAAACGACGAAACTTTGATCATCCCACGACATCCTTGAGATTGGATCCTTTCAAGGCTGGTAAACAGTCCCTCCGAGCCTTCATCTAGCATCAACACTTTTCAGGAGATGTGAAACGTGGAAAGAAGCAGCAGATTCTACCCGGCGACAACACGTTTGAGCCGAAAGCGAAGCGTCCGGCGTTCGCTGACCTCAGCAAGGTAAGGTGGTCGTTATCGATCGGTCTGCTCTCGATTATCGGGAGTGACCTAAGGTGGCTTCGTAACCGGGTGGAGGCAACAAGCGAGACGGCTGGAGACCTGGTCATTTTGCTGATCTGTTCTCATTCCGAAGTCCTTGGACAGGCATCGGAGCTAGTTTAGAGCGCCGAATCCTGTTCGGCGTATAATCGGGAGAGCAGTGGAATGTGCGTTCTGAATATGATGAAAATTAAGGAGCTATTAAGTTTTTGGGCGGCGCCTTTTTGCGTGATAGGAGGCACCGGTGGTCGTCTGCACCTAGAGTCGAAATCGTCGGTTCGAGTCCTGTCTAGATCATCGAAGCTTTTCATCACTCTCTGTTCGGTAAATTGGTAATAGACCAGTCTCAGAAGGATAGAATACAAACTTGTCCATCGACTGGCCACCGCAACGCTGTTTTTGTCCAAAAATACGTAATTAAATTGTCTCAGCTATATTCCGCAGAAGAGAAAAGAACGTGGCTCATCCTGAAGGAGGGAGTGACCCCATTCTTACTATCATTTGAATGCGTATTTGGCCCATACTCTGAAGTAACACCCGATGGACATTTGTGTACGCCGCCTTTCTCAGATAGACCCGGCTCTAATTTATGGACTTCTGAGTGATGAAGGTTTAATTGGCCTAGTCGGACTTGAATCAGGATCTTCGATTCGGGCACACACAAACGCCGGCGTACTTCGATAGCGTGAGACCTAGGCGACCGACGTCAAAATCTAGCGATGTTTCAAGCTTCAGGGATGTTCGGCATGTTGAAGGAGTTCTGAAAGGAGAAGAGCAGGCAGACATAATGTAGCGAGCTAGCATTCGGTTCTCAGTTGCTGGGACTTAACCTTGGGCTCATCACACGGGTAGCCAGTTATGCACAGGGCTTGAGCACTGGGAATATGTGGCATTTTCGGCATCTCCACCAGTATTGTTTTCTTTTCTGCCTTGCGTTTCGCTTTACAATGTGCCGATTTTTCAGGCTATCTCTAACGTCGTAATCGATTCGTCTAAGAAACTTCACCTAACCAAGGATTGCCGTCGTAATGGGCGTCGTTCAAAAAGTCACTCTGAGACATCGCTGGATGCGATCAAAGAGGGAGCTGAAAGGTGCTCCTTGTTCACTATTTCACCCTTGAATGTACTGTAGCATCAGAAGACGGACAAATGAAGCATTCCTTCATTGGAATCGGATACGATTCTTGATCTTCTTCTAACGGCTGGAGCATTTAGTGAAGAGCTGACACTCGCCGCTGAGCCTGACCCATGTCCCGCTTACGATTACGACGCGGAAAGTGGACCTGACATCGCGAATGTATCAGAGTTCGCTTTCGACATCTTCAAGTACTACAAATCTCGTGAGGTTAGGATAAGAACGACAGCCACACGTAGTTTTGGAATGTATTAAGCATGTTGGATTGATTATCTGCTTCTTATCTTCTTTCGCATTCTAGGTTACAGGTTACAATGCACGTTTTGGGTGAGACCGTTTTGTGTCCTAAGCGTTAATGATGGTACTTGCGTCCATCTTCGGATGTTATACAACCCTTGTCTGAATTTACTCGAATGTAATTGATCACGCGAGAGTAATTGGTGAGATTGCGCCGAGTCAGGGGAGTGGATAGCGATGTGAAACTTTCTCCTGACTGCGATTCATCCCGGGACCCAAGAGAAGATCAATGTTTTCAAACGGGGTTTTGTTGTGGGCCACGTGCAATCCTAAAAATTGCATGGACAATTTAGCGGAGAAAATACAGCCGAAATCCGTGGTAGCGCGGGTTATCAAGCGATATGGTGGAGCATTTCACCATACTGCTTGTTGATAAGTCGCGTTATCAGGAATTCGGCTAAATTTTCTTCGTTAAATGCTGGGGCCGGATTCATCAAAATTACTGCAGTAACTTTAACGGAGAATTGTAAGCGAAAGCTCAGATAACGCGGCTTATCGCTCACCATATCGCTTGATAGGCCGCGTTATCTGAGCTTTCGCTTGCAATTCTCCGTTAAAGTAACTTTGATGAATCCGGCCCCTGTAAGTCTTTGATGAATCTGGCTCCTGGAAGGTAACCGGTGTTTACTTGTTCGAAATTTAAATCGTAAACATCTAAATATGTGCGGTAGGGGATTACACTCTTCGTGTAGAGCTTTATTAAACAATCAATTTAGCTATCGATTCTATTGCTTAGATCTATTATCGCTTAGATTACTTACGATACCTTGTACCAGTAGTGTCTTTAAGGTGCATCTAAAGAATTAGTGGTACTCATTTCCCGATGAAGGAATAAGTTGCGACATCATAAAGCTACGGATTCCGTCTATAATCAAGGACCATCAATCATTCACCTATCCACAATCCACATTCCTCCTTGTTAAACAATCCCTTGTTTGCACCCGCTTGTTCGTCCGCGCAAAATAAATGGTTGTATGGACAGGCAGCAAACCATACCTACCAGGGGTGAGGGACGTTCTGCCTGAAAGCGGTACTGGCAAAGACGCGGGACAGTGCCTGTGGAGCTAATTAGCGTCGACTCGCGCAGTGACACCCGCCGCTTCGCGCTCAGCCAGACAGCCCTCGCCGCAGAGGCGATGCTGACCCAGCCAACCAGGGGAGCCTGTAGGTCGACCAGATTCGGTGTGATTACAATCGATAGAGGGAGAGGAGGATCAGACGGCTTGCAATAGCAGTCCTGAAATTGGGATTGATCTGAACCCTACCATCTTCTATATCAGAATTTCGAGCTCTATCGAATGAGCCAGGAAAGAATCTTGCCTCAATAACCCTTTAAAAATTTTTTTTCAGGCGCTGTTTAACTTTCGTCAAATATCAGTTTTTACTTATATGAGAATTAAATACGAGGCATGTTTCCAGGCTACTGATGTGAACTCTACCATCTCCTGTACTATATCCTGTCTAAATAATCCTTGAGGCGACTTTCTAGGCGTTGTTTGTCTTCGTTAAGTATCAGCTTTCATTTATACCAGGATAATTGCGAGGCACGCTTCCATACTACTGATGTAAACCTTATCATCTCCTGTACTAGAATTTCGAGCTCTATCGAATGATCCAGAAAAGAACCCTGCCTCAACAACCCTTGAAGCGATTTTTTTTAATGCGCTGATTATTTTCGCTAAATATCGATTTCTATTCACATATATCAGGATTAAATTCGGGACGTGCTTCCAAACTAATAAAATTGCACGAGGATTTTAATTAGACAGACGAGAGATCTTTTAACAGAAGTTTAAAGCGTTAGTTTCAACATGACACCTCTTTAGCATGTTGTAACTTTTTTCTTTTTCTATGGAACCTTATAATGCACACATCACATATTTCGAGACGAAGACTGGATAGGTGCTTCCTCGAATCTAATGTTCAGAGAGAATAAATTTCATCACACAATACTTCAAATTGCTCGTCCAGTCGTCTGTGCTTCTAGCGATGTTTTGACCTCGCGTCCAACAGGCAATGTACCTGCATAGCCAATGTCTCCTCCACCAATTAACGAGTTAGGAAACACTCATAAAATTTCTACGGTGTTCTTAGGAGGTCCACCGACTCTCAAATCGAACTCATCGTGCAATTTAGAATTGGGAACGTGCTCTACGCACTGAAAGATCGTAATGTCGTCTTCAAAAATGTTGAGCGCCTGGTCTTCTCTTAGGAGGTGTCTCATCTATCTAGTTACATTCCTCGCGCAATTTCAGCCTGGAAGCATGCCTCACAATTAATTCTGATATAAATAAAAACTGATATTTAAAGAAAGTAAACAACGCTAAAAGCCGCCTTAAGGGTTGCTTAAACAGGATAATTTCTAGCTCATTCGATAGAGATCGAAATTCTAATACAGGAGATGGTAGAGTTCACATCAGTAGCCTGGAAGCATACCTTGTAGTTAATTCTAATATAAATAAAAACTGATATTTAACGAAAGTTTGACAGCGCCTGAAAAGAATAATGTTGAAAGGGTTATTGAGGCAAGATTCTTTCCTGGCTCATTCGATAGAGCTCGAAATTCTAATATAGGAGATGGTTCCTCCTAGCTCTATCGATTGTAATCACACCAAATCTGGTCGACCTACAGGCTCCCGTGGTTGGCTGGGTCAGCATCGCAGAACGTCCCCCTCCCACCTACCAGCCACCCGATCATTGGTTAGTGTGAATATGACGTCCCTTGTCGGACTTCAGATGGAAGAAGTGCATTGACATTCATCATCATTGATCGACACAGTCGATCTCTATCGAGGTTAACCATGGATGGGCATCACATCAAAACACTATCCATCAGTCAGCCTGATCGATATTCCATATAATTCAAGGTCTAAAGTGTAGATCACATGTCTTTGATAGCAGAAACAGGGTTCCCAATAAGTGAACCTTCTATCGGCTATTAAGTATTGATTGGTATTGCGTGTAATCTTGCAAGGAAAGGTTCCTAACTCTAGGTGAGCTTTTGCGATGCTATTTTGACACCATTAAGGACTGTGTGAGCGGAGTCTAGAATTACAGTCAATTTCTGCTGAACGCTTTTTAAAGACCTGAAAAAGAGGTGTGAAAACGTGTGCATAATACTCGCGGACCCTATGACACCCACGAGATGTGCCTCGGTGGCGCAGTCCGTAAGAGGGCCATCTCGCACCGGTAGGCTTTTGAGTTCGAGTACCAGCACCGCCAACATTTTTGCACACATTAGTTTGTTGTCTTACGCTTTCTCATTAACACAGGAGTCAATTTTAGACCATCAATGCTTACAACAAATCAAGACTACCTATTTGCAACTTTATATGTGCTAGTTTTTCAACGATGCGTATTTGCACCACATCATTCTCTGTAAATAGAAGGTCTTATTGCTCTTACCTTTAAGTCAACAGCTATGGCACAAAACTATGAAACAAGTAAGACACACTTCTCACTGGCAAGGAATGACTACTTCTTCGTTGAACGCCTAATCCGTGGGTGTATAGAAGGGTCCCGGGCGAACATCGACGTAACCAACTGCCACCCACGAAGAAAAACCACCAACACATATGAAGGAGCAAATAGACAGCCTTGGTTTGTTGTAAGCATTGATGGTCTAAAATTGACTCCTATGATCATGAGGAAGCGTAATAATTACAAACTATATATTATGGGCAAAAATGTTGGCAGTACGCGGACCTCCAACTCAAAAGTCCGCCGAGGTGCTTCTGCAAGGCGGCACTGCTACCGACTGCGCCACCGAGGCACGTGTCTTTTTCAGGTCTTTAGAAAAGCTTTTAGCAAAAACGAACTGTAATTCTGGGCTCCACTCGCACAGCCCTACATTCTTTCAAAATAGTATCGCAAACGTTCATTTTGGGAAGGGAACCTTGTTAGTTTAAAGGCCCGTTTATACTTCGACGCCGAGCGACGTGACGCCACGTATTGTGGTCATATTGATCGAGCGACGCGATCGATCAATTTGGTCACTATACATGCCGCCGCGCAGCTTGGCGTCGGAAGTATAAACGTGGCCTAAGGGGACCAGGTGTTTTGTCATGGTAAACGTGCGGAAATGAGATTCCTTGAGACATTCGTTCATTCCTATAACTGGCGGTGCTTGATAGCTGTAGACTGAGCTGGCCCCGCACAAAATGACTGGATGGCGTAATCTCTCCCTATAGCAGCATCGAATTTTCGGTTTCGTGCACTTTAAGTTAGAGCTGTGCACATTTTGGGGGTAGTAATTCTGTTTTGATTGCATTTTTCGCTGTTATCACTCTCGGTACGTGATAGCGCCGTCGGGGGAGGCTTGGCTATCGCGTGAATCCGATTCCGGATTCCTGGTCCGGACTTCCCGTCCAGGACAACCAAGGCCGCCATCACCCCGGGGTCGATGAATTGTTACCAGATTCCTCTCCCAAGGATAAAACACTGACTTGTTCATCGGCTTGCTACCGCACGACAATGTATTAACCAAATATTCAAACTGCCTCCATCATATCCCGTAAAAGTAGAAAGCGTGGCGCATGCCATAGCAGATTGGATTAACAATTAACTCTACCTTCTCGTTTTCCGATGAGGACTCATTGTATCTATATCAGATCGTAGCAGAATACTTCTTACAGTAGATGCGATATTCGTAATCGGGGACCGAATTCCTTTTGATGAGGTCCACCTGTAGAAACAGTCACCCGGAATCGTAAATAGCTTCGATGGCAGTTCCAGCTGTTGTCTTAGTTCTGAGTTCGGTCTCAGTGGAGGTCAGAGGCCGTCATTTTTTGTGAACTGAAGTGCTACATCGTACGTTTTCGTGGGCTTTGTACACCAAAGTAGGCGTGAACTTCATAGTGCAAGGGTTGAGGTTTTAGACGAAATGAATTTCGGATGTTTTGTAAAGCGTCAACATGCTCAACCCTGAACGTTTCTACGGCTTTCTTTCCTTTCGAAATATGCATAATGGGTCTTTCTTTCAGAAGATGTTCCGTGTTGGTGACTACCTCCACAACCACCCACACCTTAACAAGCAGACGAGAGCGGTTGTCGCCGACTGGATGGTGGAAGTATGTGGAACTAAAAGGCCAGTTGTAGTAGCACTGACTGCGCTTATCACCTTTCTCCTTGCAGATACAAGAGACGTTTGAACTCAACCACGAGACGCTCTACATGGCAGTGAAGATTCTCGACTTGTACCTTTCGAAGACGAAAGGTGTGGAGAAGAATGACCTGCAAGTACTGGCCAGCGCAGCATTTTTCATCTCGTGCAAATTTGAGGTGATTTACTTGTCTAGTCCTGCGACTGCTGTCCCACTTACAAGCATTCAATCATTGAGTTCAGGAACGCAGTCCGCCCCTCATAGATGACTTCATGTATGTCTGTGATGAGCAGTTCGATCGTGCCCAGATGATTCAAGCGGAGATGAAAGTTCTGGATACAGTCAACTACGACATTGGATTTCCTCTCAGCTACCGATACGTTCGACGCTACGCTAGGGTAACGATTTTGTGTTCTTCGTTTCTGTGTTTGTACGTTCCCAATGGGGAACCCAGGCTTTGTTCAAATGAGTGCAAACCAGGATTCACCCTTATGTCAAATGATTACGTAGTGTGGTCGTAGATGTCAATTGGTTTACCAGAAGACTATCGCTATCTATCGATGATCTGTATATAGGCAGAAGCGCATCTGCCTCAGGAAAATGCAAGTGTGTCGTCTCTAGTCATGCAAGCAGTTCCAGGGTGCACAGGGTCCACCAAAATAACGTGGGCAAGATTTTTTTGTCATAATTATAAAGCAACCAATAATTCGAAAAAACAACGACTAATTTACAACAACACAAACGTTAAGGTACACCATCTTGAAGTGGTTTCGAAGTGGCCTCCCTTGGAGCGGACGCAAAGGGACAAACGTTTCGCCAAGTTTGGGGGCGATGGGCCACAGGTCGTGGCTGGGAACAGATTCTGTTCACAGATGCGAAGCTGTTCACCGTGGAGCAGGCGCACAGTCGCCAAAATGATAAGATCTGGTCTACAGAGGCTCCAAGCAGCTCCGCTATCGTCGAACACCGCCAGAACCCACAATCGGCCATGGTTTGGGGCGGAGTCATCCCTCTGGTTTTCGTGGGTAAAGGAGTGAAAATCGAAAAAGATGTGCATCAGCGAGACATTCTCGAGTCCATAGTGCTTCATTGGGTCCAGTAGCACTTCGGTGATGCCCACTGGACGTTCCAACAGGACTCTGCACCCGAACATAGGGCGAAGAGTACGCAGGCGTGGTGCAAGGCCAATTTTCCCGATTCCATCACGCCTTCAGAATGGCCGCCGTATTCTCCGGATTTGAATCCGAGGGACTACATATAGTGTGTGGGCATTTTCAAGACTAGGGTCGGCGTCAAGCGCCACCGCAGTCTCCAGTCCCAAGGAATCCTAACACCAGGAGTGAAAACGATTGTTTCCTGAAGACCTGCGGCCCATCGCCCCCAAATTTCGCGAAGCGTTTGGCCCTGTGCATCCACTCCAAGGGAGACCACTACGAAACCACTTGAACATGATCTACCTTAATGTTTGTATTATTGTAATTTAGTTGTTCTTTTCACGAATTGATGGTTGCTTTATAATTATGATTTTAAAAAATCTTGTCCACGTTATTTTGGTGTAGCCTGTACACTAGGTCCAGTAACCTTTCTCAGTTAGAGGTTTAATTCGACATAAAACGTCGGTGATCGGTGGCCTAGGGGGTAGGGTGGTGGGCTCATGGAAATGAAGCCGAAGGTTCGATTCCGCTCGTTGTGAATCCGTTTTCCATGCTTATAAAAGTGAAGATTATCGCATTCAATAGCAATGCTGCTGGATTTCATTGCTTCGTTCCCATTTTTTCTAGAGTACAAAGTTTTTCTTGGCCAAATCTCTTACAGTTTTTCAGAAACCTACAGGTTTCATTCGCACGCTCTCGAGTTAAACCTGCATTATGTGCCTACGCAATAAGAATGTAAGGCATGTCATAGTCATCGAGTAAGTAAAAATTAAATTTACCAAAGGGCATGGAAATCTTGCGAGAACGAGTCAAGGTCAGCTGTTGGTTGCTGGTTCACTCAAAGTGCTTAATCACGGCCATTCATCTTTTGAGTTCCATTTCTTCTTTGGAAAGTGCTGCAGTAAAATCAATGTATTCAATGAAAAAAGCTCAAAGTTTTGTCTCAACGTTCCTTAACACCCGTGTATGACTTGTGGAATAACTGACAAGGTTCCTTCGTCCAGCAAGTCAATTACTAGCGATAGCTGACTGATACAAGTCAACCGTTGTACCACTGTGACCAAAATCTAGTGATATTGTTAGCGAATCCAACTATCCTTGCTTTTATAAGCATGCAAAACGGATTCACGACAAGCAGATTCGAACCTCTGGCCTCTTTCCTGGGTCCGCCACCCTATCCTCAGGCCACCAATCGCCGTCATCAAGTAGGAAGCAAACCACTGCGAGATGCTACTGTGCTCATTCTTAATCGTCTGGAACTGTTCTTTGCACGACTCAGGCCGTGGTACTTGCATTTTCATACTTCTTAATCGCCTATGTTCACCACTTCTACTGTTCACACCTACCATCTCGTTAGTATAACAGCGGCGCGCGGGGAGGAGGAATAAGGGGAGACCAATATTTTCCCTCTATCGTCCAATGAGCGTCGGGTTTCCACAGAAGTCGTGACACGTGTCGAGCTGCAGAAGTGTCATAGACATCTTGGCAGCGTGGAGATAGGAAGAGTGGCTATGGCCGTCAGACAGTAAACGATGTTGACCTGTCAACCAATACGGATTGATTTTACACATGTTTCTGCGAATTAAGCACTTCGGATTGGGTCTCTCATGGTCTGTTCCTCGCCACGTAGAGAGCGGGCACTTCGGAGAATAAATCGCGCACATGCAATAGAGGGTGGAATAGGAGCAGTGAAGATTTTGCCCTACCATATCCTGCTCCACTAAGCTGTATCCTGTCCTATATATAATCAACTAATGTCACGTGTCCGTCACGGGGAGGGTGGACTGAAGCCAAAAGATGCCTACAACAGTGCGGCGTATGCCAGCCGGGCTTTCTTTGAGCTTAACCATGGACGATTGCTGGCGAACTATATCATTGGCGGCTGAACGTCCAAGTTTACGAGATATTCAGCGGGCAACGCGTCACGGTTGAATGGGGACCAAGTGCGGAGCGTACGGATTCAGGAAGCGTGCCCTAGACGTCGTTTAGCGTGCGTCGGGATTCAGAAGACGTGCTGAAGACGTCCAATTTGCGTAGCGACGTCCAATTTGCGTAATTTGCGATTCCGAGTAAGGACGACCAATAGGTGAGGAACAATAAAGGGGGACCATTAGAGGGGAGCGTGAATAAGGTGGGGGCAGCATTTTCCCTCAACATCTTACGGCTTACAGAAGTCGTGGCACGTGTGTCAGAGTGCAGGATTGTCATAGACGTCGTGGCAACGTAGTAACACGTGAATGGGTACTCAGTGTCACATATGTGTGCTTGACTCTCACTCCGCACTCCGTTTTTTGCCAGCACATTTCGGAGGAGTATTATTGCCGTCGGACAGTAAGCGATGTTGACCAATACCGATCAATTTTAATTATGATTTTTGCTGATTGAGCACCAGATTGGGTCTCTCATTACCTGTTTCTCGACACTTGGTAAGAACGCTTCGGAGAATAAATCGCGTGCATGTGATGGGGTGGATGGGCTTCATATGCGCAGTGAAAATTCTGCCCTACCATATCCCACTGCACTAATCTATATAATAAAACCAGTTTTTTTTTCTACTGTAAGAAGGTCTAAAAAAGAAAGGAGGAAGATTGGGGTTGTTCTATTCTCGGGTTTTGGGGCAAGGCCCCCACCCAGACGTTTGGCGGCCGCTAGGCCGCTGAACGTCTTATAGTAAAATAATTCAACCAGTTTTTAATTTAATAAAAGTAAGAAGGTCTTAAGGAGAAAGGAATAAGACTGGGGTCGTTCTATTATCGGGGCTTCGCCGACAGGTACATCAATTTCTTCGAACATCTCGCATGTTATATGTGTTTTAACTTCAGCGCCATTCATCACTTCAGGTGACGAAGACCGACATGCCCAAGCTGACGCTGGCTCGTTACGTTTTGGAGACGTCCCTGATGTTTTACGAGTTCGTTGGTGTCTCGGAATCCTTAATGGCTGCGGCTGCCATACTCCTAGCATTCAGAATGCATGACAGAGAAGCTACTTGGTGAGTGAATGTTGGAGTATATAACCGTGCTGTTGAAAAGGAATGCTGCACAAGTGATGCGTTGCACATTCTTAGGATGGGTTCCTGAGTTCAATTTGGGTTTAATCCACATCTTGTGTAACCATATCCTATAAGTTAATAAGCACGGAAGAAACAAAGCGTTCATTAAAACAATAAAGTAAGGACCTAGCCGAAGTATAGTCGGCTACAAGGTGGAGGAGGCTCTACGCGTTCTCTGCTTCGCCTCGTCGTAACGAATGTCATAGTGCGAGGTCTTCAAAAGCTGATTTATTCTAGCACTCACCGTAACGGTTTTTTACCACTATAATGCTAAACTCAAGCGGAGGATGCGTCTTGGTTCAACGTGAACGTCAGAAATACCACGATTAACGATGTAATTCGGTCCGACTCTATTAATTTCAACTTCATTGACCTTTAACTTATGTAGTGTGCTTAGTCTACGATCAGTATTAGTGCATGATGGCTCCCTAGCTGCAATAAATTCGTGGCCCTGCTCATCGTGAAACGTTGAGAAAATATAACGGAGTGACTTACACTCGCTTTCTTGTATGAACGTAAGAATCGTATTACCCAAATACACATGTATCGGAGAATGGTGCTGAAAGCACAGAGTCACACATCTTGGACACATCATAAACTCTATCATTTTATAGAGGCACGGTGTTCTGCCAATGGCTGATAGGATGCGCGAAGTTCCGTTGCAGATATATTTCACTTTCTGAAACACGGAGGCCGGATTAAACTATCTCGCCTGATACAGTTTTCAATGAACAAATTAGGTTGCTTTTATGCATGTTTGTGCTCATATTTTGCATCCCTGGACAAGGGCAAAACCCCCGTACTGCGTCGAAGTAATGCCTCCCAACAAGAAAAGTAGATGTGGTGACCAAACGATCTGAAAGGGTGATCTGTATCTGTTTTGGGACAGCTATTCCTAACATTTGGCCCACGACACGCACGACTTTCAGGTAACTGCCGCGTGAGACAGCCCGCATTTTTCCTTTGCGCTGTTTATTAAATCATTTTATTTGTATTATTTCTTAAATATGAAGAACAGTAACAAATGAAGTTCCCCAGGGACCTCTTGACCGTAGATATTAGTGGACTCATTGATTAATATTGTGGTATTAAATGTTTGATAATTTTCCATGAACTATCCATGAATTTTTTTTGATGGTGTCAATGTCGTGAAAGGGTAAAGGTGGTGGAATGTCTTCTGTGGTTTTATAGCTCCTATTACCAGTGTCGCTGGAGTATGGGTCGGAATGAGACTTAATATTCACATAGCGGTGTATGGTATTCCACAGAACCTCAGAACAGAACAAAACAACAGAACATCTCAGAACCACTCCATTTTGTGCAACGCTTTTATGAAATGCTCTCATCTGCCCTCTAACAACTCGTTCGGACACAGTCAAATTGTAGTTAGGATGAGATGAGTTAGAAAGATAATACTTTTACTTTCTCAGAAATTTTATATCAAAATGACCTCAAAGGAATCACTGTTTAGAAGGATAAAGAGTTCGCAGTCTGGGCACAGTGAGCAATATTGACCAAATGAATTGGTGGTATACATGAATCTAAATCACGGGCTCTTCTCAGCCAGCAGATTTATTTCGGATATAACATATTTCCTTGTTATATAGCCAATCGTAGAGTTGTCATGTTTTCGCTTGTTGATTTTGTTGTTTTGCTATTGGCTTAAATAAAATAGAAAAGGTGATATTTTTAAGAATATTCAAACTAGCCATTGGTGTCTCTGCTCTCTCATAAATGTTGCTGCAACATGCTATTCTGTGATAGTAGTACAGTTCTGTCATTTGTTTGCATTAGATACCGTTGACGCTCATATATTTAGGTCCCCGATTTTGCAAAAGTACTCCGGCTACAAAACTGAGGACGTCGAACCCCTGATGTGGGAGCTGAACCACATGCTGCATAAGCGGCGAGTGGTATACGAGCGCATGGAAACGGTTTTCTCGAAGTACAGTCATGAGTGAGTTATCATCCTCTTCGCTATAAGTCATTGATATTCTTATTTATTCCACGCGGTGGAAATTCCCCATTTGGTTGAGAACAATGCGTTCGTTGCCAATCATTGCAAATTGCAGGGTGTTTTTCTCCGTCGCGTCAATTCCGCTTCTGCCGAACATCTTCCCCATGGATAGGCCAGTCCAGGCTCCCGACATCGGCTCGACTGCGTTGTAGATGTCTCTGTCATTGTCAATATAGAACTGTATTCATAATCGTGTAATATTAGCGATCGTGCGTTTATTCCAGTTATCTATGTTGTATATTTAGCCACTATAGCATTCTAGGACGTAGTCCTTTCTGAAGCGTTAGCTCATCATCTAATCCAATGCGCTTTCGTCGCCGTTTCCTTCCTTTCCTCCTCGGTCTAGTTTTTCAGATCCAACCTTTCCGATGCTGTCTACTTAACTGTTCCATTCCTTTTGCAGTTCTCACTCGTTTCCCTCGCTACCCTCCCAAATAGGATGGAGTTAGGCGATCTCCAAAGGACGTATTCCGATTATTCCTCTACTTAAGTGAATGCGGGAAGAACAAGGATTTTGTCGCGGTTTTCTCACACTGACCTCTCCACTTCACCTGCCAACATTCAACATTCGATCGAAGATTACTAATTATTCTGCATTGCCATAAAGAAGCCTGATGCGTACTATTGTCTATTGAGCGGTTCTCTGTCCTAGATGTAGACCAATAAACTATTTGAAGGCGTTTGAACGATTCTTGGAAACATTGGTTATCAGGAACCAAGTGTTGCGTCTGCGTTGCGAGGTGTTCTAACAAGGGTAGGCGGAACAACTGTTGAGCCTACAAATGGTTCCGGGTGTGGCATTAACACGTCTCGTTTTTTAAAGATTTCTGAAGGAATTCAAACCCCTTGCCTCATAGTTATGAGCGTCATGGACTTTCAATGTTTACATGAAAAAATCTGTAATCAAATAGCAAGCACCTGTACGTGGTCGTCAGGGGCTGGATTCATGAACGGTTAAGATTGGGGTATGCTGATAGAACAAAGGACAATACCTGTGGCGTGGTATTCAACATATGCCTTACCTGCCCAATCGCTGGTGCATTGCTAGGTGGAGGATATTCGATGGTCATCCACGAGGATACCTTCACCTATGCCCAGAGGTTGATTGATCCAGTCCCAGTTCTTCGGTGGTTAGTGGAATTCGGCTTTTAGTTGCTCCTCACCGAGTTTATTGAGTTCTAAGTTAGCCGGAACAGGATCACCGTCTTCAGTTCTTTCTTGGATGCGCCTGGCATTCCAATATACGGGTATTGCGCAAGCAGTTTTAATACGTTTATTTAAGGTACGAGTGATAAAGGACGGTGCTAATCAATCTCTCTTGGAATGAGCCACATATTCTACTTCTTGTCGTAGAGGCAATTTACCTATTTAACCTATACAATGGCCTGCGCTGGTCAGCCGATGAGCGAGTCTATCCTTCCCAGGCCAATCTGGTACCAATTCACCAACCCAGAAGGATGGAATGCTTGGTTAGCTTGGACGGGACATCCGAACAAAGCACCGGAGCCAGGTGCACGAGACAGCCGGCGCCTCCGATTGCGCCACCACGTGCGATGAATATGTTTAGACTATAAAATGATTTCTGGAGAATTCTTCATGGGCATGACCTTCGCAGACGTGCTTGACAGCATTTCTCCAACTCGGGAGGGAAGGAAAGGTTGGTTATCCCAGGCGTGCCCTAGTCTTGAGATTCGTTCGGATAGGACTGAAATATATGAAGCACAAAAACGGTCTGTCACTCCTATTGCGCTGGCAAGGCATATTAAAACAAGCAAGTTAGATCCGTCGGAGCCTTGCCTAGTTCTGTGTGATCGGTTTATAAGCATATATGCAATCTCGCGATCATTTCCTTATACGGCTTTTCCTGCCGACCACCTGCCAACACAAAGATGCTGGAATGAATTCAAAGTTTTATGAAGTAAGTCAAAGTGCAGAAGTGCGGAAGGGTTGTGCGATGTGCGTAGTTTGGTGGTTGTGGTGGTAAAGTGTGAAAATTAAAGGTTCTCTGAGAAAGGAGTGAATTATTCAAAAGCGTTTGGTTCGAAAATTTCCTCAGTTACAGAAGCTTCCAAACTTGACGGCAATATAATTTCCTAAAACACGTATACTCTTGAAGCAGTAGCAGCGACACCAGAAACAAAAAGCACCAAGGATGAAAGGCTACAAAGCATTTGGCTTTCCTCATTGATGTGAGAGCGCAGACGCTCGTAGGCAATTCATAGAAGAATGTTTCTGAGGCAGAAATGGGAACCAGAGGAAGGAGCTTTGGAATGTTGCTGATCTAGTTTGCCTGTGTTAAGATTTCTCGCCGCTATGATGCGGGCACAGCCCTAGTAAGTACCGTACCCATTCAGATGACTGAAGTCTGGAACTAAATTCCCAGAGGGTGTGCATCAAACCACGTCTCCCCTCGATCGCGCAATTCAGAGCGAACTAGTCGGTGATAGTACACATGAGAGGAACATAAGGAAGAATGTTAAGCAATTTAGCCTACAGCATTTTTCTGATTTTTCTGCAGTTACTTATGGTGACACTTTTTCAGGCTAAGGCTTACTGGCAGGAGAACCCTGCATTACTTTCGCGTTGATGGGGTGTAAAATTCACCTGTATCATCTGTCGTCCCGTTGATCATCGACTTGCTCGAGCGGGCGCCAGCAGCGTCTCCATTCGTCCCTCTTGCGTGCCAGATTGCTCCAATGGGTCCTCCTCGCTCGAGGGACACGAAGAGCGTCATATCGGTCGTAAAGTTATCCTTGTTTTATGCGATAGCGCTCCGGTAGTTTGGCGGAGTGGCGCTCTTCCCCGCCCTTGAACAGAGACGTTGCAAATGTCTGCGTCTCCACTGTCTAATAAAGCAGCCACTGGACTCTCCAGCAAGCCCAGGGGGTTGTGGGTGGGCGGGCCAGGAGAACGAGGTGTAGAACGTGAGTATCCTGCGGCTTTGGTATTCTTTGAGGTTGACATCATACGTGTCATCTAAGAGAATTCACTCCTAAACACTGTATTTCAGCGGTAGATGACATCTTGTCTACTGTTTGAGCGCTGTATCAAGCTGCGGTAGTTTGGTTGTACGTTGGAATCGCATCGCACGACCCGGTTTCAAGGTGCGGTTCACGACCAGTTAACCGAATTTTTCACCCCAGCAGAACTGGAATTACTACAGAGTTGTTGAAAAGAAATAGGCCACTAATTTGGTCATCGACCTGCCTCCGTAAGTGGTTTTATTTAAATTCTGTGATCCTCAATGTCTCCTGAAGGTAGACTACACATTGTTTTCTCACTCCATTAAACCGCCACATCGCATGGAACTGACCAAGTTCGACTTTCGATAAATCTTGGCATATTAATTTCAGATCGATGTTGAATTGTTGAGCTGGTAGCCAAGGTAGGTGCCACGTTTATTCAAGCCGAGTTGAATAAACGTGACTCGCGTCTAAAGCTACATGGTAGTGACGAGTTTTCCGGGCGGGAATGAACGAGTTTTCGCACAGTATGAAGGCGATCGTCGCGGGACCGACTGGCGGCTGCGAAGCTGTCGCAGCTGACCAGGGCCTCGTCGAGCTGAACTGTTCCGTGACTCGATCAAGGGTGGGAATACAATGCAATGATTACACACATATAAGATTTTCCATCCCGCGAGGTAACACCAAATGTAGCTTGGAACCAAGTGGTGGGGCAGCCTCAGGCAATCGAGATTTCTGCTTTAAAAATAGTTCGGGCGCTATAGTGGTTAGGGAAGGGATCACCATAGCATACCGTGGGGTGCAGGAGTGGCGATTAGCTACATACAGCGAATGTAAATGCAGTCTTAACTCCTACTTTCAATTACAGGGCCGTATTTTGTCTGCTTCCGTATTGGGCGAGGGAGGGAACTCCAGGTGTAGACAATTTTAACATGGGTGCGTCACTCCAGCCACATCCTGGAGTCCCTTCCCCTGCTCAAATCTAGAGCATAGGACAGAGCGGCACAAATAGGGCCCGGGGGGTCACCTTATAAAAAGTGTCACCGGCACCAAGAAAACGAGGCAAGGCACAGTGATAGTAAGGAAAACAAACAAATAATGCTGTAGCTGTGATCTGTGCTCTCCTCCGCTGACGCGAATTTAGGCAGGGGAAGGGACTTTAGGGTGCGGCTCGAGTGACGCGCCCGTGTTATAATTGCCTACATGCTGGAGTTCCCTCCCTTGCCCAATTCGGAAGCATATAAAACACGGATATGTAATCGAAACGAAGAGATAAGACTGCATTTACATTCACTGTATGTAGCTACTCGCCACGCCGGCCTGCCGCGTCATGCTGTGGTGACCCCCCCCCCCCCCGGACCCTATTTGCGCCAACAGAGCTATAGCATTGTTTGTTTGTTTTCTTAATTATAGGTGTGCCATCATTTCTTTTTGTTCGTATTAGTGACACTTTTTATAAGGTGACCCCCCCCCCCCACAACTACCATAGCGGCATAGTTCGTTATAGCAGACTAAGAAAGTCGTTCAAACACCCTAACAGTGCAGACGTTTGTAAATATTTTTAGGGAATTGAAGGTTTTCTGTTCCTTCCAGCTCCACATGCTCGTATTGTAGTTATGCTCATTCCTAGCATTCGTCTCCTTTTCAATTCAACTTCCATAGATTCCTGCTGAGTACAGAAGCCTATTCATAAGAATTGCGCGTAAGTGATACCAAATAGCACCTACTAGCGAAATGAAGATTGGCAAACGTCCGCTGGTTTCTTGACCTTCTGTAGGGAAGCCCAACATGCTATCCTAGCGTAGGTTGTGTATCGAAAATATGACTGAATTGTACAAATCAACCGGAATTTCGACTGGTGGAGCTCACCCGCCTAGCTCTTACACCGCTTATTCCGGTTGAGCCATTGCTGTTGATAGAGAACTAGATCCACTCATTTTGTGGGCTGCCTGCGACTACTACCGACCGCACCACATCTGCTGCGAAACTCGCAGCATTAGTTCCATGCTGCTTTCTTGTTGTTGTTTTCATGTTTATTAGAAGCCATTCTACTGGAGATTCTACTGAAGACAGACCCAGATGCGAAATCGTTTCCCAAACGAAAACCCCACTTACCTCCTCAGAAAGGCTTTTGGGATAACGCGCACCGGCTGCCATCGGCACACCACGCCCATTTTGTTGTGCGGCTGCAGACATTTTATACACCCGCCAGTAGTGGCTCGATGGACGTGTTTATTGTTCAAACGCGATTTGGTCGATTGATGCATTCATTGACTACTAATTCCTCTCGGGGAGGATAGGTCGACGTTTATTTGGTAACATCCTGCTTGATACTTGTTTTTATGCCTCCCTTTTCTGTTCGAATGCACATTGCTCGTTTGTTGCTGGAAATTCGTTTTGATTTGCATATGTATTCATTGTTTTTTCCTAGATGAAATTCTAGTTCGGAGGATTCAAATGATGTTTTGCGCCATTTCCCTTATCCTAAATCCTGAGGAGACCAGTGGCATGATCTCAATGCGCCTGAACAATTGCAAAGGAATGATGTTATATGGGAAATTGAGGCAAATGCAGGATCTGTGACTGGTCATCCAAATTAGTACTGCTCCTTTTCATTAACATCACGATTTAATGTTAAATCCTAGTAGACCGAAGACGCCATACATCGGTGCATAGCGGAATAAAGAAGGAAAACAAAGGAAATCCGAATATTGTACCAAGACCAGTAGTTCGGTGAAAGCAGAATACTCTAGAAAGCGTTGCGTTCGATTAAGGTGGATATTCAGCAGCTTAGATTTTTTCGATTTGCCAAGATTGTTGCAGATTTTTATTGTGGCTAAAGTTTCTGCGTAATCACCTTCTTCGGAGCCTTTATGAGTGGATCCACCGTCAGCTTAGCTGGACGAAGTCTTTCTCAAAATCATAAAAGGAATACTTGTTATTTCGTATTACTGGGAGTAGTGTGTCATAAAGAGACGTGGAATGTCGCTTGCCAGTCACGACTGCGCCTAGTAACTGTACTTATGGAAAGATGAGATGTGAGAGTTGAGATTTGCTGTCCATGTCATCGACGTTATCACTCCTCGTGGACGTTTGTCACATCTTTGAAAGAAAATACCCTCATTTCGTTTCAGATCACAGGATGGGTGTCCTGCACACGTTAGACCTAGAAAACTTCAAGTCCTATAAGGGTAAACAGGTCATTGGTCCTTTCAAGAGGTTCACGGCAATTATCGGTCCAAATGGATCCGGTAAGTTTATTTTCTCTTAACACCATATCTTGACGCTCTATTATCTTAGACTGGCTATAGCTATTGGCTTATTTTCAGATTTAAACTTACATTATTTTAGGAAAGTCGAACCTTATGGACGCCATCAGTTTCGTTCTAGGAGAGAAGGCTACAAGCTTGCGAGTGAAGAAATTGGGAGTACGTTTTGTTTGAACCCGTGTTTCTCTATAGTTGAGCTCCATCTGCCACAAAATTTTCGCTTGGAGGTGCTCGTTGTGGAACATCTTGTCGAGCTATGTGCCTGTTTAGGATCTCATTCATGGAGCACCAATCGGAAAACCGGTATCGAATCGCTGTTCAGTAACTCTTAACTATAAAGAAGATGACGGACGGCTGAGAAGCTTTACTCGATCCGTGACAGGCGCTGGGTCCGAGTTTCGTGTTGATGGAAAGGTGAGCTCGAGCGTATATTATGTGTGTCCACTACTTCACCGCTGCATCTTTGATATTATTTATTTATTTTATTTATTTATTTACGGTTTATAAATGGAGAATCATTGGAGAACTGAATTTTCATCGTCTTCAGCTTTAACGACGACTTGCACATTATTGCCTTTGACTGCGCAGAAATGGCTCGTTTCGGTAGCTAGGTTGAGCATTGATTTTGGACTTTAATAGCTACTTACGCATTGTAAGACATTTATGTTACGGTTGGCTGGCCGGCAGTTACTATCTTGAAGGGTAATTTAACCCAAATGGCAGTATGTAGTGTAACGTAATTTAAAGATACATCTAACTGTCAAATCTTCAAAACAGCAAAAATGATTGCAACGGATATCTTGATACGGAGTAATGCCTTTCATATGTATTTAAACGAGAAGTTTTCGCTCTTTTATGTGATCTCCTAGATAGAGGTGAATAGCGGCACACTTAGACAAGGTACTGGGGAATTTCTATTTGGTTGCTGTATTGGGCACATCAATCATAATGCTTGCACAACCTTTGAAAGTTTCAACGCCTTTTTGTAGTCGTCAGATACGTGTTGTACTGTGCTGCAGTATTTGGCTTTAAACAAGGGAGCAGTAGCGCCTCAGCTTTTTTAAATTACGTTTTAGAATAAAAATTTAAAAGCGGTTAGCTGCCAGAGTGTACGAGCGGAAATGTCGGTGGTGTGCGCTTGAATCTCTGTCGAAAGTACTGCTAATTACCCCTTCTTTTAGGTTGTCAGCGTCCAGCAATACAATCACGAAATGGAGTCCATTCAGATATTCATCAAAGCTAAGAATTTCCTTGTTTATCAGGTATTATCTTCGATTGGTTTTAATCGCCTGTTCGCTTTCATTTGCATTTTCCTCACTGAAGCAATTTATTCCTAGGGCCAAATTGAATCAATCGCCATGAAGAACCCTAAGGAGCGAACAGCATTGTTTGAAGAGATTTCAAGGTAAGTTGTATGTTGATGCGTTTACTTAGAATATGATGGTGTATTTACTTTCCCAATAAAGTGGGATGATCGCTTTTGCAGTTTCCAACTTTTAAGCCAATAAATGCGGTATCATCAGATTAGAAACTGTGGAGCCAATGAGCATTGTGGTGACTAACGTCACACTTCTGATAAGGCGAGGTTGCGTCAAGCTATTCATCAAGATTATTCAGTAGTTTTGTTCCAGATGACTTTTCTGAAAATTCCAAACTGATCATCACGTTTTTGTTTTACAAGAGCTCTGAAAATGGTGAAACCCACATGTTTGTCCGCAGCTTGATCTTGATCTTGGTTTGTCGTTGCTGTTTTGAGAATGTTTGTTGAGTTATGGGCAAATTCATTTCTCTTTAGTTCATCGCCTTTGTATAATATTAAAAACATTGAATATTTGAAACATTAAGTTTTTGGGTCAAATTTAATGTCTGTAAAAGCTGGATTCATAGTTATAGATTCAGAATCACATTGTGCTTAATCACTTTGATAAATATTTTATGAACAAAACGTAGCATATTGTATGCCCTTGTGGAATCCGTATAACTGTTGTACGTGTTGGTTTAGATCTTGTGAACTCCAACAGGAATATGATCGCCTGAAAGCAGAACTGCAAAAAGCTGAAGACGATGCTCAGCAAAACATGAACAAGCGTCGAGGAATCGCCCAGGAGAAACGAGAAGCTAAGCTGGAGCGAGACGAGGCAGAGAAGTATCAACACATGAAGGATGAACTGGTAAGAAATCCTTTGGAAGCGGTGCCAGATACCGCTTGAGAGATCACCTCTGTCACTTAGGTCTTTATCGCCAATTTTAGGCAGCGAAACAACGGCAGCTGTACCTACTAGAGCTGTTCTACTGTGAGCGTCATGGCAAACAAGCGCAGGAAGAGTTGGCCAGCAAGAAAAAACAGGTGGCGGAATTGGAAGCAGCGAAGGTATGCTAGCAGTTTCCTGCTTTTCGTTGGTAACAACCAGTATTACCGCTCCGTTGTAGAGCCAGACGGATGAACAAGTTAGCGAGAAGCAAAAATTGGTGAAGAAAGCCCAGAGGGACAACCATAAGCTGGAGAAGGAAATAGCCGATAAGGTGAGTTGCAATATTGTTTCTCCATTTTGTTCTCTATAAGTTGTCAACTGCAGGAAAGAGAGATCTCTCACCAACGCCCGCTGTATGTGCAAGTAAAGCAGGAAGTGCTTCATGTGAGGACAAAGCTAGAAACGAGCAGCAAGACATTGACTGCTGCTCAGAAACTTGCTGAGAAGAATGAGGAGCAGGTCCAGAATTTGGAGAACACTGCAAAGTAGGTGACCCATTCATTTCTTTGCTACTTTTTGTTTACTATTCATCCGCTTTTCGTCTTTACATGGAAAAAATCGAGGGAGTGAAATCGCGTGAACCCTAATGTATTAAGTGCATGTTTTGACGTAAAAGTCGCAGGGATCTCGCAGTTCCGCTTATGGCAATGTCAGCTGTTCTTCAAGAGCATGTCGAAAAAATCGCTTTTTTTTTCGTTTTTTCTTTTCTTCCCGTTGTCAGTCTTTTTTGCTGTTTCTGCGTCCTTGTTTTCTCCGCCACAGCTCTAATAAGTATTAGATCGCAGTGTTCAAGTAATGCGTTGTGATGGGATATTTGCTGAATGAATATTGCTCGCTTCAGAGAACTGGAAAGAAAGAGAGCAGAATGTGAAGCCGAACTTGAAACGCAGAGTCAGGAGCTTCAGCTGCATTTGAGCGAGGAACAGGTTCGTAGTCGTAGCTGTTGGTTTCGTTGTTCAAAGCATTTTAGCTTCCATTTTCGGCCTTAAATTGTGTTTTACCTTTCATCACCAATTCCAGATTAACGAGTACGTCTCCCTTAAACGTGAGGCCGGAAAGAGGTCTGGGTTGATGGATATGCAGCTGAACTCGATGAGACAAGAGCATGAGACAGACCGCAGGTAGGGAGTTATTGGCCGACCTTCTCAAACTCGTTTTCCGTTACGATTTCACGCTGGGTTGCCTGGCCCGGTTATTCCTGGCTTAACTGCTGAGATCTCATTTTTCTTGGAATCACTCGTTTACCGTACAGTGATATTTTAGTTTTATATTTATTTGTTTATATTTTTATATCTTCGACCTATTCAGTTTCTCCTAACTTTCTGATAGCTTCTCAACTTTTCGAGCTATTTTTTTATTTAACGAGAATTCTCTTATCTTTGCACGTTTTATGAGATTGTTGGACGTGTAGCGCAACATTTGCGCTCCTTACTCCTGCTTCTGTACTACGGGAGTCAAAAACTCGATAGATCTTTGATTTTCGAACGCCCAGATATCCTATTTCAACGCGTTTCGCAGGAGTTGCGTAACGCATTCGAATTGCATGTAGCGCAGTTCGCTTCAGGTTGGGTTGTGTTTCTTGGCCAGCTAACGCTAGCTATATCGAGGTTATGATGACGTTCTTGTCTGAGAAGGGTGATATTCATTTCAAATTTCAATTTTTCCACAATTCATTTGATGCCCAGGTGGTTATTAGAAATTGGTTGCTACTATATGTGACACCTAACATAGAGGTAGTATAGAAGCTTATCTTCATAAACGATAAGAGTCGGCGTCAGTCAACTCCTTTTTTGAGGATTTCGGACGCACTTCACTTTATTTATTTATTTATTTACTTTTACTTTTACTTTTACTCAACAGCTGGAGCTCTCTCGACTCCGTTACTTTGCACTATTGATTTTTTATACTTCACCTGATACTGAGCTCAATAACTGCTGAATAGCTTGCATAGAGTAATCCTGTCGGCAGCATTTCACCGAGTGCTACTGCGGCCTCATCGTTCGGTCCTGTATCTCCCTCATTAGGTTTGTAAAGAACTGCAATCGAAATATCTTATAGCTGCGCGGCTTCGATTTTGAGGTTCTTGGTATCTCGGCTATTCAGCTTCGTGAGGTCCCTTCGGCCTTTTAAATTTTATTAAACTGCAATCAAAATTTAACTAATATTTTTGCCGACACTTCCGTTTCGTTCCTTTTCGTTTTTTTCATTTTTGTTTTAGTTTTTGCTTAGCTCTACTTTATTCCTCTCTTTGAATTTGCTGAACCACTCTTTTGGCTTGTGTTTTCTTTAAAATGTTGATTATTTATGATGGTACTTTTTGTAGCTCAAAAGTGAATGAGGAGCGTCGTATGAAGGCATGGCAAGAGAAGATCAAGAATAAGAAACAGGAGATTGAACGACTTAAGAAGCAGGTAAGGTTTTGCACATTATTGACTTGCCTGTTTACACGTGCTTGTTGCCTTTATCGTTCTGAAATAAGCTCCTGTTCTGTAGATCGAATACCTCGCAGAGAATGCTGAGCAGCAGAAGGTCGTTTTGCAAGATGAGAAGGCTAACCTGGTAACGATGGAAAAGCAGGTGAAGGAAAGCAAGGAGAAGCTGGAGAAGGTAATGCGTTTTTTCTACATCGGATGTAACTGCTCTTCTTGTTGTCGCACTGAAATCTCTGCTTCCAGGTGTCCGTTGAATTGAGTGAGATCAACAAGCAGCTCTCGGATGCCTCTGGTGATTCAGCTGAGTCTGAAAGAGTGCGACGACGTAATGAGGCCATTGAAAACCTGAAGAGGGTTTTCCCGGACAAGGTAACCGGATTTGAATTGCACGAGATCACTGTACTTCTCTCGTAGAAATTTCAAAAAGGAGATTTCAGATTCATGGACGTCTTGTCGATCTGTGTCAGCCGAGCCATAAACGCTTCAACTTGGCCGTGACAAAGGTTCTACAGAAGCACATGATGAGTATTGTTTGCGATACAGAGGAGACTGCAAGGGATGCGATCATGTACTTGAAGGTTGGTGCACACTTTAGGATTTGGAAGTCAGAACTACAGAGAAAGCCTTCAAGGAGCTGGTTAGCCTTAAGAAAAATTTCGTGTTTGAATTTTAGTTACATGCTGAGAACAGGTCTGTATGTGAACGGCATTGGTAGGAATTAATTCCAAAGAAGAAATGGTAACAAAAGTAGCGAGTAGCCGTTGTAGGAGCAACGTTATCCGCCTGAAACCTTCCTGCCCCATCACGGCCTTGACGTTCATCCGATCAACGAGAAGCTGCGTGAGCTGACGCACCCGAAGGGAGTGAAGTTGGTCTACGACGTGATACAGGTCCGTACAAGTTTTGCTGCTGTTTTTGGCGATACATTTAGCTTCTCCATTGCAGTGCAACCATCCTGCCGCGAGGAAGGCCTTGCAATTCGCCAGCGGAAATGCTTTGATTTGCGAGACCGCAGAGGATGCTCGCACGTTGGCATATGGTAGTGCGGGTGGAGACAGGTTCGTTTTCTTACACTGTAAATACCTGTTCCACTGTTGCAGCCGCCTGTTTTCAGATATAAAGCTGTTGCGTTGGATGGCACGATGTTCCAACAGAGTGGAGTGATTGGTGGTGGTAGCCAGGAACTGAAATTGCGAGCGAAGAAATGGGACGAGAACGCTTTGAAGTTAGCGTTTACAGTTAATTTCTCTCGCCAGTCTTGTATTCGAGGGAGACGGGAATCAGTGTGTAGATCACTGTACTCAACTGCATGTATGGCGTATTCCGCGATGAGATTGATAAGGATGACATAGAGAACTTTAACATTTGTATAGAATAAGTGGCTTACATCATCATCGTCTGCAGCATGAAATTTGCAACCAACCGCATTGAAAAAATGGTTTGGTTGTAACTTTTACTACAAATGAGTTCAAAAAGTGCAATGGATGTCAGTAAAGTAGTCTCATTTCCCCCAATACCTACATATATCATCGCGGCTATTAAGATGTATTAGGAGCACGTTGACTAGGGTTGCATCAGATGGTTTCTGAAGAATTTTTGGAGTATTTATTTATTTATTTATTTATAACTGCACCTTAAGTGCGCTCAAACTAGGAGATAACGATCAAGTAATCTTTTACAACTGCAACAATCTAACGCAGAACAACAATGAGAAACGTAGTATCACTATGCGCTGCAATCTGTAATTTTTCAGTGTTGTCCGGCCATTCAAAAGCTCAAGTACAAGGAGCCTGAACCAATGGGTAGTCGTAGCGTGAGAATATAGTAATAAGTAATTTAATCACTCAAAGTTACGTAATTGTTTTATAATTATTTTTGTTCTGGTATAACGGTGCAGAGGTTGGTTAGGCAACCAGTATAGCTATGGCATGATTCCGATTGAATAGGGAAATCACTTTCGAGCAGCTTATAAGAAGGAAGCACCTGGGAGTCCGGTCTTAATTCCGGTCATACCCAGGCCTTCATTACGCTTCCATTCGAAGCTGCTTCCATAGGAACTGAGTTAGCCTAACCAACTTGCAATAAAGCATATCTAAATGTAGCAACCTATAGATTATATCTGTATATGAAACAGTATAAAAAATATGTGACTAAGAGTAGAAGCATCTGGGTCTTAATAGGCTCCTCTGTACCTAAGCTCTGGCAGCCGCAACAGAATCAGAAAAGGAAGGAGATAAAAAAGAAGTTTAAGCAGGCATAATGACACTGTAAGACATGTGAGAAGAAGGAAAACGCAAGAAAAACATAAGAAAAACATAAGAAAAACAACTCAACTCTTGAACGACCCTAATTCTGAACAGCCACTAATACTCATTAAAAAATGTCCAGCGCAGGCCTAATGACTCATTGAACAATGTGAGGAAGAATAGGAAACAAGACATCCATTTTTGGGTACGAATCGTTCGGCAACCATAGTGTCTTCCATGGCGCAGAAGAGTTTCCACAAGATGACATACACTCCATTTATGAAGCTACACTCAGATGTCCTGGTAACGCCACGATACAACAGTCAGCTCTGCAATTCAAGAATACTCAGAAGATCAATCTTTTTTAACCTACTCTTGAAAATGGCAACGGTAGGTGCTTCTAAAACATGATCAGGTAGTTTCTGCAACCAAACTGCTCCGCGAGAGAGCACAAAATTGGCATTGCAACGAAGAAATTTGTTACCAGGGTTTTTAAACTGCAGTGATAATATACTAGTCCGATTTCTACATGGCCTAAATGTCCAATATTTACTAGCTCTCAAGGTTAAATCACCTTTTAGTAACTTGAAACAGAAGACCAAATCATTATAGATACGTCTGTATCTAAGAGATTTTAGTTTCAAAAATTTCAATCTACTTTCGTAATTTAAAGATTGTAGATCTGGTATGCATCTGCGAACCAGTATTCGAGTAAACGTCTGTTGTACTTTTTCAACTTTGTTTTGAAGCTTTTTTGTTTGAGGACTCCAGATTTGTGATCCATATTCAAGTATAGGTAGCACATATGCTTTGTACAGCTTCAGCAGTGTAGCAGAATCATTATCAACGATGCTTCTCAACATGCCATAAAGTACTGAAAAGGCTTTACGTACAGTTATATCAACATGGGCATCAAACTTTAGGTGTTTATTCATATGAATACCAAGATCTTTGATCGCGTCAACTTGCCTTAAAGTAATATTACCGAACCTGTAATCAGGTGCCCTTCCAGGACCAAAATGCATCACGGAAGTTTTGGCAAGATTTACTGGTATCTCCCAATTACTAGCCCACGTAATCATATTAAGAATTGATTGATTTAAAGCCTTCAGGACTAACGATTGATTTGAAGCATTATACGTGCCATAAACTTTGATATCGTCTGCAAACATTTGAACGCTAATAGCAGCGTGCGTCTTGAGTCTGTCCGGGAGATCACATGTGTAAACCATGAAAAGGATAGGTGATAGAACTCCCCCTTGCGGGACACCGCTGGTACATTGGCGCCGCCCCGAAAAGGAATTACCAACCTTAACAAACATGCACCTGTTCTCTAAGTACGACATTATCCACAAAAGTAAACGTCTTCCAATACCCAGTTCTGATAGCTTGGTGATAAGCTTTTTGTGACAGACTTTATCGAAAGCTTTGGATAAGTCGAAATATATTACGTCGACACAATCACCCTTATTGACCGCAGTACTCCAATCGAAAAGGCAATCAGTTAATTGAGTTGTAGTAGAGGCACCCTTTGTGAATCCATGCTGCTCAGTAGGAATAACTTTATTTTTAACGAGCCAAGATACTAATTTATCTCTTATAAGCTTTTCCAGTACTTTGATTGGCGTTGGCGAGATGCTTATAGGACGAAAATCCGAGAGGAGAGAAGGACTCTGCACTTTTGGAATGGCAGTGACCAGCACATTTTTCCAAATGTCAGGAACTTCACAAAATAATAGAGAGCTATTGAATATTATCGACAGTGGTTTAGAAAGTGATAAGTATGGGCAAGCACTAATCCTGGCCGTTCTTGTTTCATCTCTTTATTACATCCTTTGCTATTTTTTGAACTATCAAGCTTACGGTTTCTTTGTCTCAGTCGGTTTCCTCTCTCACACACAAAACAGCCACTCTTCTAGACACCTTCGTGAGCGCCGAGCTCAGCTTCAGGAGGAGAGCAATACGCTGCACAAGACAAGGCGAAAGGAATTAGATGTCGAAATGCAGAGGTGTGTTATTTTACAAGTATTCTGTATATCCAGCATCCTTCTAGGAAAACTTATGTGTTTCCAAATATAAGAAACTTTTTATCGCTATTGTCCTTTGCTAGTGTAAAACCCAGCGGAGGCAATGGTTTCTTTTAGTAATGGTACCTTCCGAGGGCGCCATCCTTAAACAGTGCTTCAGTCAAAGCGGCGTTGTAGAAAAAAATTGCAATGCTTTGCATGAGGTGTAAGAGAAACCTGTTCATTTTTTTCAGAAACAAGCTTACTTCGGTGGAATATCGGCTCAAGAACATGCAACTGGAGAAGCAAAAGTGCGAAACGGATACCCTGAATAAGCTGACGTTTGAGCTTGAGTCTCTTGAATCCGAGCTTAGTGTGATTCCTGTAAGTTCCTGCTTTTGACTGTGTTTAAAGATTTTCAATAGCGATAATAACCGTGAACATGAAAATGATCGTTCAATATGCTGAAGAATGATGAGCATCGTATTTCAGCCGAAGATCGAGGAGATTGAAGAGCGAATGATGGAAAGAGAAAGGGAGATTAAGAAGATGGAGGAGAAGAGTAATGCGGTAGCCGATGATGTGAGTGTTGTCCAGCTCTTTATTTTTTATGTTTTTCTTGGCCATGAGTAATATGAATATGTTTCAGGTGTTTGGAAACTTCTGTAAAAGGGTCGGGATAAGGAACATTCGTGAGTATGAAGAACGAGAAATGCGGTGAGTTTTTGAACATCATTTTTTATCTGCAGCGCTATGCTTTTTGGTTAAACTTTCTACCACCGTTTTTAGGTTGTCGTTTTCATCGTCGTTTATGTTTTTGTTTTTTAATGCGTTGAGAAGAGATATTTGGTACTGGCCCAGATTTAAATACCGACTCTGCAATATATGCATTGCTATGTAGCCAGATACGTACTTAGAAGTAGGTAGAAATTGGAACAAATGCACTAATGGATCTTTTTCAAGTGCACAAAACTAGATTAGAATGTTAGCATTCATTCTTCAGTGATTACATAGTTTTCGATTCCATTCTCAGGTGAACTTGTGGCGAAATGAAATGACCCTCTGCAAAGTTCCAGAGAGTTTCAAAGTTTTTATTTAACTGCGCAGTTGTAGAAAAACTGGCGGCGGCCACGTTAAGCGGTTTATGTGTGCTGCCATATGGCTTAGTATCGGACCGCTCTCAAGCTATTGTTCCCTAACAAAGTAATAGCGTTTCAGGTTTCACCAGGAAAGAGCTGACCGCATGAGGGAGTTTGATAATGAACTCGATCGTGTGCGTAACGAGATCGAATATCTCCGATCTGAAGATAAAAATAGGAAGGTTAAACAGGAGAAGGATAAGGTTAGCCGCGCAGTTCTTCATTTTGTTATGATTATCGCGCTTTTCTCGTTATTAGTATGTACTTTTATATTGGGTTGGTTAAATCATGTGAATCCCTTTAATAGGTGAAACACCTCGACAAGGAACTGGAGGCGTTGATGAAGAAGGAGACGAAGGAAGGGAAGGTGCTGACACGTCTGGAAAAAGAAATGGAGGATCTAAAGGTTGCCGCTATGGAGAAGAAGACTGAGCAGGAGGCGTATGAAGCGGAGCTGGCAGTAGTGAAGAAGGATGCTCAGGTTGGGCTTCATCCTTAATAATGCGCATACGGCTTCAGTACTCCTTAATTAGCACAGATGCTGTGATCAGCGCAGCTTTACAAAGTATCACCACAGCCTATTGTTCCAGGCTGCGCAGAGAGATGTCACGAGCGCAGAGAAGGCTGTCTTGGCTCTTGAGAGCGTTGTTGGCAGAAAACACGCTGATAGGCATGCGTTGCTGCATGCGGCGAAGATCAATCAGATCGAGATTCCACTCACGTCGGGAAGTCTGTCGGACGTGGACGCGGAGGACGACGAAGGTATGATTCTGCTCTATAACTCTAGCTAAAAGGATAGCAAATGAGGTAGCAGATGGGAAGGCCTGCACATTTCTGAGTGAGTAGTAACGTCCATGAACTCGAAGGCTCTGCCCAGATTCAGTCAAACAAAAAAGAGCCGTTAGTAGAAAACTGTGAAGAACAAAGAGTAGTGGTGAGAAAGCTCGTTTCGCCTCTGGTTTTGGACGACCTTTTCCAGCAAATTTGTACGTTTATCCTACTGCTCGAAGCCGAAACATATACACCTTCGCTTTCCGTATGGGCTAGAGTAGGTTTATAGGTTTACTGTCGAGCAGGGAGATCAATGCTGTCGTTGACAGATGCATTTGCATTTGTTAGAGATCGGTCGGTCCTGCTGTCCCTCATTGGTTGAAAAGTATTAGTAAGGAATCGTCCCGGAAAGAATTGTTGCTAGATCCGATTAGCCCCTGTTCTTGCAGATGGAGATGGAACGCAGCCGTCAAATTCCAACAACCTGTCTCAGGAACAGATTGAGCGAGAGGCCCTGATTAAGGTCAACTATAGACAGCTGCCCGAATCTCTGAAGGACGTAAGTTTTTCATTGCGAAATAGATCCGTCGTTTATTGATAGAGCGAAACCTTGTATTCTATTTTTGTATTTCATTTTTCATTTAATTTAGCTCAAAGACGAGGAAGAGGTTAAACGACACGTTGAAAGAATGAACAAGGAGATCAATGAAGCTCAGGCAACGCTCTCACGGCTCAATGCACCCAATCTGAAAGCAAGCCAAAGGTCTTAACATTTCTATTTTATTCTCCGCTGATTAAGCATATATATATATATATATATATATGTACCGTGCTAAAGCTTTCACCTTCCTGCAAAAATGATCACTTGACATTGTTACATAATTAATCTGACGCGTAATGCTTCCCCTTCTTCTTTGTATCATAAGTTTTTAAGAGGTATCCTCTGAAGCGGATTTTTTCAGATGGTGTCGTTTCTTCTTCAGACAGTAGGCTAAACGCGTGATATCTTGAATTTATTGAAATTGTAGCCCTAGCATGTCATTCGGTGTGGTACAACTAAGAAATGCAGTAGTTATGACGTGGTTGAAGCTTTCTAGCTCGGATTATTAGTTCACGAAATTTACTACGAACACTGGAGTATTCAGGATGGAAGAAGTGAAGGAGCGAGAAGCTGAGACAACGGAAGAATGCGAAGTGGCCCGAAAGAAAGCTCGAAAGATCCGAGGGTACTTCGAAAAAGTGAAAACGGAGCGCTATCGCAAATTCCAAGAGTGTTTCGAGCCAGTGAGCCAAAAAATTGACGAAATCTATAAGGTGATATCCTAAGTATTGCATTGAAAAGTGACATCTGTGATGAAAATGATTGCAGGCCCTCTCACGAAATGCCAGTGCTCAAGCGTTTCTTGGCGCTGACAACATGGAAGAGCCGTATTTGGAAGGAATACAGGTGAGTACTCAGACTTGGTTTGCTTCCCGTTCTCTGTATTTCGTTCGCTGTTCTGTAATTATTTACTTTATTATGTAGTACAACTGTGTTGCGCCCGGGAAGCGGTTCCGACCTATGGATAATCTGTCTGGAGGCGAGAAAACTGTGGCAGCTCTTGCGCTTCTGTTCGCCATGCATGCTCGAAATCCGTCTCCGTTCTTTGTGCTCGACGAGATTGACGCTGCGCTCGATAACACGAACATCGGAAAGGTATTGTCTTTCGCTTTACTCTTGTCCTTTAGTTTTGAGCATATCAATTTACAAATTTATTTCTTCAGGTGTCATCCTTCATCTGCGAATCGGCACGGAGTGACATCCAAATTATCATAATTTCATTGAAGGAGGAGTTCTATAATAAGGTAATTTTACTGCGCCTTGATAGAGATACCTTATTGGATGTGGAATTTAGTCATGATTTGGGTATTTTTCCAGTTATTTAAAGAAGTCCATCTCTGTCTTTTGGTCACAAACCAGTGCCCAGTTGTCGAGCTTTAAGACAAATAAAGGTAGCCCACACTTGCATACGAAACCCGTAGCAATATTCTGAACGTGTAAACTATTATAGCTGCCCAAACTCTACTTTCTATTTTCGGAGCCCAGATTATGAGGATTAATCTATCAGAACCGATCGATATAATTTTCCCTAACCGTTAGGTGCGACCAACTACGACCTATGATCGCGATTTTTTAGCAAGTAGATCAAGTCATGCAGTCAGCTCAGTCAATATTGAGGATTTTGGTTTGCACATCAGATCGTCACATCATATCTCTATATAAAAAGGGTCCACGTTTGGCCAACGTCTCGCTGCAGCAGCATACCCCACACAGGCGAAATTTTAACTAATGAATAATATCGTTTTTGAACAGCGTTGACTGTTTGAGAAAAGGGGTGGGGAGGTGGTATGTAGTCGCTCTGGATAGTTGAATGCAATGGCTGCAAATGGGTTGGGGGGGGGGGCGTGGACTGGCTGACGGGAACTAGAATAGACCTGCCTTATGTTCCACTTTTTATGTTCACGTAAAGGCTATGTAGTTTTATTTCAATTCCACCAATTCGTACTCATTTTTTCGGTGGATAGGTGGTCTTGAATTCTTTATATGTTTACGTCACCACCTATGTGTTTTTCTCCACACCCTTTTTCTATCTCTGTAGAATGTGGTCGGTTTCAACCTAAAAAGTCGTTTACTACCGCCGTGACCTCATCGAGTTCGATGAAGCACCTAGAAGTGGAACAGATGGCAGTCGCACGGCGCATTGTCTTGGCTGTATGACGGCTGACTGATTTTCGTCCAGCCCAACTCCTCGATTTTTGCCAGCGGCTAAAGTCCGCAAAGGGTCGGGCGTTGCCCTGGTGGAAGAAACTATAGCTCATGTCGACTCCTTTCTCCTCCAATTTTTGCTGGATCTGGTCGAGTTGTTGACAGAAGCGAGCGTCGATGATGGCTTGACTACATGGAGGCAGCAGCCGGTGCACTGGACCATTACACAACACCCAAACCCACAGAAAGGCCTTCTTCTGGGGAGCTTCGGTTTTAACATAAGAACCCGCGGCTCGTTGCGTGCCAGCAGCCTTCCCTTCCGGATTTACGGATGTCGTTCCTCTTCTGGGTGGAAAGGAACTTATGATACCATCTTCAATAATTTATTCTCTTGGGAGTGGACTTGACGGTGACTTAATGAGTGGGCTGGGATGATGCCGAGGTTCAGCTGATTGAAAATGAAATCACGTACTTTGAATTGTCATCGTTCTAGAGAATAAATATACCCGTTGTACGGATAGCGGGAGAGGTACAGATAGCGAAATGTTAGAGTAACGCGTTTCTACTTCTGTACACAATTCAGGATGGTTCAGTGGCTAATCATTTATACGTAATGAGCAGGAAAGTGAGATAGGACCATTCGTCACAACCGCATAGGAGCACTCTCGCGTACGCCGCTATCCTCTGGCCATGGTGACCTGTTCCGCCCATGTACAGTGGACGGATGGTGCCTCTTCTGGTAGAGGCATCGTCGTCGCCGACGATACTGCCGCCGGCGCCGAAGCAGAGACATGTCTACATACAAAAATGTGCGAATAGCAGATCATTTAGTAGCAGTCGAACGGCTTTGGTAGTAGAAGTGACAGCTTGAGGGCGATTGCAGTCGGCTCGAAAGTTGACGATGGGTAACGGCTTGTCGATCGTTGAAGGCGGTGGGATTGGTAGAGGAGTACGGCTTGTGGAGGGTTGAAGACAGCGGGAGTAGTGGTGAAAAGCGGCTTGTTGAAGGTTGAAGACAGCGATGAGGTGGAAGTGAAGACTTGATATATACTGAAGGACTACGACGAACAGTTAATGGCTTGACTCCGGATTTTTGATTCCGAGGTATTGCCAATGTTTTGGCGACAATTTTCGGTTGTTTACGGGAATTATTATTCATCCCATTGTTTCCTAAGACTGATGCCATCTCGTAGCTAATACTGCTACTTCCACCTTTTTGCGAGTTTACTGGACTATTTCTCCCCGATCTTTGACTGGTACTCCATGAAAGTGGAGGGGAACTTCGGAAATTTCTGCTCCCCTTCGTGCACAGACTGCTATGGTGCTGTTTACCGCACTGAGAACAGTCAGGAATTTGACACTCATAGCTGGAGTGGTTGGTTGAACAACATTTCCAGCACCTTCTGCCATCTGTTAGTATCTTGCGGCGTCTTGCTTGATCGGTGGTCGTTCTGCAAGTCATTGAGTTATGATTACCCCTATGGCAGAACAGGCACTGACGAGTGGCAGAGTACCGTCGCTCGCCGCATGGTGCACTTATCTCTAGATGGGCTGAGCGCACTGTTCTCTCTGTGACCCAGCCTGCTCTCCAAGTACGCTTTAGCGGCAATCTCTTTCTTTAAATGGGCTGTGAGGTCACCGATTGTTTGGCTATCTTGCGAATGGCTTGATAGCAGAACTGGTCTCACTACGTCGTGAGGAAATTTCGCTAGGATGATTTCACACCACAACGGGTCACAAGTTCTGCGGACATCATAGCCTGCGGACACCATTTGATTAATCAGTATTTGGATCTGATCGAAAGCTGACGAGCAGCTTTCCGCATAACTGTTAGCTGGTTTTAAGCTTATGAGTTTGTGCGCTATATGTGACCGATTTACAGAATGATTACAGTACTTTTCCTGTATAGTTTGTATAATCCACTCATAGTTTTCAGGCACAAGCTTTATGCCTTTTACTGAATCTTGTGCCTTTCCTCTCAGGCTTTCCTTGAGTAAGAGGATTTTCTCCATAACGTCAAGCTCCTTACTCTTGTGAACAAGGGTCTCGAAAATTGCCCAGAACTCTGAGAAATCTTCAACGTTGCCGTAGAATTTCGGTAACGTGGCTTGAGGAGGTTTTATCGAACGACATCGTCGTCCCTCACTTCCAATTACATTATCAGCAACCGAATCCAACGGTATTTGAGAGATATTACTGTCCGCAGTTTCAATCGGCTCTGTTTCGTCAGCCTCATCTTCCTGCGGAGCAGTACTGCACGATTGTGCGTTTTGCAGTATTAGGGCTCTCTGTGAGATATGCCCTAATTTTACGCTCATCGTGTCCCTTACGCACTTGGATTCCTCATGACGTGCCATAAGTTTGTAGATCAGATTATCCGCACTAGCTAGCTCTTTATGCAGCTGTGACTCATTCTCTATCTGCTCAATTTCTAGCATAATGTCCTTTTTACCGGACTTATTTTTACAAGTTTTGTATTCCTCTCGAATCTCTTTATAGAGCTTATCGAGCTTGTCTTTTCCCTGTTTTACTTGCTTTATACTGCTTTGCAAAAGTGCAGTAGTAGGCTTACATTTCTCGTAAGTATTCTCGTCCGTTAGCGGATATTCTACTCTTACTGTGTACTCTGTGTACGACACCACAAGATCTTTCAGCGTTGACGCGCTGTCGTCGCCGACGATAATAAAATTTTTCAACAACCCAAGGCAAATTAACGATTTATAACTTGAAATGATCACTAGAAAACAAGTGTTCAAAAAATTGCTCCATAACGTGTGCTACCACTTAATAGGCACGCAACTGGCATGGCCATACATAGCCGGGTTCTATATTGCAGGAAGAACAATTAATATAAATGTTTGAAATATTTAAATTAATATTTGTTGCGCCTAATACAGTTGATTACACACGTGTTGATGAAATTATGGAGAGACTAATATGATTTCTTAAACAAGTAAAGGTACAGAATAGGAAAGGAGTCACCTTTATTGCCATGGAGAAAGAAGTATTAATAGCATTCCATCAGGTGGCATAGAGTACCCATAGTTTCCATAATTGTCGAGAAGCCGCTGATAGTGTTCACTCTGTTCAGGCGGACGCCTTGATTGGAATCTACCCCGAACCGGCGAGCTGCTCCACGTCAGGAGTGCTCACCTTCGATCTCACACCCTACAAGCAGACGGGTCTGAATGATACGAACACGAGTATCATTGAGAGCACCGTCGTAAATCCGAGCTGATTCGCGTCCACATCAGCGCTTTTCATCGGGCCCGCTGAAGATCTCAGTTATCTATTGGTACATTTCGAATTGTTTTGTTTTCCTCTAATATAGTGCACACTGTGTGCTCGTCCTCTCAATGATTCTCGGTGTAGATCATATGTGTTCTTATTATTGGATTCTTATGCATTTCTGAATTTATTCTCGTGTTAATCACATCGAATCTATGTTATTTATAGTGAGTGGCCTGTAAGTCACCCACATTTCTTCTGTTATATTCACTTTGTATTCGCCGACTTTAGAATGTACAACATTCTTCTTCTCTCTATATTAGCCAAATTTTTACAAATTGACATCCTGTTGCTCCTGATCTTCAATCTTCTTTTTCTGCAGTATATTTGCGTCCTTTGGATACTCACCGTGTAATGCTGACTACTTAAGACTCCACTGCGCTGCATGCATTCCCATAGGGGATCGTCATCTGTGAATTTTTCTGTACAATAAACGTAGTATCCTTGTGCGCATAGGTGTTCTGGAAGGATGGGTTGTTTCCCGAATGTACACTGGATAACGTTGTGTTCACATTAACGGGAGATCATACGTTGGGGAGTATAGAGAATAGTCCTTATATGCACTGATAGAATTTCCGCGTAAGTGCCGTAGTTCGGAGTTTTCGCCACAGGGGCGTCGTCGTGCTGCCATGAGCTGTATCAGAATTTCAGCACCATCAACTACTATGAGTGTGTACTGGTTCAAGAATTTCGTTGGAATTCGGCAGTCGGACTTCGAGATGCTGCGTGTACCGAGGCCAACGGCGGAATTTTGTATCCACGTCACAATGAGAAGCATACAAGTAGGTTTCGAATACTTCACGAGGTACTTCCCGGGCAAATGAAAGCGTACTGTGAAATGGTATGTTTTCCTCGATGAATTCGGAGCTAGGCAAAGATACATAAACGGAACCGCTATCAACCAGGACCGTACAGCTGATGCGTGCTGAGAAGGGAACTGTCTGAACGGTACGTCGGAACGGCAAGAACGAGTACTATAGGGAGAATCCCCGTCCTCCAAATAGTAACAGAACATGTTTTGTCTTCGCCGAATCCTTGAGGCAAACGAGTACGAGGGTGTAATGGTTGAACGTCCGCAGAGCGAGCTCATCAGGGCAGCGCAAGGTGGGTGGCGCAGTGGTAGACGGGATGCCTTATGTTCGTGAGGTCGAGGGTTCGGTCCCCATGGTACGTCACGTTTTTGCACTTTTACCATAGTACCGGGTTTCCATAGAGATTTCCATATCTGAACTTGTGTTTGGCTTCACATTTTCTGCCCAGTGGTACTCCGCTGCAGCCCAAGCCTGGAATCGCGATACAGTCTGCTTTCCCAGTTGTCAAGCTTGTATAGGATAACAATTCTAGCATAGTCAAACCTTTTCCTCCAAAACGATATGTCCTCCCGAAAACGTGATAGTGCCTTCTCTGGTTAGTGGCGTCGTGACTCCGGCACAATGCTCTTCTGATTGAAACTCCTGGTCCTCTTCTTCCACTACCTCCAACTTCTCCACTTCGTCGATTTCCAGCTGTCGCAGTTCGAAATCCTGTAGGATACCTACCATCCTTTCCGTCAGCTTCATCTCCTCTCTCGAAGGGACAGCATCCAGTGGAGATCCGCACTTAAGTGTCAGTAGTGAATGACCACTCGAGGGTTAGCAGACATTGTAGAGTCAGTGTTGGCGACAGCAGCTTGTTATGACCGTGCAACTTTGTGAGCATGACAGAGGCGACGATATTGATTGGGGTGGTAGGTCAAGTTCAAGATCATGTGGTCCCCTCCTACACTGTGAGTACACTGGTGGCACTCACCTCACCGACACTAATAAATTGCATTTGAAGCATTTTTCTGGCATTCTGCCGCTGTTCCATGTTGTTCCTGCGTCAAAATTTCTTACATTGACAGTGAGAACAATTTATTGGAGTGAAAGTTTCGTACAAAATCGCATTTGGCATATTTCGGGCATTGCTGGTGAATTACGAGATATCGACAAATAACAAGTAGTAAAAACATCTTACCGTATCAAGCTCCAAAAAAAGTTCAGATATGGAAATCTATGGAAATGCGACACAATGGTTAAAGTGCAAAATCGCACCGTAGCTGGGAATCGAACCCTCGACCTCACGAACATGAGGCAGCCCCTCTACCACTGCGCCACCCAGTCTACGACACCAGCATCTTGCGCTGCCGTGGTAAGCTCGCTCTGCGGACGCTTAACCATTAGACCCTCCTACTCGTTTGCCTCAAGGATTCAGCAAAAACAAAACATGTTCTGTTACCATTTGGAGGACGGAGATTCTTCCTACAGTATTCGTTCCTACCAATCCGGCTTACCGTTCAGACAGTTTCCTTGTGAGGAGTACTGCTTTGAGCCCTGTACGTTGTCCTTATGTTCTTACACAGAACAGGACAAGATTAAGATCTCCGCAACGTGAATTATCCAATTTGCCCATGCTAAAAGACGTGCTGGTCCTTTGCTCGTCTACATGAGTACCTATTTTAAGCACCACATTTAGTATCATGGCCTCGTAACTTACCCACCCTAGAATTTTATGTGATCGATACCGATTCCCCCTCCTTTTATTCGTTTCGGCAATTAGGGTAGCTTATTTGACTCAAATCTATTTCAGATGAAAAGAACTTGTAGTTCTTCCATAAGGTCACATGTTCAACCAACGATATCTCCACACCCGCATTGTCGAAGCCGGATCAAACAGTCACAACAATGCTGAGAACCTCGCCGAGAAGTCAAAAATTTGACTGTTGAAAATGCGACCAGTGCAGTAGGCGAGCTAGACTGAATACCTGTAAAAAGCTGGGGCTGCGACGCAGGGCTGCGAAAGACGAGAAGGCTTCTGGTTATAGTGCGCAGAAGTAAGCAGCGCCAAGCGGGAAGATTAGTTGAAGGCTGGATTGAAAGCTGCTTGGTCAGATCCAAGCATACGACATCACTTCAACGCAAGGTTATTTTCGCGAAAAAACTCATTCACTGGGTCAGTCGGCAATGACGGAAGAAATTCCGAGTCAGTAATAGACTGAACCATAAATAGGAACTTATTTTTTCGAATGGCGTGGAGATGAAGGGAAGCAATGACTGTCTTTACACCAGCTAATCCGGTAGAGCACCCTCCGACCTCTAACTTCGCCTCCTCAGTGGATGTCTTGAAAAAGAGAACGAAATGGCGGTCAATTGGAGGCGTTAGGTGGCGTCCTGGGACGCGATTCATCAACAATTAAATCGGCGGATCTGCGGAGTATGAGGGGTAGAGATGAATGTTGCTTCATCGGGGGTATCTCTACCCTTACACTCCACATACCAGGGGGTTTAGTCGCTGATAAATCCCGCCCCCGATGGCGTGAAGGCGCAGTAAGAGGAAAAGCTGGCTGTCGCATCCAGCTCTTGTTCGGTTCTCGCCCAGGCCTGTCATGCATTCCATTCATCCGGAGTTGGTGAAATGGCACGACATTTCTCTACGAGGCGCTCGTTTGAAATGGTCAGCACAAGTTATTGCAAGGCCAAATTCGAATTGCCTCCATGATGTCTCTGGAGTGCAGAATGCGAGGCATTTCCCGACCAGTGCAAGGTACCGTAAAGGTCTCGATCATTTCCTGATTTTTCCTCTTCTAGACTGGGGCCCTTCTGGGATCGATTCTCGGTCCATTGACTGCTGTGATGTTCGAAGGAAAGGAAACAATGAACACTAAGAAGCTCACGTAAGTGGTCACAACGCTACATTTATTTGTACATCCTAGTAACTATGTACGCTGAGATTTGAGATTCTAACGACTTGTGGGATTCATATGGAAATCTACAGCAGTAATGCTCATTTTCAGGAACAGCTTTGTGAACGGCGGCACAACAGGAGCACTGGTAGGTGCTGTGATGGGACCGGCATTAACGTATCTCTCGCTTAGAGATATGAACACCGTACAGTTGTACGATAAATGCTATCGACTGAGGTGGGTGCTACGTGTGCTGTTGTACACGGAATACGATTTGTACCGCATTTTCTTGTCAAACTGAGAAGTTTTCAAATCAAATTGGACACTTCTAAGCAAATTTGACACTTTTGAAATCAAGATGAGCATCCTTCAGATTAAAACAGGTTAATTTCTCATTACATCAGGAATTCTCTGAGAGAGGTGGATTATTTTTCGCCCAAGCGAAATTCAGTACGACTATTTTTGAAAATTTTTGATCCACGTGTCATAGCACACTGGTAATAACACACTTTGAAATTTTTTAAACGTTTTGTTTTTCACGGAAAATAGTGGTTTAAAGCTTATTTGAGAGTACAGAAAGACAGTTATTTTTAGCATGTCAAAAGAAGAGATGGCGCCGAGCAGCCGTCTAATTCGCTGCGATTTTAATTTGATTGCGTAAATGCTGCTTGCTGCTTACTTGAAACAGCAAAGTGAAAATATGCGTGTTTCCTATAATTGGTTTTGTTGTACCGGTAATAAGTATAGAACTCCACGCGGGCAGAATTTTTGCTGCCTACTTTCTCAGAAATTATCACACTTTGTCGCGTGGTCCGTTCTTCTAGTGCTATGGCGCTGCATTTTATCGATCGTGCGCTTGATTACAGTGCGCTCTAGCTGCTTTCATGTCCAATATATCAGTTATTTAAGATAAAATGTAATGTATCACACTAACGCTGCTTGGAACAGCAAAGTGAAAATATGCCGCTTTACAGACAATTCGAACTCAAAGCCCGTCTTCCGGACGATGTAACTCTGATCCTTATGAAGTAATGCATCTAAAGAAGAGAATTTTTGCCAGCAATCATTTCAAAATTGCTTCGTCCTGGACGAATACAGAGCGCAATCTCTTCTTTGAGTATTAAAAATTGCTGCATTCCTGCACTTTATAACAAGCTCCATGGTTTTTCTTTCAAGAAAAGTTTTTATAAAGTTCCATACAATGTGTTCGCTTTTTGTGGAGGTTTTTTTTAAGGAATCAGGAATGTCAAAAAACTATACTAATTTTTCCGTAAACAAAAAAGTGTTTTATTCTTCTCAGAAATCTCTAGTTCACTCTGAAGACGCTGGTTTTGATTTGGAAGGAATCTGGTTTGATTTCAGAAGTGTCAAGCTTGCTTAGAGCTGTGTCCAATTTAGCTTGAAAAGAGTCGAATTTGATGTTAAAATGGTAGATATGCGAGCGGCGATAGGGAGAATGAGAATTGTCCAAGTTCAGTCTTTGATTTTTTCAATAAATCTTAGCATAACGTAGTGACTCTGTATATGAGCTCGTTTAGTTTTGAATCAAGTTTGTCATCAACTTCATAACGACTGGCGTTTCGTGTCGCTGCCTTCTTTAGATCCTGGAAAAGTCGGAGGAATTTGTAAATTTGTAAAAATATTCCCCAAACACTATTCCTTTCTGCAGAATATTCTTCCCAAGAAAAATAGAGGCAAGATGTGATATCTGAAGTACAAATAACTTTCGACGTGGATTGTGATAGGCCACCAGATAACCGTAGCTGGAAGGAATCATGCGATTACCCGAGAATTGGCACTCTTTGTGCTTCTTCTTTAAATCATTTTGGTGCGAACGTGGAACATAAATGCGTCACGAAGCACATTTAGATTCGACAAGCATCAGCTGTGGCAGGATCGGTCGTGCGTGGTATCCGCGGCTCTTGGATATCTGAGCGGCGGTTCGCTGGGATTCGTCGTTGGACTCGACCTGGCTGTGCTGATGAGCAACCTGATGGGCAAATCGTGGTGAAGCAGCAGCCCGATGTGCGTCATAAGTCTGACTCTGCGCTCTCCTAAGTGTTGTCAACTTGCCATTATTAGTTGCCGTTAGTTTAGCGATAATTCCGTTCTACTAGTTGCTCTGGAGATCGAGATAACTGCTGCCCGGAAGCATCTCACGCCTACTTATGCATTGCCAATTCCATTGTGAAGAGGACCTTGACATATCTGAAGCCGTAGTGCGAGCTCGCGAAAAGTGTGAGTGCTGAGCTGCTGTCCTTCAGCTCCATTGCTGAAGTTTTAGCCGTGCATGCCAAACGCGAATTAGATGGCTGCATCTTTGTTCCTCGCCACTCATCACCCCATCTACCTCGCAGTGGTAGCTGTTTTGTCTCTTAGGTTTCGTAGTAGTGTGTTCCGTCTTTCCAACAGCCGGTTTGAAAAAGAATGTTCGGTATATCCTGGTTGTCGCTTTCATCGTGCAGCCGACGCTCTTTATTCTGATGACTGCGGCTTCTCATAGCTCAGCTTCGCCGAAACTTCTAGTCCAACACAGTGCTAGAGAGACGTGACTATCATTGCCGCTTAGCAGCTCGTTCTGCCGTTCTGCACCATCGAAGCACCCTTAGCTGATGACTGCGTAGCGATGTTTTGTGCCAGCCTTTTCTATACTTACAATTCGTATCGATTGGCACTCATCATGGTATGCGTTTGTGCCTTGGTGCTGGAAGATTGTGATGTTGATAGATTTAGAGCTTATATCCGTTGCAAATAAATGTTTAGTCCAGTAAAGTCCAGATTTGATTCTGCAATTTTTGGCGTAACTGCATCCGATGACGCAAATGTTTGGTTTAATGGCCAGCCTACGTTCCATCGTTATCCCATTTCCAGTGAACATTGTGAACGCCCACCACTCCCAGCTGGAGATAGCTGCGGCAGCGTTTTAGATGAACTGTAATAATACGGAAACTTCGAGTCAGTTTGTCGTCAGGGTTCGTCTAATGAATCGATACTGTCGCCAGGGTTCGTATAATGAATCGATACTGCTCGATTAGTAATCGATTTTTTTTGCAGGGATCTCTGTGCTTGTCATATTTAGTTCACTCAAGACTCACTGCTAGCAACAACATGGTGTTTGTGAAGCGTCTTGCGATACTAGCCTGGTGGAAAAATAATCTCGGATTTTGCCATTCTATGTTCGATTGCCCACAATGTAGGCATTCAAAATTTTCAGTGAGTGAGTGGTATAAAGGATAAGGATGAAGGACGGCGTTATTCAATCCCTTTTGGGATGCGCCAGCGCATTCTACTTCCACGGGGTGTCGTGGAGGCGAGTTGAATGCGTATTTGGCCATACAATGACTTGCGGTGGCTAGCCGATGAACAAGTCAGCGCTTTATCCTTCCAGATAAGCCTGGTACCAATTTACCGATCCCGGATGGATGGAAGGCTTGGTTGGCCTGGGCGGGAAATCCGAACCAGGAACCTGGTATCGGGTGCAGGCGACAGCCGGCGCCTCCTCCGACTGCGCTCCACGCGCCCCAATGAGTGGTATATAAAACTTAAAAGATCAGGCTAGGCTCTAGTAAAGCTTTACAAGTCAATCTAAAATATTCAATTTATTTCGTCACTTTTCAGAGCATTTTTCCCTTCTAAAAAACAAAGTCAAGGCTTACTATGTGATCATTTAATAGGATGTTCGGAAAGATTTTAGACAAATTTCGTAATGCGATGTTTCATTGGCAACTTCAACACCAATGTCAACCAACAAAATATACTCCATTATGCTTTAATAGTCCTTCCGATAGAACCGGATTCCCCGAACGAAGAACTTCGAAGACGTGGACATCGTGCTGGTTTCATAGTTTTCGTCCTTTTTGTTATCTTCTCTTATTTTTTTAGCTTTTCACGTGTCACCTTTGAGAACTTTGTGGCGCACTCATTCGATGGAGTGGAGTTACACATCTGTCAACGGAATAACGAAAACAATTGTAGAGAACACATATACACATATCTCTATTTCAAGTAAGCAACATTTCCACTATCAATCAAATGAAAATCGCACGGGTAGATGAGTGCACGATGCGACCGCTTCGTTTAAAATGCAAAACAGTTGTTCTTGCGCTATAAAGCAGGCCTCGAATCATTATTTAGAATTTTTATAAAATTTCATGCAGTCAACAGTCGTTGGGGCAGGCAAATTTAAAAAAATTCAAAAAAGGTTATATCAGTTCTTCCTTAAATAAGAAACTATTCTAGCATTTTCGGAGAGTCTCTAGTTTATTATTATTTTTGGGAAAACGTTTTAGTTTGAAAGGTTTGATTTTGATTTCTGAAGCATCACTTACAAGTGTGTCCAATCTGATTTAAAAAGCGCGCAATTTGGGCTAAAGAGTCCATTTTGCTTCTGATTCATCCAGTTTGACAAGATGATGGTATAGTAAGGTAAACACTGAAGTTGGTTAACCGCTTTGGAACAGATGCCAAAGAGCTGTAAATCTTCACACAGCTAAATAGATTCGTTATCAAATTGTTAACGACAGAATGCTGGAGATCGGTGTTAACCAATCACTTTGTGACTTTATTAGAATTGGAAATCATTTCGTGAAACATCCTCCAAATCTAAAAAAGGATAAAAGAAAAAAATGCTGGTTAAACGCTTAATCTGTGGTGAAACTGACCACGAATTCATTTGCGCGCCACGGATTCTGCTTCTATGCGGTGTTTCGGAGGAAGCTAGGAGCGCATTTGGTCCACATAATGGTTTCGGTGCCAGCCGATTGATAAGTCAGTGCTCTATTTTTCCCAGATAAGTGTGGATTAATTACCGAACTTCGAGAATTTTGATCCTGGTTCTGGTTTCAGCCCTTTTCTGGTCTTCTGCGATGGCCGACACAAGGCGGAAGGCGCATTCGTCGGATGAGCCTGTCATTATCATGGGTGGGGCCTTGCTAGGCTTTCAGTGGCGATTAAAGCGCTCGGTCGCGACTCCAAGGTGCGACAGTGAGAAAAACCTTGATGAAAATTTAGCGAAAGCAAGCTTATGGAACTGAGACGCAGAAAAAGATGGGTATTCATGACTCTCGCGATCGCTTCTATGTGAATAGAGGGAAAGCTGGAAACCGCGAAAGTTACGAAGCGCTAGTGGACATGCTGGCTGAGCGATCATCGGATGCCGCTGATTTTCTTACGGATCTTGGCGTTGACCTCGGCGACATAAATCTGTGCCGTGGCCATTCTGTGCTGAGGATTCACTGGTGCCTGGGCTCCTGTAGCGCAGTCGGAGGAGGTGACAGCTGTCGCGTGCACACGATACCAGGTGCCTTGCTCGCATTTCCCGCCCAGTCCAACCAAGTCCTCCACCCTACAGAGGCCGGTGGATTGGTACCAGACTTGTCAGGGTGGGATAAAGCGCTGACTTGTTCATCGGGTGGCCACCTTCAAATCATTTGTATGGCCAACTACGCGTTCAAATCGCCTCCACTATACCCCGCAGAAGTAGAATTCGTGGCGCATCCCTAAAGTGATTGAGTACCGCCATCCTTTATCCTTCATCTTTTAAGTGTAGTACCAATTAACCGACCCCATAGGGAAGGAGACTTTGACCTGGGCGGGGTCGAGACCAAGAGCTTCCATTCGGACTCCGCACGACATCTGGTGCTTCCTCCGACTGCGCGACTACGTACGCGGAGAATAGCACAGGTCCATTCAAATAGTTCTGGACGTGAGGGTTGAAAATGGATTGACCTCTACAGATTCCTAATACGGAAGAGATCAGATGAGCTGTGCTGAAACCACCCAAAATTCCAATCTTTAAGATAGATTGCAATGTGAATCACATTTATTTCTGATGTTAATCGAAGAGCAACAAACAACACCTGTCTTTGTTCATTGAAATACATTCTGTACAGCAAATTGGTAGGAAAAGGAAAATGATGAAAATTAACAGTACCTGCGAGAACACAATACAGTTTGAGTGCTGTGTCGAATCGCCTCCTCGATTGGCAGGATTATGTCTCCTCGATTTATTGGAAAAAACTCCTTCCTGAAGCTTTCCTGTGTCTCAACAATTTCCGGTTTGAATAGTCACGAAGGAAATTATTACTTCTTGAGGTACGACGAAGTTCGGTAGCTTACCTCAAAGGACAAGCAAACATAAACCTTTGGGATGGTATGAAGTTTATACGGCGTATTGGATTTCTCTGACATGTCGCAATGGTTGAAGTAAATGCTTTTCGAATCAAAATTTTCAGTCTAAGAATGAAGGACCTTGTTAAGAGGTATCTCGGGCCGCTTGTCGCAGGGCCACGTGGCGCGTCCCCGGGTGGTGGATAGGGGAATTAAACGCGAACCAAATGCGACCGTGTACTACCCAGAGACGCAGGCGGGATGCAGGGGATGGACTCCTTGCTCCTGCTGTGTCGGGTCGACGCGTTCTTTGTGCGTGGGAGCGGCATGTTCATGCACAGTGTGTGTGGATGTGTCCGTGACTGTGCGGATTGTAACTGTGTCGGCCCGGCCAAAAGCTTGCACTCGGTGGTAAGGCGATTCGAGGCCGCCTTAAGTCTCGCCCCGTCCCTTCGGGCAGTCTAGCTGGCTGCCCGGAGTTCTTCGCCCGCACGACAGAGCCTGACAAGCTACCGTGTGTATTGGAGTCAAACACAGCAGCACTAAAGGGCCTCATTCCCCTGACCCCGAAAGAGCCCCCATTTCTGCAGCGATAAGAAGGACGAGTACGGAGAGGCTGCTAAAATCTCAGGGCCTAACCAGGCTGCGCAAATTGAGAAGGACTAGGATGACGATCTGTACTTACAACGCCCGCACGCTCGCATCGGAAGCATCCGTCGAGGACCTGATGATGCAAGCCAGGAAGATCAAGTACGACGTCATCGGACTGACCGAGACGAGAAGACATCACCCCCTACACGCCGCCTACGACTCCGAAGAAGAGCTGTTCCTCGGAACATGCGACAGCAGGGGAGTAGGCGGCGTTGGTGTTCTCGTCAACACGCACTTGGCCATGAACATCGATTCGTACGAGTCTCTGACAACCCGAATCGGACGCCTGCGACTGAAGCGTGCCAGCTTTGACTGTATTCGTCGCGTATGCCCCAACATCCGACTACGACGACGAAGAGGTCGAAGCCTTCTACGTGGAGCTGAAGAAGTTCTATAAGGAAGATCGCACCTTCTACAAGGTGCTCGTCGGCGACTTCAACGCCAAGATCGGACCGCGAAGGTCGCCGGAAGAACTTCACATCGGAACCCACGGTTTGGAGTGGAACGAGCAAGGTGAAAGGCTGTCTGAGTTTATCATTTCGACCAAGACCATCCATGGAAACTCACAGTTCCAGAAGCCTCCCTCCCTACGATGGACCTGGGAATCCCCCGGTGGCCAGTTCCACAACGAGATCGACCACATCATCTTCAATCGCAAGTATTGCCTGACCGATGTCTCCGTTGTCCCCAAGTTCTACACGGGATCGGACCACTGCCTCCTTCGCGCAAGGTTCCGCTTTTCGCGTCAAGGAGAGAAGGCCGCGAAGTTCAAGAAGAAAAATCCTAAAACGACCATCAACTGGGACCTCCACCTCTCTTGCCGGCCTTTGGGAAGATGCCGTCATGAACAACGCCGATGTGGAATACGACCGCTACGTGCACCATCTCCACGATAGTGCTAAGGGAGCCGAGAGCTTGAAGACCACCAAGAGACGCCTGTCTCCGGAAACTCTCGAGCTGATACGCCAGCGTGGAGCAGCACGAGCGTCAGGCAACTACCAGCTGACGTCCGAGCTTGCGAAGCTATGCAGAGCGGCGATAAAGGAGGATCTCAAGGAGAGAAGGGCGGAAGTGTTGGCTGAAGCAGCAGAGGCAGGTTTGAGCATCCGCAATGCCCGCCGGAACTTCGCCAACTTCAAGACCAAGATGACCGCTTTCCGACATCCTGACGGAACCGTCACCTCTTCCAGAAGGACTGTGGAGAAGGTCATCCACGACTTCTACTCCGATCTCTTCGATAGCCACGTCCACCTGCCCCCACGCCATCTTCCAAGGATGGATACGTCGTCCCCTCTGCTCTCCCTTCCGAGATCCGACACGCCATCTCGTCGGTGAAGAAGCGTACATCACCCGGTCCCGACAGGATCAGACCCGAACACCTGAAGAACCTACCGCCAGCGCTCATTAACACCCTGGCGCGGCTCTTCACGCGCTACCTGTCGGAGTGCAAGGTTCCATCTCAGTGGAAGACCAGCAGGACTGTCTTGCTGTACAAGAAGGGACACGTGCACGACATTGGCAACTATCGTCCGGTCTGCCTGTTGTCCGTAGTCTACAAGCTGTTCACTCGAGTCATCCTGAATAGGATCAGCAGAACGCTGGACGAAGGACAGCCACGAACAAGCAGGATTTCGGAGAGGATTTAGCACGATCGACCACATACACGCCATTACGAAGCTCGAAGTATCGCGAGAGTACAAGCTTCCGCTGTGCCTCACATTCATCGACCTGAAGAAGGCATTCGACTCCGTCGAAACTGAAGCGATTATCGACGCCCTGCTCACTCAGGGCGTTCTTACTCAGTACAAGAGTCCTTCGAGAGCTGTACAGTGGATTTACGACCAAGATCTCTCCATTCTACAACGACGTCGTCATCGACGTAAGGAGAGGGGTTCTGCAAGGGGATACCATATCCCCGAAGCTCTTCAGCGCCACCCTCGAAAACGTCATGCGCGAACTAGAATGGGAAGACATGGGAGTGAAAGTCGACGGCCGGCAACTACACCATCTTCGCTTCGCTGACGACTTCGTGCTCATAACACCGAGGATCAGCCAGGCGGAGCGAATGCTGGCCGACTTCGATCGTGTATGTGGGAACGTTGGACTGCAGCTGAATCTTACGAAGATGATGTTCATGAGGAACCGACAAGTTTCTTATGCCACATTCTCGCTCAACGGAATGAACGTCTCCGAAAGCTCCAGCTATGTGTATCTGGGTCGCGAAGTCAACATGGCGAACGACCTAGCGCCAGAGCTGAGCAGGGGAAAACGAGCGGCTTGGGGAGTGAAGAAAACGAAGAACGTCCGACTCCGTGCCCACCTATTCGACTCCACTGTTCTTCCTGCCCTAACATACGCCTCAGAGACCTGGGCTATACGCAAGCAGGATGAAGACGCGATCAGCGTCGCGCAGCGTGGAATCGAGAGGACAATGCTCGGAGTGACACGACTCACGCAAGTGAGAGAAGGCCTCCGGAGTTCCGAGCTTCGCCGACGTTCGAGGATCAGAGACGCTCTCGCGTGGGCCAAGTTGTCGAAAATCAGGTGGGCCGGCCACGTAATGCGCTTCGCAGACACCCGCTGGACGAGAGCCGTCACCGACTGGATTCCGCGGGATGTCAAGAGAACACCAGGGCGCCCACCAACGCGTTTGTCGGACTTCTTCGTGAAAGCCCTGAACGACCGTTATGACGCTCTTCGTGTCCCTCGAGCGAGGAGGATCCATTGGAGCACTCTGGCACGCGACAGGGACGAATGGAGACGCTGCTGGCGTCTGCTCGAGCAAGTCGATGATCAACGGGACGACAGGTGATACAGGTGAAGAATAAGGAGATTTTAAGCCCGACTTAGCTGAAGCTTCAATCTGAGCAGTAATTTTTATAAGAATAAATTGGACCGGACGCGTGGATAGCGCAGCCAGAGGGGGCGCCGTCTGTTGCATGCTTTCGTAATCAGGGCCCTTCGTCGGATTTCCCACCTTGGCCAAACAAGCCTCACTTCGTTTCGAGGTCGGTGAATTGACACCGGATTCTTTTGGGAAGGATAAGACACTGATTTGTCCAACGGCTGACTACTGCAAGTCGTCGTATAGGCCAAATATGCATTCAAATTGTCTCCACGACATCCCACAAAAGTAAATTGCGTGGCGCACCCACAACGAGATGACTAACAACACCCTTTACCCTATTTCACTAATTTGAAAGTGAATGGAACGATTTGAGACAGAAGGCTTACGCTGAGGACATCACAATAGACCACTACGTTGTCTTCCCATCAAGGAAAAACATCTTATCGGTAATAGTCTCCCTAAATGTACGATAATATGAAGCTGAACTACCTCAGAGATTCGCGCACAAGTTGCATCACTGCATGAAAGATACGGCATGGTGTGGAATCTACGCCAGATAGAAAATACAACGACATTTTTCCACAATTGCAGTCTAATTCTGAAGTTCACTTCTGTCAGAGGCAATGATCTCGTTCTTAATCGCAAAATTACGTGGCTAGCAAATTTATAGTTTTACCTCAGAGCCCTATTTCGGCTGAGACCACTGCAGAAAATCTGAGGTAATAATGACGAAAATAATGGATGGAAAGAGTCAACAAAGAAAAAGGGCGGCGTTACTCAATTCCTCTCAGGATGCGCCACGCATTCCACTTCTACGGAGTGTTGTAGAAGCGATGGTGCCCAGCCGATGAACAAGACAGTGTTCCATCTTTCCACGACAAGTCTAGAACCAATTCACCGACCTCGAAAGGACGGCTTTGTTATCCTAGGTGGGAAATCCAATCCAAGAACCTAGTATCGGATCACTGGATCACCGGCACCTCCCGCTGCGTTCCACGCGCTGTTATGGGATTTGTAAGGCATGAAAAATCGTACGCTCTTCAACTCCAACATTTCATGTAGAAGCCATTTTCACCAGGCAGTTAGGCAAGCATCTCGGCAAGTTGGAGTTCAGCAATTCGCAATTCCAATTCGAAGCTATCTACGTTTTTGCTACCGGCCACTGGGTGGTCCAAAAATGGCAAAGAATGGTATCGCTTCAGGGCAGGCTGACGAGGCAAAATTGACACCTGGAATGGCCCTGTCGTGCTCAGAACTTGACCTACAAAAGGTTTGGAGCTTAAACTAAGATTAGATTATAGCAAAATGATAATTTTCTACGTTTCCTAGACGAAGCTGCAGTGTACGTTCAAGTGATTCATTTGCAACAGAGATGGCAGCGACTGGAGGGGCGAGTTGATAGCGAGGCGGACTTACGGGAGGGGGGTCGACTGTTCGATTCCGGGGCTGTCCGTGCGATTTCCTCTGTACAATACCGCCCGCGTCGCGCGGTCAAAAAGACGGTTTGCGACGGAAAAATCCGTCGCAAACCGTCGCATACTCATAACTCCTTTAATTTTGAGTTGTTTCACAAACAGTTGGTACCATTCGATTCGCCTCCTCGATATCTATAAAACCATGTATAAAACTTTACCAGGCCACTGCGTTTTTGCTGTGGGTGGCCTAAAAAAATAACTGCAGCAGGCTTTTGCGATTGGAGCACCTTATTTTCCAGGACGTGCATGCGACGTGCAGTGTTTTCGGAGTATCTCAAGCATGGTGTGCGTCGTCAGTGCTTTGTGATGCCTGGAATGTTCCGAGAGTGCGCCGTGCACAATGCATATAGTATCGAACCTATCAATCGAATGGGCGGAAGCATGCGCACTGGGTTTCTATCTTCATTTAACGGAAAATGTAAAGCCTTCAAGACTATCTTGCACCGTTTGGAGAATTTTATATGAAATTCCCGGCCGTCCTACGTAGGATTTGCTCCCGCAGTCCGACGAGCCTTTGGAGTGCACCGTGTGCAATGCGTGTAGAGATGAACCTATCAATCGAGTGGGTTCGACAACTGGTAAAGTGAGCGTTTGGAGAATTCTATCATATATTTCCAGCAGCCCTACTAAGGAATCGCTCTAATGCTGTCCAGCTAGCCTTTAGAGTACGTCAATGCGTATAGATTGCACGCGCGGGCGTGTTCGGAGTGCAATAACTCTTTCGAGTTCAAATCGTTTCGGCTGCAACTCGTAGATCTTGTAGGCAGTAAAATGTTGTAGTAGCACACTAAAGTAGAATGGTGTAGCTTGAGAAGAGGCAATGTTACAGGGGTGCGAAAATGCGGGTGAGGCTTGTGTGACGCATTTTTTTCCGATTTCGATGGACCACTGCGGGAAGATCCGACGAGTAAACGGCCTTGAAACGCGCAGACAATCAGAGAGCTTAAGGTGCGACGTGCTCAGAACTCCTCAGCTTCCAAAACTGTCTTAGCCTCAGCTGCCAGTTTAAAGCGGCGGAAGATGGCGGTTAGCGTTTGTTGCGCTCTTACTCGCCCAGATGTGAGTGTTCGACAGGAGCAATGGCACCATTCTGTTCAGCATAAAAAGCGCTATCGAACGGTACCAATTTCGACCGATTCTGGAAACATCGATTTTTTGACAGTTTCGCATCGAGGCCGCGGCAGACAGACGATGACGTCATCGAAAACCGACGTTTTCGAAATGGGACACTCTTGGCACCGTTCGATAGAGCTTTTCATGCTGAATTGAACTATGTTATTGAGAGTAGAGAAAATTGTATTCTGAGAGAGTAAGAGCGAAGAGAACATCGACCGTTGTTGTGCTAAATTGCACGCGCGGGCGTGTTCTGAGCGCAATAACTCTGTCATTTGTAAACCTTTCCGGTTGCAGCTTATGGGTTTTGTAGGCAGCAAAATGTTCTAGTAGAGCTCTAAAACGCAGCAATGTAGCTTATGATTGTACAAAGTTACAGCGGTGCGAAAATGAAGGTTAGCCTTGCGTGGCACGATTTTTTTTTTCCAAATTCAGTCGACCCCTGCGGGGAGACGCAAAGAGCTAATAGCCTACAAATGCACAGGCGAGCAGAACGCTTGAGGTTCTTTACGACGGCATGCTCGCAACTCCTTAGCTGATTAGACTGCCTTGTCACCAGCTGCCATTTTAGGGCGGCGGAGTTTTAGTGTTGAAGTTTCCTGCGCCATTATTCGCCAATGTTTGAGTGTTCGACAGTCGCAGTTTTACCGTTCTGTTCGACATGGAAAGCCTTATCGAATGGTACCAATTTCGACCGATTTTGGAAACATCGATTTTTTGACAATTTCCCATCGAGGACGAGGCGCTCCAGGACGAGCCTACGCGGACGATGACGTCATCGAAAATCGATATTTTCGAAATTAGCCAAACTTTCTCGTCCAAAATCATCTAGGGGTTATTTGGGGCGCTGATTACGAACCCGACGTCCGTTTTTGGAAATTCCTCCGATTTCTGTGGGTTTTTCAGGATAATTGGAGGTGGTCGGGTCAGGATCACCGATTTTGCTCAAACTTCGTATAGGGGCGGGGACTTATTCGGGGTGCCGAACACGATGCCGAAGTTCATTCGGACGCTTACGGCAGGAGACCGCCCATACCGATAACTGAAGGTGATCGGTGGTCCTGACACGACCACCCTCAAACGAGAAGTAACCTACTGAAATCGGGGAATTTTCAGAAACGGACGTCGGATTCGTAATCAGCTCCCCAAATAACCGCCTAGATGATTTTGGACTACGTTTGCACGAGGAAACTTGGCCAATTTCGAAAATATCGGTTTTCGATGACGTCATCGTGCGCGCCGGCTTGGCCAGTGGCGCCCACGTCCTCGATGGGAAATTGCCGAAAAATCGATTGGTCGAGAGTGACACTATTCGATAGAGCTTTTTGCGGTGAATAAAATGGTGATATTGTGAGTGTCAAAAACCCAAATGTGGGTGAGTAAGAGGGCAGGAAACTTCAATCGCAAAGTCCGCCGCCCTAAAATGGCAGATGGGGCTAAGGCAGTTTAGGCAGCTGGGGAGTTGCGAGCATATCGTCTTAAAGCACTTTAGGGTTCTGCTCGCCTACGCATTGGTATGCCCTTGGCCCGCCGTGTCTTCGCGCAGTGGTCGACGAAATCGAAAAAAAAATGGGTCGCACAAGCCTCACCTGCATTTTCGCAGCGCTGTAATTTAGTCCATTCATGAGCTACACCATTGTATTTTAGAACACGTCAAGAACCTTGTACTGTCTACAAAGTCCTCGAGTTGCAGCCGAAACGGTTTGACCTTGATAGAGTTATTGAAGCTACGAACTCGCCCGCGCGTGCATTTGCGAGCGGTCGCCCCACTGCATTGATAGGTTCTATACTATATGCAATCTTCACAGCGTACTCTAAAGTCTTGCCGGGACGGAATACAGCAATTCCTGAGTAGGGCGGGCGGAAATTTCTAATCGAATCTAATTTCAAACGATTCTATCGTATGTGCATTTTTCACGGCGCACTCTCTCTTCTTGCTTCTTAAAACCTCTTCATTTGTATAAGCTGCTGCCAGTGCAGTAAAACACCTAAAGAGGGTAAGCGTTGCTGTTTAGCACGAAATTTGAACCGCTTCCGCTCACTCGATTGATAGGCTCGATCCTACGTGCATTGTGTACGGCACACTCCAAAGGCTCGTCGGACTGCCCAGAGCAAATCCTACGTAGGACGGCCGGGAATTTCATATAAAATTCTCCAAACGGTGCAAGATAGTCTTGAAGGCATTACATTTTCCGTTAAATGAAGATAGAGACCCAGTGCGAATGCTTCCGCCCATTCGATTGATAGGTTCGATACTATATGCATTGTGCACGGCGCACTCTCGGAACATTCCAGGCATCGCAAAGCACTGACAACGCACGCCTTGCTTGAGATACTCCGAAAACACTGCATGTCCTGGAAAATAAGGTGCTCCAATCGCAAAAGCCTGCTGCAGTTATTCTTTTAGGCCACCCACAGCGAAAACGCAGTGGCCTGGTAAAGCTTTATACATGGTTTTATAGATATCGAGGAGACGAATCGAATGGTACCAACTGTTTGTGAAACAACCCAAAATTAAAGGAGTTATGAGTATGCGACGGTTTGCGACGGATTTTTCCGTCGCAAACCGTCTTTTTGACCGCGCGACGCGGGCGGTATTGTAGATTGCCCCCATTTTTGCAACTGAAGAGTACACTTTGACTCCGGTAGATTATTCTGTTATTGGCTAGTGGTGAATAAGGGTGACGAAGTCATGACAACCGATTTCGCACAGAATTTGCCTACGGGAATTATTTAAGCTTCTGACAACGAATCTGTCACTCTTTTTCTAAATTATCACTTTGCTTGCACTACTTTCCAGCGAAGGTTGAAGTCGAAGGTTGGAAAATAAGTCTGACCACGTTAGAGAAGAAGGCGATCCTACTAACGTAGACAGCTTTACTCACCCATATCTACCGTAACCTGCCGTAATCGACTGAAATTTTAAAAATTGGTATCATATCCGTGATCAGCACCCCAAATAACACCCGTGGGCAATATTTGGGCGGATTTTTTCCCTCGTCCTTTCCTCGATCTCCGGAGTCGTGAAGGGCAGCAAAGCCGATTATTCTGCGTACACCCCTTTACTTACACATACCCATCGTAACCTTTTGCATCCATCGTTTCACCGGAAATGGTTGCTAGATTCGTGATCTGCATCCCAAATAACCCTAGAAATGTATTTGGGACGAAAATTTTTTCCCGATCTCTAGAGCCGAGGAAGTGAATGCAAATGCTCCTTTCTGCAATGCCTCCGTCCCGTCCCTGTGAGTGTATACGAGAGTGATGAGGAAGAAATACACGGCAAGGCGTACACATCACATCACATCAACATCACACGAGGTGGATAAAATGTGATGTCCTCGGTAACAATTAGCTGAAATAGTGAAAGTTGCGAGAAGAATAAGAAGCAGTCTGTAAAGAAATCCGAAGAACGATGAGCGTGTCTAGATGGTGGGTCAAATCAATACTTGTCGATCTTGTTCGCAAACGAGGTGATAGCGAGAAACACCTCCAAAACTAACTGAGAACATTCGAAAGCGGTCATATGGGGGCAGCATCTGACGAGAGCTTCCTCAGCGAGACAAGCGTGGTTTAATGGACGCTCGACATCACTCCAAACGGCAAAACCCGCTTCTTTCACATCTGACAACAGGTTGAAAGCAGGGTTAGAAAGTGAAGTAGGTAACCCTGCCGAAGCCAAAATGCGATCTTTATCTGCAAAGGTGGGAGCAGACCACAAAACAAGTCGCATGGACAGCCCCGAAAGCGAACCCTCGACCCCCTCCCGTAATTCCGCCTCGCAACCCCCTCGGCCACCTACTCCCTCACGTTGTCGTTGCGGATGAATCACTTGAATGCACCCCGCAGCTTCGTCTAGGAAACGTAGCAATTTATCATGTTACTACAATCAACCTTTAATTTGAGCACCAAACCTTTTGTAAGTTAAGCTCAGAACACGACTGGGCCATTCCAGATGTAACTTCTGCCTTTTCAGCTTGCACTGAAGCGATACCGTTTTTGCCGTTTTTTGGACCACCCAGTGGCGCGTAGCAAAAACGAAACACAGCTCTGCGATCCTCGTCCGATGCCCTACAAGACCATTTAGGTCTTGCCGAGAATCTTTGGGGGAATTTCATGGGCTTCCCTTGTTAGAACTTTATTGCAATTTAACAGGAGGAAATTTTTTCTCCATTTCAACGGTTATAATATTTTCTGGGAGATCTTGTAGACTATCTGGCGCTAGATAGCCTTTGCGCCGGTTTAAGAGATTACTGTAACCTCATTCCTGTACTGCGAGCATGATACCGTCTCCATTCCAAAGAATGGAAAGGGGTGGTTCATTTCGTTACTTTTGTCATGGTCGATGGACGGTATTAGTTTGGTAGGCTGAGCAGCAGACTTTACATGGCGGCTGTACATTGGGTTGTGATTGAAAACTTCAGGGCGACATTTCAATATATTTACTACACATTGCACGAGGAATTCTTCACCTCTATATTTTATGTGAGTTTAAAGAAATTTTTGGATTTTGGATGCGTGACAGCACCATCGGAGGAGGGGCCGGCTGTTGCGGGCACCGGACTGCAGGTGCTTGGTTCGAATTTCCTGCCCAGGCCAACCGACAACCAAGCCTTTCATCTCTCCGGGTCGGTGAATTTTTAATGATTTCCTGGGAGAGGTAAAACGCTGGCTTCAGCTGTTCAGCATCTCTAATATCTTCAGCTCGTTCAGCGTTACCGGGAGTTGCTAACAATAAGACGACTAGAACCAAATCGGAATAGATACGTGACATAAGAGCGCGCAATTGGAGCTGGAACACACTTTTTCGACGCTCCGCACACGTGGGTTGCGTCAACGTCCACGCGGAGATTCGATCAATGCGCATCGGTCTTTTGTACGACCGCGGTAGCGGCAGGTGTATCGTGGCGCAGTGGATGGTGGCGTTGCTTCATACGAAGGAGGTCTGGGGTTCAGTTCTCCTGTGTCGGGGGATTTTTGCATTTCAACTGACTGGTTGAATTTGAGGAGTTTTGACGTCTACACAATTTTCTGGTGTTTTGTGCGCGTTTATCCAGCTGTATGCGCTTCTCCTCAACTGCGGACTCCCGCTGGCCAACGAAAGCAGTCTCCACACGAGCAGCTTGGACAGACCACACCGCGGAGTCTCTTCCCTAGCCTGGTCTTGCGCTCCAAGAGCTCAAAACAAGCTCAAAACAACCCCGCACCTCCCTGCCTTGCTATACAGGGCAGGGAAGTGCGGCGTTTTAGTGTGTTCAGAGCCATCAAGTGAAGATATGCGTGCCTCAGTGTTAAGCGCTGGCGCGAGGGAAGCCATGCTCCAATCCAAGCATTGCTCTCAAAATCTATGCCGACTTGGTATTAGTGGCCATAGATCCACTCAGCGTCACCCACCTGCTCAAGCAATTCAGCTGTGCGCCTCCAGGTCCCCTCTTCCAGGTAGATCCTCCCTCCCTTCGGGGTCCTCCCTACTACTCTACCCCAATTAAGTAGGCCTCCCACGCTCACGACACGACGACGGCGAGCGAACGCACATTGTGTGACATCGGTGTCACATCTTCTAAATCCGGTCTCTCTTAATGGTAATGGATCCCTTTGTTGATCCTCCTTACTGTCCCCCTTCCCTGATTAGTAGATCCCTAATGATCCCTACATATTGCCTAAACGCTTCTTGGTGCCACCTCCTGGCCTGCTTCCTTGATGCTCCTCCTGCTCGCTGCCTTCTGATCGCAGTCGGTTTTCCACCCTCAGAGTCCCCCTTCTATCCATCCCTACCCCTTTAGTAGTCTTCTCATGCTAATGGCACGAAGTTGGCTTCTGAATCTGGACGCTCAGAAACGTGCGTAGATGCTGTTGTGTTAAGCAGTAAAGGGCTGCGTTTGCCCTGCTGCAGCAACATCCCACGTTCAATAGCAAATTTTGCCCGCGCTGTAGATGATGCGGCGTACCTCGTTCAGGTTAGATCACTCGACCGCTCTCGCTGTGGATGATGCGGCGTACCTCACTTAGGTTAGATCACTCGACCCTCTCGCAGTGGATGATGCGGCGTACCTCACTTAGGTTAGATCACTCCACGGACAAACTCTTTTATATATAGGTGGTGATAGTGTTGAAACCAATAGAACGAAAAAACTGCGTTTCTTTTGCTGGACCAATCTATTAAACGGTCTGGAAAGAATGCCTATGACGAAGGTGTGCAAGTGGTGAACGGCTTCATGCCGTAAAAGCATGCAGCAAAAAAAAAAGATGTTAACGGATTTTCAGTTCTACAAAAATAGCTTTCCGAACACTTGTAATACACATATGATGTGTGTTTCCTACAAGAGCCGTAATTATCAGGTCACCCTCTTTCGAGAATGAGGAAAAACGTTGAATCTCGGGTTCAGAAATTTCTCGACGAAATCCGACCAACGTTTTGATGCAGCTTATGCTGTTCTCTTGACAATTCATGGAATCCATTTAGTTGCGGCTCTCGTGATACAGATGTGAGCGAAACGCACTAAGTACTATATCTGGCTTCTCAAGCTGTTCGTTTCCACCTGCCGATTTTCGGCACAAGCCAATATAAAACAGAGAAAAAGCAATCACAAAGTGGATTCGGGTCATCGATTCCCCTGGATACCTCATACGCGTCTTTGTTTCGATAGCTGTACTGTTATAAAATAAAACCAGTGTTTGTAGTCATTCCAACCATCTGTCAGTTTCAATGCAACAAAAAGTGTAACGTGGACAAACCACAAGAAACTGAAGAAACCGAATCAGAAAAAAAGGTAGAGTTTTCTCACTTCTAACAAAGTATGGCGTGCTTTAGCGCTCTTGTGAAAAAGAATTTATGTTAGCACCACAGAAAATAAGACCTAGAGGTAACAAGGACTGAGAACTGGCAGTTCTTTCGGATATGGAGACACTCATAAAGGAGTAGGGGAACGGTTGTGACAGCAGTAACAGTAATAATTTTCAAGAGCTAGATAGACGTGGGCAGCTTTTGATTCCAAAAAAGAAAGATTAAAATAAAAGGTGTTGAGATTCTGAAGGTAGCGTTTTGTCATGAAAGAGATGCAGGCAAAGTTGTAATTTTGACCTGCAATAGAGTCCGAATCAATTCACAGTAAGTTGAGAAGGTCTGAAAATTTCATGCTGAAAAATAGTCATGAAATGGACTTGACACATAAACTTATTGTTGTTGAAACTAACAAGATAAATGAGCAGATGGAAAGATGTGTAAAAAAGACCATGTACAAAGAAACCGATGAGCAACAGATTAGCTGCGATTTTCAACCCATCTGTTAGGTGACTGAGTTTATTGAGCGCTTTTATAGATAGTTTTTTTAGAGTTTAGTGAAGGTTTTTATAGCCATAGTTTACTGAGCGCCTTGCTGCGCTTTAAGCTTCGATAACCAGCAGAAGATTAGGGCTACTCAACGTAGAGAAAAAAGGCAATTCCGTTTCTTCTTCTTACACGAGAGGTGGCCAGTGCAAGATCAGAAACCCAAGGGCAAATGTATGTAATGTGATATTAGGCTTCTTTACTAATACCAGTTTTTAAAACACAGAAAAAAGTTCTACCTAGCTCCTTGAGGTAGTATAAAAACTCGTTGACAGGCATCTCCACGATACTTCTTACGATTAATTTATCCGTTTCATGACTTGAAATTGTTTTTTTTTCACTGCTGTTTCACATGTTGTTTATTAACCGTACTTGAATTGCTTATCTGCGTGGCTCTTCATGTACAAAATAAATAAAAATAAATAAATAAATAAACGTGCTGTTTTAGGGACATATAAACAACATAAGATGCCTTCCAAAAACATTGTTTCACTCACCATTCGAGAGAGCTGAAGCCGGATTCATGATTGAGTTTACCCTGGGTTCTGTGGGTAGTGGGTAGAAATTTGAGCATTTCCTGTGATTCACAACAGTGAAGCGGTGGGTGAAGGACAGGTAGAATTTTATCATTCAGCGATTGATAGCTATTATCGCCGTCGATTCCAAATTGATAAGCAATTATTCAGAGGTCGACGAGGGTGAGGGGTAAAATTTCATGCGCTACTCAGCATTTATGAAGACCAGTTTGGAGTAAAGGGTAGTGAAAAACTCTTCCAACTCTAGGGATGGGGTAGAGCCTTTACCAATCAGAGTAGCGTTGCTGATTTTGCTCTTAATTTCTTTGTTTCCCATGATTTCGTCTTTAGACCCACATTCCAATACATTTGAATCAACTACGCCTGGAAACAATTGTTTATTATTAACATTTCAAAAATATTATGCGAAATATCGTCCAATAATAAACTCTTGAAGAGTGAAACTGAAACTCTCGACCTGATCCGCCAGAATAACGACTCCAGCTTTCGCATAAGCCTGGCCGATTGCTTCGTTTTCCTCAAACGGCAGTTCTTTAAGCTATCTATCTAATCATCTAATTTTAATTTTTTACATCCAATATGTATAGTGTATACTATACTACTATATACTCTATTATATACTACTTTAAATACTACTATATATTCTATTATATATACATACATAATATTATATCTAATTATCGAACAAAGAGAAGAAAACGCTACTATCAACAATTGCTAAGTTAGCCCTAAATGCTTTGCAAATTCTATTTTTTTTTACACACACCCATTCTGCAATTCGAAAATATCACGGGATACCGTTCAATAACAGGGGGTGGGAGACGTGTACTTTCGTGATGACACATTTTCATACTTCCCTTTCTTGCTATAGATTCATAATGTAGCTAAATCCTAGAGCGGAGGTAAACCAGCTTACGATGTAGCTTGTACTGTTCATTGAAGAAATCCGCAACTACGGGGAAGCGCCCTCCCCTAACCTGCATAGTGACGGGTCCTTTTTCTCTATCTAGTCAGGCACACGAAGTTACCAGCAGGTAAGCACGAATGTTGAAATGAAGCTACACATCGGTCTAAATGTTGGGTCTGTCCTGGTGGAGGGTCATACACTTACATATTTGACAAGGAGGGTAAAATAAAAGGGACACTATTTTACAGAGCCTTTTGTTTTCAATTTGCTGGCTTGGGCAGGCCACCATGTTTGTGTTTGTTTCCCTTTTCTAGCCGTGCACTCCTCCGACTAGAGAACTTCCTATACGTCCATAGTAATTGGGAGCTGCTACAACCACTAAAATATGTAAAATATGAAACAAAACTTATTCAAATAAAATAAATATTCAACAATATAAGATAAATATTCAACAATAAAATAAATGTTCAACATTTCAAATAAATATTCAACATCTTCGTTAGCCCTTCGACATGGATATGATCACTTCGAGATGTGGGTAGCATCCGGTGATAGCGCTACCCACTCTTATGAATACCAAATCTACCCTACACCCATCATCTCACTAAGCAAGCTTATCAGTGGGTAAGATTTATCCAGTGAGGTTCATTCGTGAGCAGTTCTTCATGCAATCGTCATAGATCCTATTCCACACAAAATTCTTTTGTCTTTCGTTCTTAAGCAACAAAACAACAATAAAGAACCCACAACATACGACTTATGGCGTTAGTCAAACCGAAGTGTGTTGAAAACACCCTAATTTAGAGACCGAAATATATATTCTAGCTGGAGAATTAATACACTCTAAGTATACCGCATTATCTTTGTTTCATTGTGAACCACAGTAATAGACGAGATTTTTTTCTCCTTTTCATAAGCCCGTAAAAATGTTCTGTGGTTGCTAATATTTTTTTGGCTAAGAAACGCTGCTTCGCTTGAAGTACATGTCCCACCATACATAAGCGTGTAAGGATTAATTATTCTTTGAGGACTTCCACTAACTATCTAATCTACTGGGTAAAAAAGATGTCAACTTCGAACTGAATCGAATTGCCCATCACTGGATGAACCGCTCAACGAATTTTTTCGCATTAAATGACTGCGCTGATAAGCTGTTCATGAATACCAAACTTACCCTCCACCCGCTATCTCCACTGAGTAAACTTTTCATCCTTAACCTTACCAATCATGAATCCGGCTTCTGAAGAGTCCAACATTCGCGGCATAGAGCTTGTGGCTTAGATCATGAAAACACTAAAACGAAATTAAATCAAAATCGAAGACCTATGGTGAGAAGTATTTGTATAGAAAACTAACGGTGATATACGGACAGAAGTCACTTCAAACTAGAGAAAAACAACCCTTAGGTAAAGAAATCCCTTAATTAGAATAGATGATTGTTCAGAGAACAGAACAGAGGCAAAGCTCAAATGATTCTTCTTTGCCATTAGTTTAACCAAAGCTTTGATGTATCAAACCCTGGTTAAGCTAATGGTAAAGAAGAATCTGCTGAGATGCCTCTAAAATCTAAAATTACTTGCCAAAAATTTGGCAAAAGACCTAGCTGCTGTTGGAGGAGCACCGCGAGTTGTCTAGGTCACTTCCAGTGGTTATTTTTGGAATTTATTGATTTGTTGATGATGAAGCTTGAATCGAATCCGGTAAACAAGGAGAGAGATTGCAGTAGAATATGCTAATGAGAACCCTAAGGCAAAGTGTGAAAATCTATAGAAAATTTTAAAAAATTGGTAAATAAAGAGTTTCCTATACACCCGAGCGGTAACTCCAAATAACACGTCGTTAACTTCATCGATAGAAGTGTAGGAACTGGATTTGAAATTTATGTGAAATTCTGCTTTATTTGCAGCCACGTCGCTTCTACAAGCATATTTGATCCGACTTTTTGGAAAGCTTACAGAGGTGAAATCACTTCATGTGCAAGAGTTTGTGAAGATGTAGTCCATGGTTCATGAACTGTAGTTTTTCTATCGTTGACAACTAGAGTGATTTCACCAGAGGATTTCATTGGCAGAGTTATGCCAAGTGCAGTAGTCTTTATTTTATTAAAAATGACTATTTCTGTACGAGGTGATGATTATTTGATGTCAGAAGTCAAAAAGGCAGAATCTCAGAGCGTTTTAGTCTGACCTAATACTTTCGATTTCGCCTAGGAAGTACCCAAAGCAAGCAATGAAATTATCACACCCCCCGAACAACCGGAGAAACCAGCGCTGCGAAAACGAAGTCTAGTCAAAAAGTCGTCGGTTTCAGTGAGTGCACACTACGTCGTCTTTAATTTCTTTCACTTTCAGATATTTGTGCTTGTTTATGTAGACCAGGTGCTAGAGAAAGACTCCATGTAAGACTACAGAGAAGCATTAGCCTTACAGCAGCACATTAGCCATCAGAAATCCTTCTAGAGCTGCGATGTACACATGTGTCGATGGTTAATGTTCTAATTTTAAAAGAGTGGATATCATGAAGACAGAGTGGACTGCGTAGCCAAAGCTCGTCATCCATTTGGATACCTATTAGCCAGGGGCCAGGTCATCAACCGCTTACCAGCCGGTAACAGTATATCAGTTATCGTATCTGTACCTCCGTATCTTTCTATGGCATCTGGCATACCTCCGAGTCGTTCCAGCAACTGGTAGCGGCGGTAGTGTTGCGCGGGTAGCTACGAATTGCGTAGCTACCCTCGCAACACTAGCCGTGACAGGATATCGGCGGCATCGTTGATGAATCTGGCCCCAGATTAACTCATCTATACTGTGGTAGTTACGGATTGCCAAATACACGAAATTTGGTATGTAACGGCATTCCTACGAGTTGAAGTGAGGAAGAGTGGAAGAGGCTGTCAGCGTTCGTCAAAGTTCCAGCGTTGGGAATCGACAGGCGCTCATAAGGGCAAGTTATGATAAGTGTGCCCTCCTGTATTCTCGTGTGTCCAGATTCTGACGAAAGCGATCAGAGGTCCAATGCATCCGTTTTCCTAACGCCTTTGGGTGTAAGAAGAATGCACAAGAGGGAATCCTTGTCGTTCTTGTTATCTTAGACGCTTCTTGAATGCAGATCTTGTTCTCCAATCCTTCTCTTACTCTTACGAGGAAATCAGCTCTCAGTGTTTGTTTGTTCACCTACTTCAGTTTTTCAGCTTTTTGTCTAGCTCAAATGCTTATTAAACGCTAAATTGTCAGTACGCTGCTTTAGGCACACGTCTGGTGCAGGAATAAACAAGGGAATAAATAAATGCATAAATAAATAAATACATCGACGTTCTTTTTGCGGGTCACGCGGAATCCAGCTACGCTTTCATCCATCCCAGATCGGTGAATTTGTACCAAGCTTGTCTGCGAACAGTAAAGCACACCCGTGTTCATCGGCTGTCCAACCAGGTCATTGTATGGGCCAAATACTCATTCAATTCTCCTCCACGATATCGAGTAAAAGTGGAATGTGTGGCGCACGCTAATGTTGATTAACGCAGTGTGCATCCTTTATCCCTATTCTTGTGTAAAACACAAAAAGATAGCTGCGTATGAGGACGAAAGGATGGGCAAAGCTGGGTAGCAACGTTTAAGGTGAAGGTCATTCGATGAAGTAGGCAGTGGAGTTGAGGGCAGCGGGAACGTTATGTGAAAAATTTCGAAAAGTAGGTGAAGAGACGCCATACACAGAGATTTCAAAAAATGAAGCCGAGAGCAAAGCACCGATTATGGGGTGGTTTGGAAAAAACCACGGTTGTCTGCTGGTGAAACCGAAGAAGGGGCTCGGGAATGGCTATGACGTGCAATAGAATATGGACAAGGTGTGAGCATTATTAGATACAACCTACTGCTTAGGAATTTCCAACATTTTTGTGAATAAGATGAACACATATTAAGCTTACGCAAAACCCTTATTTTCTTATAGTAAGTGTCTCTAACTTTTCCCAAGTTTCTGGACAAAATTAGGTAGTAGCTCCAGAGCCTTCCAAAAAATCTTGACCATGTTCGCGGTTAGCACTACCAATTCATGGTAATAATTTGTTCAGATTTAAATATGTGCGTCTCTCAAAGTTGTAATTCCCTTGAGGGTGCTAAAGAAGGGAGGTTAATGCTGAAGATGAGACGTACAACTTGGACTAACTTGGACTTAATCACTCGAAGATGTTCGGAGCTGTTTCGCTGTTGCTTCGAGCTGAAGAGAAGCGGTGAGGTAGGATGCTTGCATGAAGCGGAGACGATCTGTGTCAATAAAAACTGCGAAAGGCTTGACACTGGTCGAGGCCGTCTATAACTGGAGTACCAATGCGGCTGAACTGCAACTGCATGGAGCTCGAATTCACACATGGAAATCTATGAGGTCTAAGCTGACGAAGCCGACGAAGATTTAGAAGACAGCACTTACCCGCTGACACAATTCCCCTCTGTTTCAGAATGAATACGATGCATTAGCCCCGCCCACAGCGAGGGAGGGACAGAAACACAACTTACAGTATTCAAATGAATGGGAGGAAGGAGCGAAAACATGAGAGAGCTAGGTTCTGGTATTTCGCCTAGCATCTGTAAAGGAACACCACTTGTGTATCGCATGCGTTGATATGAAGATATTAAGGAATGTTTTATTTCCTTTGTTAAGCAGTTGCTGAGTACGTTATGAAAAAGGGATAGCGCTCCGCATAAAAGTGGCACGTTAAGCACCTTAATGACGCCGTCTATTTTCCTCGCCCTGATAAAGCTTTTGAGTAGCAGAGGTATTCCACTTCTTTGCAGAAGGCCAGTAAGAGGGCTGAGCTGAACGAGATCAACAAGCTGCTGAAATTGATTCCGATGGCGACACTAGCAATAAACCAAAAATACAACCACTATACACTAACACAACCAAAAGATGCGAAAAACCAAATCCTTACAGTCGTTTCGTTCCTTCCCTTAGACGATTGTATAAAAGACTAAGATCTCCCCGGAACTCTCCAGTAAGGAGGGAGATACTTATAAAATCAAAGACACCGCTCTCCAAGAGTGATAGAGTCGACCATATAAGAATATCATGTGGAAAAAATTAATAATGAATAAATGGAGTGTAGTAGCAATACCAGAGTGCAGCCACCGTCGTCAGCCAAAGATACGCACCTGAAATGGAGTTAAAATACTCGAGTAATGAATGTTGACTAGATCTTACGCAGGCTGTAAGAAGAGAACTGGATTCGGAAAAGCAGTCTAGGCCCTTAATCAAAGACCAGTTCCAGAACGAAATGACGAGAGGTCAAAGAGCGAACAAGGCAAAAATGAAACAGCGAACTGACGACGAAGAGACGTATACCATAACGCACATTGTTGGAAGTGTTGTGGATATCATTGATGACGGTAAGATTATGTCTTCAAGCTTAAACTCTGCAGAGTGGTGAAAAAAGATACTTTCAGGTAAACAAAAGTCGGAGGCTCGGCTAGGAGAAACGGTATGTAAATGAGCTGCGATCTTGATAACTTGCATTGATGGAATTATTTTTTGCAGCAAAGCAGGAAATCATTGGACTCGACTTGTAAATCGGAGCCCAGAGAGTTTGCTAAGACTCAAATGATGAGCACGAAGGAAGATCGCTCGCTTAAAGTAGCGAATACACCCGGAATGGTAAGCATACCCTCATTCGATCGTTTAACTTCCTAACTGCCCAGCAGAGGAGTTTCCTTCGAGCAATGTTCAATTAGTTGAGGAATTTTAGGAGGATGATAAAGTGGAAAAGTCTCTCGAAGAAAATCAGTCGAAAAAGTCTCTCAACGAAAATAAGGTGGAAAATTCTCTCAGAGTTGCTGCAATATCTGAGAAGGAGGTATATATCTTTGAAGATCTAATTTGAGCCAAAAGTTTTCAATCGAAACGTATTTTGTACTCCTTAGATGACTACTTGCCTATCATAAGGTTCTTCAATAAAGAAGCTTAACTTTTCAGCACCAGGATGATGCTTCGACCTCTTCAAAGCTTGCTGCAACCCAGGAGACGGTGCTTTTTTGCGGTTTCCTAAAATTACGCATATTAGACTAAACTGTTGATCTTGTTCTAGCCAAAACACGAAAGAAAGCTACTAAGCTCATCAAAGCCTGCTGCAGCTCAAGAAACGGTGCTTTTCACAGTTGCCCTAAAACTAGGCAGATGGACTAAACAGTTGATCTTGTTCTAGCCAAAACATGAGCGAAGGCTATCAAGCTCATCAAAGCTTGCTGCAACCCAGGAGACGGTGCTTTTTCGCAGTTGCCCTAAAACTAGGCAGATGGACTAAACAGTTGATATTGTTCTAGCCAAAACACGAGCGAAGGCTATCAAGCTCATCAAAGCTTGTTGCAACCCAGGAGACGGTGCTTTTTCACAGTTGCCCTAAAACTAGGCAGATGGACTAAACAGTTGATCTTGTTCTAGCCAAAACAGGAACGAAGGCTATCAAGCTCATCAAAGCTTGCTGCAACCCAGGAGACGGTGCTTTTTCGCAGTTGTCCTTAACTAGGCAGATGGACTAAACAGTTGATCTTGTTCTAGCCAAAACACGAACGAAGGCTATCAAGCTCATCAAAGCTTGCTGCAACCCAGAAGACGGTGCTTTTTCGCAGTTTCCAAAATTTACGCATATTAGAATAATCAGTTGATATTGTTCTAGCCAAAGCACGAAAAAAAGCTATTAAGCCCATCAAAGCCTGCCGCAACTCAAGAAACGGTGCTTTTCACAGTTGTCCTGAAACTATGCAGATGGACTAAACAGTTGATCTTGTTCTAGCTAAAACACGAGCGAAGGCTATCAAGCTCATCAAAGCTTGCTGCAACCCAGGAGACGGTGATTTTTCACAGTTTCTTAAAATTACGCATTTTAGACTAGACTAATCAGTTGATCTTGTTCTAGCCAAGACACGAAGGAAAGTTATCGCCAAACAAGACAAAAGTAAGGGTTACAATATCAGTATGCACTTCTACCTTGCCGTAGTTCTATTATATGTAGGATGAGAGCAACAGAATTGAAGCTAAATTCTAGGGTAGGACAAAATTACGTGCACAAAATTTTAGCCTTGATTTCTATAAATTTTACAGCGTGTAGCGCTCGATTGTTCATTGATATATTTATCGCACAAAATTTGTTATGCCCTTGAATTAGTTTTACCGTTCGCTTGGTACAGAGAGGGTAGTGCTAGGTAACGGTTAATGATTAAACAATCTTAACGAATCACGACATTTCCCATCATCCCGACTTAATGGTTTACTTAGTACTTAGTTCCTCCCGTGCTGTTGAGCGCATAGGGCGACGAACTCTTTCCACCGCTGCCTGTCTTGGGCTATTTCTTCACACTCCTGCCTAGAAATATTCATAACTTCCAAGTGCGGCCTCTGGTTCGCTTTCCTGGCGGTGTCCATTGCATGGCTGATCTTGGCAGGCGGTGCGCCGGCATTCGAAGAATGTGTCCGGCCAGGCGGAGTCGGCGTTGCACAACGGTTTCGTAGAGGTTGCTCGAGCGGCAGCGTTGCAGTACTTCTTCGTTCGTCAAGCGGTCTGTATAGCGTATCCTCATTATTTGTCGTAGACATTTGCAGTGGAACGCATTGATCCGTCTATGATGCTAGCTGACATCATCCATGTTTCGCTAGCGTACACTGCAGTGGGGACGACTATCGAAGAATACAAACGCAGCTTGACGCTATTTGAAATTGAAGACGACGTCCACAGTGGCTTAAGCCTCCGGAACACTGCCGTTGCCTTCGCAATCCTGCATCGAGCGTCAGCTTCAGCATCTCCGTTACTGGTGATCATGCTCCCCAAGTAGGTGAAGTTATCCACTACTTCCAAGCGATCCGATCCTACGTAGATGCCGTCTCCCGAGGTCATATTTCCTGCGTGCATGATCTTTGACTTTTCGGGACTAATTCGGAGGCCGATTTTGCTTGCTTCCTGGCTAAGGCATTCCGTGCTTCTTTGAAGAGTATCGTTGTCCTCAGCGAATATGGCAATGTCGTCGGCAAAGTCCAGGTCCATAAGGCGACCGCTAGACCAAGGGATACCCCCTTGTACATCGGCTGTCATTCTTCTCAGTACGTAGTAGAGTGCGATGTTGAAGAGCAACGGTGAGAGAACACATCCCTGCCTGACTCCTGTGGTGACTTCGAAGAATCTTGTATTTCCGAGAGTTGTCTTCACGCAGCACGAGGAGTTGTGGTATAGACTTTTAAACACCTTGACGAAGGCCGCAGGGACTCCATAGAGACTGAGTATTTTCCATAGTGACTCTCGGTGGACACTGTCAAATGCTTTCTTGAAATCGACGAAGTTTATGTAGAGCGGGTAGCGATACTCCAGGCACTGCTCGATGATGTTGCGTAGCGTAAAGATCTGGTCGCAACACGATCTTCCGTTTCTGAATCCAGCTTGCTCCTCCCGCAGTCGATCATCAATTGCATCTCGAAGCCTTCTTAACAATACGGTGCAGAATACTTTGCCTGGCACTGACAACAGGGTGATACCTCTCCAGTTCCCGCAATCCGATAAGCTTCTTTTCTTCGGCAGTTTGACAATTAAGCCTTTTTTTCAATCCTCTGGCACTTCGTGTTGATGCCAGCAGCTATTGAAGAGTGTCGTCAGTTGTTCCGCTACCGGTGCGGCTCCAGCTTTTAACATCTCCGCTGCAATTTCGTCGAGGCCAGGGGCTTTTCCGTTTTTGAGACCTCGTATTGCTGTCTTTGTTTCCTCTACCGTTATGTAGCCGACATTGACGTTTAGCTCTCCCAGGGCGTTTTCATCATCGAACGTAGGCGTTGCGGATGGCTGGGGCTGGTTGTACACTTCACGGAAGTATTCAACCCATCTTTCGTTTTGTTCAGCTTCGCTGACCAGTAGTCTGCCACTTTTGTCCTTTATAGGGACGCATGTGTTGAGCCTTGTTCCCGTCAGCTCCGATACAATTCGATACAGTGTTCTGGAATCACCACGACTAGCCGCTGTTTGTGCCTCTGTTTCCTTCTGAGCGATCCAAGCTTTCTTATCGCGGCGACACGACGCTTTTACCTGTCGATCGAGTTCCGAATAAATTTCGCCCGCTTCTCTTGATTCGTCGGGCATCTTGGCGCATTCTTTTCTTTGCTTGACTCGCTTCCTATCATCTATCAGCTACCAGGTTTCTTCTCGAATCCATTGCTCCTTTCGCTTGCCTCGTTTGCGTCCGATGGTTGCTTCAGCACTTTCGCATAGCGCGGTCTTGACGGCTTCCCAGTGTTCGTCAATGCTTTCGCATTTGTCAAGCATACTGAAACGGTTTCGTAGTTCAACGCGGTAGTTCCTCGCGGTTGTATGGTTCTTGAACTTTTCGACGTCTGACAACCGGCCTTTTTTGCAGCTTCAGCTTCAACGTAGCCCTAACAAGATAGTGGTCTGTGCCTACGTCCGCACCTCTGTACACACGTGCAACGTTGACTGATGTCCTCCATTTGCGGCTGATGCAGATGTGGTCAATTTCGTTTGCCGTCGTGCCGTTTGGCGATCTCCAAGTTTTCTTGTGGATGCCTCGGTGGAAGAAGAATGTATTCGCGATGCATAGATCGTTGAAATCGCAGAATGACACGAGCCTTTCTCCGTTGTTGCTTAGGCGGTCCGACGATGCGAATGCTCCGACAGATTTTTCCATGCCTTTTCGATCGCCTCCCACCTGCGCGCTGAAGTCGCCTAGAACAAGCTGGTGTCACTTAATGGTTTAGCGGATCTTTAATATTTTTTGGAATTTGCAATGGATCGACAATCCTTCGACACATTCCCAATTCCCAATCTACAGTAGTGCAGTAAAGGGATGGAGTGGATATCGAAATAACCATATACCATTCATTATATCAAAATATACCAAATATTCGACGTTGAAAGTGTTCAGTTTGACGTTACGTCAATCTGAACACTTTCGACGTCGAAGCAGGTGTCATTCAGAGTTAACTAGGCACTCTCGAAGAAGGTCAAAAATCTTTGAATAGAAAAATTAGCGTGACTTTCTCTGAAAATTTAAATTCTCATGTCTCGAAAAGTGAGAGAGACTCTACTGTTTTACGTCGACTAGTGCATCAAATCACGCAAACAGAATTTTTGGTCGCAAAAAAGTGAAAGCACAGTGCAAGAGGAGTACATTTTTTTAAAGCACACTATAAAACTGCTGAGTTTTCCTCTTCAAAATAAATTAAAAACCATTTCTATCACGTTTCCTTTCTCAAGAAGAGCAGTTATATGGAAATGGTGCAGCTAGAAGACAAAAAATTATGGGCTTGCAAACAGCGTATTCACGTTTTGGAACAAGGGAGTTGAAAAATTTGAAAGAAAATCAACTCATCCTCAACTCATCAATCAAATCGAAAATTTATTTTAACCTTCCTCAAGAAAACTTAGGTTACATGAAAAACGATCGTTTTTGTTTGTAATGTGCTTGTTCATTCCTGAACATATACTAAAATTGGACCAATACAGAGAAGATTAGCGTGGCCCCTAGGGCGCGTGTAGCGCAGTCGGAGGAGGCGCGACTGTCGCGTGCACCCGATACCAGGTTCCTGGTTCAGATTTCCCGCCCAGGCCAACCAAGCCTTCCATCCCTCCGGGGTCGGTGAATTGGTGCCAGACTTTTCTGGGAAGGATAGAGCACTGACTTGTTCATCGGCTGGCCACCGCAGATCATTGTATGGCCAAATACGCAACCATGTCGCCTCCACGACATCCCGTAGAAGTAGAATGCGCTGGCGCATCCCAGAAGGGATTGAGTAACGCCGTCCTTTATCCTTTTATCCTTAATGTGCTTAGTTTGATCTCAAGGGCGTTCACTTTCCTTTAAAAGTTTCCAGATTGAAGTAAATATAATACACAGGAAGCCTTCACTGGTTTTTCATCTAAAACTATAGTTTGTAGACAACAGCACTTTATGATGAAATTGAACGATCTACAGGGAAACTTACGAATTTTTTTCAAAAAATAGCATACGATGGAAAATATAAATAAAATAGTTCATAATCTAAAGCACTCAAACCCTGTTGACAAGAGCTATGCATTCCATCGTCTGATTATTGAAGCACATCAAAGCTTTGTCTGACTCTGACTGCACCAGAAAATAAGGACCAGCCGGCACAATGTACAAGGTATTTTTCAAAACAAAAACGTGCAGCGCCAGAGCTAAGAGGGGAAGCGATCAAAAAGCCACAAGTAAGCAATGTCATAACGTACATCCTTTGCAGTAGTCATCACTTCTTCATGCCTTATCGAAAATCGAAAATGGCAGAACAGTCGATGGAGAAAGGGCACAAATATAGCAATCCGTTCCATAGGTGAAACGTGCGCTGCGCGGTGACATTGTTTTCTTTGATGAAATACTGTTCAAGTCGAAGGAACATCCGCGATCCAAACGACAATAGGAATTGGGAAGCATATGCAGAAGCTCACATATGCTATGAAATGCAAGAGCACTCACTATTGTACTGGCTGAATTAGGCATTGACCCAGAGTACTATCCTAAAGCAGTGCAGACATGAACCTACGGAAAAGCTGGAAATGACGTTTTCCAACTCGTAGTTATCTGTAAGAGCTAGATACCTAACTAGCTATTACCTTAGCTATCAGTAAAAGCTGGACTGAGTGAAATTTATTTATTTATTTATTTATTACTGCACCTTAAGTGCGCCCAAAAACAGAGTAAAACAACAAGGTAAGCTTGCACAAATTCAGTTAACACACATGAAGAACACAAAAAAATATCGCTATGCACTGCAAACTAGTATTTTGTATACTTTACAGCCATCAGAAGCTCAAATACAAGTAGCCTGAAACAATGTATGAACAAAAAATTATAATAAAAATAATAGGTAAATTGATACTAATCAAATTTTAAAGAATTGATTTGATTGTAGTAGAACGGTGCAGAGGTCAGATAGGCAACCAGTATAGCTATGGTGTGATTCCGATTGTATAAATGAATCACTTTCGAGCAGCCAAAAAGATGGAAGCACCTAGGAGTCCGGTCTTAATTCCGGTCATTCCTAAGAGAGCCACAGCCACATTACGCTTCCATTTGATGCCGCTTCCATAGGAACTGCGTTAACCTAACCGACTTGCAATAAAACATTGTCTGAATATAGAGACTTATCCAAATTGAGCATATGAAAACAATATAACTATGTGATTAAAGGGTAATGTATCAGGGATTCCTTGGGCTTCTCCGTACTTCAGCTTCTGACAGCCGCTATCATCAGGGGAAAACAAAAAAGAAGGCAGGCATAGTGACTCAGTAAAGAATGTTAAGAAGAAAAAAGAAGACAAAAGAAGACAATTCTTGAGCAACATATCACTCAGATGGGATGTATCTTGAATAAGAAATTAGGCAACTACAAAAAAAGGAACCATAAACGAAAAAGAGAGCAAGAACAGGGAAGAATTCATGAGTTCTCTGCGCCTGATGCTTCGTAGCTGATGAGACACGCACTAGGGCAAACCTGGTCGTAACCTTTCATTGTGGACGGTCTGAAAAAGATGAGAGAACCTCAGAACTTCAAAGGCTAGTTAGCTAACAGACTGCTCAGATCGAGTTTTTGAAGTTGACTCTTGAAGGTGCTCCCACTGGTAGCCTCAAATAGAGATGCCGGAAGTCGCTGAAACCACCTTGCACACCTGACAAAAATGTTATTGAACATTATATTGTACCTTTTATTGTGGATCTTTGAATGAAAGATGTTGAACCCACCTCTTCTCGCACTACATGGCTTAAAGACCCAATATTCACTTGGAAGTATTTTCACTTCTCTCTGAAGAACCCGAAAAGAGAAAGTTAAATCTAAAACTACACGTCTCTCTTCCAATGTCTTTAAACCAAACTTGTTCAACCTTTCAAGATAGTTGGGCATGTTTTGTCTGTTACCAACAGGAGTTATACGGTACCACAGTAGGCGTGTAAAAACTTGTTGAACTCTCTCAATTTTATCAATTTCCTTTCTTAAGTGTGGGCTGAAATTATCAAATCAGGTCCATCAGTTCATTTTGGGGAAATCGTACTCCAAAGGAAGCAGCCTAAATAATCTCTGTAGAGCTGTAGAACGCGCTTAGAGAAAAGAGAACTGGTGGAGTGGTGGAGTGTGCGCCGCTGAATACTACTTAGTGTCAGGGATAAATGCCCTTGTTCAAAAAGGGAAATGAAATCTTGAAAAGTGAGCATAGTTGTCCCGTTGATATAGCATCGGTAAAATTCTTCTTTAGAGCAATTTCTAAATATGAGCTTCCAATTTTTGTGAAAAGTGGAAGTTGTGCGCGTATTTTTGGTAGACCCTGTATGCACCATGAGGCAGAACAACGGAATTCTCTTTTCAGCGAAATGCCATAACGAAGCCATTAAAGGATGATAATACGCAAGAGGTAATCGTTGTACCAGCTTTCCTTCCTTCTACAATGCATTTCATCGATTTCGTTGACATTACTTGAAATTTTAGCATGACTACAGACCACCAAAGGAAACCTTTGCGAAGGTACCAGTCTTGCTGACTATAAAATGTTTTCTTAATCAGGAATGAAACCGTAACTAGGAGAATGAAGGGAAACTAAACAATCACCGTGCCTGTTTTCTCTACCTTTCTTTACCATTAGGTTGATATATAAGTTCTCGCACATTTGGTTCACAAAATATTGAAGTTATGACATTCAAATGACATTGAATGCTAGCGTTGTCTTGCTGGAAGTGTTCTCGTTCTGCTGCCCACTCTAACTTCGAGGTGGACTACGAAAATTTGAACACTTTTGAGATAGGCCTCTTGTTGCAGTACCTTTATCTCGCACCTCCCTTTAACCCACGCTTTGAGCGCTTCTGCGAAAACACAGTGTCATGCTCCGGGCTCAAGCACGACATCGGTGAACGATGAGCCAAGTCCGAGTCCCGCTTTGTGGCAGAGTCGAGGCGGACTTTGACACGCTTATGCCCTACCTCCCTGCCATGCGGATCTTTCTACGTTGGGCTCTGCTGCCCCTGCCAAACCGTACGGGGCGTACTGCGATCTCAGCTAGTTCCCTGAGGTCCTTACATCCCTGCGCCTCTTCCCCGAATGTCTCTTCGCCTTTTCCTTCTGTTCAGTTTAGTATTGCGGACAATAAAGATATGACTTCAACCGTTCTTCTCGACAAGGATGAACTGTACAGATTTATTATCTCTAAACGCAAACTACCGAACGATATATAAACTCTAAGAGTCAAGCATAATAACTTCCTACGTAGGCCTAGTATCCATAACCGGGATCACATTCCTGTCCACTTGGGCTCCGCGTCCTCAATCCTGGCGTTCGTGTTAGTGCTGCTAGATGACGAACATCTCCATCGAATCCACGAAGTCGTTCCAGCGGACGGCGATAGTGCAGACATCAGACGGTACGGCCGTCCGAGCGGACGGCAAGCGAACGACTGATGCCCGCGCTCGACCGTGTTCATAGTCACCCACAGAATATCGAACTTGCTCGTTGACTGTGCGCGGCAAGGACCACAGTGCTGTACTCCTCTACCTTTGAAGAGACACAACATTGTTTTTTCACCAACACGTCGGGTTTAGGACGTATCCTGCCTCGTTTACTGGGTAGATTCATTGGGCGCGAAGATGGACGTTGGACCGAAGTATCCAGTCCTTAGGACCAGGTATTTAGGTCGGCGTCAAGCTCTGGGTATGTCTATCCATATGTATGAGGGTCGAAAGTTCATGACGGTCTAGCGAACCGCAGTCACGCTATCACTACGAGTCACCAACCGAGCGGGGTTTTATTTCTACACGCGCCCGTTTTATTTTATTTGTATTATTTGTTAAATATGAAAAACAGCAGCGAATGAAGTTTCGTAAAGACCATCTTGACCGTAGATATTAGTTGACTCATTGATTAATATTGTACTATTCAATGCTTGATAATTTTCATGAACTATTTTTATGATGGTGTCCGATGACATCGTCGGACATTGTTCCACGCGGCAAAAAATGTCGTGAAATGGTCAACCCAAATGGCTACATCGAGTTGCGGTACCACGAGTTGGGGCTCTTGCTACCACAAAACTTGGATAGCGACATAGGATCCAATAAAATAAGATTTTCCAATCCAACCTTCAAGGATTTCTCCATTTTTAAAGTAACGTAGAAGACAACCCGAGTCTTGCGGCTTATTCGCGGATCTAAAAACAAAAAGTAAGCCCTACGCTAAATCGTCGCATTGTTCACATTGCGGAGAATGTCTGGCGATGAGACGGATTGGATGGGAAGATTTACGACAACAAAACGGAGCAAATCTGAAGGAACAGAGTTCTTTACATCATCCGCTTTACATAAGTGTTGCTGAGCTCATGTGCACAGCAGCAAAGGAGTTTATTTTTTTCCAAATCACTCACCTTACACAAATGGTTTTAAATCAAAATCTAGAGCGGCAAACGCTTATCAATTTTAACACAAGTGTTACCTACTTTCTTGCTTGCAGATTAACAACAAACCTCATTCGGACAAAGGTGGCTCTAGAGAACTGGTACTTATTGTTTGATTACAAATTTCTGCATCATACTTATATGTATCAAGCTTCTAGAACGTATCTCAATAGAAATAAGCACATTTCTGCTTTTAGGTGAACCCTAGAAATGTTCCACTAACTAAAGTTGGAAGTAAAGAAGCGGTGCGTAGTCTCAGTTACTAATTAAAGTCTCTACAGCTTACCAACAATTACACCTTAACTAATACACTGCATTTGAGTTCTTTCCATGAGTGAAAATCTGGAAAGGCCTCCATATATCAATTCTCGTCTTGATCGGGGATGAGCGGAAATTTTTAAAATTGTCCCAGAAAACAGAAAACAGAAAATGGTATTCTCCAGAAAACAAAAACTGAAAATTGGAAAATAGTTATTTCAGCCATATAAGCTACATCAACCCAACTGAAACCGGAAACTTAATGTTATAAAGGTCTATTTGATAAACATCGGTTTAAAGGGGGTAAAGTTTTTAAGTGGAGAACTTGCCAACGTTTTAGATTACTTAGATGATTAGATTAAGGAAAGTAACCTCTAGCTACCGTCCATTTTGGCAGTTCATGTTCGTTTTTCTAACTTAATTTTCGTTTTAGTTTTTTTTTAAATCAACAACGTTTAACACTGCTTAAAATAAAGAACAAAATTGAACGAAGTTATGGAGTTGCGACGGTTTGCGACGGAACAATCTGTCCCAAAGCGTCGATTGTACACGTATTAGGGGTGCAGAACACTGAATATGAATTTCTTTCCATGACTGCAAATCTGGAAGGAACTCATATCTTGACCGCGTATCATCGATCCATGTCTAAAAAGAGAGTAAAAGATCGCGTGAATAAGTAACATAACAAAATGATTAAGTTGACATGAGAAAAAGAAAATGGCAACAAAAGTTAATTGGCAGCCGGCTAAAAACAAATTTGCTAAACTCATAACTCGTAATCACTTAGGCCAAGAAAGTACAGAATGAGAAAGTGTAAGTATTGCCAGTATGGGTTGTGACCCTTTGGTGTCGAGTGGATGGTTGGGTCGTGGCTGGGTCTGCAATCTGACATGGGGAGCTTGGCCAGACCCCCATGCCGGCTATGCCGACAGATTTATCCGCACACAACCTTTCCCGGTCGTTGCCGACCGGCTCAGAGAGGCTCAAATCCCTTACCGGGCTGTCTCCCTTATGGCTCATTACTCGCTTCCGGAGATGGATGATTGCTCCGATCTGAAAGTAGAAGGTTCCGGCTTCGTACCGCACCAGTACGTGACAACTTCCAACAATACTTCTGGCCCGTTGACCAGTTCACTGACACAGCATGCCGCAGTGTGTATAAAGGTTTATCTAAAGCTACACAACGAAGGAACAGAGAGTCTGAAGCACAGAAACTAGCTACTTCACAAAGAGGATTTGGGACCTAGACCCGCGGTGTCGGCTGAGCGGGGAGTGTGCCCTTGAGCGATGACTCAGTTAGCGGCGACGCTAACAAACTATGCGCAGACCTTCCCCTTGGACGCAAGGTTGGCGGGGAGATGCTTGCCTCTCCTGGTTCCCAGAATCCTTTCCTGAACTTAGCTGTGCTGCTTGGAGGACTCTGCCGGTCCGAGGGAGACGAAAGATGGGTTGACTGCCGATTACTCGGCTGCTGACAAGAGTAGATTGGTTCCCGACCGCTCAGGAGCAAGCACAAGTGCAAGAATGGGCCTTGCCCCATGCCGGCCGGCTTATATGGAGTGAGCGCGCCCCAAGCCCCGCCCCTGGCCGCGATTGGCTGGCTGGGCGCGCTCCCTTACCCCGCCGACACCGCTCACAATCGATCGATGCCACGTCATCGGTGCCGGGCTGCCTGTGCAGTCAACGTGACGATGAGGAGCGAATCAAACTGCTAAAACGACATTATAACGAAACAAAATAACACACAAATACATTCAACACCCCCCCCCCCGGGGGACACCTTGACCTAACAAAAGTAGGTCAAATTTGAGCGCTATTACACCGAGCTTCGTATCGCCACTATCAATCAGTCGGCGAGCTCTTATTGTGAAAAATATCAGTACTCGAATCGGCTCATAAACGATGGACCCTGTTCTGCCAAGGCTTGCTTTGAAAGCTGACATCTAATTCAAGTTATTACAATTAACCCCCGCAACACATACATTATTGATAAATTGCAGTTGCCTTGAAGCACCGTATGATCACCAACCATGAGAGAAGCGCCGTACCTAGTAATCGAAGGAGTCAGCTTTTAAGAATCTACCCTAAACTTGCTTAATCCCAAAATATACACATCACATATTCGCTCCATCTGACAATTGGGTGGCAGCAGTTGTTCTTTCAATCATTTTTCTTCCTTTTGGATAACGCACAAGATGGGATCGCAGGCAAAAGTTAGCAACAAAGAAGGCGTATGTGCTTCTAACCTCTTTCTTAATTTCTTATTAGTTCGATTTGTTCTGAGGCGTTTGGTTGCGCTCTGCTTTGTTTGAAAATAATGAGAAAAATAGAAAGCTATCTTAGCCGGTGAGGGTGATATCATATCGCTAGCAATGTTTTTAGACAGATAAGCAAAATTGTCGACAGAGTAGTTATTACGTAATAACATTAGCAACCTACACGAAGCAATTTAACCTAGTCAAGAAGAATAGAGTAGTAAAGCAGCAGTAATTAGGTAATATAGAGACACCATTATAGAGATCTACAGTACCAGACTCGTCTTTTGAATAGACGCCGCAAAAGCCGCGATTTTGCGGTTTTTGCGTCTTTTTGATATACCTCACCTGAAGGTCACCCATTTGAAAACACAAGGGCATATTTGAGCTCAGGAGCTCGAGTTCTATCGTTTGGTATACATTTTACATATGGAGCCATGGAAATGTCCAAAATTGAAAACTTGCGCTCCATTGCGAAGGGCGATCGCAGACGAGTTGTCGGTCGCAAGCCGTCGAAAGCCGTTGCTCGCTCACAGTTCCTCCAGTTTGAGGTTTTTTGAGAAAAGGTTGGTGCCGTTTGATTCGGCCCTTCGAGATCTGCACAAACATGTTAACATACAACCTTACCAGACCACTGCATTTTCGCTGTGAGTGAATTTTGTCCAATCATAAGCTACGTTGCTGTCTTTCAGCGCACCTATTGAACTTTTTTCTAGTGCTTTCGAAATCTATAAGTTTCAGCGGGAAGATTCGAACTTGACAGAGTTACTGCACTCGGGACACGCTCGTGGGTGCAATTTGTGAGCTGTCACGCCCACTCGATTGATAGGTTCGATCATGTATACATTATGCACGGCGCACTCCAAAGTCTCGCCGGACAGCGTTCAGGACTTCCTGAGCAAGGAGGCTGAGAATTTCTGTAAAATTTCTCAAATGCTCACTCCACAAGCTGCCGCGCCCGCTTGATTGATAGGTTCGACCCTATATGCATTGTGCACGGCGCACTCTCGGAGGATTCCTGGCATGAAAGAGCACTGTGGACGTTGCTTGAAATACTCCGAAAACATGCAAGCCTTGGGAAGTGAGCTGTTCCAATCGCAAAGAGCCTGCCCCAGTCATTCGTTTTGGCCACCCACAGCGAAAATGCAGTGGTCTGGTGAGGTTGTATGATAGGTTAATATGTTTATGCAGATCTCGAAGGGCCGAATCAAACGGCACCTAGCCTTTTCTCAAAAAACCTCAAATTGGAGGAACTGTGAGAGCGCAACGGTCTTCGACGGCTTGCGACTGTAACGGACGAAAAAAAGAAGAAGATCCTTATAATTTCTACCGTTCTTCAGTCCTACATTTATAACCTCCGAATTCCTACCCGAGTCAAAGGAGACGCCGCCTCTCCGTAGATTTTAGAAACAATTTGGAAAACATTACAAAACACATTGAAATGCACATTTTATCAGCACGAACAATTCGATAAACAAGCCGCCTAGGTTCAACTTGATCCTTCTTTTATAACCAGTGCCAGGCACGGCTGTCGCTGTTGTTGACCACGGAGCGTCAGCAGATCTGTGTGAGAGCGTGGGTATTGAGCTTTCTAGAGAAATGACCTTACATCTGCTATTGACTTCTCTACACGACAGACAACTCGTCCGCGACCGCCCTTCGCAATGGAGCGCAAGTTTTCAATTTTGGACATTTCCATGCCTTCATATGAAATGTGTATACCTAACGATAGAGCTTGAGCTCCTGAGCTCAAATATGTCCTTGGGTTTTCAAATGGATGACCTTTAGGCGAGTTTCATGAAAAAGACGCAAAAATCGCAAAATCACGGTTTTGCGGCGTCTATTCAAAAGACGCGTCCGGTGCTGTGGAATCGTTTCCTGTCTTCCCCGCACACTAAAAGTACTCGCTTACAATGCTACTAATTTGCATGGAAATGGACGGGAAGTCCTTATGTTTCTTAAAAACATTTCATATGTATGTACTGTTTTTGTCTGCTTTAGATCAACATCAAAGCGAGGAAGACTGCAAGCAAGGAAACGGTATGTACATCATGGCTCACTTTGGAATTTATGGGTTCAGCAGCATGAACTCGTTTAGTAGTGCTGTGAGCTCGTACCTAAAGGGTAACATACATCTTCTGAGACGTGGGGCCTCAACAGCACGCTGGAGCGGCTCTTCGCGCGCTTCTTCTCAGAAAGCAAGGTTCCATAAGTGGAACACAGCAGGACCGTTTACATAAGAAAGGAGACGTGTTATCATACAACTTGCCTGCTTTCCGTAGTCTAAAAGCTCGAAGTGACATAATCCACACAAGTGGAAAAGGCTCCGGAGTTCCTAGCTTCGTTGGTGTTTGAAGATCAGAGACGCTGTCCTATGGGGCAAGTCGTCAAAAATTAGGTCGGTTGGCTACGAAGCTCTTGCAGACATCCCTGGACGAGAACGGTCACCGATTTTCTTTAGCGGGGTGTTAAGAGAACACCAGGACGCCCACCAACGCGCTATGTAGTAGGACCTCGTTAAAACTCTGAACGAACAATAGGACACTGTTCTTATTCTTCGAGCGGTGAGGATTCATTGCAGCTCTGGCAGGCAACAGGGGCGAATGAGCGTTTCTGGAGCCTACTTAGAGGAAGGGATTAAATTAGTTTACCGTAAGAGAGCCCACTCTGCTACGGTGAACTAATTTAATTACTACGGCAAAGATAGAAGTTATAGAAAGACATTGCCCTCATAGAATGCACCAAAATTATATTTCTATGGATTGCCTTGAAGGGAGTTTGCTTGCGTTATTTGCGTATAAGATAACGTGGCGAGCCAATTAAAAACCTATATGTTGCGCAAACTGTTATTACTGATAAAGGTATTGACATGTAATGCAGGTTTAATATGTTCGCCAACGGTGTAAACCAAAAGAGGTTAGCAGTCAGTTACTCCCGCTCAAAGGAAGACACATAAGGAGAGCCGTTAGTAGCCTTCCTCTGGAGTGAACAGCGCTTTCCACTTCTACGCTCTAAACGGTTTGAATACTTTGCACTACATTTATTATGTAGCTTATAAGTAACTGACTTATAGTGGCTAGTCGATAAGGATCACTAGTTTGTCCATTCAGAATAGTCTTTTGAACATTGACGAAATCCGACATTAGCTTCAACTACTTGGGAATGAGCGAAAACCGAATCTGGGATCGATGAGGAGACTTAAGATCGACTCCTACTTCCTATTGCATCATACTCGACAAATTCATACACAGCAATCGTCAAATTAGAAGCCCATCCAGCGCTCATAAATGTTCTGATGCTCTTTTGACAGAAGTCGCTCCATTCACCCATTGTTTTGCTCATCATTTACCAGTTCCTCTCCAGAAAACGCAGCTGGCTCCAGAAACGTCTTAAAGAGTGCAACACCTCCTCCTTCTCACGGAAACCTGTTCAGTCTGAGCGCATTTTCGAACTATTGATTCCCTCCGCTGAATAATCCCTCTCCTGTTAAGCTCAGTTGTAAAAGGAGTTTGTTTCAGTGCGATCCCAAAGCTGCTCATCCGAGGTTACTAAGAAGAGTTAGTTCAGGGGAAAGAGTACGCTTTCATTGTTATACATATTTCATCTATATATAAACATGCATTGTTTCATGGCGCTCACATTAGCATACAGACGTGTATGAAATTCTTTAGATAGAGCCCAGGTCAGCAAAAGCAGGTGCTGCACCAGATATCGGGGTAGGTTGGAGTTTTTTCAGTTTTTAAACCAGACTTTTCTATGAGATTCTTACTCTTCAAGACGAAATGCAAACCAGGAGTGCCCATCAAAGGAACCGGAAAAACTAAAAAGGTATTTGACGACAATTTATATAATCGTCGTTTAGTTGGATCTAGTGTTTTTTAGATCGAGGAAAGGCATATAGCATCTAAGTCTGAGCCTGCGCTACGACCGGTGAGCGTGATGTGCTTAACTCACAAAATGAGAAAGAGTAATTCTATATGTACAAGTGTTCCGACACGCCTAACGGCGTGTCTCGCACTTGCGCGCTTCGCGCGACTTTGCAGCATCACTGAACTACGGAAAGTGGTTTTTGCAAAACATAAAGTTCGCTAGCATCTAGAACCTGGTGCGTACTTTATCGGCATCAAGCCGGCCAGTAACGTCATTGGCTTGTGCTGCACAGTACTTCTGTCCCTCAGGTTGCTCCTCCACAACCGTTCTCATGTGCAACAGCTAGCGTTTCCGGTTTCCGGATATCGTTGACATGTCTTCCGAAGCCAGGTTCTCCCTCAGTCGTTTCTTCTTACTGGATCTAATTGGCGGACTGCCTTTACTGGTCTTCACACCCCCTCTTTACTCCACCTTCCTGGTCCCAACTTCTGGCCCAGTTCTTTGTTACCACTGTTGACCCCCTACTGGTCTCTTCTTGCTGGTTTCCCTATCCTGGTCCCTCCTCCAGATTGTTCCTTTCCTTCCTGATCGCTCTTTTGGTTCCCCTATAGGTCCCCCTTACTGCCCTTCACCACCACCCCTTAGTGGTTCTAACATGCTCACGGCAGACGTCGGTGACACGATTCATTATCAGGACGCTTGTTGCGAGACGTAGGAGGGCGGCCTTCTGGATCCAGAAGCTCAGAAGACCCGTCTCCCGAATCCAGAAGCTCAGAAGCGTGCGTAGTCGCCGCTGTGTCGAGCATGAAGAGGCAATGCATACGACAGATTCCTTGTCCGCCGTATGAATTTCCTTACGGCTCCCTTCTTGTTGGTTCCTCGTCCAGGTCTCGCCCCAGGTCCCTTCTTCCAGGTAGATCCCTCCCCCTCGGAATCCTTTCTACTCTACCCCAATTAAGTAGCCCTCCCACGCGACGACGGCGAGCAAACGCCCATTGCGTGACATCGGTGTCAATCTTCTGAATCCGTTCTCCCTTATTGGTAATGGATTCCCTTGCTGATCCTCCTTACTGCCCCACCCCTTATTGGTAACTGGTATCTCCTTATTGCCTAAACCCTTCTTGGTGCCACCTCCTGGCCTGTTTCATTGTTCCCCCTAACGACCCTTCCCCATCCCGATAACTCCTCCAGGTCGCTCCCTCCTCGTCGCTGTCGGTTCTCCACCCTCCAATTCCCTCTCCCATCCTAACCACTTTAGTGTTCTTCTCATGCTAATGGTACGAAGTCGGCGGCACGGCTTCTGAATGTGGGCGCTCAGAAACGCGCGTAGGTGCTGTTGTGTTAAGCAGTAAAAGGCTGCGCTTCCCCGCTGCAGCAACATCCCACGTTCAATAGCAAATTTTGTCCGCGCTGTAGATGATGAGGAGTATCTCACTCAGGTTTGATCGCTCTACCGCCGGGTGTGGATGATGCGGCGTATCTCACTTAGGTTAGATCATTCCGGTCGTCGTCGTCGCCCCGCGCGGTGTGAGGGCAGAGTCGTCTGTCGGATGGATCCAGTCATGGTGGCCGTCTGGAGTTTTAATCATAGTCGTCATCGTCGAGAGTCTTCATTGTCGATAGTCGTTGTCTGTTGCCAGAGGACCGAGTATCTGTAGTTCAACGTCGTCGTCGCTCACACACAAGTAACGCAGGGCCTCTGAATGGACTCGTCGGTCCTGACTTGGCGCAGGCCACAGGACCTGGGCCAGGTAAGCCCCGCGGAGGACGGTTCTGAATCCCAGTCGTAAGTTGGGTACAGTGGCCCTTGACACGTAGCTTAGGTCACTCTCATATTTTGTTCGATGTTAAATTTGGTCGTTATTACTTAGTTAAGATAAACTTGCAACATACAAAGTCTAATGGCTAAATCTGTGAGGTGGTCCTTCAAACTATCGATGTCAAATGTGAGGTCATGAAAGCGTCGCAAGTGGAGGGACCGCCGGGGATCGCTCCGACCAACGGGTTTTCTCCTGGAGGAAGTCAGGCAGTCGCAGACACCTTGTGGGAACGTTGGGTCGCATGTCATAAAACGCGGCGGTCTAAGACCCGCCAAGGGCCCTAGGGTAAAAATACCACATGGTAGTCGTCGAATCCACTGGATGCGAGCTGCGGGTCTGACTTGTTACAACTCGGCCGTGGGTGGGCCCTCGGCCTTCACCGATGTACGGGCGGAGGACCTCCCTGCGGCACGACACGTATGTACCTATCTGGAGCCAGATTCATCAACGACTTACAGCAATTCAACAGGAAAAATAGAGCTGAGGTCCCTGATAGCGCGGCGAAATGTTTCACCATATCGCTTGATAACTCTCAGGGATTTCGGCTGTATTTTCTCCGTTAAACTGCTGTAAGCCGTTGATGAATCTGGCCCCTGGCTACAAAAGCAAACTGCCTTGATTGTTGTCGTAATCGCATTGTCGAGGAAAAACATGTTCGCGTCATCGATAGGAAGTGTTCCCGGGTGTATGCCATCATTAGACACCTTGGGCTAACATCATCACTAGCCAAAGTTCTAGAAAGTTCTAGAAAGCATTTTACTTGATCGTCGTGCTCGGAACGTCTGTATTGGCGCGTAGAGTTGAAGAAGCATGTAAAGAATGAAGCCTTCTAGTTGTGACCGCGTAGAGCTGTAGCAAATTCTTCAGTAAGTACGGCAATCTTCATATCTTCATATCAACTTCATATCTTTGCTGATGTAGTTCCACCGGCAAAGTAGGTGCATTTTTAATACTTGACTAGAATTCCCACTTCCTATCTTGAAGGCTCTCGACCAGTGTGAGTCACTCTATTCCGTATTCCGTTTTTCGCTTTTGAAGTCGAAGCGGACGATAAACCGAAAAAATCTCGCTCTACGAACTATATCATTAGTAGCACGACACAGCACGAGTATGAAAAGTTGGCTGAAGAGGAATTGATAACCCAGTTGTGCGGCTAGCATGACCTGTGGCGCATGTTGTGCGGTACAGTTGCATGACTTTCTAAGGTAAGGGGGATATATGGAAACAACGTGAGAGACGAGAAGGACAACTGGTACTGTTCTCCTTCCACCACTCAGAGATCGAGGCTAAATGAATTTCTCGCCCAAGCAGCCCAAGTAGGTTATTTGAGGTGATCATCACTATTATATGTCGGTTTTTAAATTTTGCTGACGATAGGTTACGGTAGGTAGGGGTAAGTAAGGCTGACAGGGTTGGAGCGACCGTTTTCATCCGGATTTTACCTAGAGCGGTTAGTTTGGATACTCATAACGAATTTAGTATCTTCTCGAATAGTACGGTAGAGAAGGCATAGAATACTCATCCATGCCTAGTGTTACCTAGCGTAACCTAATTTTAGGAAGAGGTACCATAGGTATCATAATTAGTGGTCACCACTCCAAACCTCCTGGGCAGAGCTTTAGTAATTTTTTCAATTTTCGACGTTTTACGTTTTTTGACAAAAAGAAATATTTTTTTGTGATAAATTGGAGTAAAAATCTTATGGAGGCAAATATTTGCAGAGAGCTGTCTATCACGAAAAATCCGCCAACCCTATCGGATCGCATGATTTGGTATGTGACGCTTCCTCTCCTTTCGAACCGAAACCAAAATACTTCTCTCGAAATAAACGCAAGTATTCACATTAAAATTTCAACACCTGCGCTAAGAATGCAATATAAATCTTGCAAAAGACGACATCGGCCCAAATGCATCCAATATAAGAGAGCACACTCTTTGTGACAAGCAAGCAAGTCAACTTCAAAAATTTTTTTTAAGTTTTAGAAAAATGCTTTGGAAGTGTCTGAGGGTTCAGCTTATTCACCCGCAGGATTCAACTACCACATAAATCTATGTATGGTAAATCAAAATCGATTTCACGTTTGGTATGTGATTAAAGGCACCAACAACAACTCGTAACGGACTCTTCCGTTGCGAGTAGTTTTCCAGCTTAGCAGCGCGTTTTCTGTATGGCCCAGCTAACCTCATCACTGCGGTGGGAGTTGGTAACGTTCCTATTCAAAGCGTCAAGTTTAATGTAGAAGATGGATCGGACATGGGAAATCGGATTGGCTCCCTTGTCATGTTTGGCGATGGTTGAGTGGGAAGTAACATCGATGTTGAAGTTTGAGTTAGGGTCGAAGTTGGCATTGTACATTGAGTAAAATACATTTGTCTCCCGACTAGGTTCGCAAGTGGATGCAGGGTTATCCGTGCCTACCGGCCTGCTCGTTTCCCCATACGGAGAACTTAGTCGGCCTTCTGCACTGTTAATCGAGGCAGAGGGGAAATCGGGCACGTCTACCGCATCGGGCATGTCTACCGACATGTTCATTGACTTCTTCGAGCTCTCCCTCAGCCAGCGGTGACCGATTCCTACTTGACAACTCAGAATGGTTTACTTAAGGTCCCCTTAAAGTTTTTTTGGCGTCAATCCTAGATGCTAAACTTCTAAAACGTATGTCTGACGGTCTAGCCGTTCAGCATCTAGGAGAGACGCCAAAAAACCGTTTGTATTATAGAATGTATGATCAAAAATATAAACGATAGAAAGAAAGGTTCAAAACACAAACTTTAACACAACGCGACGATGATTCAAAAATATATAAAATGCTATCAAAGTAATGAGGCCACTAGTAAGGAGTGGTACCAGCCGGCTCTCTACGCTCTCGACCCCCTTTGTGTTCCAGTCGCACTACTAGGGACGAAAAGGTTAAAGGGGAGAAGGATCAGCCACAGCTCCTTGAACGGGTTCGACTTCCACCCTGTGGATCTTGGATCCCGTTCAAGGAGCTTACCTAATCCTTAGGAATAGCTCTCTCGCCTAGCAGTTAGGAGCAACCCGCATGGAGCAAGCGCTGCCTAGCCGAGCCCGGGAGATGCTGGGCTATAAGGTACGGTAAGTACCTAAAGATACCCATCTAGGAGGTACTACAACAGCGCCGCTAGGGAGCTGTCAGTAGATTGCTAGCAAAGTGGACTCTCAACTAAAATGGCAGAGCCCAGTGATGCACCTCTGGAAATCTCACTAGTACTTACGCACCAAGAAGTTTCTCACCGACTTAAATCGTCAAGAATGGGCCATGAGGCAAATATGAAACTCCTGAGAAGAACCACTGGGGGTCAACACTGATACAGGGTTAGCCGGGAGCTTAGAACCCTTGTTGGGACTTCTATTCACTCCCCTGGACGAGTGGACTCCACCCAGCAGCTAGCCCTGAAGCGGGAGCGGGGCTGTGTTTAGCGTACAGTAAAAAGAGTTTTCGGCTAATACTAGCTACCCAATGGAGACGGCCACCGGCTGGGCCAAGTGTGGACGGTGAAGAGGTGATTTGACGATGGGAGAATTTAATTAAATCAAGTGAAAGAGGGGGAGGGAAGGGTGAAGAGGGAATGCTGGGTGAGACACACGAAGAGGATCAAGAGTCTTAGACCGACTCTTGGACGCTAATGTTAGCGTGTAGTTAAATCCTCAGGGAACAAAGTCAATCCGACTGTCTATGTGCAACGCCCGTGTCATTTCACCAACCACTTGGGCCCCTGTTATACTCCCGCGGGAGCATCTGCGGAAGGGCGGGAATCGCGCCGAGATCCTTCCCCTATCCAATCGCCGCCCCCCGCCACGCCCGCCATCCGCGGTGCACTCATAGTCCGCGGACGTTCCGCGGATGCTCCCGCGGGAGTATAACATAGGCCTTAAACGGAGTAGAAGGCGAAACAGAAAGAATTCACCCCAAAAAGAATTCAGTATCCGACTTGCGCCGCGGGGGCTCGATCCGTGCGAGAATCGAATATTGAATTCTTTTTGGGGGAAAATTCGTTCCCCTCAGATACTGTCAAGGCGCGTCAACGGACGACTGGCCAGGGGTATTTGACAAAAGGAGCTCAGAGGGTCCTCCTCTGCCATGAGTTGACAGGCCCATGTGCAGGAGGGCGAACTCCTGGTGAGCGGCGTCGACGAAAAATGTTGAAGGAGACGAGCAAATAGGCCCGAGACGAGTTGATGTAGTTCGGTGCGGTAGGTAATAGAACGGGCGGGTTTGAGACAGCAGCGGCAAGCCGATAGTGTAAAACATAAATAGTTAAGATCGCTGACGTATTTGAGATGACAAAACAACGAAAACTACTAGATGAAGATATGAAATGAGGCAAAAACATCTTGCAGGTATAGATGAAACACTGATCTATTAGTGAAATGAACCGGCGAAAGTCCAGTTGAGTGCATTCGGTCGATGTACCATGTTGTACAGGTGCTGGTTATAGTGGTAGAAATAGCTAGTTTCCTTGGTTTATTTGATTGCTTCCTGTATGGGTTGACTGAGATCCTAACGCTGATGGTGGAATGGCAAACTCCTAGCAAAGGACCTCGTCAAAAGGATTTGAAGAAGGCGAGCAAATGGCCTGAGGCAATCCGTTGTGGTGTGGTATGGTAGCAGGTCGTCTTCAGGAACCAGATTTGTGGTTCATTGCTGCTTTGATTGCTTTTCCGCTGGTACCGTCTCACTGCGGATTAACCACACCGCCCTGTAATCCCCTGGATGGAACCACATTGGAATCATAAAGCTTGTTGATGATATCAGCGGTATTAAAGGGTTTAGCGGTACTTTTCACCGTTACCGGCCGGTAAGCGGTTGATGAATCCAGCCGTAGGACGGCATAACGTTAGGACGAACACTTCACACAACACCAAGAGCGTGGAAACGTGGAATGGTTTGAGATTTGACCAGTTGATAGCAAGGGCGATTGACCACTTGACCATCCTCTTTGCTAGTCTAAAAAAGATTTTAGGTGGTCAAAACCCCTCATGCAAGATTCTGGACTTTAGATCTGTACAAAACTGTGCTCAAGCAAATCCATAAGGCGCCACACTGGATAAGTACAAAGAGTCGCAAGGATTTCAGTCCTTGGTTGGCTTTTTAGAAATCTTTCAGAGAGCGACTGAAAATCATTAGCGAGCACCTGCTGCAACTAACGGCCACGAAACGAAAACGACGTTCGAAAAGGTGTCAAGTTGGCAGTAAGGGGAGCGGTGGATGAAGCCATTGCCAGATTAAACACTTCGTTTGAGATCGAAATAGAAGAACGCCAACCTGGCGTGCCGGGCGAGGACATAGAACGCAGAGCAGTTCCAAAATAAGACAAAGTTAATAAATACAAGCGTCTACTACATGGCAGGCTTGGCGAGCGACGAAGAATAGGAGCGACTACGTCGACAAGGAATGACACATATTTAGAAGGCTCAAATCAAAGACGAGATCCAAGAAACCCATGAAGTATTGAAGATATGGAGAGCACAATCTACTTCTTGTATGTGGAAGAAACCTGCGAGCCATTCGACATAGAAAATATGGTGAGAGGAAGAAAGTCTAATGTACTGGTCTTCTTTAAGGAAACAGAACGATGGAGAACATGCATGCCTGTACCGTCGCTTCGTATCACATCAGTGTGGAAATTTGAAACATCATGTGATCAGTGTGGAAATACTGGACACGCTCGTTGTCTGTATGAGGCCAAGAAGTTCGTCAGCATCTTTCCCGAGCCGCTGAAGAGTGAAGAGTAGCAGAGAAGGGGTCCAGACACTTTTCCGGATATTATGGAGATCCATTTGGTTGAGAATCGTTGAATGGTCTGTAATTTGACTTGATAATCTATTACGAGGGCTGCCGTTGATCAATCAACCATCCGAAAAGCTGGCTTTCGCTCTATATATTAATGTCCTGAGTAACAAATAATAGTTCGGTCCTCCAATTTACTAACTATAGTCATTTGAGCAACATATGGTTTCGTGTTTTCGTCCACATACACCGTTTTTACTAATATTTACTGTTAATAAACGCAATTAAATATCCATCTTTGGGTAACCATGTAAACTGTTCTGTTACTCTTTCGTTGCACTGTGAAGTCTGTCCAAAGCTAGGCTGCAATGAATCACCGTCACTTTCAAGCATAATATGTTCGATCAGGGCCCTTAGGAAGAGACCGAATTAACACCTATTTGTAATCGAGGTGTTCTTCGGTACAACGAGTTCTCCAAGCTGCTCAATTACAGGCACTACTTCCTCTACTTCAAAAATGTAGCCAAACCTAGTACAGCGCGCCTCGTCAAATCAATTCCTAGACTAGGAGAATTTTACAACTAACCTATTGTAGGTTAACGGTCCGTCTCAAGTGAACAAGAAGGCAAGGAAGGTCCCCGTGCCAGTCACTCAGGTCAGTGTTCCTCGAGTACTGTTAAATTCAGGTTTGTTTCCAGTTAAAATCACACGTGGTGGCTACATTGTGTTACAATGTTTTGTCACCATTCTCACCCAAGCTTATTAAATAGTTACCATTTCAGCATAACTGACAATGACGTTGTGTGTCAAATGATGATCTTCGAAATCATAATCGACTCGAAATATAGCAGCTCAACTACGAAACGGTTTACGATAACAATCATATGACTTTATCGTCTTAAATAAATTCCTTGTAGTTTTCTGGGAAATTGTCGATCAATTCATATATGTAAGCGAACAACAACCTGAAAGCGTGTTGTCATCGCTGAGTGTTGTACTAGAGGAATGACCAGTTAGGCGAAAATACCAACTGTTTGGAAGTTTTATAGCTACAGAAGAGCTCAAGATATATGGTTATTTTTGGAACTCAAAGCATAAGGATGAAAGAAAAGTAACAAACCATTCCCTCTTGGGATGTGCCACGTGTTGCACTTGAAAGTGTACTTTGCCTATACAAGCACTCGAGATGGCCAATGGACATTTAATCGTCTTAACATCTTATCATTAGCGGACGTCTGGTACCATTTTACCAAGCATGCCAGTGCTTTGTCCTCCCAAGTAGGGCAGGTACAAACACGCCCTAAACGACGAACAAGTAAATGGTTTGGTTGGCATAGGTGAGATCCAAACCAAAAACTTTAATTCGAGATACATGCGACGGCTGCGCTATCACTCCCTATTCCTTTAATCTATTAATTTAGCATACAAGAAATTCACAGCAACGATGCAAGCGGAATTCTTATAGATGAAGTGTTGTGCCATGCAAACAAGCCCATATTAAAGAGGCTTGGTGCATTATTACTGTGTGAAGCAACCACTGAGTGCAGTAGCGTCTTGATGCAACCAAGCTATTTTTAGAAGTGTTTCGAAGATAGCATTTGATGCAGGTGCGCCTTCCTAGTGTTTCTAACTGTAAGTTTATACGCTGCGCCAGCTGAGAGATAGACAGGTTTGTAACAAACTCACAGCTGCAACCATTCATTCCGTCCCAATTTGATGACCTAAAAATCAATAAAGGACAAATGAGCGAATAGCACTAACACATATTCTTGTAGTAGAGAACATTGACTCCCAAATGCTATAGAAAACTGCGCAAAAATTACAAATCTAAGCGGAGAGAACAAGTGCGCAAATGGCTACTTTTTCACTTTTTCACTTTTCACTTCAATGACCTAAAAATTGACAAAGTTCATGATGAAAAAAGAAACGCAATACATATTCTGATAGAGCAAATCATTTTTCTCAAAAGCTATGAAGCGCTATGCAAGAGACCGCTGGCGAAATGTGCAGTGAATCGTTGAAAAAAAACGGCGGGGACTTATGGGACAACCTAATATATCTAGGCCATAGCTGGGCGTAAAAAAAAGCTTTTCCCGAAACGAGAAAACAGGGAGTTCGTAAGAAACAGAAATCAGAAAAGTGTATAGCCATAAACTATTTTGGAAAGTATAAAATTTGACGTGAAAATGGTATATATAGGAAAGAAAGTGCTCTGCAAAAGAGCCGTTTTAGAGGAACAAGTGTGGTCTCTCTGTAGTGCTGCCTAGAGCTTCGAAAAAGACGTAGCTTTGTAGCAGCAAGATTAGAATTTAAGCAGAATTTAAAATAAAATTGACTATTGACGAGTCGCAGCGATTTTTAAGATTACGGTAGCGAAGATCCAGTGCAATGTTCTCGAAGCGCGCCAAACGGATGACGATCGTTGCTAGTGGCCTTCGGGGCCCCTACTTTGTTAGAGGATTTTCGAAGTGCACGCGGCGTTGCTTGAGGACCGCTGCTCTCGCCATCTCCCCTGCCTTTTTTTAGGTTTAGTGTTAAGATTACCGATTCACTCACTCACGGTGTCGTTGTTTTTCGTATCATTGTGTTTGTTGTTTCTCTAATAAACACTTTATCGATCGTTTTATCCTCCGACCGTGGTTGAAACGCACAATTGGGCCGTTTTCGTTCTTGGGGACCAATCTAACACCGCGGCATAGTCGGAGGTGATACGAACTCTAAGATCTTGTCTCGCTGCTCTCTCTTTGTTCGCCAGTCATTTTTTGGCGTTGCTTGGTGACTCCTTGGCTGTGATCTCGAGTGGTCATCAATTTTTCGCGCACTCGCATAGGGTAGGTGGTCTCCGTCCGGAGGCTTGACTGTGGGAGCTTGTGTGACGTTGGATTCCGACGTTAGTCGGAGTCGATATCACATACCCTGTTTCTGAGAATAACCTCTGCCCAAATGTTTTTGCGACAAGGGTTACCTGTGCTATTGATCCGGATTAGGGGCGGAGTTCAACACCAAAATCGATTGGTGGTGGTGACACTGAATGGCCACGCCACAGTCAACGGTGAAGGACGTAGTGGAGAAAAAATTATGTACGTGTGTGGTGCAGAGATGGTTGTCACGTACGGTGGTGGCGACGCCAAACGGGACTCCAGCGTTGCGGGTGTCCCTCGGGGCCCTTGCTTTGTTGAAGGATTTTCGGACTACACGCGGCGGTTCTCGAGTCTCGTTGCTCTCATACTGATTCACATCACCATGTCGTCTTTTTTGTAACATTGTGTTTTTGTTTTCCCAATAAACTCTTTTAGCTATCGTCTAATCACCATCACATGATCGGGATGGGGAATCCACGTGGGGATCTGGGATGCTCGGGTAATTGGCGGTTCGTGGCGTATTTTGCATTCTAGTTCACCTAGATTCTCGAGGCAATTTCGGTTGGCAACTTTCCTATAAATCGAAAACACTTGTGTCGCGATTGCGGTCGCTTGCAGCTCTTTTCTGTTACTGGCCGAGCGCGCTGCTTCCAACGGTGGCTTGCCGATGAGGCACTTCGATCGGTTGGAAGCATGAGGAAACGGCTGACGTCAGCAGTCGATCGGCGCAAGCTCTGCCCCTCCGACTCTGCCAGTCGACATCGATAATCCCTGCGCTCCGGCGGCGAAGTCAGCCGTGGGGTCAGCCATCGTGGGGCCCGCTTCTGCAACACGTCTTCGCTGATCACTACAGTTTAACAGCACCAGGAGAGAATCGTGGGGTCTAACGAGCTCTGCGCTCACCACACGTCCTCAAAGAGTTCAATAGCTACTAAGTTGGTATCCGGAGCAGTCATTCTCGAGCGGACTGCGGTGCTTGGCAGGCCACTGTTCCCCTTCATAATTTTTCCAATCTCTGACCAGTTCATGACTGCTTCATCATAATATAATTTACCTTCCTTCTTCAGCCTCTTCAGCTATGTCTCATTCTCACTGTTTAATATTGCACCGGGGTTAAAGCATTAGGTTGACGTTTCCATTTGTTTCTCATTTACTTTCAGTTCTCGTCCATCTGTTTTCAACATAGTGTGACCAATCTACCTAATTTCGGGCCATGTTGCAGCAGCGATGATTGACCAATCCTTTAACACCTACAAGGAAACTCTTTATGACTTCTCTTATTTGCTGAACTAAGGGTATTGCTCTTTCGATTCCTCGCTGCGCAGCCCTAATAGTGTTCGTACTACTGAGGAAGAACGCTGGAGTCGCATAGGTACCGAGCCAACCGAGCACTGAGCCAGTGATACTTCGTCTTCTTGACAAAATTTTCGGCGTTCCTGATCGCTTCACAAGTCGCTCATTTCCTCCTGCCCAGCTGCCGCGCATTTGGTCATTGGTCATGTTGACTTCGGGGTCTATATACAACTATAGACCTATGTTATACTTCGGCGACGCGTTGCCGACGCTGCGACCCGTCACCGACAGCCCGTCACCGACGCCGTCGGCGTTAGAGCATCAGAGGGCATTTTTAGCATCGGAGCGCAGTGTACTAATAGAAGTATAGGGCAGTGTTTAACATTTAACGACTATTGATTTACCGATTTAACGAATTTACCAGCATTTTCGTTTGAAAAATCAATTTTTAAACTGAAGTTTGGCAGAGGCCTTTCTTGTTAAATCGCATTGAAATTAAATATACTCGAATTTTCGGAATTCACAGGAACATTTAGCTCTTAATTAATGTGAATTGTATTTCGAAAAAAGCTCTCCGTAGAGGATTGCAGTGTCATTTCAGAACACGAAGAAACACTACTTATTTGAATCAGTTTCTCTACCGCCGTTTCGTGATTTTCTGTTTCAAGGCCGTCTTCCATATTTTGGCTGCTCCGTATCAGTTTTTCGCAATTCTTCACTGTTCTCTTCACGTTTTCAGTTTTCTTCACAGTTTTATTTTGTGTTACTTGCTCTGCAAGAAAGCGAAAAAATCTAGAAAACGCGAATTAAACGGGTGAGAACGAAAACAGAAAAGGATTAGGCTCCCGCTCCCTCCCTAAACACTCAGTGTTCCAGCAAGCTGAACGGATTTTCGCACAGCATTAACACATTTTCGTAATCACTTTAAGAATTATACTTTAAATACAAGAAAAAACCTTCTTCTTCTTCTTCTTTTTCAGCGTCTGTCCCGCTTCGTAGCGGGGTCCGCTATTCTGGTGTCATGACGCCACCTTTCCCGATCTAGCGCTAGATCAGGGTGGACACCAGCCGCTTTCAAGTCCGTATGTAACGTATCAGCCCAGCGCTGCTTCGGGCGCCCTCTAGGACGCTTTCCTGTTACCTCGAAGTTAAGGCCTATCTTGCGGACGCTGTCTTCCTTTCCACGCAGGACGTGGCCGTACCATCGCAGGCGAGCTTCGCTCACCTTGTCAGCTATCGGCGCGACACGAAAGTTCTGCCGAATAGCTTCGTTTCAGATGCGTCCATGGCGTGACTCCAGCCGTCCAGCGCAGCATCTTCGTTTCCATTACGCTGAGGCGATTTTCCGTCTCCTTGGTCGCAGGCCAACACTCAGCGCCGTACATCGCTACTGGCCGGATGACTGCTCTGTAGATCTTTGACTTAAAGCGCTCTGGTACCTTCTTGTTGCAGAGCACGCCAGTCAACGAGCGCCACTTGGAGGAAGCTGCACTCACGCGTGAATTCACTTCGACCATCAGTTTGCCGTCAGACGCGACTGCTGATCCCAGATACTTAAAGACCGCAGTGCGTGGAAGCTCGATGCCGTTGACCTTGATGGAGCTGGACTCAGTAACGTCCGTCGTTAGATATTCGGTCTACTTTAAGAATTATACTTTAAATACAAGAAAAAACCTTAACTGCATAAAACCTTTTGGTCTATTAATGACATCAATATTTTGGATGACATAGCCTTCCTTTCAAATGACAACATCAAAATATTTACTACTGACTTTTCCGATATGTTTACTAATATTCCGCACAATGTCATAATACGCAATATCTCTGAAATAGTAACATTTGTTTCAAAAACGCTAATAAGTTCAGGCCTCTGAAGAAGACGGGAGCGTCGAAACGTTAGGCCTGGCAAATAAAGATGCACCGTAATAACCTCGAGCGGCACAAACAAAAATATTGACAACTATTCTCTACAATGCCGAGGTTTTATGACGAGAGAAGCTGGAGACTTGCTAATAAGCAATTTTTAATATGCACTAATAATAAGGTTTTTAGTCAGCGGCTTTCGTTCTCAGTACACTGCCTGTCTAGGGTTCATAGGCGAAACAGGCTTAATATTACTAATTTCTTTATTATTAGGCAATGGTTGTGAGACTAACCATAAAATAACGTTGAGAGTAAAAATGGCATGCTATTGCTGTACGCAAGACGGGCGTTTGTGCACTTCTCGATTTCGTAATTCGAGGTCCGGTGGTGATTATGGCAGTGCCAGGAACGAAGAACCAACCCATAATCAAAATACTCCATCGGATCGCATTTTCTGCCATCTTTGGAAGACGTCGGCGACAAAAGTATAATATAACAGCCCCTTCGGAGCTCTCGACGACGCCGCTGGCGGAGGTGTGTTGCGCGTGCGGCAACGTAGTGTGTGCGTAGCGGCACGCACAACACAGCGTCGGCGACGTCAGCAGCGCGTCGCCGAAGTATTAGGTTGTCCGGAAATTAATGCAGGATTTAGACCTCAAACTTTAAAACGACATTCCTCGGCTCAAACACGTCTTTATTAATCGAAGTAAGAACCATTCGAGTCTGCACATCTTTGCCAATGAAACACTTGCTTACTTATCTCCGTTGCATAGAAGACCGTAGTTCTGGAGCGGGTGAATTCGTCGAAGGCAGTTTCCATCTGGGCTCGGTTATTGAAACATTTCTCGCTCATAAACTTATCCAGATCCTTGAAGAAGTGGTAGTCGGTTGGCGAAAGAACCGCTGAATATGGTGGTGTGGTAGATTTTCGAAGCCCAACTCGTCTAACTTCTGCAGCGTCGGATGCGGAACATGTGCGTGTTGTCGTGAAGGGCCGGTCCCTTTCTATTGACCACGGCCGGGTGCATAAGTCGGAACTTTTGGTGCATCTCGTCGATCTGTAGGACGTACTTCTCTGCCGTCATTTCGCGCCCGAATTCAAGAAGCTATGGTGAATTTAATCCAGAAGCAGATCACCAAACAGTAGTCACGATCTTCTTTTGGTGCAATTTCGGTATCTGGAACTGCTCCGGGGCTTCACTGCGGTCTAACCTAAGCTGATCGTTGCCGGTTATCGTTGACAATCCATTTCTCTTCACATGTTACGATACGGTCGAGAAGTGGAACATTCTTGTTGCGCAGAAGCAGCACTGACGGAGCCGACGACTTTTGATGATCATTCAACTCGTGTGGTACCCATTTATCTAACTTCTTCGTCTTTCCAAAGTTCCGCTTGTGTTTCCAAACGCTAGATTTGCTTACCTAGAGCTCCTTTGCAAGTTCTCGAACGGTCACACGTGTATTTACATCCAGTAAGGTCTTCAACTCGTTGTCATCAATGCCAGAGCGAAGTTCGCGACATGCCTCATCCTCGACTCGAATTCACATCGACGAAATTCTGGAAACCAGCGCATCACCGTGCGTTCGTCAACACTTCCTTGACCCCATACCTAGCTGATGTTTCGAGTTGTCTCCGCCGCAGTATGACCGAGTTTGAACTCATAGAAGTAAATCTGCCGAAATTTCTGCCTTGACATTTCTATTTATAGCCTACAAAATCTGCCGTGAAGAAATCTATATTAAAAACGAATCGCACAGTGAGAAAGCGCATAAAACAGCTTTGTAAATGTGTACAATTATGCACTGTTCCAAGGTTTGGCAAAAAACTCCGCTCTCAAGTTGGAGGTCGAAAACCTTCATTAATTTCCGGTCAACCTAATATAACATAGGCCATAGCATTCTGACAAGATGTTGTGAGACGTTTGTTCCATTGAGCAAGAATGGGGCATCAGGAACTCGCTTGGCTACCATGGACGTAAGGCTCAGCTGTAGTCCCTTTACATATGCTGTCGAAGCCCTGGTTTATACTTGCGCCGCCATGCGGCGTGGCACCACGATCGCCACAGATATCGATTTTTCGCGCAGCCCGGTCGATATCTATCACCACCATCGTGCCGCGCCACGCAGCGGCGCAAGTATAAACTAGGGCGAAGATGGCTAGGATCACTTCACTTGTGTAACGCTCGATGCTGTTATGGAAGTGCAGTTGGACCGACTGACAGCCGTAAACTACCGCTTCAAGGTCTTTCTAGTTCAAGTCTCGTAGACAACCTTTTTTGAGGATGGTGCTGAAGTAGTCTGTAAACAATGTGGACTCCTCGTTCACCTAGAATGCTTCAGAGGACTGAAGAAGTGTTTAGAAAGCCGAAGTGAACTCTAACTCAAAAAAAAGTGCGGAACAGAATTTTAAGAATACCCAGTCATGATTGTGATTTTGTTATTGCAAACTGATTTCTGAATCAGTTTGCAATAACAAAATGGACTGAATTAAAGCATGCACAGAGAGCTGGCATTCCAAATTGTTATTTTGGTTACCTCCTTCTTGTTCAGGTTACGTTTACCTTCCATTTTGATTGAATACGTTTTTCAGGAATAAGTGGAACTTTTCTTGAAATGTTTTCCAATCATATTAAAGCGTATTTAGGTACGTTTCAGCGCATCCGAAAACTAAAATGTGGAATTCCGTTAAAAATACTTTACTGGAAAGGAACACATCATTACAATCACATGTCTATTCAATTGCATTTATTTTTTATAGATGCAAACACTTTCATCCTTGTGCTACGTTTTAGTAACAGTTGCGGATAAAAGAACACTTTGGAAGGGAAAGAACGATCCAGAAGCAACAAAGGGAAGGACGACGGATGGGTGTCGCTCCACTTTCGACGTTGCCTCCGTTGTCTCACTGTTGAAGACATCAGAGATCACTGGAGTGCAGTAGAACGCTTTCTGGTTTCGGTCAGTAGCCGTCGTTGAAGGGTAGCATTCGTGGACGCGAAGTCCACGTCGATCTACCGTCCTTGTGGTGAAGGCTTGGCAGCTTCTGCTTTCTTCTGATCGATGGAACCCTGAACAGTTATTGAATTCATTACCTGGAGTAAGGATAAGAATTCTCATTAAGGAGAGTGAAGGTGAATTTTGTTCGGGGCAGACTCTCAGTCGTACTTGAAAACGCGTCTTAAGGTAGCAGTTTAGTGCGGAAAGCGGTTCAGTGGCTTTGAACACTGAAAAGGAGAAAGCTGCTAAGTAGGAAAGAGCAACTCTCTCTATGAGATGTTGCATTTTGAACCATGAAAAATGAACAACATGAAAAATGCGCAAATAATGACGACGTTAACAAATAAACTTTCACAGATGTACAATGCCCGATAAAGAGGATCCACATCAGAAAGAAAGGTACCATTCTAAGATCTCTCATCGAAGAGCGCTATAGATTTCATGATTGGTCTTATCGGGTTTTCTTCCTTATTCGACCGAGTGGGAGTCACGCGAGTACAATGCCCAATAAAGAGGATCCACATCAGAAAGAAAGCTAACATTCCAAGGCCTCCCATCCATGGGCGTTATCGATTTCATGATTGGTCTTATCGAGTTTTCCTCTCTATTTAACCGAACGGAATGGGAGTCCCGCGAGTACCATGCCCGATAAAGAGGCTCGGAACTGCAAAGGAGAGGAGTTGATTGCTGTACAAGAGGGTATGAACACGTTTATGATAGCGCTGTGAAGTGCTCCTTTTGCCTTACTTCTTCACCATGCTATGAAGCACTTCAAATCATCGCACTTGTGTGAGGTAGGCCAGTGCTCTACCCTTCCAATGAGGTCCCATTGCAAGAAAGGGTGTGCGAGAGGCGAGAAGCAATAGGTAAGGGGAGGCCGTATTCCCTCTAACTTTGGGCCCGCTTCCTATCATTCCGATATGTCTGATAACTGAGATGCAACGAGAGAAAACCTTGGAAAACAGACATGTTTTCCCCGCCTAACTGAGACTTCAGGAGGAAGAACGAAACTCCGCCGAAGCCGCACCCATCTCAACGACTGCGCGACAAATCCTCGAAGTATTATGAGTGGATTGGAAACGCGTTATTTTCCGAACCCTGCCACAACTGCCCTAAAAGTTGAATAGTGCTAGCTATGTACATGCAGTGGGATGGAAGGATGCTTCTTTAAGGTGTGGCGCAGTGGGTCGGAGCCGCCATCTGTGCAGATATGAATAGTCGGTTTCTGGCTTAGCTTTTTGGTCACCAAAGTATTGTATTCCCACAGGGTTAGTGAACGGATCAGTGAATTAAAATATTATAAAACCACTACCTCTCCTTCGATGAACCACGTGAATACTTTCAGAGATGAACGCGATTTCAAAACGCACCGTTGATACTGCTGTGATGTAGTAGGCGAGGCGTGTTCCAGAAAAAAGGGGTAAAAGAACCAAAAGCGATCTTTATTCTCAGTCTCTTTTATTTCACAGCTTGGGATGCCACCAGTCCGTATGAAAATTACAGCTGTGGAAGCGGCAGTGAACAATTTCCCAGGGTATTCTAAAAAAATTTCACTGTTTGGATAATTGATTCCTCTTCAGGTAGACTAAAGTTTTGCAGATTATTGAAAGAAAACAACAAGTCAAAAGTATTGCGTCGCATTGTTGAGATCGTGCATGAATTTGTCCAGTACATTACGTTGTTTGTTGGATTTGTAGCGTAGGTACCACTTCATGAAGTTTTGCGTTTGAAAATATACATTTTAAGCTTTACCCTTCCGGAAGAACACTGAGCAACAATGTTGCTCGCAGACGATTCCTAGCAAGGCTTTGAGAAAAAGTACTGCAGTTCGTGAAAATTCTAGCAATCAGGTCATGTTTCGGTTGAGAATAAGTTCTTGAATGAATCAATTCTGAAACTCTGGGTACACTAGAGGAATTACGCCACTATGGAATAATTATCCGCAACTTCTTTATGATTGTACTGCGTGGCAAATTATGGTGTTACGCTATTTTTGACGGCCAGTTCAAACTTGTTCTTGTAAAAAAAAACTAAAGCTAAAAGTAAACGAAAAGTATACTTGTAAAAAAACTAAAACTAAATATAAACTAAAAGTAAGCTAAGACTTTTTAATAAGGTATTAAATATTGTTGGAAAGCGTACTATATGCGCTTTCTAAACATGTATATGGAATTTAAATCAAATCGCTCATTTTAAAAGTTTGTTTTTATTATAAGATCTCTAAACGCGATTTTCGTCACTTTAGCCTCTACGAGTTGAAACAGGCCTGGACTTCCGCTCAAACCGCTCGAAGTATCAACGAATGCGCAGCAGAACGTTTGTTCTAAAAGTTTCGTTCCGGCAACACCAGCCTCGAAGACGAACCACATGGCAGCCATTGATAATGATCCATTGAAGGCGTCAGTCGAAGCTGATCCGCGCAAAACCGCGCGAAAACCATTGCCGAGAACCTCGACGTCGATCGCACTACAGTCGTTCGCCATTTGAAGCAATTTGGGAAGACCAAGAAGCTAGATTGACCGAAAATCAAGGAAAAGTAGTCGTCTTGAGATATCGGCGGCCCATCTTTCGTGCAACGATCCATTTCTCGAACGTATTGTCACTTGCGATGAGAAATGGATACTCTATGGTAACAGGCGACGTTTGCCTAGTGGCTGAACCAAAAAGAAGCTCCCGACATCATCCAAAATTTGAAGAAAACCGCGTTTAGACATCTGAAAATAAAAACCAATTTTTTTAAAATAAGCGAGTTGAATTAATTTCTATATACATATTTAGAAAGCGCATATAACATTCGTTCCAACAGTGTATAATACTTCATGAAAAATTCTTAGTTTATTAAAAAAATAGTTCTGAAGCCAATAAAACAAAACCCTGCATTTCTTTGTTTGCACCAACCTTATAGTTCGGTGCCAAGTTTCGTGGACAATTTGAAGAAATTCTTGCTGATGTAAAAATTCAGCAAATCTGGACGCAAAGATGGCAAATTTTTCAGTTGCAAAATCCTGGGTGGACATTATTTGCACTACCAATTAAGTAAACATTTACACGCATAGAGGAATCCGTAGTGCAATCTTAACAGCGAACCAAGTGTAATTTTTTTCGTTTTTTTGCTCTTCAAAGGAGGCTAATTAACTTCGGTGTAGCTAACGAGATAAAAATTGCATAACCATTCAAATAGTGCTGATATTTTTGAGGACACCTTATATTTACCGAGCGTTTGCATCAAAAATCTCCTCAAGTTTCGGTAAATCAAACAAGAAGTGCAGTGTTTCATTTGATTTCTCTGTTTTAAAATGCATGGAAAAAATGGGTGTAGGATTGCCCAGCAGTTGCCTCAGAGCAGCCAAATGCGTTCATTTCAACACAAAGATTCATAAGGAAGGTGCACGTTATCGTAATTATTGTGGTAGCAGGAAAAATCCCCCCTGAAATCATCTCAGTGGCTGGCTCCCATAAGCTCTGCACTACGAAAGCTCATTTCGCATCACCTGTTCATACGTCGTGGCTGGAACTCACAGCATGGTGGAAACAGTCGTATCGGCTGAATGAACGGTCGAACAGGCGGCTGAAACATTGAGCCAGAAGTGCAAAGCAGATCATGAAATTTCACTTAAGCTACATACTTTACGGTAAATTGTCGATAGAAGGCAGTAGAAAACAGCTTAGAGCAGCTTAACAATTTGTGCCTACAGGATAAATCGCCTAGATTTCGACTAACTGCATTATGGTTTGCTACGGCTCCTTAGACATACCTCAGGTCGAACATCGTCCGGCGGTGGGGAAAGGTAGTCGCCATCAACCTCTTCGTAGAGATGGGAATGGCACAGCGACGGTCCCTTTTTCAGTATTGATCTGTAATTCAGGAACATTTTAAAAGTTCCAAGAGGTCACATCACACAGTCGAATAGAGAAACGGAGCCGCACAGTTGATGCTGTGAAGTGCAGTGGTACCATACGCGTTAGGCCATCGGGTTTAATTTCTGCCGTTGAACAACCCATCTCCCCAGACGGAAAGTGGAGGGCAGGGTTGACGGCGTGGTTCTTCTTAATTTACTTGTTTTTGAGGAGTCTGCACTACAGATCATGGAACGTTGAAAATTAATGTTTATTTATTAATCTATTGAATTACTCTGTACAAGACATGAGTGAGATAAAACTGCAAAACAGCAAACACCAAAACTAACAACAAAAGGAATGTTGTCATGTTGTGAACAAAATTGCTCTTCTAAACCTAGGTAAGTGGCGAATATTGGCCTCCATAAATTTCATTCTCAACTGTTGGTTTAAGGAGACTTGATCCCAACTCTTTTTTATTTCAGATTCATAGTTCTACAACAATACGACCTCAATCAACTACATAGCCTCCAGCATTATCTAAAATATGTGCCCAACGACCGTAGCCTTTCCATTCCGTTGACCTCTAACTGCGGCGACTCAAGTGTAAAATGTTGGATGCCTCAGTCTCGCGTTCCGACTGATCGTTGAGCTCCTTGTGACGAAGATGATCTTCAAAGCACGAAGGGTGGGAGACGAAACCCAGGGGAAACGAGGAGCATAGGGTAAGAATTCCCCTCCAAGTTCACTCAGCTTCTGGCGGCTCAGCTTTGCGACGTGGCCACGTAACGTAGGCTGGCTTTTACGCGCCTCGAAGGTTTCAAGGGTAATAGGAAGTCTTCGAGTTCGTTTCCACAATATCTTAGTGAAACCATTTTCTGCCGAGCGGGAAAGCAACGATTTACAGACCTACACTTTGATCGCGTCACGCACATCGTGTGACATCGAAGTCAAAAGAATTTCATGGCGGCCGGTATCGTGGAGATGGCTGACGATGATGTTGCGGTCGCGAAGAAGTGTTACCGATACTTCGAGAGAGGAGGCATAAAGCTTTCCTTCCGAAGCGTTGGGCAGAATTTCGTTGTCCAAAGCAGTAGGATGTCGGGTCCTCGCAAGATCGAATGCAGCACTGATCCCTGCGGCGTTCCGATCCACGGCTTTGCAGGAAATCAAAGCAGACGGTGGCTTGCATACGGCTTTGATAGATTAAGGCCATGATTTCTTCATACTGGTAAGCATGCGTTTATAGAGTACTCTAGGTGAGCGCTCAGAATCTCTCTAGCAAAATTGGGCGGATAAAGGAAAGAAACCGGTCACAGCTTTTCCTCACCGCAATAGTACGACGTCAGAGAAACAGACTGATAAATGTCTTACACTAATGTAGAAGGAAAATGCTTTAGAACGATCTATTAGAAGCCCTATCAGACACACCTTCAAGGCTTATTAGATTTCCAACCGAACAAGACAAACGCCACTTCCTTGTTTCGTGGGCGCTGGCAGCTTTGCTACATGCTGACATTGCCAATAAAATTCATTTCCAACTTTCATAAAGCACAATGTTCCTTTAAGTACGATTTTCTTGCTTCACGAAATTTTGAGGTAGATGGAAATTCGTGCTGTTATCAGAAGTTCGCCCTCGCGTCGAGAACAAATCGTTAATAGAGCTGTTCCGTCGAAGGAGTGAAGCGAAGTTTTTGTTAAGTGGAAGGGTCACTCCATCACTTTGTTTCGCCACAAAAGTTCGCTTTTTGAGAAGCGAAAGAGGCCGAGGACAGTGTAAATCTTGTTTGCGACGGAGACCTGAATTTGTGTAAACCTAGATATAGAACGAGTGAGAGAAGAAGAGAAGACACCGTAAAGTTCAAGACCGAACTTTTCATCGATGACCACCGAAGGAAAGGAAGCGAGAGTATAGGAAAATAGTCACCAAGTTGCAATTGCACCGTGAAACATTTCATAGCGCGCCATAGATTTCAGTCTTTCAAACGGTGTTTATGATTCATGTTTATGATTGAAACCAAATGAGTCTTTGAAACACGCATTAGCACGCGTCTACTAGTCCAGGTAAGACTGCCTAGGTTCTTAATCGGTTCTGAAACTTGACCAAAAAGGGCTTTTTTCGTAGATTGGATATTACACGGGGCACTCAGAAATGGACATCACACGATAACCCATAGAAAAACGCCGAAAAAGCACTAAAAATTAAGGGAGCTTAGAATATTCAAAGATTAATAAAATAAAACAAAATACTTCAAACTACAAAAATAATAGAAATATTTAAATATTAATATAATACTAAATGTTTTTAACCGTTAATCATGTCACTTTCAGGGCAAGCATAGGACTAAGCCAGAGTCATGCACAGATGGAAGTGCACCGTAGGACCTAAGCATGCGGTTACTCTCTGCTCTGAAGAGGTTGCAAAAGCTATAGCCCAGGGACTCGACAGTAGACATAAGGATAAAAGGATAAAGGACGGCGTTATTCAATCCCCTTTGGGATGCGCCACGTATTGTACTTCTACGGGAGGTCGTGGAGGCGAGTTGAATGCGTATTTGGCCATACAATGACTTGCGGTGGCCAGCCGATGAACAAGTCAGTGCTTTATCCTTCCCAGACAAGTCTTGTACCAATTCACCGACCACGGAGGGATGGAAGGCTTGGTTGGCCTGGGCGGGAAAATCCGAACCAGAAACCTGGTATCGGGTGCAGGCGACACCTGGCGCCTCCTCCGACTGCGCTCCACGCGCCCCCGACAGTAGACATAGCAACATTATTTTCAACTGGAAAGTACAAAGAGGGTTTGACCGAGTTTGGTAGCATAACCTTGATTTTAATGGATAAAATATTTAGAGGATAAAATAATGAAGGTGAAGAACGACGTGAGCCACCCCTTTGTATGATGTGCCACGCATTCTACAGGGTGAACCAAAATAACGTGGACAAGATTTTTTCGTCGTAATTATAAACAACCAACAATTCGAGAAAACGTCAACTGAATTACAACAATACAAACATCAGGGTACGTCATGTTCAAGTGGTTTCGTAGTGGCCTCCCATGGAGCGGATGCCGAGGGCCAAAGGTTCTGCAAATTTTTCGACGATGAGCCGCAGGTCATACCTGGGAGCAGATTCTGTTCACGGATGAAAAGCTGTTCACTGTGGAGCAGGCGCGCAATCGCCAAAATGGAAGGATGTGGTGTACAAAGGCTCCAAGCACCTCTGTTATCGTCCAAAACCCAAAATCTGTCTGGTTTGGGGCGGAATCTGCGCCAGCGGCAGGATCCCTGGTTTTCGTGGATAAAGGAGTGAAAATCGACGAAGATGGATAGCTGCGAGACATTCTCGAGTCCGTAGTTTCTCCTTGCTCTTGCGCAGATTCCGCCCCAAACCAGACAGATTGTGGGTTTTGGACGATAGCAGAGGTGCTCGGAGCCTTTGTAGACCACATCCTACCATTTTGGCGATTGTGCGCCTGCTCCATGGTGAACAGCTTCTCATTCGTGAACAGAATCTGTACGACCTGCGGCCCATCGTCGAAAAATTCGCGAAGCGTTTGGCCCTCTGCATCCGCTCCAAGGTAGGCCACTACGAAACCACTTGAACATGATGTGCCCTAATGTTTCTATTGTTATAATTTAGTTGACATTTTCTCGAATCGCTGGTTGTTTTATAATTATGATGAAAAAATCGGATCTATCCTAGTCCGGGGCCACATAACTGAAAAGTAGGCAACAAAATGAATTGAAACTTACCGAGCGGCTCCTAGAGAACGAGCTGGAACCTAAAGGAAACCGAAAACGAGCGGACGAACGAAAAAAAATCGTCGCGGTTTACATCCGTCTCGGCGGGCAAAGAGCGACGGAATGGAGGCATGCCGCGTGCTTGCCGCCGGCTGACATGTTATAACCAGGATCTAACATGGTGGGCGGGAGGGGCGCATGAAGCCGCATGCCGCGTGCTGACCGCCGCGTGACATGTTATAACCAGGATCTAACATGGTGAGGAGGGCACACGACTTTGCCTGCTTACAACAGCAACGAATGTAGTTTTTTCGTTTTTTCTTAATGACTTTTCTTGTTTAGGTCTCATGTTGTTCTGTAGGAGCCGGTAAGTCTCAAGTGGATTTGTTACATATAATACCTTTTAGTTATGTGGCCCCCCGGACTAGGATAGATCCGAAAAATCTTGTCCACGTTGTTTTGGTTAACCCTGTAATTCTATAGGCGCTCAAGGAGCAGGTGTAATTTGCATTTGGACGTCAGACCTCTATAGGATGACTCGCGATGGCCAGCCAACAAACAAGTCACTGTTTTTCACCTTTCCAGGAAGGTACGGTTCTTCTTCACCGACCCTAGAAGTTTGTAAGGCCTGTTTTGCCTGGGCAAGATCCAAACGAGGAAACTGAACTCGGGATGCATGCGAGAACAGGAGCCTTCTCCGACAGTGCTAGCGTGCTTCCTACTTATAAGATATCCTAAGGAAATTTTTCCTGAAGACATCATAGGCACGAGAAATCCACATTTTCCTGAACTCTGTCTCGCAGACCAAATCACAGCAGACATTTCGGCATGGGACACTTCTCTAGACCAAGCCGTAAGTAAACAGAAGTAGTTAATCCACCAGTAAATCAAGTTTTTTTTTAAACGTGGTGTTGTTGCTCTAAAAACATTTTTTTAAACGTGGTGTTGTTGCTCTAAAAACAAAGCTGAAGTCTCTGTGAGAGTAACAGCCAAAGTATACAGGTCTCGAGATATGAGAATGATTTTGCCGACCCTTACAGCCGAGGAGTAGTCATCGAAATAGGTGACGAAATAAAGGGCCCTTTCCAAAAATCTTTTTTCTAGCTAACGTCTTCGTCTGAGAGTACAAATGAGAAATGTCTACTCTTTATGTGCTCCGACGATTCAGTGAAAAACTCGGCTTCGACGACATTCGACGTGGGGCATTGCGTGATGGATTGATGGAGAATCTTGAGTCTCACTGACCGAGTCTTAATTGCACTCACAGAACTATTCGCAGTTGTTTGCTAAACAACACCTCATACAACGCTTCTTTATGTGGCAATTAGACTAACTCATGTGCTTCAATGTCATTTTGATGGGGCCAGGCGTACACCCGATTCGAGGTTCTTGGTTCGGACTTCTCACTCACGCCAACCAAACTATCCACCCCTCCTGTGTCGGTCTAAACTTGTCTAAAAAAGGTAAAATTCTAACTCGTTCGTTTATTGGCTAGCCACTGGAATGCATTGCTTTAGCAAAATACGCATTCCCATTGTCTCCACGAGATCCAACAGAGATAGAATGAATCCTTATCCCAAGAATAATTGATTAGCGCTTCTTTTATCCTTTCACAAGAGACGGAATGAAGACTGCTCATAAAACACCCCAGGTAGTGATAAAGGATAAAGAACGGAACGTCTTAATCCCTTTCGGATGCGCGCCGTGAGGGAAATCAGTTCCAAGGACCTTGAATCCGAATGCACGCGACAGCCGGCGCCCCTTCAGATTGCGCTACCGCGTGCCCCTTAATAGACTTAGACTCTAGTAGACTGCAGCAGAAAATGATAACCGATCTGTTCCAATAAGCCTCAAAATAATGTTTTAGCTAAGCGTGTACTAAATTTGCGCTCATTCAAAAGCGTCGTCATTTTTCTTAGGAATGCTGAATTCAAGTTCATAGGAATTTTCTTGAGAAGAGAATTACCTTGTCTTTGTTGTAGCGAGTCTATTTTGTATTCATATAGGATACACTGGTCGAAAAAGTATCCATTTCAAGAAAAATTGTGTATTCATTGGCAATCGACGATAGTACATACCTTGGCGCTGAGCCGCCTTTCCGGAACGGCAGCGGTTTTCGCTTCTTGGACCTGTAGTCGAAGTAGATCTTGCTGGAATCATCCGGTTCTTTGATCATGATCTGCTTGCGTCGAATAGTCGACGGTAGCGATGACATGCTGAAATAAGCCAACAGTTCTCTTCAAATCTCAGGCATCTTCTGATGATTGCTTGAAGATGAAAGATGGTGATCACGCACACAGCCTGTTTTGAACGTCGACTCAGTTTCAACAGTTATTGTCTTATATGGTATTCGCACCAGTTTAAAAAAAAGCTGCTAGAAACAAGGTTCTTGGGTTCTGTTTTTTCACAGTTTTTAGGCACAAATCAAACAACAGCTCAGGAAGTATGTACTCCAAGAAGAAGAACTGAATCCATAAAAGTTTTACCGTATCTAAGAAGCTTAGAGAACTTACCATTAGTAAAAGCTATTACATACCTAATACTAAGGGTAGTAGTAGCGAAGTGTCACCTAATTCCAGGTTTTTGGTTCGGATTTCTCGCCTATCATAACCAACCCTTTTCACCCATCCAAGGTTATCGAATTGGTGTACAGGAATTATAGGATAAAACACCGAGTTGTTCATCCGATGACCTCCACATGTTATTGCATAGGCCAGATTCGCATTCTAGTTGCCTACATCATATCCCCGTAGAACTCGAAGCAACGGAAGGCGCACATTGGACCGAAGCGAAGCCATTCACGTTCTTGCTGCGTTCATCGTCGCCCACAGCGATTGTCCAGGCTCCGGACATTAGCTGCCCCTTACTAAGGAAGGGTTCCAGCCTCTCATGAAATCTCAAGGTGAGACCAGGATCGCTAGAGAGAGCTCGAAACACTGACTATGAATATGGGTGTCAAAATTGCCAAATGAAACTCCTGAGCGAGTTTTGACCTGCCGAAGTTGGGTAGCCTGACCACAGGCTGGCCGTGCGAAAGAGCCGTCACCGTAGCAGTTTTTTGCCTTCAAGCATTTTTACACACGTGTATGATAGTTTTTCCGGCTATTTAGTCAAACACATGGCATAACTTAGAATAAAAGGTCATTTCGAATACAAATCATGATGTGCAAAAAACACACAGCAATGGGGAGCGAACCAACGACGTCGCACCTGCCGAGCGGGAGCACTACCTCTGCGCACCTGCCGCGCCGCAGCTGGAGCCCTGATGACTCACCGCTCTCGCACCAGATGTGTCGCACAGCCACCCAGTGGTGAGGCCCCCCGATTTCGGCAGGCCATAGTCGCTCTAGAGTTTTACTTTGCAATTTTGACACCCATGTTCGGAATCAGCATTCCGAGCTCTTTCTAATGATCCAGCTCTCAACTTGAAGTTCCATGGGAGGTCGAAACCCTTCTGTAGTTAGATACCTCGACTGTGGGCGTCGACCACTCGTCCGCGCCTCCCTGGAAGCCCGCCCACGCGGACGAGTTGACTGACGCTATACTGGCCATCAGATGTTATATTGGGTGCGACCAATAGTAACCCGTTTACGCTTCTTCATATTCTATCTGACTCCCCATCTATATGCCCTGCTGATAACAACTTGCTACTTTATAAAGATTGCCTTGTGCTTCTGGCTACAAGTACCCTTCTTAATGACCAAGATGGTGTTGTGCTTTCAAAAAATACTCCGACAAGACTGTGAAAAGTGAAAAACTGACAAAACCTGCCAGTAAGTTGGGCTTCTCCCTTTGATGTGTGTTGGACATTCTTTCCTATTGATATTGATTCTCATATATCTGTCAGATTTACTTGCTGTTCATGAGATTATCACCTTGTGCACCTTTAACTGCCAACTCAAAAGTGGAACTATGTTGGCTGTAACTTTAACAATACTTTAACAATTCAATCTTGCATTTTTTTCAAAACTGATCGCCTTATCCTGGACGCAGCAAATGTAACTCTCCTTTACAGTTGAAACTTATACCGCACCGTGTTTCGCAGTGGACATGAGTCGTGAGTTATAGCAGAAATGTGCCTTTCAGTTGTTTTCAGGGGTTAATGGTAGACGTGGGATTTCTCCGCTGAATTGCGAACAGAATTTTATCGTGCAAATCCTGGTTCGCTCTCACCTCCAGTTTGCTTTCGCCACTAATTTCTGCATACGTTTCAAGATGGCCTTAGCAGCATGAGACCTCATGCTGACCGCCTTCATGCACGGCGTAAACTCGTCCGATCTCATGTGTTCGCCCCGTCCTCCCGCCCTGTCGGGGTACCTAACGAACCCGGAGCCTCCGGAAACTCGTCCGCACTAATGGTTTTATTTATGTTTAATGAGTCTGAGAAGCGGAAATAGATACCTTTTGTTGGTGGAGAAGTTCTCGTCGTAAATTTTCATTGCATTGAACAGCTCGTCTATGCTGACGTCCTCACTTCCATCCCGAGACGAGGTGCTCTCGTCAAAATCCAGAAAATCCTCCGTGTTAGAGTGCTCGTCCACTGGGATGAAGTGATACAGCGGAGGGCGCGATTTTTTCGGCCGAAATGTGAGCGAGGAAAATGCCTGAAAAGAAAGTGGACCTTTCCGAGTGTAAGGCCAGCACGATAAGCTTAAGACATGTACCGATTTGCAGGCAGCGAGCTTGGCGCTGGTCGAACTTTTCAGGGACCTGATGGTGCTGCTCGACCGATGCCTTCTCTGCGCACTGTCATCGTCATCGGTAGTTCTCTCCTTTGAGAAAATATGTTCAAGAGATTACCGTATTCACACTCGACCCACTTCACTCACCCCTCTTAACAGTTTTTGACAGAATTCACAGCTAGGGTCTAATCCGGTGATGACTACGGACCGCATCTAGCTCTTAGAAAGCCACAGTGCTAGTGATCTCTCCAAATTTTGAATGTTAGCTAGCTAGATTAGCTTCGGTAAACTTAAACGATTAGTCCTCGAGCTCCATGGCATCGGTGGGAATTGTTGGTACCTGGGCGCGTGGCAGCGCACTCGGAGGAGGTGCCAGCTGTCGTGTGCACCCGATTCCACTCTCCGGTTAGGATTTTCTACCAAGGCAAACCAAGCCTCCCATCCCAACAAAGTCGCTGAACTGGGACTTGGGAACGAAAAGCAGTGCTTTGTGCTTGGCGCTGCAATTATTTGGGGATGCTAGAAGTAGAATGCGTAGCCCGTCCCGCAGAGACCCTTAAGATGACCTTTATCCTTATCCTTACATTCCAGCGTATTCTGCTTGGTTCCTAAGATTTACTGGAGCAATGACAACTGTCATGATAACTGTAAGAGGCCAACGGATGTTGTTGGCAAAGTTTCTTTTATAGTAAACAAACAACAAATAAACCTATCAAGTTCAAAACCTTGAATAACTTCTTTACCACAAATCAAGACTCTTAATGCTTTTTTAACAGTGCTTGCGAAGTTTCTGCTGGCATAATAGCTAAAAGGCCATATGTAGCTGAGCCGGCAGAAGCCGGCTTTCACATAGCTTCACGAGTCGATCATAGCCTCACTTCGCGGCTGGCTTAGAGACGCCTTCCAAATCAAGCCTCCCATCCCAACAAGGTCGCTGAACTGGGACTTGGGAACGAAATACAGTGCTTTGTGCTTGGCGCTGCAATTATTTGGGGATGCTAGTGCTAGGTGAGTTAGCCCCAAACTCATCTGGGAATGATATAGAACTGGAACATCCATCAACGGACCACCTCAAAACATCGCGTAGGACATCGATCTCTTAGTTTGTACGGAAAGCTCTGTCAGTTTTGCAGCTATTTTTCAAAAAAGTACAGCTCGACAGTGAAACTTGTCGCTCAAGCCAAAAATTACTTTATTTACTATCCCTGCGACAATGTGAAACGTCTAGTGGCACCACCTTCTTAAAATACATACTGGCGATTTGAAATGTAGGCTATTTATAAACCGTCAGTGTCACTTAAGATGCATTGACCAAGAAATCTCAATATCCGCGAAGACTATGTAGATTGTAACAGTTAGATATGAGGAGAGAGAATCTACAGTCCATAAATGGTTCAATTTTACAGGACGATTCCTGAACGGTGTCAAGCCTGGTAAAACTGTACTGTCTTTGTTTTACACACATTTCTCCTTCCTTTGAACACGAGTGTTGTATAGTGGTGTGAGAGTGAACGGGGAAAATATAGGAGCAATCAGGCTGTATATCTTCAAACAGTGTAAAATGATAAAAAAGAGGTTTCCAGAAGTTTGCAATGACGGTTTCTACCAATGAAAATATGTTTTTCAAAAATAGGGTCCCGTTTCTCATCCCCATGGCTGACCCCACATCCTGTTCTCTCATCACCTGCTGCCACTTTTGTAGTCTTTTTTAGTTAAGGTGGCACTTATTGTTTTTGTTATTGGCTTTTTATTCGCAGCCACACAGATGAGTTGGCCAATAACAATGATGCGGAAAATGGACACGGCTTTATTTATTCACTTATTTATTTATTTGCACATTATAGTGCGCCAGAACAACTTGGACATGGTGTAACTAAAGCAGTGGTGATGAAAAAATTGGAGAAAATTGGCAAGGCAACATTTTAAATTTTTCTTCATTTATGATTTTATGATCTTCCCTCCTGTTTCTTTCTTTTGTTGACAACTGATGCCGGTTTGCCTAATGCGTTAAGACCTTTCGTAAATATTTAAACACGCCATTATTAATAAAAATATTCTTTGTAGTACGTCTATATCCTTGCGCCAAGGCTGCTCATTCTTAGCAACTTCTGTTATTTCTAAAATAAGTTATAGCCAACAAGTTAATAGCTTATGAGGAACAAAAGGCGGTATTTCTGCTTGTTCAATAAAAATCTCATGACAAATCGGATACGTTGAAAATTCATCGTGACCTTTTTTTTTTAGAAAGAACGCTATCGAATTAATATAACGCCTTCAATGGTAACGAAGCGATCTGGTTTTGCTGGATGTTTATTTTGTGGAGGCGCCAAAACTGAAAGAACTTTCCTTACAACCTAATGTGCATTTTCGCAAAAATGGATTGCCCTCTTCTGTGAACAAGATGGATTGCCCTCTTCTGTGAACACGGGCTCGACGAGTTTTCTCTCCATCAGCTGTTTGATATTACTTACTGAACACATAAGACCAACAACAGCTTGGAATGAATATATTGGAACTCCGAAAACGACGTCCCAAACCACCGCAAAGGATGGAACAGCATAAAACCACCTCAGCTTCCGTTGCCTTCCCTCTGTGTCATGAAAAGCACTTCACTTTAGGTTTTCATAGACTGTTTGTCCGAATTGAGGTGCCGAATTATTTATTGAGGCCAGTAAATTTAAATTATCGTTTTGATGCAAGTGGAGACAGGCAGGGGATCCGAAAAGGAGATTTCAGCAGTGAAATGCACAATATCATTCAGGGGCCAGCAGAAGCAGCAAGCCGTTACGTCTTGAGCAACAAAATTAACACAGCATAAGCGGTTATTAGTTTATAGGAAGACCAGACCTCGTCCTCCTTGGAATAAACAAACAGCTCCCGCTTTGGGAAACAGTCGTGTAGCACGGCTCGAGTGTGGCAAAGATAGAGGCTGAACATGGGGGCGAAGTTAACCGCTTGTGGAGGAATCAGTTCATTTGCAGAGGGCAATGTCCAAGATGCCCGCCTATATATCACCGGTTCTTGAAAAGTCAGTCCTTCAGGCTGAACAGCGTGAAAATTTGGCTTTTTCCATTTGGAGTGTCGGAAGTTAGCTCGTTCTGGAACAAATGCTGGTAACGCCCCCCACCCCCCCCCCCCCCCCCATTTCAATCTGACCGGCGCTCTTAAGATGGATTCCAGAAAAGGAATTCGAGTAAACTAATCTGTAGCTTGCACTTCAAAAAAGGTTGAGTATTAGATAAATGGTATGGTGCGTCGCCCTCTTCAAGAGTTCTATTCGGTCTCTCCTTCAAAAGATGGTCAATGGAAAATCCAAAAATTCTCGCAGCAAAAAGCAATGTGAGATTCTTATTTCTCACTAATCTTCAAGCCGGAGCGGAATTTCTTGTGTTCTCGAAGAAACATAACCCTCGAAAGCAATCTAAGGCAATTCAGAAGACTAGCTGACAGGTATCTCCAGGAAACTTTATAGCTTGCTGTTGTTACTTTATAGTTTGCTGTTGTTAAGTGTTACGTTGTTGTGTAAACAGAATCACTTGCTTAGTCTACCGCTATTGTGTTGAGTTGTATTTTGTCAAACTGTGTCTCTTAATTTTAACCTTGTGGCTTTCCACGTACAGAATAAATAAACAAATAAATAAATAAGTAAATAAATAGATAGTATTTACAGCTTGTGAAATAACGCTCACCCCGGCAGGTCTTCAAGAATCGCAACGGGCTTTTTATCTTGTTCTTGTGGTAACTACTACGCAAGAAGAGGAACTCGCGTTCTTTTCAGTGCTAAAATGAACTAGCTCTTCAATCCACACAGGATTAGAGAACTGAAGCCACGTTTGAATGATAGTTAAAGAAAGCGGTCATTTCACACACGAACGGATAGGCTAATCAGGAACTAAAAAAGCGATAAAACCTAGCGCACGGCGCATTCCACATCGATTCACAGATGCCGCCTTTTGTCACACATCTCCTTTTTTTATGAGAGCGTGGGAGCGCAACTGGATGAGGTGGCGACTGTCACGTGCACCCCATGCCAGGGTTCATGGATGGGATTATCCGCCCATACCAACAAAACCTTTCATCACTCCAGTGCCAGTGATTCGGTACCGGACCCGTCTGGGAAGAATGAAACACTGAATTGTTCATCGGCTGGCAGCGCAAGGCCAAATACTCACTCAAATTACCCACACGATGTCTCGTGAAAGTTGAATGCGTGGCGCTTCTCAAAAGGGACTTCTCTTTTATGCATAGTTCTTTAGAGTGCCATGAATAATTGTAGAGAATATCTGAAAATGCAATTAGTCGACAGTTATATTTGCTTGGAATCATACCTTACATCGTATCCGGTTCTTGCGATTCTATCTGTCCACCAACATGTTGAACAACATATATTTCACTATGACGCAACTGTCGCTAGGAAACTTTTTCCAGAAAATCGTCTTTCTTACCTGCTGTCTAAGTATTCGATCAGCAATCACCCGAAGAAAGCACCAGAATGATGCTTACAGAGATTGCAAGAAGCTGTCACATCAGTCTCATTCAGCGTCATGTCGGAAGCTTACCGCGACAACTTTTTGGATCAACTGCGGTAACGAAACTGCGTCGCTAAACAAAAAACAGCACAAAGCAGATCTATCTCAGCGGTAGGTCGGAACAAGCGTTGTATATGGGCAGAATCGTCTCTCTTTGGGGAACAACAAAGTACAAGTATCTCGACCCCGATAAAACTCTGCGCAGAGCTAGGGATGACGGATTCTGGGCCTTGGCAGCGTTAGCCCTCTGCCTGCGTGCAGAAGGCAGGCTCACGATGGCTGGAAACAGCGATTACGACCGAGCAGTGGTGGCGCAGGGGATAGAGGAGCTGCTTGGTGAGACGGAGAGGTTTTTGGTTGGATTCCTTTGTGGCGCAACGTTTCTGCACTTCCTAAAATAAATACATTGCCACAGTCAGCAAAAGGACTCTGTGGAGAATCGCAATGGAAAAGGACGGCAGAAGGGAAACTTGGCTCATAGGAGCTGTCGCGTTTTCTCGACTCCAGGTGTGGAAAAGCTTCTTCGACTGAACATAGCCTACACAGAGTGATTTGGTTGATTGTGGTGATCTATTTTTGGAAACCCGAAAAGGGTACACCTCAAGTGAGCCGAACTACAGACCACTCCGGCTCACCACGCCGCTATTCTATCCAATGCTTCACCACTGCTCGCCCGCTGTTTTCGTTGTTTCAATTTCCGCCGTCCCTAACTCTGCGCAGAGTTGTATTGTGGTCGAGATATTTGCATTTTGTTCTTTCCCAGAGAGAGGCGATTCTTCATTTAAACAACACTTGGGCCGTTCCGAGCTACCGCTGAGATAGTCTCCTGGTAAGCTTTCAAAGCTAAGAATGCTTAACACGCCGTTCTTTAGGTGACAAAGAAAAATGGCGGAAAGCGAGCAACTTGCGTCTTTCAAGTTAGGCGTGAAGCCCATTGATGCTTCTACAACGAGTTCATCGCTGGAATAAAAAATCCCATGCCCTGCTAGCTGTTTCCGTCTGGTTGAGTTTAGACACGGAACCGTTGCAGCTTCAACCTTTGAGAATGTGGAATAAGTCTTTGTGCAGATTTCTTCTGTTGTGACAAAAAGCGCTGCCGAGAACTCATAAAGAACGATGACATCATGGCAGGGCCGGTCTCGCCGGGCTTTGCACGATGTAATGGTACTGTGCTTCCAAGAGCTGTTCGTGGATCTGGCACCAGCTCACCTGCTCCTGAGATGGTTGAGAAGCCAGGAGCTGAGTAAAGGATGAAATCGTTAATTAACCCTCACACCTCTCAGAGATGTAATGGTACTGTGCTACCAATAGAAACTGACAGCGTATATATGTATTAGGTTGTTCCATAAGTCCTTGCCTTTTTTGAACGATTCACTGCAGATTTCGCCGGCGATCTCTTGCATAGCGCAGCACAGCTTTCGAAAGAGAATGATTTGCGCTACCAGAACATGTATTGCATTTCTTTTCCATCCTGAATTTTGTCAATTTTTAGGTCGTTAAAGTGAAAAGTGAAATGAGAAGTGAAAAAGTGAAAAGTGGCCGACCCCTCCTGCCCTGGGGTGGCAGTTGCTCCTCTCCGCTTAGGCTTGGAATTTCTTGCGCAGTTTTTAATAGCATTCGGAAGTAAATGTTTTGTACTACAAGAATACGTGTTGGTGCTATTTGCTCATCTGTCCTTTATTGATTTTTAGGCCAACAAATTGGGATTTTTCCGCCTGAATTTTTACGGACCCCTCCTGCCCTGGGGTGGACTTTTTTGCTTGGTGGTATAGGTTGTTCGGAAGAGAATGTCTCGCGCAATAAGAATTTGTGTCGCGTTTATTGGCTCATGCTGATTTCTGTCGAATATCAACAAAATTCCAAAAAGAGAAAAATCACCTTCACCAACAACTCCTTCTCCTTGTTCAGTTGTTGACATTCGACAGAAATCACCATGAGCCAATAAACGCGACACAAAATCTTACTGAGCAAGAGCAATCCTCTTCCAAACGACATATAATACCAAGCAAAAATTCCAACCCAGAGCAGGAGTTTCGGTGAAAATTCGGACGTCCCAATTTTATAACCTAGAATTCAATATAGGACAAGTGAGCAAATAGGACCAACACGTATTCTTGTAGCACAGGACATTGTCTTCCAAATGCTATAAAAACGGGAAAAAATTCTAAACCTAAGAAGAGAGAAGCGACTGCGCAGATGGCCACTTTTCCACTTTTTCACTTTTCATTTTAACGACCTAAAAATTGACAAAATTCAGGATGAAAAAATGCAATACATGTTCTGATAAAGCAAATCATTCTCTTTAGAAGAAAGCCATATAACGCTATGCAAGAGACCGCCGGCGAAATCCGCAACGAATCGTTGAAAAAAAAACGGCGGATGCTTATGGTACAACCTAATACGTTTTGTTCACTCCATGACACTGTTTGTGGGTATTTAGCAGAATTCGAACAGATGTTGAGGACCATCAGGGCAGTCTACGGAGTGCGCACTAGATTAAGGAGGCCATTGAGTTACAGGGCCCGCCCAGGGTCAACATTGTGTTTCGTGAATGGTAGGGGCGGGGAAAGGGAAGGGGGAGCGGTGGTACTTTCTGCTGGTTTCGGGAGGAATGCCTCACATTTTTCAGCTTTTAGGTGTTGCTTTTATCTCTTAATAATTTCCCTTTTCCAGGGGTGGTTCACGAAGATCAACATTTAAGAGATTGTACACTGAGAAATACATATTATTGATTGATTGATTGATTAAATGAATTCACTGATTGAAGTTTAAAAAATTTTCCTACAGTCGAGTCAGCTTGCAGTAAAATAAAGATTTCCTGCCCGTAGTTCTTTATTCTATAAGAGGTTTCAATTTTTCAGAATGGGCTAAATAGTGAATTTATTTTACACATTTCATCGCTGCGTTGCATGCTATCGGTAAGCTGATGTTTTTATATGAAACCACAGCTGCGCTAGTCTGATGTTCATTTTGGAGAGGGTACCTGGGCGCCACAATGGACTACAATTATGAGTACATTTAAGGTGTACAGCACTGAGGATATGCCTAATAAGGGCTATCATACGGTTCAAGGTAATTGACAATTGCCTCCTAAGAAGACCGTCTGATTTTGCTGCAATAATCATGAACCACCATGTGTATAGATAGGTTATGTGCTGAAAAATAAAATAATTTAGCTTGTGGATGCTAAGGATGGCTCAAAAAGTAATTTGATAAAGCTTGAAAGTCGCACAAATTGATTAAGATTCATCAAACTTGGTTTACAAATTAATCAGCTTTACCAGGAAATAAACCTACCTACCACATAACCGACGCTTATACGTTATCAATGGTATCAACAAGCTCTTATAAACTTAAACGCATTCTTCTTCTTCTTCTTCAGCGTTTGTCCCGCTCCGTGGCGGGGTCCGCTATCCTGGTGTCATGACGCCACCTTTCCCGATCCAGCGCTAGATCAGGGTGGACACCAGCTACTTTCAAGTCCATATGTAACGTATCAGCCCAGCGCTGCTTCGGACACCCTCTAGGCCGCTTTCCTATTACCTCGAAGTTAAGGCCAATCTTGCGGACGCTGTCTTCCTTTCCACGCAGAACGTGGCCGTACCATCGCAAGCGAGCTTCGCGCATCTTGTCCGCTATCGGCGCGACACCGAACTTCTGCCGGATAGCCTCGTTTCGGATACGGTCCAGGCGTGTGACTCCAGCCGTCCAGCGCAGCATCTTCGTTTCCATTACGCTGAGGCGCGTTTCAACTTCCTTAGTGACAGGCAACACTCAGCGCCGTACATCGCTACTGGCCGGATGACTGCTCTGTAGATCTTCGACTTAAAGCGCTCTGGTATCTTCTTGTCGCAGAGCACGCCAGTCAACGAGCGCCACTTGGACCAAGCTGCACTCACGCGTGAATTCACTTCGACCATCAGTTTGCCGTCAGACGCGACTGCTGATCCCAGGTACTTAAAGACCGCAGTGTGTGGAAGCTCGATGCCGCTAACCTTGATGGAGCTGGACTCAGTAACGTCTGTCGTTAGATATTCGGTCTTCTTCACGTTCAGTTTGAGTCCAAACCGCTCCAAGCGATCACACCAAGCTTGCACCTCTCGCTCGAGTTCACCTTCATCTTCGCTAGCGAGCATCACGTCATCGGCATAAAGCAACGTCCAGGGGACGGGCTTCTGAAGGTCTCGTGTGATGGCATCCATGACGACAACAAAGAGGAGTGGGGAAAGCGCAGACCCCTGGTGTACCCCGACAGAGATGGGAAACTCCATCGAGGTTCCAGCTGCAGCTTGAACTCGACTCTTTGGACAAGAGTAGAGCATCCGCACCCACTCTATAAGTTCCTCAGGTACGTTGTGTTGTCGCAAGGCGTACCATATAACCTCACGCGGTACGCGGTCGAAGGCCTTCTCCAAGTCGAGAAAGGCGATATGCACTGGTCTCTGTTTCTCGCGATGCTTCTCTATCAGGAGGCGGGCGGCGTGAATTGCATCAACAGTGCCACAGCCAGCCACGAAGCCGCACTGATTGCTGGAAAGCTGGACGATGTCACGAATTCGTCCGTCGACAATTCGCTCAAAGATCTTCATGCTGTGCGAAAGCAAGCGAATCGGACGGTAATTGGAGCAGTCTGCAGGACTGCCCTTCTTCTTCCAAATCGGAATCGTCGTACTTTGGCGCCAACACTCAGGCACTTTTTTCTCCGCCACAACCTGATTAAAGAACTTCGCCAACCACTCAGCAGGGTACCAAAACTTCGACTTCCACAGTTCTGCTGCCACGTCGTCGGGTCCAGTCGCTTTGCCTGGCCTCATCTTCTTCAAAGCCGCTTCAATCTCCTCCACGGTGATCTTCTGAACGGGGCCGTGGGTTGGAGCCGTTGAAGGGATGGCTGGATGAGGAAATTCCACCGTAGAGATTTCCTCAAAGTAGTCGCGCCATCGCTTCAATGCCTTCTTGCGGTCTGTAAGAAGATGGCCGTTCTCATCATTGATGCCGAAGAACTTCTCGATGTCCTCGGTCTGGCGATGGCGATTCTTTGCAAGTCGGTACAGATACCGCTCACCATCGCGTGACTCGAGGTTCTCGTTGACATCTTCATAATGAGTGGCTTTTGCAACAGCCACGGCCTTCTTTGCAGCTTTCTTCGCTTCTTGGTACTTCCGCCAGTTATCGGCTGTCTTTTCGCCGAGAAACACGTGATAAAGCAACTTCTTCTCTCGCACTTTTGCTTTCACGTCATCTGTCCACAGCCAGGTCTGCTTGTCGACCTTCCGTCGCCCAGGCTTCGTAATGCCGAGTTCCGACTGTGCTGCTTGACGAATCGCGTCGGTCGCCTTCTTCCAAGTTTCGTCGACAGTCGTGACTGTCGGTAACCGCACGCGAGAAATCACAGCTGCTTCCTTCTCTCTCATTCGCCACCACTTAATTCTAGCTGCACCGCATCGCTCGACCTGCTTCAGCCTCGGAGGGGCGATCTTCAAAGTGCAGATCAGCGGTCGGTGCTGTGGGGCGACCGTCTCATACGGCACGATCTTCGCGTCTGTGACAAGACTCCGGTCGCGATCTCTCACAAGGACAAAGTCTATCTGAGACTTGGTACTCCCACTGTAGTGTGAGATAAGGTGCGAGTCGCGTTTTCGGAAGACGGTGTTCACCATGGTGAGGTTATGCGATTCCGCATAATCAAGAATACGCTCACCATCGGCGTTTCGTGTTCCGTATCCGAAACCACCATGACAGCTGTACCCGTCTTTCGCAGCACCTACGTGCCCATTAAGGTCACCAGCGACTATGATGACACCTTTCGACGGTACCTCTGCTGTCTTCTCATCAAGCAGGTTCCAAAACTCATCCTTGGCTTGATCGGAGCAGCCAGTCTGTGGAGCATACGCAGAGAAGAAGTGATAGAGTCGCTCCTTAGCGGCGACAACGACCTTCATCAATCGATCGTCAAAGCGTTTGACGCTAACAATCGAGTCACGAAATCGTTCGGAGACGATGACTCCAACTCCACTGGTGGTCCTGGGACTTCCACATAGAACGGCCTTGAAGCCACGTCCTATGTCCCTTGACTTGCGGCAGGACCACCTCGTCTCCTGCACCGCACAGAGATCAACTCTTCTACGCTCCAGTGCTTCAACCAACTCGCACGAGCGGCCCGTCAACGTACCCACATTCAGCGTTGCAACGCGGGTCCTGCTTACGTTACGGGACTTTCGGACTAGCTCAGTTGCCCCCCGATGCCGCCCTCGCATCAGGGACCCTCGCATACTTTCCACACTCGCCGGGCTTTGCGAGTGCGCGTCGGCTCCCGCGGACGCCGTAGCACTATCTCGGTATACGTGAACTGACATGCACCATGTGATGTGACATGGGTGTTCGTAGGCCGGCCTGTCACAAGGGCCTGTCGCCTGCAATCGAGTGTCCGTGTTCGGCTTAACTCGCAGAGCGAGTAGTTTCCAGTGGCACCACGTGGAGGAACGGACATCGCCACCATAAACTTAAACGCATTATGCGGATGAATAGTGAGTAAGAATTATCTCTCTTAAAAAAGTGTTTAAACCATGACGAATTCATTTTCTATAATGCTATGACCGATTAAACAACAACCTAAAAAGGCGACCTAAAAATACTAATGTTGTTTGAATGGTCATAAAAGTTTTATAGATATAGACATAGATATAGATATAGATACAACAGAGCTTCACAGTTTACATTGAAGAATGGGAAAGTAAAAACTTTAGAGCAAGCTTGTTGCGCCATGCACTTGTTCCAAATATCGCTAGCCTTACTCTATTGGTAATGTATATAGCAATAATGTGAAAACTTACAACTGAATTAGTACAAATTGTAGCACTCGCATAACCCAACCAAACATTTCCTTGGATCGAAGGATGGTAAAGAAGGCTCGAACACTACACCAACCGCGAGGTCATTCACGCTTCTCCACTATCTTAATTTAACCTTTGAAGTCGGTGATTCAAACATTCAAGCAACACTCTTTGCGGCGTGCTGCGTAACGTTTTAGAACCTCCTGAAAAGTGAACCTCACAAGCAGCACAACATCTCAGAGCCGAACCCTTGCGAGTGAGTTCCCTGGCTAGCAATTGTTTCGGAGAGTTTATCCACCAGTGGGTGCCGAACCGGTTTCAAATGGAGCGGTTGTTTTTGATGGTCAGCTGCTGTTCTTTCTCGAACTATTCAGTTTCAGTCATTCCTCTTACTATTAACGCGACTTCGTTATTATTGCCGACGGCCGCCGCACTGCGACGGCTTTCGACCGGCAACTGGTTGCTGACCACGGGTGACGGGAGCAGAGCACTAGCGTCACTTCACAGCCTGCTCCTGCCACACCTCCAGACCAAAATAGGCATCGGATAGGAAGCCAGCTTGAAATAAGTCTGTTTTAAATATATGCAGGAAGTACTTATTCATTTATTTATAGCGTAGATCAAAGTCTAGCATCAACGATGTAAAAAAACGAATCGCAAAAACATATCTAGCAGAAAAACGCAACAAACACTGTTAAACGATGCATGAGTAGTAGCATATCTTCACTTCACGGTATTCGACATGTGGTAGACTTTTACACACTTGCGCAGACAGCCTTGCTAGGTCTTTGTACTTGCCAGGCAACAAGTTGAGTCCTGTAGGTTGAAAAAGCTGACCTAATCCGTGACTTAGCAACCTACACTCGAAGTCTAAGCTTTCCTTTGCCGGATTTCGTCAGCATTCCATCAAAGAAATCTGCCGGATTTATTGATAACTTCTTGGAAAGAATTTTGTGCATCATGATAATATCTGCAGTCTTCCTTCTGTTCTTCAATGATGGTAGGCCAAAAAGCTCAGAGCGTTGGGAACCATTTGGAATTCGGCTATAATCCACTGAAAAACATCTTATCATGAGCTTCCTAGTGAAACTGTTTTAGACACGTTCCAAAAGATCAATATCCTTCTTTCTAGATGGATTAAAAACTGTTATTCTTTTTCATCGATAGGTCGCACATAGGTTTTGAAAGCCCTATGTAGATCTCGGGAATACAAGACTTCAAAGCACTGAATAGGTTATAGATGCGGAAACTGGCCTTCTTCACCAAATGTTTGCAGTGCTTTGAAAAACGCAAAGCACTCGTTATAATATAATGCACGTCACTAGCCTCATCGGCCTTTTTCAGAGTATGATCATTCATTCGACACGTAAGTACCATAACTTCCCGTACATATGGTGGCTTCACAAAGGTTGATTCCCAAATGAAGTCCCAATACATAAGTGGGAAGCACTTCACCAGTAGAAATCTCGAGCTCCACGTTGTACCCGAACACGATCTCATCAACAAGAAAAAGGAGGATAAGAAAAATAGGATTACCCAGATACATTCAATAAAAAGGAAAAGAGGCCCACGGACCGAGTCTAAGGAGCTCTGAAGAACAGTCTTCTGTACGCTGCTTCCGTGAGCTCCACGCGGCTTCGGCTAGTGCTTGTAAACCTCCAAACTTCTGGAGCTTGGCTGTTAGGCATAGGGCATACCTAACATCCGAATACGTACACAGCAGCATAAGGTTGGCTTCACGCATGCCTTTACGCTCGAGAGCGGTGACGCCTTCCTTTCTACCTCGCCTTTAGGTGAATAAGCTCATCTGAAGTGAATCTCAGTTACAAAAGGATTCTCCTTTTAAAGTGAATTGCAGTGGTGGCTAGTTAACCTCGGTTTCTCATTACACTGCACTATGTAATAGCCTCCAAGCGAAAATATGAAGACAAGGAGAGGGGAAGGACAGCGGGGTAATGCTAGGTTTCTCTATCGCCTTGGAACGGAGGTACTCAAAGCACGTTTTATGTTCCTCTGCCTTGTTTCTGGGTTTTTATTATCTATTTTTCCTTTAGCTATATTTTTTAGGAAAACCTTTACTTTAGCTGTTTCTTTGCTTTTTTCCAGTGACATTACCCATCCATGCGGAGGTGTTCAGACCTTCCATCCAGTCGGGGTCGATAAATTAGTACAGTACCAGACTTGTATGGGAAGGATAAAGCGCTGACTTGTTCACCGAATAGTAAAGGTTTAGCCTCCAGCAGTCATTGTACATATGGCCAAATACGCGTTCAAATCGCCTTCGCGACATCCCCGTATAAGTAGAGTGTGTGGCACATCCCAAAAGAAATTGAGTAAAGCCGTCCTTTATCGTTTATCCTTACTACTTATCAAGAAAACCAAAACGCTTGATTAAATGCTGATACTGCTACTGTTTCAAAACTTGACGCCCACGGTAGAAAAGTTCTGCCTTGCGTCCGATGGAACGAGGAGGACCACATGCACCTTCAGCTGTCGGACCTGCTCAGCAGACATTGGATCCGTTACCGTCTCGGATAGTTAACATCGGTCATTTTTTTTCAAACCCTAATTGAAAGGATTGTGCAAACAATAGGAATTTTGAAAAGCCCGGATCCTAGGACGATTCAGCTGGTCAGGTTCACCGGATCGGAATTTCGAATAATTCAGATAACTGATTTTAGTCACAAATCTAACGTCCTATCACATTCGGTGTTATTTTTTCACCTTTTCCTAAAGGTCAGCTACTCGAGGTGCTGGTGAATGCTAGTCAATGACACTTGTAGAGAAAAACGAACACAGAAAAATTTCGGCTGCACTTTCACATCGACGGACCTGAAGAAGTCAACCTTGGACGCTATTCAAGAGCAAGAGCTCTTGAGAAACCTTCACGAACTGAGATCGCCGCGGTTTTAGAGAATGCAACAGTCATTGTCGCAAAAGATATCATAAACAAGTATTAGCGTTTCCCAAACAGGTGAAACTTTCTGGAGCGTTTGAGTTTTTCTGAGCAGACAACATAGGAACACCTGTCAAAAGCTCGGCCAGCATTCATTTCTGAATAAGGTTTAGCAACTAGAAGGCAAGCTCAAGAAGTCGTGCAACGCGCGTCCGCATTCAGAGGGACAAGTGCTGGAGCGGCGATTAATCATAACTCTATGTAACGAGGTATTGAGCTCTAACCCTTATAGCGCGACAAGGATAAAAGGATAAAGAACGACATTGATCAATGCCTTTTGAGAAGTGCCACGCATTTTACATTGTAGAGATGTCGTGGAGGTGGATTCAATGTATATATGGCCTACACAATGACTTGCGGTGGCCAGGCGATGAACATGTCAGCGCTCTATCTTTCACAGACAAGTCTGGTACCAATTCACCGACCCCGGAGGGATGCAAGGCTTGGTTGGTCTGGGCGGGAAATCCGAACCAGGAACTTGGTATCGGGTGCACGCTACAGACGGCGCCTCCTCCGACTGCGCTACACCCGCCCACATATTCTGTTTACCTGGAAATTCGAGCGCTTTACGCTAGTCTTTTTGATAAGCTAACTTGTATCGATAACGGAAAATCCTATTCAAACACAAGGAATCGGGTGCCCACGACAGCCGCCGTCCACTGCGAGTGCGCTATCACGCGCCCAGGGCCACTACAAGCTATTGGGAAAAAGGATGCCAACCCCACGACTCAAATCAAATGGTATAGGTCATAATTGTCGAAGAATGTATTTTTCGCAAAGTGCACGTGTAGCGCAGTAGGAGAAGGTACCGGCTGTCGCGTGCACCAGATACTAGGTTCCTGGTTCGGAATTCCCGCTCAGGTCATTCAGGCCTTCCTTCCGGTCTGGGTCGACAAATTAGTACAGTACCAGACTTGTATGAGAAGGATAAAGCGCTGACTTGTTCATAGAATGGCCTCCACCAGTCATTGTATGGCCAAATACGCATTCAAATCGCCTCCACGACATCCCCGTAGAAGTAGAGTGCGTGGCACATCCCAAAAGAAATTGAGTAACGCCGTCCTTCATCGTTTATCCTTACTACTTATCAAGAGAACAACAATGCTCGGTTAAATGCTGAATACTGCTTCAAAACTTGACGCCCAGGGTAGAAAAGCTTTGCCTTGCGTCCGGTGGAACGAAGAGGACCACGTGCACCTTCAGCTGTCGGGCCTGATCGCAGACATTGGATCCGTTACCGCTTCGGATAGTTAAGGTCCGTCATTTTTTCAAACCCTGATTGAAAGGATTGTGCAAACAGTAGGAATTTTGAAAAGCCCGGATCTTAAGACGACTCAGCTGGTCAGGTTCACCAGATCGGATTTTCGAATAATTCAAATAACTGGTTTTAGTCACTAATCTAACGTCCTATCAGATTCGGATATCCGATGTGAGATCCGAAGGTAAGCCAGTGATTTGGGTCATCTGAAAATCCTTCCTGTTAAAGCTGCACTTATCAGAATCATCCCAGGAGACTTTTCAAACGTGTCATTACTCGCACAATCCTTTAACCGGGTTTGAGAAAAATGACGGATTCAAATTATTCGATTCGGCATCGGATCCAATGTCTACTGCTCAGGCAGTTACTCCGCGCGCAGCAGCCGGTGGTCGAAGCGCTGCCTCACTCCACCTCCACGGAAGGCCTTCGTGTCCGCCAAGAATATCACAAACCATAGAATAATTCCAAAAACAACATAATCGAGCTCCTGTCTTATACATAGCTCTAGGTACACCCTCCAGATTGTCCCACTCAATGCAATATTTCCTTTAGTAGAAATTATTTAGAAGCCTGAACATCGTCTGGCCTTTAGTCTCCAACTTCTTCACCAACAGACTTCGACGCTTCCTTGTGAAAGGCATCCGCTCCCTTCGTGGAAGACCGCGAAGGGTTATCCACAATTGTGGAGAATATCATTTGGAAGTGTTTTATTTGTTGTACTGTAATTATTTCTGTATTATCGGTTCAGTTTCGTTGGTGTGGCGTGAACGGAGAGCGCAAACACACCACGCATCGCAATACCGACTCAATCAGACCAGCGACGTTGTACGCATCAGTTGGGTGATACATCCGTTTGATGCAGGCTGATTGGTGCCGCGTCAATATGTAGGCCACATGAAAGACTTGTGTGTATTACCATCACACCGAAGTTTCTAGTGGAATCTAATGGACCCGTTGCTCGGTGGTCGGCGCCTTCCCTGACCTTGTGTTTTTTGTTTAGTTCACACACAGGCCATCGAAACCTTCCATCTAATTATGGTGCTCGTCATTTTGTGTAGAAACAGTGAGGCAGTTTGCCCTTTCAATTTATCGTCAAAAGCTCCTCCAGCTCCTTACATCCAGGGTAGGAACAAAACTGAAGGAATTTAGGAATTTAATATTGATTTACCGTTACTTTGTTCAAACACTTAATGGAAAACGCGCAATCGCACAAGGCAAGGCAAAAACTTATTGACATCGAAGGTCAAGGTCTTCAACTCGCTGTTTTTCAGGGACCTAGATGGCTGCAAAAACTTCCCAATGCTCTTTTGGAAGCCACTAACGCATCCGTGCTCGGAATTACATAAATTGAAGACTATCAATCTGCTCCAAGTTCTTGGCATTCCAGACTTCTGATTGGAGTGGGTACGTGACTGGTCGTTCTCTACCCGCCAATGGGATAAGAGTCACCACTTACCCTTTATCTTCCTGATGAGTTTCGGTCTGCACTGCGTGTATAGCTCGCTACATGTTTCTTTTGCTAGAAATTGTTTTTGTCTATTCTAGTGGAATAGACAAAAACAATTTCTAGCAAAAGAAATTGTAAAAAAAATTGTAGCCTCATATTTACATTTTCGCTCATTAAGTCCGACGGTTCTTGACGAAAGCTTATCTGCCGATTTTTTTCTCCCTCGTGCGTTCGCGAAAATACGAGATATTCTGACTTTTGTCACTGTTTCGAATTCCGATTTTTGCGAGTTTCGAATTAGCATACCTTCTTGCAGTCTTCTGAGAAAATCAAAGTTAGCCTGAATTGGACTGAGTTGTGATTGATGAGTTGCAAAGGGCTACTGTTCTTAGCGGGCATCTTGTTTGCAACTTTCTTCCAAACGCGTTGAATTTATGTAAGCAGTCGATCTTTTCATGTCGAACACTCCTTCCTGCTCCAAGCTTCCCACTCTTTCTTGTTCTTTTCCAGCATGCCTCGTCTCACTTGTTGAACAAATATGTGCCTCCGGGCCGCCACTGAGTGCGCACCAACATAGCGAGACTCCTGAGATAAATCCAGGACACGCATCACCTGGAATCCGCCGGTGGTGCGTGTCCTGGAAGACCGGGATCACAAACTGCACCGCGAAATACATTGCTCCTTTGACAGCTACTCCGGCTGATCATTACCTTCCAATAGATAGCGGTTTGGCTCATCTTGCTGCTACGTGTCTTCCAAAAGATGCTCCAAAAAAAAACTTTTTTCTTTTGCAGCTCTCGTCGCATCTGAAGCGTACTCCGATTTAAATAGCTTTTTTTTGTAGTTGCAGTTTTGTACCGTTGGATTGACCGACAGTAATGCTTACCACTCAGAACGCGTGTTGGATGTGCCTCTTGTTTACATTTCAAATGCTGTATTACCAGTAACCATTTCTTGGAATTGTTGGTTTTTCATGCCAAGTTTCTCCTCCTTTTTTGGCTCGGTACTCTGTTCCTACTAAACCCTGTCTTTTTTGTTAAAGTTTTCAGCACGCCTATCAGTGGCGTAGCATACAAAATAAAATAAAATGAATATTCATAGGCGCGGGGTGAGCCCTCCTGCAAGAGAATGAATTGTGCGGATATGTTAGAGACCAACCAATACGGACAGTGTTTTTGGCCGGATGAGTTTCGCGGCCGACAGTCACGGCTTCGCTGTTCCGGTTCAAGGTTCTTGTGTCAGCGGAAGGCGAGTCGCAGTTAAAACATTGAACGACTGATTATGTTGTGGTCGAAAACAGCACAGAAAGATCAGGATGTGATTGAAGTGGATGTCGAAGAGACAAGGCGAAGGAATTGCACTACGGGTAGAAGAATTGGTGTAGTCGAGAGGGCAAGCGTTGCACAAGTCATCCCATACCACATAACCCCCTCCATTTAATGCATTTAAATGGAAGCCCTCGCACAAAGATGCATCAGCTGAAGCTCTCGTTGAAACACAAGCAAGGGCTTGGAGACGCAAATTACCATATGCCCTCCAGTAGGGATATATCCAAATTAGTTATCCATTTCGAATGCCGAACCGGACAGCTCACCAGTGTCACAGTGTTCGAAGATCAACGGCGAGCCGGAAGACTGAGGGTAGAGCACTGAGCAAAGGGAAGTGGTTATGGTATACCACTTCTACTAGTGCATATCCACGCATCCACGTCTTTTTTACTCCATCAAGCGCCTAATGTGGTTCGAAAAGCATCGAATTTAGTTTCACAAGCGTCCAATTTGGCTCGAGAAGTGCCCACTTTAAACCGCTTATCTCTGTCTATTCATGCAGCTGCTTCAGCCATTTTCTTTGGTGAACGACATGAGATACCGGCAAGTAGGGTGCTGACCCAAATAATCCAGGAGTCAATCATTTGTAGATAAAAGCCCAAAAACTTTGATGAAAAAATATTAGCTAAAAGGTAGGAGTATAGAACGGTTAAAAATAAATAGTAAATCAAAAATAAACTTACTGAAGACATTCCAAGAGATAAAAAAAATTTAACCGACACATCCAGCTTCAAGAAGTCAACTCTGGTCATTTGGATTCATTTAACAAAATTACTGTTGGGGACCTCCCCCCCCCTCCCGCCCCCCCCCCCACCTCCATAGAGATTCCCACAGTTTTACGGAACAAAGCGCTGTCCTTATCCCATGCAGTGGATATCATATGCAAACATGAGCGCTTCCCAAACCAGTAATGCGTTCTTAGCCCTTCGAGTTTTTCTGAGCAAACAGTACACGAATACCTGCGCTGCGTACGCCCGTGTTTCGAGTATGAATACGAATTAGACAACAGAGAGGTAGTGGAATTGTGGCAAATCTAGTCCTCGCTAGTAAATTATCTATCAAGCCAACAGATTTCTTTGATGGAGTGCTGACAAAATCCATGAGAGGAAAACTCAAACTCCGCGTCTCGGTTGCTGAATCGAGGATAAGGTGTGACTTCCTAACCTACAGGTTTTTCAAGGAGTTTAACTTGCCACTTGAAAAGGATAAAGACCTGACGAGGCTCTCTGCGCATGCTTGTAAATTGTTTATAGCGAGTTAGAGAAAAGGGGAAATGATTTAATACTGTTGTTTCCGTTGGACGCGTTCATGACTAAGTGTTATACAGTACTGTGTTGTAACGATGTTATACGCTAGACTGTTGTCTATGGCTTAAATAAATAAATCATGATTTCGAACGCCGAAGTGCTGAGCAGTTAACAAAATTGCAGCGACATCTGTTCCGAAACAGCGCCTTCTGCAAATATCAAGAAAAATCGGTGTCGTTGCAATTCAGTCGCCTGAGGACGAGTAATGCCCCACTTTTATGTAAAACGATCTACTTAGAATGCTGGCGAAGAAGAGTATTATGCACTAAAGTGCGCGGCGGCCGTGCATGGGAAGACAATATGTAAGTCATGGTCCATCAAATTCTTTGAGTCGTTTTTCACAATTTGTTTTAGCAGCTAGTGTTTAGTTTTTTTTTCTAGCAGCTTATATCAGCTGATCATCAAAGATAAATGATAAGGATCGGCGCTGGTTAATCGCTTCGCGGGATGTGCCACGTGTTTTGCTTCTACGGAATATCGTGTGGACAATTTGAGAGTGCTTTTGACACACAAAAACTTTTCGGTAGTCAACCGATGAACAAGCCAGTTTGTTGATCCGGTCGGTTTTTCTATTCTAACGTATCCAGTATTCAACCTCTCTGATTTTAGGAGTCCATTTTTGTTCAGTCCAAATGTGTCTCAACGGAAAGTGAGATTGTCCACGGGCTTCTAGTATGTGCTTGAACAGAGGTTAGGCAGTTTGTTAAAGGAAGACAGCCAAGAACAAGTCTATTTCACGCGGAAGCACCTCGCCCCTCCATAACTGCGAAGTCCGATTTCCGAGTGAATTGATAAGTTACATGCCCGTGATGTGTGAAACATTGAGTTTAGAAAGGTTCGTAAATGCAATTCATCATTCCGAAAATGCTATCCTGAGAAACAGCTGCGAAGAACATCTCAAAAGAGATAGCTATAACCCCTGTCGAGTACCCTACTCTATCAACTTTACCATTTTCTGCTAACGAGCTAGATGCCACATAAAATGCTGGTTTTTAAAAGTTTTTTAGACGTTTCAATGCATCCTTTTTTGAGGTGGTCAGTACTTGTTATAATACGAATGACCTTCTCCTTCTTTCTTAATTCTTTATCTGTTTCGATTTCTTTTCTGTTGTTTCCTTTTGTTCATTTTTCCTTTTCATAATTTCTCTTTCATGTTCTCATTAACTTCCTTATTGTATTGCTCCCTATTATTTGTTTTACTGGCTTTGCGGAATGCTGGGTTCTATTTCCTTGGTCGCGATGCTGAGCCACCCACACGTTTATCGCCTCACATGTGTTGCAGCGCATGCCTCAATATAGATAAAGATAAGATAAAGGCGCCAAAATCTACACCGAATCACTCATTGCTAAAGGAAGACACATGATTTCACGATGAGAGCTTGAAGTCTATCAGAGCCATTTCGTCCGGCAAACTAAGATCCACGAGGAAAAGAGAACCAGAGTGGAAGCTCCAGGGTATTGAACCAGCTCAGAAAGAAGCGGCAAGAACTCGTAGAATCAGAATACGCGTTCAGAAAAGTTTGATCAACGCCTCCAGCAGTATTGTGTATTGCCAGTTAATCACTTATTTCAAGTGCGCAAGTTTTGTCGACCATCTTGGGTCGTGACTCCATTTCATTTTGAAATTCGCATGTGTCAGACACAGTGGTATTTTTAGAGGTTAAGAAGATTGGCGATACACATAGAGAATAAGAATAGCACTTTGGGATGGTAGAAATCGTTTCGTAGAGGCAAAGTGAACACGTTTTTAGTCTGTCCAGTTGACTGCGGCGTAAACTGCTTTAGAGTTTTCAATGTCTGCTTTGGTGCCCTTCTCTTCTACTTAACGCGTCCTCTTCCCCAAAAACTATTGTCTTTGCAGGTGTGGAAGAAGGAATACACGCTGCCTTATCCATCGGCAAACCGCCACAAGTCGTCGTGTCGTCCAAATACGTACTCAAATTGCCTACACCATATCCAGTAGAAGTTGAATGCGTGGCGCTTTCCACGAATAGATTGATTGCCGCCCTCCTTTGTCCTCATTTATCTTTGCCAACTCAAGATCGGTTGAAGACTGATTTTTGTTCGGAATCTCACGACGCTTCTTGGTTACCCGTCATGGCACAACAACGATTAAGCAAGCGAAAATCGATTTCTGCCCGGGTTTTCCTAATGTCTTTCACTACGGAAATAACTAATTGGCTACACCCACTACAGTCTGCGCGGCGTGACTCAACGGCGGTTGATCATGGAACGGCTTCACACAAACCGGTTCTCAACGTATGTACCTGCGGTATCATACGTTGGTGATTTTGCGATTTTTTTCCTGCGTCACTCGGAACCTGGGAGGCGACAAAAAGTGGAGAAAGCCGGTCAAGCAGGGAAGATCGGCTTCGAAAAGTCGAAGAACTGTCAGAGTGCTCAATAACAACATTGCGTTGGTGCCGGTTTCATTGTTCCCGTTCTTTCTTCACGGAATTCAAAATCGGGCGACGTCGTTGATCGCCTTGTTGGTTTCACTTCGCGCTTTCTTTCACGCAGAAACAGAAAAATATGGACGGAGTGCACTGAAAACGTCCCGTGATTTCCTCCGCGCGGGTAAAAAGCTCACACAGTTGACAGTTCGAACTGGGTTGTCGCCACATCTTGTCAGTGGCCATCGCAGTGATTTATGCTAGGTCCGTCTCGGAAACGTTTCTTGACCTCGTCTTTCAATTCGCTCCGAATTAGGGTCAACAAAAATGTTCGAATTAGAGAACGAGTCGCATTTTGACCGCATCCCATATTTCAGCTTCCAGGCAGACGAGGGAAAGAGAAATTCACGAAGAACATGAGCAAGAAATGTGCTGTCTCGTCCGAGCAAGAATAAAAGAAGACTTGTTGAATATGGGACGCCTTCTTCCGGTGGAAGTCGCTTTCGAGGCTTCAAAATGACTTAAGTGCTTAATTCGCATCATGCTTTTTCAATGGTTGGCTGAACCACCGCACACGCAGCATAGTGTTGCAGACGGACAACCGCAATTCATTGCGTCCACTCCCAGAAGTCCATCTTGGATGTGAAATAGGGGAAAGAGGATCCACATCGGGGCGGCATCGAGATTCTCTGTAACGACCTCTCCTATAGGCACTGTTATAACGTTCTACAGATTTGTTTTTAGTCGCAAACCAGCTGTTACCAAGGCTAGCTGTGTCGCCAAGAATGCTTTGTTGCGATCGAAACTCTTGGGCTAGGCGAGTCTCGAACCCGCACCCTCAGCTTTCCGATCAAGATGAAGAGCCACTGCACCACCTCCGCTGATTGATCCATCACAACATCCGTGATATGCTTACGAGCTGGGACGGGACTGTTTTCCGTTTTCTGTTTTCTGATTTCTCAATTTCCGCTCATTTTGGGCACATTTTTTTCAGTTTTCTGTTTCATGGGAAATTGTCCAAAAATTGGTCAGAAAGCAGAAAATAAAGCCGTGAACAAAACGTCATAGCAACCCAATGACAGGAATTATAGAACATCATAAAATCATGAGTTTCATGACAAGAGAACATCTGTGAAATGTTCAAAATTACAAGAATGCAGCATGTTGGCTGTGTTCAAGCTCAGACTGCGCCAAACAGTAATCCAATACACTGTTTTGTTTACTTGGATGACGGTGTAAGTGCTACTGATCGGAGTTTCTTCATTGCATACTTCCCGATTTTTATAATTTTACTTGGCCGTCTTTCCAATTTCATCAATGGGCTATCTAAGACTTCGTACAATACATTACGTTAAGGATACAAAGGTTGTGCTTATGTAATTATTGAGCAATCACAAAAATTCCCCAAAGAGAAGGGTGTTTACAAACTGAAACTTCTTCACAAGGGCTCCAACATATGTGTGCGCCGCATACGTCGTCCTACAGTGCCTGTCATGCCGCTTCGTCAGGCCAACACAAGCGGCGCGAAAGATGAAGAGTGGCGCAAAAGAGCGCCGGAGAGCGCCGTTTTCCGCTCGCCACGCGTCGCATCTGAGGCAAGTCGCTGTTAGGGCGCCCTCAACTTTTGGACGTTAGGCTGATGGAAGGAGCCTAACCATGCATTTGGACGACCATGGCCACTCGATTGATTCTGCCGGGCCGATATGCATTGTACACAGCGCGCACCACACGGGCATTTAGTTCCAAACAGAAGGTCATGCTCATTCAAACGCGTCGATAGGCTTCTTTCGTCAGCCTAACATCCATGGGCCGGATTCATCAACGACTTGAGTAACTTTAACGGAGAATTGTAAGCTTATCAAGCGATATGGTGAGCGATAAGCCGCTTTAAAAGCTCAGATAACGCGGCTTATCGCTCACTTTGTTCCCCTCCTCATCTTTCGTGCTGCTTGTGCTCACTGACGAAGAGGCATGTCGAGTACTGTAAGTCCCATTGTAAGCCGGATACTCGTACTGCATTACATCATATTCGCTACTCTGAACTCAGAGTGACAATGTTCCACACGTAATATCATATCTAGGTGCTTAAGAAGAGAACAAGAAGAGAAACGGGAGTGTTTCCTTGTCATTTTCAAGAGCAGCTGTGCAGGACGTACTGCCCGAAGTATTCGTTGAACGTAAGCTGTACACAGCTTTCAGTTTCCAAATCTGGAGGGAGTGAATTGTCCTCCCCATAGGACAGCTGTTCTTTTTCGTCAATACAATATGAGACGACATCTCACTGCCAGTTGAAATTGAATTGTTCCATAAATCACGATTCTAGTGAGTCATCTAATTTATTACTATACCTAAATTGTGAACTTCTACAGTGATCCTTGAACGACCTATTTCAATCTGAACGTGAGAGATAAGATCATCCATCGTTTACAATCTCTTCCTGCACCTATTGATCAACTCCTGCTTTTGAAGAGGCCACGTTTTACAAGCATCTTAGCATTTTAGCATCGCGTTTATTGATGTAATAGTTATGGTGGTGATAAGCTACAATACCGCTCGCGCCGCACGGTCAAAAGTGGGCGAAAAAAACGCCAACATAGCGTCGCAAAGCGTCGCACGCTCATAACTCCTTCAGTTTTAGGTTTCTTGAATAAAGGTTGGTACCATTCGATTCGCCTCTTCGAGATCTACACAAACATGTGTAAAGCTTTACCGGAACACCCGTATTTTCGCCGTAGGTGGTCCAAAATTGGCTGGACGGGCGATTAGAGCAGCTTATTTCCCAGGATATGCGTGCTTTCGGAGTATCTCGAAGATGGCGTACGTCGCTAGTGCTCTGTCATGCCAGGAATGCCCCGAGAGTGCGCCGTGCACAATGCACACAGAACCTGACCTATCAATCGAGTGGGCGAGCGCAGGTACCCTGCGCTTCTATCTTCTCTTACTGGGAAATGCGAAATTCTCAAGACTATTTCGAACCGTTTGGAGAAGGTTCTCAGAAATTTCTAGTCACCACACTCAGGATTAGCTCCAATCTGTCCCAGCGAAATTTTGGTGTGCGCCGTGTACAATGCGGACAAAGAAGAACCTTTCAATCGAGGGGGGGGGGGGCAGCTTGTAAACTGAGCGTTTGGAGAGTTTTGTCAAAAATTTGCAGCCGCCCTAGTCAGGAGTTGCTCTAAGGCTGTCCAGCGAGCCTTTGGAGTGCATTCGAGGGGGAGGGGCAGCTTGTAGACTGAGCATTTGGGGAGTTTTGTCAGAAATTTGCAGCAGTCCTTGTCAGGAGTTGTTCTAAGGCTGTCCAAAGAGCCTTTGGAGTGCGCCGTGAACAATGCGTACAGATTCGAACCTTTCAATCGAGGGGGCAACCGCTCTCAAATTGCACTCACGGGCGTGTTCGGAGCGCAATAGCTCTGTCAAGTTGGAACCTTTCAGGTTGCAGCTAGTAGGTTTTGTAGGCGGTCGAGCGGTCTGTTAGTACGCTAAAGCAGAATGGTTTAGCTTGGGAGTGGGAAATGTTATAGGGGTGCGAAGACGCAGATGAGGCTTGTGCGAAGCATTTTTTCCGACTTCCGTGGACCACTGCGAGAAGACGCTGCGAGCTAACGGCCTTAAAATGCGTATGAGAACAGAGAGCCTAAGGTACTTTACTACTGATGACGTGCTCATAGCTCCTCAGCTGCCTAAACTGCCTTAGCCTCAGCTGCCGTTTTAGAGTGGCGAAACCTAGCGGTTAGAGTTTCTTGCGCTCCTACTCGCCCAGATTTGAGTCTTCGACACTCGCAATGGCACCGTTCCGTTCAGCATGAAAATCGCTATCAAATGCTATCAATATCGACCGATTTTGGCAACACCAATTTTTTGTCTGTTTTGCATCGAGGACGAGGCCGCGGCGGAAGGACGATGACGTCATCAAAAAATCGATGTCTTCGAGTTGGGCCATGCTTGATACCATTCGATAGAGCTTTTCATGCTGAATTGAAAGGTTTCATTTGGATTGGGAAAAACGGTAATCTGAGCGAGTAATAGCGCGGAGACCGTCAGCCGTCGTTGCGCTAAATTGCACGCGCGGCCGTGTTCGGAACGCGATAACTCTGTCAATTCCGAATCGTTTCGGCTGCGACTCGTGGGTCTTGTAGGAAGTAGGACGGTCTATTGTAACACTAAAGTAGAATGGCCTAGCTTAGGAGGGGGCAATGTTACAGCGGTGCGAAAATGCAGGTGAGGCTTGCGTGACGCATTTTTTTTCCGATTTCGGTGGACAACTGCGAGAAGACGCGGGGAGCTAACGGCTTCAGAATGCGTATGCGAACAGAGCACTTAATGTACTTTACGGCGCCGGGATCAGAACTTCTCAGCTGCCTAAACTGCCTTAGCCCCATCTGCCGTTTTAGGGCGGCAGACTTAGCGGTTGAAGTTTCCTGCCATCTTACTCGCCCATGTTTGGGTTTCCGACACTCACGGCAACACCATTCTATTCATAACGAAAAGCTCTATCGAATGGTGTCACTCTCGACCAATTTCAAAAAAAAATCGATTTTTCGACAATATCGAGGACGTGGGTGCTTTAGGCCGACCCGCGCCGACGATGACGTCATCGAGAACCGGTATTTTCGAAATTGGCCAAATTTCCTTGTGCAAACTTCGTCCAAAGTTATCTAGGGGTTATTTGGGGCGCTGATTACGAATCCGACGTTCGTTTTTGAAAATTCCGCGAACTTGAGCAGGTTACTTCCCGTTTGAGGGTGGTCGGGTCAGGATCATCGATCACCCTCAGTTATAGGTATGAGCGGTCCCCTCCCGTAATCGTCCAAATTACTTCGGCATCGTGTTCGGCACCCCGAATAAGTCCCCGACCCTATTCGAATTTCGAGCAAAATCGATGATCCTGGCCAGACCACCATCAGTTATCCAGAAAAATCCAAAACCTACCGAAGTCGACGGAATTTCCAAAAACGGACGTCGGATTCGTAATCAGCGCCCCAAATAACCCCTAGACGATTTTGGACGCAGTTTGCACGAGGAAATTTGGCCAATTTCGAAAATATCGGTTTCGATAACGTTATCATCCGCGAAGCTCGGCTTCGTCCTCGATGGGATATTGTCAAAAAATCGATATTGCCAAAATCGGTCAAAATTGATAGCATTCAATAGAGATGTTCAAGCAGAACAGAGAGGTGTTATTGGGAGTGTCGAAAACCCAAATATGGGCGAGTAAGAGGGCAGGAAAATTCAACCGTTAAGTCCGCTGCCCTAAAACGGCAGATGGGGCTAAGGCAGTTTAGGCAGGTGAGAACATCTGAGCACGTCACCGTAAAGTACCTTAAGTGCTCTGTTTGCATATGCATTCTGAAGCCGTTAGCTCCCCGCGTCTTCTCGCAGTGGTCCACCGAAATCGGAAAAAAAAATGCGTCACGCAAGCCTCACCTGCATTTTCGCACCGCTCTAACATTGCCACCAACTAAGCTAAGCCATTCTACTTTGGCATACTAACAGACCGCTCGACTGCCTACAATACTCACAAGTTGCAACCGAAATGATTGACAGAGTTATTGTGCTCCGAACACGTCCGCGCGGGCAATTTGCGAACGGTCGCCCCCTCGATTAAAAGGTGCGAATCTGTATGCATTGTTCACGGCGCACTCCAAAGGCTCTCTGGACAGCCTTAGAGCAACTCTTGACTAGAGCGGCTGCTGCCCCCCCCCCCCTCGATTGAAATGTTCTTCTTTGTACGCATTGTACGCGGCGCACACCAAAATTTCGCTGGGACAGATTGGAGCTAATCCTGAGTGTGGTGACTAGAAATTTCTGAGAATCTTCTCCAAACGGTTCGAAACAGTCTTGAGAATTTCGCATTTCCCAGTGCGAGAAGATAGAAGCGCAGGGGACATGCGCTCACCCACTCGATTGATAGGTTAGGTTCTGTGTGCATTGTGCACGGCGCACTCTCGGGGCATTCCTGGCATGACAGAGCACTGGCGACGTACGCCATCTTTGAGATACTCCGAAAGCACGCATATACTGGGAAATAAGCTGTTCTAATCGCCCGTCCAGCCAATTTTGGACCACCCACGGCGAAAATACGGGTGTTCCGGTAAAGCTTTACACATGTTTGTGTAGATCTCAAAGAGGCGAATCGAATGGTACCAACCTTTATTCAAGAAACCTAAAACTGAAGGAGTTATGAGCGTGCGACGCTTTGCGACGCTATGTTGGCGTTTTTTCGCCCACTTTTGACCGTGCGGCGCGAGCGGTATTGTATGTAGTATACTTCAACCGTCAAGATCTCTGAGTAAAGGCCCAATTACTAATTTAGCAACTTTAATGAATTTAAAATGTAGTAGGCATTTATATGAATACAAGAAGAGAAAGACGCTTGTCTACGATGAAAATCCTAGTCATACGAAAGCTTTTTTTACTGGAGAAATTCACCTCTAGATAGTTTAGATAGTCCAAATGACACTTTCGAAATTTTCTGTGTTCTGTTTTCTGGAAAAACTTTCAAAATTTCCGCCCATCCCTGCTCACGAGCCATTCAGGTGATAGGTCGCCGATATCAGCATAGAAGCCGAGAAAGCTGAAGCGTTCACCGGAAATCATATTTTTACACAGTTGTTTCCCAGTGACTGGAACGGCTGTTGCCAGCGACCGACCTAACTTGATATCATGAGTAAATGCTGACAGGTTCGCGTTGAATATTGCCTTGCATGAAACCGCGCTGGTGGTGTCATGTTTTAGCACAGAAGAATACAGAAGGGGATCGAGTCCGATGTAGAGTGCAAGACTTTTTCAAATAGTTTTGATCGCAACAAAACATTCATGTGCCGAAATTTTCCGTAGAATCAAAATAATAGAGGAGCTTATGCATAGAATTTTTCCTGAACTCATCCATTTTCTTTTATCAAAATCAAAGACAAAAGTAAGAAGTGGGTTAAGCCCTGCTTTATACTTTTTCATACTATAGTTCACACTTCCAATATCTTCTTGGTCCTAGTAAAAAAGTGCTGGTCAGGCGCTCTGCTCGCTAGTCCTTAACCAAGTCTTCAAAAGTCTGGTGACAATCCGACGACACTGCTGGGATAGTAGGCTTGGCTAAGTGGGCAATTTGAAGTGACACTCCGAAAATTGTGGGTGAAGTGTTCCCGATAAACGGATGTCCTGTTCTCAAGACAGCAATTGAAAACAACCATAATAGCAACGCGCTTCTTAATAATCTGCAATTAGGTCCTTTCTGGAAAAAACTTTGTTGATATTCTCTAATATTGAATGTAACACGCAATTCGTAGGTGACACAAAGGATTTTGCAGAACCTATCCCTGGAGAAGGAGCAATACCAGCTCCAAGCTGGGAACAATCTGCAGTAGAAAACACAATCAATCCGCAGTACCCTAATGTGGGAGCCTCCATTCGAAATCTTAAATCTCCCGGACCTCGAATGTGCTGCTTTCTCATTTCTCCAAGAAGACTGAATGCTTTTTGATTCCAAACAAGTTCCAAATGTGTTGCGCAATTTCAAGGCCTACGACCGTTCGAAAAAATGCCTGTACTCCTGCCGAGCGCTCGGCTCGCTCCGACGCAATCATTTCATCCTTCTGAGGCCAGATTCAGCAATACCACCGGTATAATCTCACGGCGGATTCACCATATCGGCTTACGTAGTAAGTGATACAAAGAGATAAAGAGATACAGATACGGTGACCGATATACCGTTACCGGCCGGTAAGCGGTTGATGAATCCGGCCCTTGGATACCATGCGTGACCGAGTTTGTGGTGATAGTAGTTCCAAAGACCTCCATGGCCATTCCCTACTGGGAAATTAGACCTTGACCTACTTAATGACTGCCTGTCGAAGTCACTGCAGATTCCCAACTATGTGCGCATTCAAATTCCTTCATTGCATTCCTTCATTGTCTTCTTTTTCTTCATCATCGTCTGTCCCGCTTCGTAGCGAGGCCTCCGCACATTTCTGCGGCAAGCCGAGGCCCTAACCATAGAGCACGGACGCTGAATACTTGGATTGCGCCAATTTTTGTTTGTCATTTATCCCTAAACGTAAGGTATATATGAAATGGTGATCTTAGGGTTGCACTGAACGCTTAATTCGGAACTCAGGGTTTCAACACAATTTTTACAGTGTCGTGTGTTGTTGTTGTTGCGGAAAATTTCGTATATATTAGGGTAGCGTAGAGTATGCGAAGAAATTTCCGCAAACTGTAGCTTTTTGGCGTCATCATAGCGTAACAATAACACTTACGTTTTCTTCGGATGAAGTTCGAGACGAGCGCGATGATGACGACGAAGTATCGTAGCTGGAAGTGGCGTAGTCGTCGAGTTGGGACTGAAACTCATGCGTAGTAATTCGAACACAATACGCTTCTTCAAACTGGATTCAAAAACCACCAATAAGTGAGGCTTTTGAACGAGCTGTCCCGCCAGAAACCCTTTCCTTAAATTCGCTCTCGTCCCACAAACTGAATTCCTTTCAACACAGAAGTCCACTAACCGCAAAGGAAAAACGCCTGTATGTGCCCTGCCATTCCGTGATGAACTTCCCCGTCGTGGTAGTTTTGCTTACACCTGAGTAAAGACTGGAAAGCTGGGTGGCTGGGTATGTGATTGTGACCAAATTTTTACTTCACGAATGCAGTGTAGGGACCAGCTTCATTAATGAGTCCATTGAAAGGAACCATACGACTACCAGACGCTGGGAGGTTGATTCTTTCACACTCAGACTGGAATACTGCAACTGTGTAAAAAAGTGTAAAAATCCTAAAGAAGTCGTCTGGAAGGCTCACTTTTTCTTCTAAACAACTCATTTTCTAGTTTTTTTTCGTTTAGTGGGGAGAACGCACGTTCTGGGAACGTCTAATAAATTCTCTAACAAACTCCCATTAGGTCCTTTGTCACTACGACAAATGGCGAAGTGCGCGAAAGTGGAGAAAAAGGAAAATGAAAATACTCTTCTAGGATTCTGATCTATAAACACCTTGGATCTATCCTTGCGAGAAGCGCTTAACTCCATTTTCTCTGAAACGATGGCGAAATTGCAAGTAAACCACTGCGCAAAGACGACCATTGAACTAATCCACGACACGAGGGGATCGCTTATTGCATTTACCTATCCGGAGGAACGCCCTGCATGCGTTTGTTTCGCTTTTCTAGCGGCGCCCCCACTCAGGTAGGACAGATATGACAATTCCTAAGTAGGACTTTACCCACGACCAGTATCATGATACTGTGGTGAGCGTTCCGTAAATCTAGGTTCGTTGGTCTGCTCCGCATAATAGCGGAGGTTATTTCGCGATTAGAAAAAATTGGCAGCAGTTTGATCGAATGACTTGAGAACCATCGCGTCACGAGTCCATCGCAGAATGTACCGTGGTCTTCCACACTGGTATATCGAAGACACTGCTCAGTAAAGATTGGGTTTTTAACAACTTCGCTTCCTGGGACACCCAGAATTTGTTGATAGACAACATTTTGCTGCGATTTCCCAATACAGACAAGAAGCAAATTGTTCTTGATGAACTCTGAAGCTTCCCAATATTTCTACTACCCACCTGTTCCAAGATCTTCAACGAGAAGGAGGGCAATGATTTCAAGGCAACAGGCTCAGTTTCACTACAAGTCACATCGCTTTATTTGGCTTCTTCTGCTTCTTCAGCGTTCGTCCCGCTTCATGGCGGGGTCCGCCTCCTATTCTTCTCTGCATCGCTTCAATTTTAGTATACGTTCATGAATAAAATATAAACTAAAATTGACAGCGTCGGCGATATCCGTTACCGTTTGGCTGTTCCTATCATTGTTATCTAAATTATTGTGCAGCGCAAAAACTTGTGCTTATACGAACAAACCGTTTGTAGAAGCGTAGAAATTGTCGACATGGATAAGCCGTCGTAGGTGGGCCTACAATGAACGCGATTCGTGGGGACCAGCTGGACGAAAACCGTCAGTAACTGGGCACTGTAGGCATCAAAAGAACTCCAAAATCCGGTTTCATTATTGAGTTTACCCAGAGTTATGTCGGTAGAGGGTTGAATTTGAAGCACAACAAGCATAACTTGGAACTCAAACGTGGGTGAATGGCGGTGTAAAATTATATCATTCACCGAATCATATCGTATCATGAATACTAAAATGCTCTCTGCCCACTATCCTGTGTTGGTAAACTTATCCATTACCATTAACCCATTAGCTTACCAATCGTGAATCCAGCCTCAGGACACACAGTAACACCTTATCCGGGATTCATTGTGAAAGCCCTGAGCGAAAAACAGTAAGGCATCCGAGTCCCTCGAGCGAAGTGGACTTAATGAGCCACTCTGCCACGTGAAGAAGTAGAAGGAAAGTTAGCTAGTGACCGAATGCGATGACAGGCAACACAGATGAGATAAATTAAACTTAGTTATTGGGTTACACCAAGAACCCTGTCAAACCCAAATGAACATAACTTTCAATTTTTTCCGATTTAGACATTTGAATCAAGGTAACAAATATTACATTCTGCATTTCTCTATCGATAAAAGTCATTTGCAGGAATGTTTGAGAGATGGGCATTCATGCACTGAGAACAATTTTTACAACTCAAGATAGAAGGTTTTCGAGCTTCATGTTTATATCTTCGTCTTTTCAGCGCTGAAACTCAAATTGCTTCTCATGCTCAAATTGCTCTTAATGCTTAATGCTCAAATTTTGACGTCCTCTTGTGCATGGTGGGATTTCTCCTATGCAAGTTTAATCAAAAATTCGGAAAAATAACGCTACGTAAGCGACCTGCTTGGAGGTTACATGGAATCACGGAGACCTTTGGCGTCTACATTCTGTAGCTTTCGCAGGGATGAATTTAGCGACACATAATTTCCAGTTGCTGCTGGATGTAACCTTTAGTTTTCCAGAGCACGGCTTATTTGCAACGCCTTGTTCAGAGTGCTCTTAGAAGGGGAATGTCTAAAGCGTATGTCTGGACGGAGAGAGCGAGTCATATGGAGTGAATTCCCACCCTTCAGTTAGTATTAAAATGTTTTCTTTTTTGCCAAGTCGTTAAACCCAAGCAGATGGAGTCCTTGAACTCACAATGGAATAGGCGCCTCACGAGTTCTGCGGCCTCTTGTGTGCCCGCTGTACCACTGCCTGCAAGCGGTTCGGAGCGCAGTGGATAGTGACGCTGCTTTGTGCGAGGTGGGTAGGGAGTTTGATTCTTATGGGATACTCTATTTTTGCATTTTAACTAATCGGTTGAGATTTGAAGAATTCTAACGTCTATTCCATTTTCAGAGTTTTTTGCGCAATTTTCCAGCTGTAGTATTCAACATTTGTTGTTGTTTTGTCGCTCTTATCGTGTTTGTGTTTTTCTTTTTAACCAACCATGTACCGGGTAACCATGTACTAAATATCAAATATCAATTACTTTAAAATCCAATATGAAATGAGGGGCTATCAAACTGAAACTTTTACCAGACAGAAAATATTATATTTATGAACAATCAGATGGTGTGCGCCTGTTTCTGGACACTTTGTGTAATTGTCCGATAACGTTTCTTCTCATTCCAACGTAGAGGGGAATGTCATCACTTTACTCACTCACACTCCCCACTCCTCGTCGCTCAAAGAAATAGCAATGATTCCGCAGTCTCGACGTAGTTTACCTGGACCAGTTCTCAAAAGTGATCGCTTGCAGAGACGTGTTGTGTGGGCAAACTTCCTTTTTCTTACGTTTCTGCTTGAAAGTCCAGCCATACTATCGCTACAGTACCCAACATAGTCGTACTCACCTTCTCGTAGAGCGAGTGGTTCGAGTAGGAGCTCAGAACGGTAACCGGTCTGAGAATGAACTGCGATGCGGTAAGTGGACTAGAAGTGTCCGATGATGAGCCGTAACCGGTTGAGTCCGAGTCGTAGCATCTGAAAAAAGCTAACTAGCCACAACAGAACCAAACTCTAACAGGACCACAGAAAACCCAGCTGGTAAAGCCTCACTGGAGGGAGGGCGATTCTTCCGTTAGTTAGGCGTGGTGGATCAAATGGCCTATACCATTCTACACGAATAAGGGTAAGGGTAAAGAGCGCGGTTATCCAATCTCCTTATAGGATGCGCCACGCATTCTACTGGGTTACTTATTTAATTATTTGTTTATTTACTGTAGTAAGGGTTGTTCAATAATTAGTGTCGCGTTTTTGAGTGGACTGATTTATATTCACAACAAATTTTAATCAATGATATATTGACCATGTTGTTGGATGACGTTTTGCCATCTTTCGGTACCTCGGCTTACTGGAAGCGAAGAGCTGGTGGCAACAGCTTGACAGGAATCAAATGTTTTACCATTCCAGTGATTTGTAAGGGAGCGGAACAAATGGTACCTGAACGGTGCTCAATCATGGGCATAGGATGGATGTGGCGCCAGTTCCCAATTGAGCTCCGTTAGTCTTTGACGGGTTACCAGAAAGGTGTGGGGCCTGTCGTTATCATGACGGATCATCACGCCTTTGGCCAGTTCAGGGCACTTTCCCTTGATGTGTTCGTTCAATTTCGACAGCTGACGAATGTGGACATTCGAATCAGTAGTTCTTTTTCTTGGAAGTATGCCCTCGCATTTTGTTGAGGTGAGTTTCCTTTAGCTCCTGAGCAACCCAAACATCCAGTTTGTTTACGCAACCGAGATGTTGCAAGTGCAAGTTAACGATTGAATTCGATATGTCAAGCTTCTCTGTCATCTTTAGAGCTGTCACGTGCCGGTTATTTTCGAATAACATTTCTATTTTGCCGTCATCAGAAGTGAATGTACGACCAGTATGTGATGCATCTTGCACATTGAAACTTCCACATCGAAAGCCAGCAAACCAACTCCACTGACACCGGCGTTCAGTAATGCAGTGCTCACCGTGAACTACCCATAATTTCTTCCGAGTTTGCACCGAATTTTCGAAAGTAAGGCAATAAAATATGCCGATAATGCTCTACTTGATTGTCCATTTTTAACATAATTTTTTACAACTTGCAATAAAATATGCCGATAATGCTCTACTTGATTGTCCATTTTTAACATAATTTTTTACAACTTTTTTTCACTAATTAGGCTCAGCTTTTCGCAGGAGATAGTCTAAAGTCTGACCTTTAAAAAGGTGTATAATAATGTAAGCCAGGCAATCACTATTACATAAAAATATACACTTCACACCATCTAGGAGAAAAAACGACATTAATTATCGAACAACCTAATGCTTCTACGACATATCGCGCGGGCGATTTAAATGAGCATTCGGTCAATGCAATGACTCCACACGGTGGATGTTGATAGTATTTTATCGTTTCCAGACAAGTCTAGTGTCAATCGATCCCGGAGAGTCCGAAGGCTTGGTTGGCCTAGACGGAACCCGAACCAATAACCACGATTTGAGGTGCACGCGACAGCCGGCGTCTTGCCCTACTTTTAGGTGAAGAATTGCTTCTCAAGTAGCTACTCCTAAAAACTGATGGAGCAGCTAGGGATGCCGAAGTGGAGTGAGTAATCAAGCCAATGCTATTCAAATCCCCTTGTATTAGTTCTATTTTGCCTCATTTGGATGTCACCCAAGGCCGCTAGTTTCGACTCCTTGCCTAGGCCTGCACTTCTACTAGTCGGTGAGTCGGCTTATTTAAACGAACAAAACATCGATTCGTTTCATCGAGCAGTACGAAGTCTAATCTAGGAGTGTAGAAGCGAAGCATCTGCTAGAGGTTTATGAACGTTGATTATCGGGTACAATCCTAGTTTATGGGTGGGAGTAACACTAGTTAAAGTCGTTCATTTCCTTCCATATAGTCGTTAATTTTCACCTAAGGGCGCGTGTGGCGCAGTCGGAGGAGGTGCCGGCTGTCGCGTGCACTCGAAGCCACAGATTCCTGGTTCGGATTTCTCGCCCAGGCCAACCAAGCCTTCCATCCCTCCGGGGTTGATAAATTGGTACCAGACTTGTCTGGGAAGGATAAAACTCTGACTTGTTCACCGGCTGGCCACCGCAAGTCATTGTATGGCCAAATACGCTTTCAAGTCGCCTCCACGACATCTCGTAGATGTAGAATGCGTGGAGCATCCCAAATAAAGCCGTCCTTTATATTTGCCGTTTATACACCACCACTTCCTTCACTAAAATTGTCCAAGATCTTTCACACTGTGAAGTAGCGGGCAGGCTCTCGAGGGAAGTCAAGGAAGGGAAAGGATGGGGTGAAATTCCTTTGGTCGCACTCCACAAAACTTTTATAGAAATGCACCTACATTCACTTGTTTATTTTTACTCACCAATATGAGGAAAGTTCGCGCTTAGCACAGTCGGCGGAAGAATTTTAAAATTCAAATAAACAAAAAATCTTAAAAAAACGGCGAAATGCTACCACACGAACGCGGGCAGGACGTGATATGTTTATCACTGGCCATGATGAATCGTTGCATTTTCCAAGTGCACTCCAAAGCGATAATGATGATAACGCGTGAGTGTACATATAGTAGGATACGAGGATGCACTTTTCAATCAAAGGAGCAATCTACGCTCTTAGCATGCATAACATTGGCTCGGTTACTTGTTAAGATTGATAGTATTTTTTATTGGAAAATTCCCATTGGCACAAGGACTAAATATCTAGGCTCGCACACATCAGCGAGGAATACTTCCCTATCTGCAGAATGAAGTGCCTTCGAATTTCTTTTTCGGCGTCGCTGCTCTGAACTCTGAAAGCCAGAGGTCCACTCCTTAAATTTCTCTCAACCCACCTACAAACAACTAAAGTAAGCGGGCTTCAAGAAGTAGAGGTACCAGTTCCAGAATTACAAAACATTTTGTAATCACGTTGAATAATAAATATATTGAAATGTAAAATTAAAAAATACCTAAGAAGTAGCATCGTTTCTCACTAGTTACACAATCTCCTAGGTCCCCTTTTGATAAAGGAAGGTTGTTTTTCTTTCTGGTTTAAATTGCGTTCTGTTCAGCTTGCTTCGCTTCTAAACTACGGGTTTCCTGCAGTTGTATTTCGGAGGAATTCCCATTCCAACTACCCGCCTTTCGCCACAGTGTCAAAGGGACTGCCTGGCTTACAATATCCCATAAATGATCCAAAAAACCAGTAATGCCGGCGTAACTATGCAGCATCACACGCCAGTCATTGCATAGAACAGCGCAACTTGAAAAAAGCGCTGAATGGGGGCGAGTTTTCGGTGAGCAACTGGAGACAACGGCAGATGCGTAAGAGACCATACTCATGGTGTGTGACACATCAGCCCTTCTTAGCTTTGCTCCATACCTGTTATAAGCAGTCATAGCTGAAAGAGTGCGTTTCGATGAACAGATTTTAGAGTTCATTTCAACTGATGGAGTCATTAACATAGAGCATATTAACATAATAGAGAGTAGTAGAATAACATAACAGAATATATTTAGCCAAAAAGTCATAGAAGATCAGAATGGCACAAAAGGTGACAGAAAAAGGTAGTTTTTCAAAGATTAGCAAAAGAGATCCTTTTCAATGATTTCAAGGTTTGCATGAAGTGAAAAGTGCTCCCGTTTTTGAAGATCGACTCCGCAGTTCATTCACTGAAAACGCTATTGTATGTCAAAACAAAATATCGTTCATTTTGCTTAATATGGTTGTTACATAAGTTCTGTCCGATTTCGATAGGCGTTACTTTGTGAGTTTTTTTTGTCGTAAATAGAGAAAGTAATTGTATATGAGTCGTACACCATTCTGTGGCGCTTGTTTCGTTTTATAAAACTTCCTAGACTGTTTTTAAAATTTCATGAAAATTGCGTTGTTTTAGGTGCTGGACGAAATCGGGAAAACTGTGAAAAATGCACTTCCGGGTAATAATGCTTCATGAGTCCAAGCTTAGCCAAAGTGTGAGCGAGGCAACTCAAAACTTCAGTTACCATCTGCGCACGGTGCGGCTAACGACCGCACCGTGCGCAGATGGTAACTGAAGTTCCGTGTTGGAGACGTGGGCCACCTAAATGTGATGAGTGACGCTCGCAAGAAAGAGTGGAATCCGATTCACTAGGAACTGTACATGGGGTTGGTAAAGAACCTGGACTCAGTCGAACATTTCGAGGCACCTAGATGCGATAGGCAAGGTGAAAAAGCAGGATTAGTGGGTGTACCACAAACTCACTGAGGAGCAGCAGAGTTGTTGCCCGGAGATCCGTTCTTCCCTTATTAAAAAGGAATGAAAACAATTCGTTCCTTGACTGGATAATCACCCGTACAGCTTATTCACCGGACCTAGCATCGACGGTCTCTTAATCTTCCGATGGTTCCCTTAAGGAGAAAAACTTTTCCAGTAAAGCAGCTGTCGAAATTGCGTTTAAATGAGTGTTTCATTGCTTCTAGAAATTCAGATCTCTTCCGAATTGGAATTATACTCTTGCTGCTCTTGTATACTCTTGTATATCGTTGGTAGAAGTGCATTGATTGTACTTTTCGCGATCAAATGCCTGATCAGGGGCAACCTAGCCATCTTCAAGCCCTGATGCAATGTATCAATCCACCGCTGTTTTGGTCGCCCTCTTGGCCGCCTACCGGGCACATCAAGGTTAAGGCCGGTCTTTCGGACGGTGTTACCTTCTGCGCTAAGGACGTGGCCGTACCATCACAGACGAGCGTCGCGCATCTTCTCAAATATCAGGGTGAAGCCGAACCTCTGCCGTATGGAGTCGTTGCGTACTCGATCCAAACGCGTTTCCAAACACTGAGGCGCCTTTCAATTTCTTTAGTAACGGGCCAGCAGTCAGTTCCGTAAACAGTTCTTACTTTGATTAATAAACATTATTTTTTGCTGAGATGTTACACCGTAAAGTTACCGTCGAAAATCGGACAGAATTTATGTGAAAACGTAATAATTTGTAGTTGACCTCACAAATGTGCCCTCTGTTTAAAAAAGTTTTCTAACTTGGAGTTAAACGTTCTTGGTAAAAAATTGAGAATTAGTGCTGGAAGTTTATTACAAGTTTCAGTGACACGGGCCACAAAATATTCTCGAAACATTTTTGAATGTGGCTTTTTAGCATTTCATAAGCTGCAAGGGTATTATTGCATAAAACCCACTTAGAACTAGCCTTAATTTTCGCCTTTCATTGGGGATCATTTCACACGATTACGAGTAGCCATGCGTATTGGTTACCAGAAAGCAGGTTACGCTACCCAGGCACTTGGGTAAGATATAGTCTATGCCGTGCGTTTGGGTCTAGGCGGCCTGGAAGCTTATCGAAGAGTTCGATTCAATCAATGACGGTGACGGTCGTTGAGTACATAGGCTGCTGTCTCATGCTTTCCGGGTCAAGTCTGATGCCTATTCATCTCTTCAATCTCCATTATGCTCTGTATGCCCTGGGCGAGTGTAGAGTTCATGTTCAAAGTTGATTCATTCATGGAAACACCACCGATCTTTTAACCACACCCCATCAATGTGTGGGTTCTTGTGCAGCATGTTCTAAGGGGAACTAAATTAGTGGATTAGTTAAATTATTAATATTATCGGAATTAAATTGAATTAACTTGATTAAATTCAGCCGTCAATAAATTGAATTGAATTGAATTGAGGGAAAGATTTAGTACACTGAAACTCTGTATATGGCTTACCTCGTTTTGCGTTGAAATACAGATCTTAGCGTCATTGTGAATTTAGGTGAAGTTGGGTTTATATAGTTGTCGAAATCACCTAAACAGTACAAATTTGCAAGCAGACGGAAATGTGAAAAAAGGTGATGAAACCGACGACGAGATAGAAGGCCGTAAGATGTACGACGATTGATCAAATATATCAGTCATGCATTCCGAGACAAGCCGGCTGTCGTAACCAGCAAATGATTTGGAATCTACAAATTGCCGCAATAGATTAAAGCAGAGAAAATACTTGAAGCAAGAACAAAATTGTAAGAAGAAAATAGAGTCGTCTCGGAGGCCACCCCTTTATTTAGCATCTCTAAGATTTGCAAATAATTTTAAAACGATTTATTTGCCATATAGGTGCCTTATGGTAGAGCAGTCGCAGAAGACGCAGCCTGTTCCCTTTATTTCGGATCGAGGTTTTTGGCTCAAAGCCCACCCAGACCGGCTAAGCCTTACACCCTCTGGGGCACTCCATCAGCTGGCCACGCAAGTTCTTGTGTGGGCGAAACAAATTGTCTCCATAATTCTACCATAGAATTAGAACGCATGTCCAAACAGGGGCCATTTAGCGCTGTTCTTTATCCTTCAGCTTTTGCTGCTTCATCGTAGAACAAACATCTAGAAAACGAATTCAGTGGTCTTCAGGATGCTCCTCCAGTGAATAGTCACTAGAGAAGATAATAGAGCCTTTAAGCTACATATGCAGTAGGTCGAGACAATTTGCTGACATCACTCCCAATAAGAAGCAAAAACGAATACAGTTTAGAAAAAGTCGAATGTTGCATAGGATGAATGACCGACCGCCTTCTATGGTCAAGAATGTCATCCCGAAATCAAGCGACTGCCTAGTTCATACTCTAGACGGCTCTGACATTTAGTTTGCTACTTCAAAGGAAATTTAAATGGGCAGAATCAGAACATCACCCTTTGTTGTTTTACACTTTCTTAAAAAAATTTTAAGATGAGCCAAAGTGACAGAGGACATGCTAATTCACTATCTTAGGCCTATGTTATACTTCGGCGACGCTGTTGTCAATGGCGTCGGCGACAACAGTGTCGCCGAAGTATAACATAGGCCTTACGCAGAGGAGACGCTGATTTTATAAGTTCTTTAGTTTTGTTAGAGCCGTGGTATGTAGTTTTGAGGCCAGATTTATCAACGATACCACCGGCATCATCTCACGGCGGATTCACCAGATCGGCCTATGTAGTAAGTGATGCAGATAGATACAGAACTACAGATACGGTAACCGAGAAACCGTTACCGGCCGGTAAGCGGTTGATGAATCTGGACCCTGGAACCACTGTGGTAGTTTATTTCCCTAATGATGGAAAAGCCGACGTTGCTTTCTGCCAACACTCCACACCTTCTGAAATTTTGATAGTGTTTATATGCAAAGAAATGCAGGATAAAGAAAGGCGTTACTTATCCTTTTTGAGATGCACCATTCATCTATTTCTGTGGAGGCAATTTAAATGCGCGTTTGACCTGTAAACTAGAGATTACGATGGACTAATCAGTATTTTATTCTTTTCAGACAAGTCTGGTGTCAATTTACCGACTCCGGAGGCAAGAAGGACTTGAATGGACCACAGGGAAGTCCTAACCAAGAATCTGAAGTCTTCCAAATTAAAACCAACATCTTCCACGATTCACTAGAGACTCTCCAAGACAGTTAGAATACCTTCTTGTCCAAGAAAAATTTAGTACAACTTTCTCTGGAATTTTTCAACTCTCCCGCACCAATAGGCAGGCGCGCTGTTTGAAATTTTATAAAATTTCTATTTTCTAGGAAAAGTTTAAGATTTTTTAATTTAAAATTTATTTCCAAATGCAAAAACAAAACAATTTTTAGCGTGTTGAAGAAAGAGATTGCGCCATGCACTCACCCATCTCGCTGCGATTTTCATAAAATTCTGCCCACCTGGAGCAACTAATTGAATGTGTGTGTTTCCTACGAATGTTTTCGCTCCACCATTTACAAGTACGTAATTGCACACGAACAGAATTTTTGGCATCAAAGAATCTAAAATGGTAATGAGCTAGACAAGTGCACAATCTCTTCTTTTATTAAAAACTTTTTATACTCTAGAATGGGGCCTTTTCAATACTCTATAATACGGCTCAAACCACGAATTTTTCTTAATGAATAAAAACTTTATAAACCTTTAAACAGTGCGTTTATTTATTGAAGCAGCCAAATTTGAAAAAATTCAAGAAAAATCCGTAATAAATTTTCCTTGAACAAAAAAGTATTCCAATTTTCTCGGAAGTTTTTGAGTGTGAGAAAAGCTCATTTTAATTTGGGGAATTTTGGATATGATCTGAAGAGAATCTTAGAAGAGTGTTCGATTTGGATTGAAAGGGGTCCAATTTAACGAGTAGATATAATGCGACACAGGAAAGAGAAGCTAGGCACACAATGGTCGACTTTTTTTGCAAGGATGAAACCATGGAGGTCGAGAAGTGGGAGTGCGCATTCGGCGCCGAAGAGATATGAGGTGTTGATTTTGAGGCAGGCAGCCGGCTCCCTGGCTATGAAGGAGAGACTGAGGTTGGAGACGAGCCGTTGGCGGCGCGGTCGACGTCGGACCGAAGAATATCCGGCATCCAGGCTGGCGGCTGGCCGCGCGCGCAGTCCAAACAGTTCTGACAGCTCGACGAGGAGCCTGTTCCCCTCGCCCACTCGCTTCCAGACGACGTCCCATAGATCACAGTGCACTTTCAACAACGCAAGGGAGGGGACTGGATTGAGAAGGGAGGTTGCTCTGAAGAATCGGCTGATTTTCGTGCAGAAAAGCATATTTGCTCGAAATGAACGCTGAGAGGTTCAGAACAACGGCAGTTGGTAACTAGGATTGCCCAGATTTCCTCTGATATTTTCCTGGGTCTCCTGATTTTTCAGAAGCAGACTACTGGTATAAAAAAGCTCTGCTAAGATAATGCCGCCACGCACTCGGCTTCCTAGTTTTCTACCAGGATTTGCACAATGACGATAACGTGAGCGTGGAGGCACATGAAACCATCGACATCTACTGGAATATGCTAGGCTTCCAGCTGTTGGAACGATGTTTTGTGGGGCTCAAAACCCTATTATATTTTTTTGTGAATATGTCTACGAAGACGTGCATTCCCTGGAAGCAACACTATGACTACCCAAGCAGACTATAGAAGGCAAAATCGGCAAACAGCGAACTCCGGGAGATATAAGGGTGATTCATACGTTCTTAAGATTTTTTGATAATTTTCAAATTTTTTATATATTTTGATCAAACTGTCCTTACTCATCGAAATATATAAACATCTTTGTCCCCATCGCTCCGGCAGAGAATGGACAGGATGGCGATGGAAATCTGGGGGTTTCGATTCGAAAAAGTGACCAAGGTCGGGCCTGATCTCTGACCTGTACGCCATGCCAGCTGATGCATGCCTTTTCAAGTTATGCCACTCTTTTGACTGGTTGGATTCGCTCATTGCAGGTGATCAGAAGTGAGCACCGTATGTGTCGCATACAGCAAGGCATGCATGGAATCCAGCAGAGGAGAGGCCGCCAGCAGTTCCCAAAGGTGATCTACACCCAAGGGAGGAGATGCTGAGTGTTTTCTGGGACGTTCGTGATGTTGTGTACTTGGAGCTTCTCCCTTCTGGTGCACCGTTAAGAATCAGGTGTACTGCAAGAACTGCAAGAACTCAGCCACGCTCTCCAAATTAAACGCCCAAACTTGACAAGATTTATTTCCTCCATGATAGTGCAAAACCATGCACTTCTAAAATGACCCGCCAAAAGCTCCAGCTATTAAGATGGGAAGTGGATCGCCACACATCCCATTCACCAGACCATGCCTCAACTGAGTACTATCTGTTCCGATCGCTAGCTCACTTTCTGGAAGGGAAATGATACGGTGATGGAATGACAGTCGAACCCAACCATCATCACTTTTTTCGAATCGAAACCCTGGAATTTCTGTCGCCACGGCATCCATTCCCTGCCGGAACGATGGAGGACAGACTTCGACAAAGACGGACCATATTTCGATGAGTAAGGTTAGTCTGAAAAAATATGCAAAAATTTGAAAAACACCAAAAAAAATGCAAGAACACATGGATCATCCTAATAAACCGCAATGTGTGATATTGCAGCGGAGTAAGATCTGGGAACATTACTGAGTGAAAGTTGGACCCGCCGATGTCACCAATCCAAGCCGAAGTAGGGCGCAGGAGACAGCAGGATGTAGAGCGAAACACGATTCAATGAATTGAATAGTTCGAGGAGCCTACAGAGAGTGCCAACGAAAAAGCATCTCCAAAGCAGGCCGTATGAGAATTAGGCAAACAGGGCCGTAGAAGTGCCAACCCATGATGACACGAGCGTGAAACCTGTGGCACTTACACTGCAAAGCGTTATGAATTCAGAAGTGTACATAAAGGTATGTCACTAATTTCATATATTCAATGAACCCAACTCTGGAGCTAGACAAGAAGTTTTCGGAGAGAGCCCCACCACCGCAACTATTGTATATCACGGGAGCTCTTTGATCAGTCGCGGATTGAAAGTGATGCGCTACACAATGCCAAACAGAATCACAGGTTGTGTGCTTTCCTTCCGGTTGGAATACGCCATGTATGCGCTCGAATCACTCTTCCAGCGATGTCTGGCTCCCACAGGAAGCTCAATGAGAGAGCAGAATTCGTAGGAAATCTCTTCTCATGGACCTTTCTGATCTAACTGTATCGAGCTTTACCTCCTCCATACAAAACTAAACCGCTACCTAGCATGATTGAAAGAGCTAGAAAGGCGGTAGAGTAGGTCCAGCAACCAACGTTGAGAAGCTTCAGTTAACAAAAGCCATGCCTTAAATACCATCTTCTCCAGGTCTTCGTACGCAGCGAGGAGCGTTTTCTCCAGAGATTGCTCGCACAAGATGAAGTGTTGCCTATAGAGAGCAGCTTAGGCAATTTTTCGACTTTCAAGCCTTTACGAAACCGACTGCGTTGTAATGTGGGCAACGATAGGAAGCGAAGACTGGTGGAAAATTCGGGTTCATACCTAGCAATTACTTCGGCTCCTAGGCGCGAATTTAAAGACATTCTTCGGCCTAGAAAATAATGGGGTGCTTTGGTGAAAAATAACGATCCTCTTTTTCGCAGATGAACGTGGTTCAGAAAAATGAGTTGACGACGAAAACCGATTTAGAAGGACAAAAACGCTTAATGTGAAGGCATTACGACCCTCATTCACCACGGGTAGTAAGTGCGAACAAGTTCAACTACAAAGATGCGCGCGGAAACAGGACCCTGCATGCTTACATCTAGCACCAATATAAGGATAATGGACGGCGTTACTCAATGCCTTTCGTGATGCGCCACGCATTCTGCATTTACATGGTGTCGTGAAGGTGATATGAATGCGTATTTGGAGTACACAATGACTTGCGGTGGATAAAGGAACTTCATTATTTTCGTTTTCATCATTGATCTCTATTATAATGGACCTCTAATGGATAATGGATCTTCATTCTTGTCTGTGAAAAAGTTCACTGAAGGGGTTCCACAGGGAGAAGTTTTATCTCCGGTTTTATTTGTTCTCTATGCTGCCGACCTTCTTGGTATTCTGGAGTACTGTGGAGTTGTGTACAAACAATTCGCTGCCGACTTAAAAATCTGTCGGAGGGATTACTCTAAGATCCAGTTCGCCTTGAATAAAAGATAAAGGACGGCGTTACTCAATTTCTTTTGGGATGTGCCACGCACTCTACTTCTACGGGATGTCGTGAAGGCGATTTGAATGTGTGTTTGGAAACACAATGATGGTGTCCAGCCAATGAACAGGTCAGCGCTTTATCCTTCCCAGCAAAGTCTGGTACCAATCCACCGACCCCTGAGAGATGGAAGGGTTGGTTCACCTGGGCGGGAAATCTGAACCAAGAACCTGGTTCCGTGTGTACGCGACAGGCGGCACCTCCTCTGATTACCGTACACGCGCCCATCATCAATATAGGTAACACTACTAGTCCAGATATCCAAAAATCTAAAGCCAATCTGGACATAATTATTTAGTTTATATTTGAGTGCTATTCAGTAAACCATGTTAGTTAGAAGAAAAAGCAACTACCATTTTGCAACGACAGTTTGACACCATGAGGTGCAGTTAGTTAGTATGTAGATGTAGCCTTCGCAGAAGACCTCGGTCGGTATCCGAAACGAGAACGTTCCGCTTTGCAGAGTCGTTCGAAAGCTAAAGGAGATTCTAGGACAGGTAAACTCTGAACTGCTCATAGGTATTCTTCAAAGCTCTTCTTCGAGCAGAAGGATACGACGCTTTGGTTCTTTTAGGCCTTACTCTCGAGAAGCTTCCTAAAAACTGGATATGTTTTGATCATAGTCAATTAGTGCCTATTTAGCATGTTTTTGTTAAATAATGCACAATGTGTAGAACGCAAAAATACAGCAGTAAAAATTTCAAACTGAACAAATTTGTGTTGAACTTTAAGCCAAAACACTAAATCAAATAACAGTAATAAATGGATTCGGCTGCACTCTTCCAAGTGATTAGAGTCGAAGGGCATGCTCGCGCGAACGGGGGGCTTCTGATACGAGATTTTCTAAAAGAACCAGACCATTTAAATGCAAAAAATCAAACTTTGCAAATAACGATCTGAAAAAGAACAAAATAATGAACAAACAGGAAAAACGCAGCTTTATATTTCCGCTTTATTTTTTGTATTATTTTATTTTCGAAAATAGGGTTGCCACGAAAGCCTCATTTACATGTTGATAACATAATAGCGCCAGTCTGACAAATGCATTGTGAAGATCCTTGGCGGTTAATCCAGGTCTCATTGTTTTTGGAGTAGGGGACATTCACTAACGACTAACTGGCGTTCTTCAATACTCCCTCGAACTTATGCTCTTTTCGCGAGCCAGTATTGTCTACCAAATGCTTTCAAAGTTCTTCTGTAGCACTATGCCAGAATTCTCTTCAAGCTGTTGATGTGGTAACTTTGTGCAGTTCTGCTGATCTCACGGGGACGTTTTAGCTATCGCAAAGGAGCGATGGCGCTAGATGTTGCCTTGCGGGAATTCGGAGCAAAGTTGTTCTAAATTCCTGATCAGACGGTTATCTAGGGAGTATTCCTGGCACATAGACCTTGGCGAAATTTCGTTTCCTAAAATGGCTTGGAGGCCCAGTCGCATAACGCTACCATCGCACTGTAGAAAGAGAGATAAAGAAAATCATAACCAAAGAGGGTTGTAGCAAAAACGATAAGCTTGTCAAAACTGAGCAAGGAACTGAACAGGATCAGTCAGATGAATAGAGTTGGACCCTGCAACCTTACTATACCAACGCCTTAGTGTGCAACGGAAGTTCAGTGACAAATCATTAGTCTTACCAGGATACTATCTCAACGGTAGGTCGGAACGGCGCAAGTGTTGTATATGGGCAGAACCGCCCTCTCCCTGGGAAGTAACAAACTGCAGGTATCTCGACCCCAATACAACTCTGCGCGGAGTTAGAGGCGACGGAAGTCGCCGTTGGCGCCCTGCTGATTCACATGCTCCGCAGCTGACGGGCGCGCGGGGATGAGGGCTGGTATCGCCACTCAACGCAGTGCACAGGTGGCGTAGTAGGGAAGTGGTCGGGCTCGTGAGCAAGGGGTCGGGGGTTTGGATCCCGTGGACTGCGTTTGTTTTGCACTTTTGCAAAATCCATGTTTATCGTATAGGTAATGCACCTAGGGGTATTATAGTGTGTTATAGAGCATGTTTACATATAACATATGCTTCAAGCTACAGATTAGCTAAAATGCTTACTACTAAAGAACCGAGGCAGTTCTTCACTCTCCACAGCCGTAACAACACATGTTGAACGCTATAGTTTACCCGTTGTTATCCACCTGCTAACTCTGGAGTGTGGATCGCCTTTGGATGCGCCTCCATCTAGGGAGGAGAAGAAGTTAGCAGATAGGATAGCAAGAATTTTGAGGCTGTTCGAAGATAAACAGTTGGAGGAAATCCATGATGAAGAGAACCTGGAAATCGACGAAGACGAGGTCGACGGCGAATGGAACATAACTGAAGAGGAGGACGACCTGAACCTGGATCAGCCAGCTGGATCAAAAACGATCACCTTTCTGGAGGTCAGGAAATTCCAGAGGAGCGGGTGTGTTTCTGAACTGAAGAATATGGCGGGTACCATTGAGGAATAAGGTCTGACTGAAGAACATATGTTCAGGTTTGGGAGGCAGCTGAATATAGTATCCTTGTTTGCCTGTGAATGCTTGCTTATTTGTAAACCTATTTTGTGTTATGCTGTAGGTATGTAACTTTAGATATTTTGTAATTGATTTACTTTTTACTTCGCAGATGGGTGCTGTGAATAACTGCCTCGGTTCTTTAGTAGTAAG
>OX375865.1:29921283-30182883 GCA_947359475.1 Heligmosomoides polygyrus bakeri | reverse complement strand
TCACAACATTGAGATATGAAGATAACTCAATCGGTGCCGATACAGGCCTCACCGCTCTATGGCAGGTATCGAGAAGGCATGTACGGAGGCACGCAAATATGGTGCGTCGATCTCATCCCACGCCTTCTGGAGAGCCCTTTTTTAAATGATCCATAGAGCGGTGAGGTTTCCCGCAGTCTTTGGCTTGCAGAACTGACAAGACAGTGTACTCCACCGGATTCAAATCCGGAAAGTTGGCTGGTCACGCGTGGAAGCTGATGAAGTCCGAGAAGTCGCCTTTGCACCAGTACTGCACCATTTTTGCTCTCTGAGTAAGCGGAGTGCTGTAAATTTTTTAGCATGTGGTCTTCTTTTAGGCCTTAAGACCCAGCTTACGGAAGATTCTTCTCAACGACGTCTCCTTGATTTCCATTTCTCGCTTGATTGAGATAAGCATAAGCAAAGTGAGGCAATAAAAACGATAAAAGCACAGAAAAAATCAGACGCTCCGGGTAGGAGGTAAAATTGTCCGCGCATGTGGTGTCGCCATAATATTGGCCACACAGTATATGTGACACATTTACTATGGAAGGACAACATACTGGAAAGGGGAGAATATGAGAGATCCTACGGTTCATGCAAACCTCGCCTCTAGGAATTACTAGGGGAGGCTGTACCTCTCTGCAGGGAGTACATCTGCTGTCCATCCCTTGGACTAACCAGGATACTATCTCAACGGTAGGTCGGAACGGCGCAAGTGTTGTATATGGGCAGAACCGCCTCTCTCTGGGTAGTAACAAACTGCAGGTATCTCGACCCCAATACTACTCTGCGCAGAGTTAGGGGCGACGGAAGTCGCCGTTGGCGCCCTGTTGATTCACATGCTCCGCAGCCGACGGGCGCGCGGGGATGAGGGCTGGTATCGCCACTCAACGCAGTGCACAGGTGGCGTAGTAGGGAAGTGGTCGGGCTCGTGAGCAAGGGGTCGGGGGTTTGGATCCCGTGGACTGCGTTTGTTTTGCACTTTTGCAAAATCCATGTTTATCGTATAGGTAATCCACCTAGGGGTATTATAGTGTGTTATAGAGCATGTTTACATATAACATATGCTTCAAGCTACAGATTAGCTAAAATGCTTACTACTAAAGAACCGAGGCAGTTCTTCACTCTCCACAGCCGTAACAACACATGTTGAACGCTATAGTTTACCCGTTGTTATCCACCTGCTAACTCTGGAGTGTGGATCGCCTTTGGATGCGCCTCCATCTAGGGAGGAGAAGAAGTTAGCAGATAGGATAGCAAGAATTTTGAGGCTGTTCGAAGATAAACAGTTGGAGGAAATCCATGATGAAGAGAACCTGGAAATCGACGAAGACGAGGTCGACGGCGAATGGAACATAACTGAAGAGGAGGACGACCTGAACCTGGATCAGCCAGCTGGATCAAAAACGATCACCTTTCTGGAGGTCAGGAAATTCCAGAGGAGCGGGTGTGTTTCTGAACTGAAGAATATGGCGGGTACCATTGAGGAATAAGGTCTGACTGAAGAACATATGTTCAGGTTTGGGAGGCAGCTGAATATAGTATCCTTGTTTGCCTGTGAATGCTTGCTTATTTGTAAACCTATTTTGTGTTATGCTGTAGGTATGTAACTTTAGATATTTTGTAATTGATTTACTTTTTACTTCGCAGATGGGTGCTGTGAATAACTGCCTCGGTTCTTTAGTAGTAAGCATTTTAGCTAATCTGTAGCTTGAAGCATATGTTATATGTAAACATGCTCTATAACACACTATAATACCCCTAGGTGGATTACCTATACGATAAACATGGATTTTGCAAAAGTGCAAAACAAACGCAGTCCACGGGATCCAAACCCCCGACCCCTTGCTCACGAGCCCGACCACTTCCCTACTACGCCACCTGTGCACTGCGTCGAGTGGCGATACCAGCCCTCATCCCCGCGCGCCCGTCAGCTGCGGAGCACGTGAATCAACAGGGCGCCAACGGCGACTTCCGTCGCCTCTAACTCCGCGCAGAGTTGTATTGGGGTCGAGATACCTGCAGTTTGTTACTTCCCAGGGAGAGGCGGTTCTGCCCATATACAACACTTGCGCCGTTCCGACCTACCGTTGAGATAGTATCCTGGTTAGCCTTATATAAGGAACTGTTATGTAGAAGATTTCGAGATAGTCACGCGGGACTTGACCGCGCTCCGTTCAAACCTCAAACTTGAGTGATTAAACTTTTATTATTTCGTGAAAATAGCGACAACAACGGCGATAAACCTAAAATAATACAAAATACAAAATGAATAAAGAGACGTGCGAAGTGGCGTTCTTTTTTTGTACTAAGCAACAGTTCTAAATGAACGAAAGCAGGAGAAAAGCTAAGAGAACGGGAACATTATGCTCCTAGGAATGCTAAACAAATTCACTGGTCAGCTACGAGATAACCAGGCTAGGCAACAGAAATATAGAGTGTAAGTCACTATTCAGGGTGTCTCAAAAAAATGTGTACACTATTTGAAATGGGGTAACTTTGCTCACAGTAAAGGCACTGAAGAAGTTAAGAGCTCATATGAAAGCATAAAAAAACGAAAATTTTCTGACCATGAGCGGCATGCAGTGCGCCATGCACTCGCCAGAAATTTTCCATTTTACACTCGATTGATTGTGTTTCGCTTGAATACATGTTATAATTTCTTCACCAAGTAGCCATTTTTATTGATTTGTGCTTCTTTTAAAGTTTAAAACTTAACTGCACATTATGTCTCGCGAAAAATGAAGGGTATTCAAAAAGGTACTATGTGAAATGTTGTAACATTGCTGCTAGTAAAGCATTTGAAGACATTTAAGACTCACATAAAAGCGAAGAGTGACGAGACTATTGTAGCGTTCAAATAGTCAAGATTGCGCCAGGCTCCCGCCTGAAAACTTGCATTTCAGACGCGATTGATTGTGCATGGGCTGATTGCTTGTTACAATCTTGTGGCTACTTGGTCACATTAGCCTGTGCTGTGTTTTTTTACATTTAGAACTTGGCAGTCATGTGAAAGACACGTGGCATACGAGTTTATTGATTGCAGGATCTAAATGTGAGCAGAAGCCGTGTTTTACAAGACGGATTCTGTGGACTGAGGAAGCTACATTGAAGCTGAACGGAAAGGTTAGTCGGCATAATTACAGCTGCAGGGCGACGAAACGCGTTAAAAGAAGCACTGCACAGGTCAATCTGGCCAAGTAGTAACAAGATTACTACAGGCATTCAGCCAATCACTATTAATCGAGTCTGAAATGTAGGGTTTCAGGCAAACGCGCGGCGCAATCTTTCCTATTTTGACTTCACAGAAGTTTTGCTACCCTGGGCTTCCATATGAGTCTTAAACATCTTCAAAACCTTTACTAACAGCAATGTTAGAACCTTTCAAATAGTTCCTTCACTTTTTAGGATACCCTGCATTTTTCACAAGCCGTAGTATATATTTAAATTGTAAACCTTAAAAGAAGCACAAATCAATCGAAACGGCCACTTCGTGAGGAAGCTATAACATGTATTCAAGCGAAACACAATGAATCGAGTGTAAAATGGAAAATCTCAGACGATTGCATGGCGCATTCCATGCCACTCATACATCAGAAAATTTCCATTTTTTAAAGCTTTTATATGAGTCTTTAACTTCTTCAGTGCCTTTACTGTGAGCAAAGTTATCACCTTTCACGCAGTGTATACAATTATATGTATACATTACGTTGAGACACCCTGTATTTAATTTGTACTTCTGACAAGGAGAGCCTCCATAGTGGCGGTGAGCTTTTCCGATGCAATTTTTACAGGATGTGGGGTCCCGTGTGGGGAATCCGAAACCATTGTTACTCTTTTCGCTCTTCTGTGGTTGGAAAAAACCGTGTGTACGCGTGCGCGCGAAGTTCATGACGTTCTGCTGCCACCCAAGATGTGGTCGGTTGGCGTGGTGATAACGAGGTTGCCTCTCGTGTGTAAGAGCGGGTTTGATGGTTCGGTCCGTGGAGCCGGCAATGGTTTTGCACACATCGGATCGTTACTATTATGGGCTTGCGCGATCACAGAAGTCAATTTGTACACGATTAATGCTTTTAGTATTTGAACCAGCCTTTTTAGGCTTTCATTTGGGTTAGCTCCCATATCGTATCTGCACTGTACCATATCAGCAGCGATACCGTAAATACACACAAACACATAAACTTCACGGGATAAGTATGAATCTGGTTTCATGCCGGTGGAAACTTAACATTAGCAAAAAATGTCCTTTTCACTCGTGGTGTGCATGATTATGTGATACAGCACCACACAGAATCTGCTACACACAGCAGAAACGGCATCTTGAAAGTAAGTAAATAGCATAGAACACCGTACGAACTGGATTCCATTCGCACGCATTTGTTCGATTGCAGATTATAAGCCAGAACCACCGGCAGTTTTGCGCTCCGGTATCCCGCCCATGTCTGGCATACGCTTAGGTGGCGGCTGGATAAGTTGATGATCACCCGTGGCCCTTCTCTACGCCTACAGATTTTGCCTTCAACGAAGAAGAAGTAGTGATGCCTTGTCAGGGAGAGGAAGGTTGTTCTTCCCTAGCGATAATAAGATGCTGCTGGTGTGATAAGCGATTATGTTTTAAATGTTTCACAGTTCTATATCATAACTGTTGATTATCATTGTCAGCAATAAACACAGTTGCTTCATGTGAGCAATAAATTTTTTTATGTTAGCGATCCAATAGAATGACAGTGCAAATACGGTCCATTGAGAGGTAACTCAAACGAAAGCCCAAAAAGGCCGGGTTTAAATAATAAAGGAATTAATCATGTACAAATTGACTCCTGTGATCACGCAAGCTCATAATAATTTCGCTCGATGTGTGCAGAAACACCGGCGGCAGCGGGACCGAACCATCAAACCCGTCGGTGCACTCGGGAGGCGACCCTGTTCCCACTACACCAACCGACCACAACCGGGTGGGTGGCAGCAGGGCGCCATGGACTTCGCGCTCACGCGTACACACGGTTTTTTTCAACCACAGGAGAGCACTCCGAAAAAAACTAACTATGGTTTTGGACTCTCCACAGGGAACCCTACATCCTGTCAAAATTGCATCGTTTAAACTCCTAAAACAATTCATCCTATGATTGTAGACTGGATGAAGAACTTCCTTGTAGATAGGACATATCAAGTGCGAGTAGGAGATAGCTACTCCTCGGTTTATTCCGCAACTAGTGGAGTGCCACAAGGAGGAGTTCTGTCTCCACTCCTATTCCTTATATACACTTATGATATTCCTGACTCGGTCTCTAGGTTTGGCGTTACGTGCGAAATGTACGCTGATGACGTGAAGATTTACAAAGAAGTCGATAAACCTGAGAGCTCTTCTAAAGTTCAGGCCGCTATCGATTTTATTGCAAAGTGGGCTGAAGACTGGGAACTTCCTCTTGCTATTGCCAAATCGCAGCGTCTTGTAATACAGTCAAAGCAGCGAAACTATTCTCCATCCTATAGACTTAATGGCATAGTTTTGAAACAGGTCACAGATGTCAGAGATTTAGGCTTCCTTATAAGAAGTGATTTAAGTTTTGACCTTCATTATAAATCGCTTGTAAAAAAGCAAACTTTCGTTCCTGCAACTTGTTCAAAGTGCTAAAGACAAATGATCCTCTAGCCCTCTTGCGTGCCTACAAATGCTACGTCAGACCTATTATGGAGTTCGGTACCTCAATTTTCAATCCATGTCACAAGAAAGACATCGATCTCCTCGAAAGCGTTCAGAATAACTACACGCGAAAGTTGTTCATGAGATGCTATAAAGTGGGATATGGAGACATTCCCAACGGCTCTGAGCGGGCGAAGCTACTTGGTATATCTGGTTTACGTAACAGAAGAGACAAAACAGAACTTTCCCTTGATCCAATTGTATTTTTCGAAGGGCCACTTAAGAGAAACGTAAGAGGTAGACTTCGATTACATGTTAAGGTTGCAAGGTCACGGGTCAGGTCTCATTTTCTCACCTACCGGCGTCTTAGGGAGTTAAACCTATTTATCGGTGAACATGAAAATTTTGTTGGTATGTCTGTGCCTCACTTCAAACATCTGCTTGCCCGAAGTAGGTTACCTTAGCTTGTTTCCTTTTTTGCATTGTGTTCTGCTTAATACCGCGTTTTCAACTGTGTTCTGCTTAATATCGTTTGTTCATGTTGTCTTATGATACATATTATGTGGTATGCGTGTAACTAATTCTCCTGCAATTCACGCCCCTTAATAAATAAATAAATAAATAAATAAATAAATAAATAAATAAATAAATAAAACTAACCGTCACTCCCGAGGCTCTCCTTGTGCGTAGTAATCCCGCTCCACGTTTACTTGGCGCTTCGAACGAGTTCAATAGGTTTATTTAGTTATTATTTGGTTATGGATTTTTCACTAAAAATACGACCTATGCTTTGCAGCATATTGCATTAAAACATTAGCTTGTCGCATAACGAAAAACATATTATATATTAAAAATATTGAAATTTTAGGAGCCCTCGTGAAGGCTCTTAAAAGCTTGTCTCAATAAGGTGGAGGTAATTTACGTTAGCTTGCCTCTTTACGGAGATGATTCACAGATACTTCGTAAAAGAAGTGGAATACACGGCTCGACCAAGAAAAGATTGCTAATTGTACAGGGCGAACCAAAATAACGTGGACAAGATTTTTTCGTCACAATTATAAAACAACCAACAATTCGAGAGAACGTCAACTATTAGGGGGGGGGGGGGCCAAAAGTAATGAGACAAAATGAAAAAAAATCTTTATCTCTCTATAACTCAATTACAACTCAACGATGCTAAGGAGTGTATTTGCCGTTAAGGGCAAGGACCTTGCTGCCATCGCTCAGCCAACTTCCTGATCCCATCCTTCCAGAACTGCTTGAGCCTGGTGTTGATCAACTGCTCGACATGGTTGTCAAGGACTGCTTGGGTTCTTGTGTCCCTTCCGACTAGGAAGTCCTGTAGGCTCAAGTAGTAGTGGTAGTTGCATGGAAAGATGTCCAGCGAATACGGTGGGTGAGGCATGTGAACATAGCCCAGCTGGCCAAGCTTATCCGTGCTTACTTTTTCCCGATGGGGTGCGGCGTTGTCGAAGAGGAGAACCTTCCTGAAGCGCTGCGAATGAATAAGAGCGAGTCGCCGGCCCGTCTCCTCTATTTCGTTCACCATGGCCTTGGAGTTCATCGCGGTGCTCTTGGGAAACAGCCTCCGGTAAACCGATCCATGGGCGCAGACCCAAAAGCTCCAAAGATGCTTCTCGCCGTGAACATCTCGCCGAACGAAGGTCGGTAACAGGTCACCAGGCCTCACCCAGACTCGCTGCTTGGCAGGGATAAGGTAGAAGACGTACTTCTCATCTTGCGTGAATATTGAGCCCAGGCTGCTCGGGGTTGGGAATTGGGGGAGATTTGAGCGACACAGGTCGACTCGTCAGACTGGGGTTTCGGCATGAGACAGGCTGGGGTTTTTGGCATGCTTCTGGAAAGGGCGGAAATGGTAACTTTTCAGATGGGCTTCAGTAAGTAGCATACAAACATACAAATACAACAAGCACGAAACCAGACTCCAGCCACGAGATATATGGACACGGCATGGGGTGTCTCATTACTTTTGCCCCCCCCCCCCCTAATAAATTACAACAATACGAACATTAGGGTACGTCATGTTCAAGTGGTTTCGTAGTAGCCTCCCTTGGAGCGGATGCAGAGGGCCAAACGTTTCGCGAATTTTTCGGCGATGGGCCGCAGGTCATCAGGAGACAACCGTTCCCACTCCTGGCACAAGGATTCCTTCAAGGACTCGAGACTGCGGGGGTACAAAGTCCTGTTGGAACGTCCAGCGGTCATCACCAAAGTGTTGGTGGGCACAAGGTAGAGCTACGGGCTCAAAAATGTCTCGCTGGTACACATCTTTGTCGATTTTCACTCCCTCATCCACGAAAACCAGGGGTCTTGCCGCAGGCGCAGATTCCGTCCCAAGCCATGACAGACTGCGGGTTTCGACGATAGCAGAGGTGCTTGGAGTCCCTGTAGACCACATCCTACCATTTTGGCGATTCTGCGCCTGCTCCACGGTGAACAGCTTCTCATTCGTGAACAGAATCTGTTCTCAGGTACGACCTACGGCCTATCGTCGAAAAATTCGCAATACCTTTGGCCCTCTGCATTCGCTCGAAGGGGGCCACCACGAAACCACTTGAACATGACGTACCCTAATGTTCGTATTGTTGTAATTTAGTTGACGTTCTCTCGAATTGTTGGTTGTTTTATAATTATGACGAAAAAATCTTGTCCACGTTATTTTGGTTCACCCTGTAAGCACCAGTGTTCTATCTTTAACATCATCTGCTTTTAAGACCCTTGTAGGGTGACGAGCGCATTTTGGTTACATCAGGTAATTGTTTGCTTAGAAATGCTGGTTTGCAACCTGGCTTTGAACTCTACGTACTATATGTACCTGCTTAGCTTGTCACCTACAAGGTAAATAGATAAATAAAAAGGGGATGTTCAAGAATCGAGTGTGTCTGCAAGTTTGTGAAGCATAACAATTATTTATTTATTTATTTATTTCTGGACGCTATAGTGTGGCTGCAGTGAAAAACGTAAGACTGCATTACCGGACATGTCTTTTGGTCATTGGCCGGAAAGACCGAGCAGGTCGAACTAGTCCGCTTTGGAACGGTCCAAAGCAGCCCTTTTGAATAACTTCTTTAGAAATTGAATGGTCCTGAACAAAGCAGCATAGCTGAGCTTAGTAGCTCGAGTTCTATCCATTGGTATACATGTTCCTGATACTCGATGAGCTTTTTTTCTCATCGATTTTTTTTTGCCGATCCCTCTAATCGCAGCTGGTCTGTCGTCGTTTGCCTCCATTCCCACGCGAATGATGACCGATCTCGCCCAAAATCTGGACGAAATAGTTTTTTGGAGTGCTAGTTACGAATCTGATGTTTTTTCGATATTTTACCCATCTGCGCCGTGCACAGCGTATATAGCATCTAACCTATCAATCGAGCGGGCTGCATTTTCGCACCGCTGTAGCTCTGAACTTTCTACCGCTTACAAAATCCACAAATTTCAGCCAGAAAAAAATCGGTCCTGAGAGAGTTATTGCGCTCAGAACACGCCCAGGTGCGATTTGCGAGCGGTCGCGCCCGGTTGATCGGTTCGATCCTATATACATTGTGCACAGCGCAAATGGGTAAAATATCGAAAAAGAAAATCAAATTCGCAACTTTCACTCCAAAAAACCATTGCAACCAGATTTTGGGCGAAATTGTCATCATTCGCGTGGGAATGGAGGAAAACGACGAGGGACCAGCTGCAATTAGCTGGGATCGGCAAAAAATCGAACAGAAAAAAAAGTTCATCGAGTATCGGGAATTTGTATACTGGTGGAGAGAGCTCGAGCTGCTGAGTTCAGTTATGTTGCTTTTTTCAGGAATATTCAATTTCTAAAGAAGTTATTCAAAAAGGCTGCTTTGGGCAGTTCCAAAGCGGGCTATGTTAACCTCGGTCTCTGTTTTTTCGGCCAATGACCTAAAGAGATGTCCGGTACTGTACCTACTCCAAAATCGAAAAAACAATATGCTAAAAAGAAGAAAAGCGACCTAACTAAACCAGATTAAAAGGCTGTAGTTTAATCGGAAATGCAGACAACATAGACCTTCGCTGTGTCCTGAATATGTAGGAGCTGAACCCTAATTATCAGCGGAAGTCGCGAATCTCTAAGATCAAGCTTTTGGTGGCACATCGTTCTTAAAATTACACAAAAATTACACAAAAAATTGAAACCAATATTTCAGGGTAAAACGAGGGGTAGACATCTTAACTTTTTAGATACCCTTTTTTTATTCCGGACTGGTCTATAAGCTGAGCGCTACATATGCCCCGTCATGCTACGATCGCGGAAATCAAGGAGGAACGAGAATACACACGCCACAAATTCGTAGTGAAATCGAAGTGACACTCTTCTGGTTTTCATCGAGCACAGAGCGATGTGTTCTCTCGGCGGGTTGGCAGCGACGGGCATGACGAGCGGAAGATGATTTACGGCTCTGCTCGATCTTTTTCGAATTCCGCTCACCGCTGCACACACCGTGAAGCTGTGCAGCAGTGAAAGGGGAAAGGTTCAGGCCTTTCAAGGTGCGGATGCGCAACCGTTGTACCGTTATCCTTTAGGTAAAACTAGGAACATGTATACGACAGAAGAAAATTCCCGTAATATTACCACTATGCCAATACCTAATTCAGACAAACACCTCAGTGGCGAAGCGGCCGCATGATGATGTGAGTGCTCTTGTTCCGCAGTTTGCGAACCCTTCCTTCAATTCCGTCAAGATTTGATAATCTTTTGACAGCTACAGATGAGGCTTGTCAAGAGGAAAGCGAAGTGAATTTGCAAAATGATAAGAGCAGATAAATTCAAGCAGAGTAATTAAATCCCTAAGAAAAACCTGCAAAAAGAAGAAAGAATGAATGAATGAAGAAAGCAGTCAACACTTTAATATCAAATCAACCGCACCTTTGAAATCAAATATGCCTACCAAGTATACTAGAAGTGGAGTGAGTTCGTATAGGCACGACCCAATGTATGGGAAACAAAGGTGCAAAAGAAATTTGGTTAGAAAATCTCAAAGACCTTATTTCAAACGTGTTGCACCGACATTGTCTTCTTCGACTGGGAAACTCTTAGAACTGACAAAGCAACAACTTTCCGGGTTACTAGTGTCACGATCGTGCAGGCAGAGCAGCCAGAAAAGGAGTTGGCTGTCGCTCGCACCGTTGTTGGTAGGGACCTCACTCATGTCATGCAGGTCCTCTATCCATTAGGTGTCCCATAGTTCAGATTATACTTGTTTGGTAGCGCTAAAAACTGCGTTGTCCATCCACTGGCCACTGTAAGGCATTGTAATTACCAGGTATGCAATCAGCCACGATATCCAATAGATTTGAGTGTGTGGCGCATACCGTAATGTGACTGACTAACGACGACCATTATAACTTACTATTAGGGGGGGGGGCAAAAGTAATGAGACACCCCATGCCGTGTCCATATATCTCGTGGCTGGAGTCTGGTTTCGTTCTTATCGTATTTGTATGTTTGTACGCTACTTACTAAAGCCCATCTGAGAAGTTACCACTTCCGCCCTTTCCAGAAGCATGCCAAAACCGCAGTCTGTCTCATGCCAAAACCCCAGTCTGACGAGTCGACCTGTGTCGCGCAAATCTCTCCCAATTCCCAACTCCGAGTAGCCTGGGCTCAATATTCACGCAAGATGAGAGTACGTCTTCTACCATAACCCTGCCACGCAGCGAGTCTGGGTGAGGCCTGGTGACCTGTTACCGACCTTCGTTCGGCGAGATGTTCACGGCGAGAAGCACCTTTGGAGCTGTTGGGTCTGCGCCCATGGATCGGTTTACCGGAGGCTGTTTCCCAAGAGCACCGCGATGAACTCCAAGGCCATGGTGAACGAAATAGAAGAGATGGGCCGGTGACTTATTCAATCGCAGCGCTTCAAGAAGGTTCTCCTCTTCGACAACGTCGCACCCCATCAGGCAAAAGTGACCACGGACAAGCTTGCTCAGCTGGGCTACGTTCACATGCCTCGCCCACCGTATTCGCCGGACATCTCTCCATGCGACTACCACTACTTCTTGAGCTCACAGGACTTCATGATCGGAAGGGACACAAGAACCCAAGCAGTCCTTGACAACCATATCGAGCAGTCGATCAACACCAGGCCCAAGCAGTTCTGGAAGGATGGGATCAGGAAGCGCTGAATAGAGTAGCAATTAAACTACTTTTCAGAAGGATTCTTATTATGACTATTTAGCTCGAGCAGAAGTCATGAGTTTAACCATTGCTTCAATAGAATTGGATATCAATAGAATATAGATTATGGAATAAAATATGGAATAGAGCATAGAATACAGAACAATTCAATATATATACAGAAAATTGTTTTTGGCTCTGAGCTGAAAAGGAACACAAGAGGAAAACTCAGGCTTTATGCCTTGGTGGCAGAATCGCGAGCCCGAGCAGGGTTCTTCACCTACACAAATATAAGGGAGTTCAGCCTCATTTTTAGTATAAGTGGGGAATTCTCAGGTCTATTTTTCCACGGTTTCAAGACACTACTTTCACAAGTGCAATAAGTGCCTTCAGTTGTATTTATTTGTTGGTACATGTCGCGTAGATGAGCAGCACAGGTAGGTGGAAGTGCGCCAGCCAATAATAACCAAACGGAGCACAGCCCGAACGCATGCCACTCCATTATGGTACTGTCTGAATACGACCTCTCTGAACGGCATGCACATTCAATGCGGTCCGATTGGTTTGGGAGTTCTCGCCTACTAATGCTGCTCACCTACGCGACATATACCTATTTGTTTTTGATTTAGCTCGTTGGTGTTTTATTCAACATTGTATTTTTGTGTGGCCTTGGTCAACGTCCTTATTAAATAAATAATACATAAATGAATAAATAGCAAAGGTAGCGAAGAATTCCCCGCATCTTCCATAGTCAATCCCGCTTTGCCAAAAAATTACTACGACAGTTCTCACCTTCGATATTCCTAGAATTTTCAGAATAAAGGTTAAGCGAAGACGCTTTGAGTCCTTCCTTGGGATGTACTACGACTCTCAGATTTCCTGCCAGTCTTGATTGCACGTAACTAGGTAAATGAGTACTGCTGCCTACTAAACGGTGCTCTGACGCATTCAGTTATGTATCGTAAGAACTGCAACGGCGAAGAAGCACGTGCTAGTCGTAGGAACGGTAAAGTCGACCGAAGTTTTTGGACCAGTTGACATTAAGTATCAGAATCCAGTTCATAAAGCTTCATCTAACACAATACTACGGGCAAATAGGCTTTGTGGGCAGGAAATGTGAATGCGATTAGCTGCCATCAAACACTTTTTCACGTGTATACATTTCCAGCTGCTCACGTGTAAGCTTAAATTTCAAAAAAAGAAAGAAGATCGCTGCTGTTGACGAAGAGCTCTAATCTGCACATTAAATTCCTAACGTGCTTGTCTTCGCTAATAAAGCAGAGCAGCTTAGAGCAAATAAAGAGACGACTTTTGGAAGGCTTCGGTATCAATCAACCTTCTCTTGAAATACTCCAACATTCTGCTGTTGCAGGATCTCATAGAAACACACTGCTTGAATACGTTTACTTATTACCTTTCATTTTCGTTTAACCTTTTTACTGTCTTTTTATTTTTATTTATTTTGTTATGTTGACTCCAATTGTGTTTATTTCATTTTTCGTTAAAGAAGTGACGCGCACTACCCATTCCTACACATATCAATGCCCTAAACTTTCCATACAATTCATCAATCCCAGAAGAATAAAGGGGATCGGGGCTTGGCTAGTCGTGACGTTAAGTGTGAAGCCAATGTGGGGTGCAACCGAAAGCGTAAGTCTCTTGATAACCTCTTGTAAAACCAACATCTGAAGGAAATGAAGCTAGCGTTTGTTTTCTGTTTTCAAGCGTGCTCCGCTGCTATTACGCTGATCAGAAAGTCGTCAATTCTCCTTTCTCTCTATTTTTTCTTTTTTCATTTTCTCCTGGTTTTCTTCAAAAGTGCAGGACTTCCGACTTCCGATTAATATCGACGATCTACAATGTGGTTGTCGGTAGAACATTCTTGAAGCTTCAAATACTCGCGAAAGCTGTTCGGAAAAAGCAGCCGAAACACTCCCTTCGTGATAACGCCAGACCCCGAGTAGCTGAAGCGATCTACCAAGAAATCAAGGAGCAAGGCTGGGTGACCTACCCCATCCCATCCGCCATATTCTTCTGTTACAGCCTCCGCAGATTACCACTAAGGGCTTTCTTGGCTTAGAAAGGTTTCGCGAAGTTTGTAGACTTAGGTTGAGCAGTTGCCGAATTATTCGACTCCCGTTCTCCCCATCTCTGAAAAAAGGGAGTAATTGATCTCCTCAGTAGGTGGACCATTAAGGATAAGGATAAAGGACGGCGTTACTCAATCCCTTCTAGGATGCGCCAGCGCATTCTACTTCTACGGGATGTCGTGGAGGCCACATGAATGCGTATTAGGCCATACAATGACTTGCGGTGGCCAGCCGATGAACATGAACAGGCTCTATCCTTCTCAGACAAGACTGGTACCAATTCACCGACCCCGGAGAGATGGAAGGCTTGGTTGGCCTGAGCGGGAAATCCGAACCAGGAACCTGGTATCGGGTGCACGCGACAGTCGCGCCTCCTACGACTGCGCTACACGCGCCCTAGGTGGGCCATTAGTAACTGACAATGTTGATTGCACTAAAACGACGCTTTGTTGCGATCAAAACTCGAACCGGGGCTGTCCGGGTGGGAATACTCTGCGCGTCTAGCGAGCACAGTGACTTCCGTTCAGGTTGCTGTACAAGGTCCTGTACTGTTTTTCCCAGATCAGTCTTGGTTTAATTTACTCTGCAGAATGGATGAATGGATTGTGCGGCAGCGCTGAGCGCCGAGCAAATCTAAAATCGCTCAATGTGCGCGGTACCAGTCCTCCAGATTACGCCATACATGATCGGCTTTAGAAACATTTTTACGTAAACATAAGTAGAGGCCAGCTGATGACAAGTCATTTATGTGCGTATGAAAATGTTACGATCAGATGCTTCTAATGAATAGATAAGTAAAATAATGAAATAAATGACTGAGCAGCACAATTTTTTTGCAAACAGCGGGATAACTGCCGGTGTTGATCATCATTTGCATAGGTTGCGCCACGCATTCCGCATTCTGCAGAATCTATTGTGGGATGCATGATGCAGCGCACTCGAAGGGCCTGCTGTCGTATGAACCCGGTTACAGGTTCCTGGTTCGGAATTCCCGCCCGGCATACCAAGCCTCTCATCCTTGTTCGGTCGGTGAATAGGTGCCAGACTTGTCTGGGAAAGATAAGACGCAGACTTGTACATTGGCTGCCCCGTGCAAGTCTTTGTAGGGGCCAAACACGCATTCAAGTTGTCTCCAGAACATCTTGTGGAAGTACAATGCATAAAGCACCCTGCAATGTGATTGACTAGCTTTACCTTTTTACCCTTTTGTTTATCCTTTATCGGAAGGCAATCTGTGTGTATGTTTGTGTCCTGCATGTCGAAGGCAGTGACAAGAAACTGTCAATGCACAGCAATAACTGCTTACAAATTTGCTTAAGAACAAAGCTCGCAAAGCGCACGAAGAAACAACAGACTGCTCAGCAAAGAAAGGCAGTTACTGCTCAACAAAACTCTCCCCTGTGCAAGGTAATCATGGAACATTTTCTTGCTTGCTTCGGTGTTAAAGAAAGCTTAAGATGTTCAGCAAATTATAAGTACCGATACAAATGCAGGAGGTTGATCGCTCGCAATCTGGTACGAAAAATTGCAGTGAACAGCTGAAGAATATAATATACAGGATATTATAAAAAGCCATTAGCTTTTCAAACATTTGTTAAAAACACGGAACGCGCAAAAAAAGGATAGAAAAGAATGAAACACTGACATGCGGATCAACTGCAAGTCGAACCATATTAGAAACAGAAGTGAAAAAGCAAAGAAGAAATAAAAGATTTTTTGTCTCACGGCATAGATCACAATCTCTATCGTAAGCGAACAGAAGAATACTAAATGAACAAATAAGCAAACTTCCGTCTCCAATAGTCACAACAGTGACAAGCACGCCACCATCAATAGAGAAATCGCTTCAATATATTCCAGTAGTTCAACCAGCAATAGGACTTCTACAGGCTTGCACAGAAAGCTTCTATAGGTCGTCGTACTTCCCAGGTGAAGATTTAGGTTCATAGAGAATCGAATCCTGTAGGACAGAAAGTCAGATCTTATTCGTGATTTTGCAACCGGGTCTCGAAGCTTAAGCTTTCATGCAGCAGAAGTGTGTGTCACATGCTAAGAGAACGGTGATGCCGACTTTCATTCCCTTATTTCTTGATTCTAATTTTTATCTGAATAAATAAGCTTTTAACGGAATCTTGAATGTTTAGATCCTAGTCCAAATCTAGTACATATTCGAGAGCGCTTGGAAGCACTCCTCCTGAGGAGGAGGACCAGGGAAGAATTACCGGAACAATTTGCCATGGCGAAATTCGTTACGCCTTTCTATTAGGTTGGAAGAAGTCTCTTCACACTTCCAACATTTTCTACCCTGGTCCTCCTCCACAGGACTTGTAAACACATTAGCCAATATTGACTGCTGATTTCGTAGTCCTATCACACTTGTCTACCGTTCGCACGCGGACATAGGTCAAAGCCCTTCTTCTATTTCGTTATCTATCCAATCTTCCGGATTCAATCCCAGATCTACCTCATGGTCATTTTCGACACGGCATTCTTCATGAATCCATTAAAGGACCTACAGCACGTCAGGCAGCCTACCAAATTAACGGTATATACCATTTTCACCTCGAATTGGACACTTTTCAAACCAAATTGGACACCTTTCACGTCAAATTGGACACTCTTCTAAACTGCCCTATGAACTTTGAAATCAAACGTCTTCCAATTCGAAACGAGTTCCGTACAGGTTAAACTACGAACTTTCCAAGATGGTAGGAATAATTTTTTGTTAAAGGAAAATTTAGAATATCTTTTTTTGATTTTTTTACTTCAGCTGCCTGAATGAGTGTAGTAGTTTTATACAATTTTTTGAAAAATTAACAAATTAATACATTTTAAAGCACAGCAAGAGAGCAATCTTGTAATGCATTGAAAACTGGATCGTGCCATGCGTTCGGGATGCAGGTTTCAATGTTTACTTGATAGATGAATGCTTAAAAAATGCTTATATACAGCAAGAAAATAAGGAGGAAGACACGGCGCAATCTCTGTTTCGACCTTAATAAAATGGCCGCACTCCTGCTTTCTGAAGCAAACCTTAAATCACTGTTTCTCTATAAAAAAAAAACAAATTTTTCATAAACTTTCAAACTATGGGTTCCCTTATTGAGTAGGTGAATTAGAACTTCAAAGAAAGTTATACTAAAATTTTTCTTGATCAAAAAATTGTTCTAACAATTTTGGAAAGTCTCTAGTTTAATGTGGAAAAAGCTCGTTTCGATTTAGAAGAGTCCGCTTTGATACGAAAAGTCTTAGGTTAGCTTTGAAGTGCCCAATTTGTAAAGTATTCAATTTGATTTGAAAATGGTATATATGGCTTGGGATCTACTACTCATCGCTCGAGGATAAAGCAAGGTCAGGAAGGCCAACTGAATTGGACGACACTGAACTACTGCATCTTCTTTGTGCCGATAGTAGGCAGACGACACGTCAACTGGCAGAGAAGCTCAAAGTGTCTCATAGGGAATCCATCTGAAGAATGTTGGCTTTGCATGGAAACTTGGAGCTTGGATTCCACATGCCCTCTCAGACACTCCATGCAAAACCACATGAGCAAAACTCAGAGAAACAATAAAGGAGCTGGGCTTCGGGGTAATGCCACATCCAGCGTATAGCACTGACCTCGCCCCTACCAACTACCATCTCTTCCGTGCTCTCAAGCAAGAAATTGGAGAGAAATATATTGAAACAAATGATAACCTTAAAAAGGGGATTCAGCAACAGTTCGACTTCAGAGCTGCAGTCTTTTATGCGAGAGGAATTAGAAAATTACCCAGTCTTTGGAAAAGTGTAGTGGAACACGATGGAGATTATCTCAATTGAATTGACTTTGTAGTTGTTAAGGAGTAAATCTTTGAAAAAATGAAGACTTTTTTGCAATATAATAGATGTTAAAAGAGCGTGTTTGAACAGCCCTAGGCATTTCGACCAGAGCAGCAAATCAAAATCAGCCTTGAAATTTTAGGAAGGTCACGAGAGATGACCTTCCTAAAATTTCAAGGCTGATTTTGATTTGAGATGTAGATCGAAAATTCTACCATAAATTCAGGGCAGTGCCGTTTTATGGGAGTGATTATTACCTTATTCATCTGAAAAATTTCGCTGTTCGCTGTTTTCAGACAAGAAACGGAGAAAATAGAAAAGACAAGAATAGGAACATGAACTAGCTCGCTTCTCTTCAGAGTATCGAAGGCGATGAAGTGAATAGTCATGATGTTAATAAGCCGCAATAGTTTATTACTCGAATACTAGACGCTGCCTGATGATGAGCTGAGAAAGGAGCTTTCCGAGGACTATGACGGACGGAAACGAGTTGGAGATGGCGAGCAGAGGCTCATGTCACATCATCAGAACAAATCGCCGACTGCGCCGTCAATCAGCGACTAACAAATACAGCGATTAGGGGGAACTCCCCGAATGCCGACGGAGTTCACCCGCGAAGGTGTGGCCGCTTCGGAGCGGGGGCGTGGCCGGAGTGGTTCGACGGCCGTCCGAGACGTGGGGAGAGTTCTTGTGCGGAGCGCGACGACGCCGACGAGTGTTCTGCAAGAAGCGCTCGAATTGCGACAGGCATGTGATGGAGAAGAAGAAGAAGAACAGCCGCCGGGTGCAACGTCGTTTCGAGGCGATCCGCCACTTTCCCCAAAACCCAACGACCTTACGGGAGATGTGCACTGGGTCAATGTCGGAAATGCGGATTCATCCATGGTTCCACTTCAGAGGAACAATGCTCATATCAGTCAGCGCTTCGAACGATCATGGTGTAGAGCTCCTCAGATTCCGGCGATCCCTTAGGACCTTAGTGTCTGGCTGGCATGATCAGCCAGATACTAGCATAAAGAATATAGGACTGCGTGAATCAATCCCTTTTGGAATGCGCCACTCATTCTGCTTCTACGGGATGTCGCAGAAGCAACTTGGATGCATTTAGGATAAAACAATAAAGGACAATGAGTGGCGTTAATCAACCCTTGGACTGCGCCGCATATTATACTTTTACGGAATGTCGTAGAGGCAGTTTAAGTGCGCATTTAGCCTATACGATGACTTGAGATGAGCAGCCGATTAACAGATCAGTGATGCATCCATCCCAAATGAGCCTGACACCAATTCACAGCCCTCGGATAGATGGAAGGCTCGGTGGGTCTGGGCGGGAAATCTGAACGGAGAACCTGGAATGAGATGCACGAAACAGCCGGCGCCTCCTCCGTACTACACTATCACGCACTAGCAAGCTCTCCATTCCTTTCCATCACTTCAGGAACAGCCTAAAAATAATATTTGAGGTTGAGTGATGAGAATGTTGTGTTTATTCGGACGGTCTGCGAAAGTGAATTATAAATAGTTAAAATGTCTTTGATGAAATGTAAACTTGACTTTATTAGAACATGTCTATTTAAACTTCGGATGTGGCTGATTGGTACGTAAAGGTCCAATCCATGTGCAAAGGTGTACGGTTTAAATTTGAAGGTGCCCATTTCCAAATGAAAATGGCATACAACGAGAGCAATGGGAGAGATCAGGAGCACGTTAAAATCTTCCGTATACTGGGAGAATTTCCCTACCAGCAACAATAGAAGTCGATCCAAACTCGCACGGCCCAGTTTTTCGCTTGATCGCATCTACCCATGCTACTCGCTGTTCTATGATACGAATGCAACTCGCATATGTTAGTTTATTTTGTGTCTATGGAGCTTATTAAGGGATTCTAGAGAAGCGTTTGGTTTCTGAAGCTATCGTCTGCCCATAAACTACTACTTGGTAAGAAACTTCACTGCTATTTAACCATTGTATGCGATTTTAGATTAGCATGAACTGTGCAACAAGGCCAGCTCCGTGTATGGGACGGCATTCCTGTTGCAATGCGGATTTTCTCAGGCCTCCCATCTGTGATATAATGAGAGGAGAATGTAACGCGGCGATACGCACGCTCATGCGGGAAGCGGATCCTCTTGGCGGAGTGAGGGTCTTTGATGCTCCTCCCAGCACGTTGAACAAGCAATCTACTCGGAATCGCATCTACGACAGGATTTGTTCCAGACCGCCCTCAGTTATCCGCCCTTACGGCAAAGAAGTGGATTCTATGGCGTCTGGGGTGGTCTGTCTGATGTCATGCAATGGATACGAAAGAAAAGTAAACGGAATAAAGGGAAGACGGCACGGCGTTACTCAGTCCTTTTTGAGATGCACCATACATTCTACTTCTACGTGATGTCGTGGATGCGGAGCAGCTTGAATGCATTTAGGATAAAAAAAATGATAGATAAAGGACGGCGTTACTCAATCCTTTTCATTCTACTTCTACGGGATATCGTGGAGAATATATGAATGCATATTTCGCCTGTGCAATTACTTGCGGTGGCCACCCGATGAACGTCAGTGTTTTACCTTTTTATACATGAATCCCTATAATTTACCGACTCCGGACGGACGATAGGCTAACCTGGGCGGAAATTTGCACCAGGTGCTATGAATCTCAGCAGCCGGCGCTTCCTCGAACTTGGCTACCATGCGTCCGCCAGCGCATGAAGGAAACGGAACGTCAGCCTTGGGTGGGGTTTAAGAAGCATTTGGACAGCCGTAGAGAAGACGGCATCGCGACTCCCTGGCTGGAGCATAGGGTCTGATGTCGTGCAGGTGAGTTGATTCAGGTGTGTGTGTGTCGAAGCTAAAGCTCATTTACATCTACTTATATTACCATCTGCTGATGGATGGCAGTTCTGATCGCTTCCACCAGTCGATGTATAAAACGGAGAAGAAGGCACCTCTGGCTTACGTTTTATGCCACAGCAGGATAACTGGACATAATCCACATTGAGAATCGTCTCAAAATAATTGTAGTTTGATTGTTCATTTGCAAGTGTGGCACCTTGGTCATGCATGTACTGGTGCTTGAAACCATGAGATTAATCTCCTGTGCTGCGTGTATGCACCTATAGTGCAGTAAATGTTCACGTTCGTGTGTTATGTTTCACGCTTTTTGTTGTTCGTGTTTTCGTATGCCGAAAAAGGCGAGCTTGCCGAGACGAAAGCCGAATAAAAGTGGGTAACAAGCTAGGTTAATCTCTCGACAGTGATACAACAGCAAAACACTGGTCGTGACAACACGATGCTACCTGCTTCTCAATGTATTTTATCGCGATGATGATGATTTGTGTTATACTCAAGGGCCTCCCATTAGGTAGATTAGGATGAAGCGTAAGGAGAACAGGTCTCTATGGTCAACAATATGGGGCTTGCATCCACTGTTTGAATGGTGTCTACTTATTATGAAAAACCAGTAGGACTATTTGAATTATGGAGCCAGATGTAACGGCGGTCGATCCTCAAATAATAAAATCATTATAGCAAGTTGGCTTAACGAAAAGACTATCATAAAGCGCTCGAATTTGCATGTAACCAGAGTATATAGGAAACCGCAACTTTGGCGAGACGCATTTCGTTATGCGAACAAGTAATCGTCACCAAAAGCAATAGAAAACCTTGAGCAAGTCTCTCCACTTAAAGAAATAACTTAAACACAAAGGTGGTGTGTTTTCTCCGTAATTTGGGCTCATGGCTTAGTACCGAAATTATTATAGGTTTTGTAGTACTTCCTAAGCGACTCGTACCCTTGCAGTTAGACCTGTTTTTTTGACCACGTCCGACTTTCATTAAACCTTGGAATATTGACTTCAGATTGATGTTGTTGTCTTGTTGAGGAAAAAATGTCCTAACATCTTGCACTAAAGCTACCAGCTCAGCTCAACAAGACTACCAGCTCAACAAGACAACAACATCGACCTGTCCTTTTGTTGCTTCGCAGTCAAATCATTTCCATAGGTGTGGTCGAAACTGATATATGAGACTTGGAGAATCATGCATAAAACCTAGAGAAAATTCGGACAATCTAAAGAATCGGTATTAGTGTTAAGCGCTGTGGTCAGCGTTCCTCGTTTATTAATTTTTCCAGGACTTGTTACAGAATTCAACGTAGCAGAACAAGTAGGTAGCTTTAGTGCATTAGAACTGCAAAGTTAAAGTTACACTTTCCGTTTGAGCGACTTAGTTAATAACTAGAAGGGTATCCTTGCTGAATGGTCTAGATGTCTTTCATTTTTAACACGTTGCCGACAATGCCGTTCAATGGTGCGCGGCAGCCAGTCTATCTCGTAGAACGACGCCGCTCAGGGGTGCGTAACGGTCTATTTGGTCGAGAAGGACGACATTAGGTCCATCCAAATTTCGTGTGGAAGGGTTATTCGGAGTGGTAAACATGACGCCGATGTCCGTTGATCGGTCGGTTTTCTACCAAATCGATACTGCAGATTTTGTATCGGGACCTTTTATCTTGCACAAAGTTCGCGTGAAAGGTTATTTGAGAAGCTGGTCACAAATCTCGCGTAATTTTCGAAATTTTATTAGATCTCACACTTGTGACAATCTACTTTCTTTAGCGCTTTAGCAGCTTTCCTCTTTTCCTCTTCTCTCTCTCAGGATTTCCCCTTCTTTCCCTGCATTCTGCGTCAATCCATTGGGAAAGAAGACTATGGTCAGTTATGTTACGCTGGGTATGTACGAGCTGAAAAATCTCACATCACAGCTCCAAAGATAATCCCCTAGACGAAGTTCTGGCTAGATCGGTAACCCTGTCGCGGCATATCGTCTCCCAACCACATCACGTAGTTTACGTAGTTCGCGTGGCTTACTCACCGCTACCTATCGTAGTTGGCTGATTTTTGAGAAGAGAGTGTAATATTCGTGACCAGCACCTCCGATAACCCCTTAGACGAAGTTCAGTACAACAATGAGTCTGACACGACCAGCCTAGTTATCGATTTGGAGATATTAGGTTGATCGAAAAGTCTTGCAACACTAGCACAACAATAATACAATACAATACAATATAATGCAATATACAAAAACTTAGTCCACGATATTCCCCACCCAAGCCGAAGATCCTGCCCCATATTTCAGGCAGCCTTTCAATTCCTTTTCGCCAGAATTCCAAGGGCTGTGAGGAAAAGAATTCAGGAACCTCCATTTCCACTTGACGTCGATCATCGAGCTCTCTACCTCGAAGATGCTAGTTCAGATCTCTGAGCAGGTAGTAGTCAGAAGAAGCGAGTAGTCAGAAGAAGCGAGGTCTGAAGAGTACGGTAGATGGGGCAGAACTTCCCAGCGTCACTCCTGGATTTTCTCGTGACTCACTTCTGCGACATGTGGACGCGCGTTGTCGTGCAGCAGGTAGGCATTTTTGCGTTCTGTACGTTTTTGGCGCACGGCGTCGGCCAAGCTCTGGAGCTGGGTAGCGTGGACAAATGCTGTGACTGTGGCCTCACTATCCAGCAACTCCCAGTAAAGCCTTCTGAGTCCAACAGATGGGCGTCCGGAACGAGGTCGATCTTCGAGAGAGATGCCTCCAGCGTTGAAACGCTGATACCAACAGGGCACTGTGGAATAGTGAGCGTCTTCCTTCTTGAATGCAGCGCAGATGTTGGAGGCTGCAGTCCTTGTGGAATGACCTTGCAGAAATTCGTAGTAGACGATAGGTCATAGCATGCTGCTGCTTACCGTTGACATTGCTAATGTACTCGTTCTCGACGAGGCCTTATACAGTATGCTTGAGGAGTCCTCGAGAATGTACTGTGTGACGCACCACACAAGATCAATACTGTAAGAGTTTTAACAAATTTAACAAGCAGTAGCGCAAAGTGTTGCAAGACTTTTCGATCAACATAACAGGTTTGCGTAACCGTCCAAACAGACACCACCGCCGTGTTCATCATCCCAAATTATCCTTCAGAAGAAGTTTGGGATCTCGTCTCATACTTGCGTGGTGCGCTCCGTCTCACGGGACAGACACGCGAAAATCACTCTCGTCGTCAACGTGTTAATGGTTCTGGTAGCATTGGAAACCATGTGTTGGGTATAGGTATGTAGAAACAGACGTGCAATTTCAAGTCAGCCCAGGAAATTTGAATATGTAGGGACCATAAAGTTTATTGTAAAGGGCAGAAATTGTACTAAGACGGAGCGTGAAGTAACCTTTTCCCGCCGGGTCAGCAGGATGTGCGCGTTCGAGTCTCGCCAGGCGCTAGAGTTTTGATCGCAATAAAACATCGTTGTAACAGCTTACATTCTAGGTTCTTTAACCTTAAAGGAACTTAGCTGTGGTGGTCTTCATCAAGGGGATGGCAGAGGGGAACATATTCTGTCCTAGTTTGCTCTAATAGAAAGGAGGAGGATTCGATCAACTGAAATTGAGAGCCGATGCTCAGCGAAGACATGTGGAAAAAAATGCCAGTGTTCGCCTGCCCAATTTGCCTATATTCATTTACATGGACGTTATCGACTAGGCTACCTAAGATGGAGAAGACGCGGAGTAGCGCGATCTCCAACCCTGTCTTTTTTGAGATTCTTCCCGCATCCCATTTGCAGCACGCCAAAAGAACGAATGTGGTTTGAAGGAGCAGAGATCAGATTTACAGACGCTCACAATTCACGCGTCAACATGTCGTAAACCCTGGATCGTAAACAATTCTCAAAAATCGCTGTATATCGTAAAATCGCAAACCGTACATACGCTCACCCTTGGCCAGCAGGCAAGAAGGAAAAAAGCGGTCGCATATAAGCGCCTTCTATCGCCAGTAATGGTCGTTCGCGGCGGAATTCCGCGGCCAACTGACTCATAGGAATTCCAAGGTGCTCAAGCAAAACCACTAACCAGACTCTTGGATCGCAAGTTCTATAGCTGTACCCTCTTAGAACCCCACACAATAGGCGCTACAAATAGTCTGGTTACGTTCACGGCTGGGTTGCCACTTCAAAGCAGCAAGAAGGGCAGCCATCAAGCAGTGATGAGTGGGCTTTTTGCCTGAACCGCCGTCTTGAACCAAGGTCGTTTGATCAGTTTTATGACTCTAAACGGCTTGGGCGAGTCGTTTATCGGGTTAGGCTCTCGTCGGTCGGTTTGTGTTCCAACCGTGATAGCGTCACTTCATTCAACTAATGTGTCGGTAGCCAGTTCCAGCTTTGGAATACTCGTGGCCCTCGCCACACCCGGCTTATCGAGCTGTATTCGGTTCCCAGCGCTGCAAAATTCTTGAGGAAATTTCTGAGAACGTTTGTTTCAGAAATAGACCTGAAACGGACGTTTGTCGTCCTTCCTCTATGGAGAAGGTGACGACATTAGACAGGGATGACCTTGAAGTGTGGCCAGCTCTTGGACCAGAGACAGCTCTTCGCCGCACTTGAGAATCCCATCGTTGCTATTGAAACGTGCAATCATGCCTAAGGTGTTTGTTTGAACGGAAGCGAACAATCTCGCTTGTGGTCGTAAGGAAAATGGAACGTTTCGCGTCTTCAAGTCTTTCCCATTAATTCCCTTAAAGATTGGTGAAAGTCGTTCTTCTTTTACAACAAGAGTGACTTTACCTATTTACCTGATAGCCACAAAAACTTCAAGGTTGAGATAAACGCGCTCCAGCTCCTAAACGAAACCTTCACTCCATCAAGAAGGGAAATGGAGAAGGTCATCCACGACTTCTATTTCGATAGACGACCACCTGTCCCAAGCCATCTTTCGTAGGACGTCTCCTCTATCCACCCTTCCGAGATCAGATGCGCCATCTCGTCGGTGAAGAACCGCACCCGCTCCTGAGAGGAGCAGACCCGAACAACTGAAGAATCTCCCGCCAACGCTCATCAACCCCTTGACGCTGCTCTTCACACGCTACCTGTCGGAGTGCAAGGTTCCATCTCGGTGGAAGACCAGCAGGACCGTCTTGCTGTACAAGAAAGGAGACGTGCACGACATTGGTAACTATCGCCCGATTTGTCTGCTGTTCATATTCTACAACCTGTTCACTCGAGTCATCCTGAATAGGATCGAACTCTGGACGAAGGAGAGGCATGCGAACGAGCAGGATTTCGGAGACGATCACATACAGACCATTACGAGGCTCATCGAAGTATCGCGAGAATACAAGCTGGCCTTACGTTCATCGACATGAAGAAGGCATTCGACTCTGCTCATACGGAAGGGGATATCGAAGCCCTGCTTACTCAGGGCGTTCCTACTCAATACAACAAAGTACCTCGAGAGCTGTACATATAGTGGAATCACGACCAAGACTTCATAATTCTTGCTCAACGTCGTCGGCATCGTGAAGAGAGGGGTTCGGCAAGGGGATACCACATTCCTGGAGCTCTTCAACGTCACTCTCGAAAACGCAACATGCGCAAACTAGAATGGGAAAGCATTGGAATGAAAGTAGACGACACGAAATTTACTATAGGTTTCGCTGAGAAAATCGTGATCATGAGACTGATCATCAGTGAAGCAGGACGAATGCTGGCTGACCTCATTCGTATGTGCGGCTGCAGCTGAATCTTTCTAAGGCGATCATCATGAGGGACGGACGAGTTTCTGATGACCCATTCTCCATTCTCACTCAGCGGGTCGAACATCTCCGGCTACATGCATCTGGGTGGCGAAGTCAACATGACCAACAACTTACGATTAGTGACGGGGCTGAGCAGGAGGAAGCGAGCGGCTCGATGAGCTTTCAACAGCGTCGAAGAAGTCGCGAAGAAGACGAAGGACATCTGACTCCGCGTCCACCCATTCATCTTCACTCTTCATCTCGAATCTCGAGCAGTCTTCAATTGAAGAGAATCGTGGTTGACTAATTCCAAGGGAATTCGGTGTAGCACTAGCACCAACGTCACTGTGTGTTTGTAAACTTTGTCTTGAATTCCTTCTAGATGTTCGGATTTGTTCCTGAAGGCATTAGACGATACATACATATAACGATCTCACGAGGCGGCTCTACTGGACTACTCCCGTAATCGGAAGGGTGATCGGAGGAAACCCAAAGTTGTAGCCTAAGCTGGAATGTAGCTGAAAGATGAGGCTCTACGGATGTGGTTTACGGAAAACGGAAGTTCATTCGTAAACCACTTCCTGTAGAGCCGATAGCTAACGAATAGAAACGTCGTGTCATAGCTCAACGCCTAATGAAGTGGTCTACCGCTGCCTTAGCGCTGTTCGTAATTCCGCGTGTTGCTATGCATTATTGTCTGCTTTTTACCGGTTATTTGTGATTAATTTTTCGTTGGAATTTGTAGTTTTCACACTTTGCTAGTTGATCACTGCTATTTATCACTTCTGCAAATGTGTTATGAACGCTTCCAGTGACGCATATGATACGTAATAAAATAGCCTGCTCAGGCGCTATTACACTCATGACGATAGCACCTAACACAAACAGACAGTCGTTTAACGATTTCCGTTCCAGGCAAAATTGAACGAAAAAAAATCTTTTTCTCTCAACGCAGTCATCAAGGCAAATGAAAACCATAAATCTTCGAAGAGGGCACCAGACTACGCGAATTTTCTCTTGCAAGTGACTTTATCGTGACTCACATGGTTCAGTGCTACCGTATTCTGCAGCTGGAAACTATCAACACAGAACTGGAGACTTCAGCACCTCGTGCTACAACTTCTTCGACGCAAGCAAGTGCGGGTTATTTGCGATACATACGATTCTCGACAACGCTCAAAGACCTTCCAAGTGCGAGAGCCGCAAAAAGTAAGGAAGTGGTAATGGGGGAGGTTGTAGGGAAACAACGAAGCTAAAACTGAGCCACTTTTTAGAAAAGGTGTAGTAAAATTGGTAGCGCAGTTTGAAGAGGTGCTGACTGTCGCTTAGTGAATTGCTTGCCACATTCGTAGTGAAAAGCATGCTTCAACAATTAGGTTGAGCCATGAATTTTGCAGCAAAATTGGCGTTCCAGCAAAAATAAAATTATACCACAAAAGAAAAATGATTGACTTAGATAAAGTATTTGACGTTATTCTCAATTAGTATCCTTCGGTTTCTATGCACTGAATGAATTACATTCCTGTAGTATTTGGCCGACTTCGACCTGAAGAAGTCGTGCACCACCGCCGTGACCTCATCGACTTCGGCGAAACGCCTAGCACGGAGGAAGTGATCCATTGACAGAAGCAGGTGGCAGGCCGACGGCGCAATGTCCAGGGTACATGGTGGTTGTTTGATTTTGGTCCAGCCCAATTCCTAGATTTGTGCCAGCGTCTGAAGTGCCTTAAGCGGTCGGCTGTTGCTCTGGTGGATGAAACATTGACTCGTAGCGACTTCTTTCTCCGCTAATTTTTGCTGGAACTAGTCGAGTTGTTGGCAGAAGCGAGCGCCAAGGATGGTTTGACTACAAAGGGCAGATCCCGCTGAACTGCACCACTACAGATCCATCAGACGCACAGCAGGACCTTTCGGTGGAGCTCCTGTTTTGACGTCATAAACCTAGCTCGCTGCGTTCCAGCTATTGCTTTCCGACTTTACACTTGTGGTGAAGCACCCGCTTTTCATCGCTGGTAAGGACTCGATCCATGTATTCTCGCTTGAACGGGTATCGGAGCTCTCGGCAGTCGGAAGCACAGCGATTTACTTGGGGTTCGGTCAATACATGAGGCACTGACGACGGCGATTTTGGCGACCTTCCAATTTTCTGCAGCCGACGAGCGGTAGTTCACTAGGAGGTGTGGAGATCAGCGGTCAGTCCCAGTGTAGCTTGAGAAGAACTCGATTTGATAGATTTGAGCAGGCGGCCTTTGTTTACATGGTCTTCCCGGGACCTGGTTTGCCTTTGTTGTTCTTCTGGGCGGAAAGGAACTGCTGATACCACCTCGAATAATTTATTCTGTTGGGAATAAACTTCCCGGTGACTTCCTGAATGTGCTTAACCCCCGTCGCTGGGTTGCTGCCGAGGTTTAACTAATTCAAAATGAAATCGCACACTTTTTCACTTTGAGGGGTCATCGTTCTAAAGGACTAAACTTCTCAACAACGCGAGGAAAATTAACGATTCATACATCAAAATGATTGCAAGGAAACAAGCTTTCAAACAAAATATAACGCTTAAGAGGTTTTACTATGAGTTCCGTAAAAAGCAGAAATAATGCAAAATTTATGGCTCAACCTAATATTAGGTTGTCAAGAAAGTTCTCAGCGTTTTGAGAGCTTCACTTTGAACTACCATAGCTTTCTCAAATCTCAGCGGATTTGGTCGAAACAAGCACCGTTCGAATCAGCACACCTTTGCCAACGAGACACCTGTCGAATTATCCCATCAGCGAAAAAAAATAGGTGGTCAACATTGGACAAAATCCACGAAAGCTGTTCTGGCTTGGTCCTTATTGGTGAAGGTTTCACCAACGATAAATTCTGAAAATGTTTGGAATGGTGGTAGTCCGTTGGTGAGAGGTCTGGAGAATATGGCGGGTCAGGCAGAACTTCAACCCTTGATTCGTTCAATTTTTGAATAGTGATTTATGAAGCGTGTGGGGGATGCATTATCGTGCAAAAGAATCGGGCCTCTTCTGTTGACCAATGCTGGCTGACGTTGACGCAATTTTCGGTGCATTTCGTCGATTTCCCTGCAGTAGGACTCTTCTGTGATGGTTTGGCCTGGTGCCAAAAAGTTGTAATGGATCACACCAGCCGCCGATCACCACAAAGTGCCCACTACCCTTTTTTGGTGGAGGTTCGCCTTTGGAACATGCCTAGAGGATTCGTCGGCGTCCAACCGCTGTCCGGAACATTTCCCGTTACCATACAAAATCCACCTTTCATCACAAGTGATGATTCTATCCAAAAACGGGTCAGATTTGAAAGTAGAGGAGAACAGATCTCGAAACGGGAGAACTTTTGCTGCCGCCAAGGGCCAAGAAAGTCAGAGAATCGGCTAATCCAAGGGCCATTTCAAATGGATGAAGTGTAACGGTAGAGGTATTGAACACGCAGCTGACTGTACTACCAGGTATTTCACTGAAGACTTGGAATACCTGGTCAACCATCCTCGGATAAAGATAGATATGAAGCCCATGCTTTTCTTATTCTACTATAATACAAAACAAACAAAGCAAAGTTGCTCGTGGAAAGGTACCTTTATATTTAACTGATCCATGAATGCTTATCCTACTTTCGACTGTTTCCTGTTTTCATACGGTTAGATTGTTTCCCTTCTCCTTCTTCGCCTCCACTTCTCATTAGCTTAAGAACTACTGATGCAACTCTTTGTAGCCCTTCGACGAGTGTTCTCTCATGTTTTATTTGCCTTTTTCAGGACATGAAGGGTGTCTCCACCGGTTGACTTCCCTTGGATATTTCGGCTGATAGAGGTAGAAAGGTTTTCAAGGCTTTTAAAGAATTGGTACTAGATTTCCTATCATTTGCTCTGCATAAATAGCAGGGTAGCGAATGCTAGGGAGCTCAAATGCAATGATATGACTTAAATGCGTGTATCAAATATGCTCCGGATGCCATGAATATGTATTGTAAGCAAGCCGAGTAGAACTCACAGTGCGATAACCAAGCCAAGCGAGCTAAGTCCCACAACAGGTTCATTTTTTGTTGGCCTAATCCTTACTATATATAAAGCAGCAAGCGTGTGTGTGTGCGTGTGTGCGTGTGTCTGTCCGTCACACTTGAGTTGGGGCGCGGCAGCTGAACACGTCGGCAACCGTGCATGGCGAGCCGCAGACGTGCCGAACACGTCGGCGACCGTGCATGGCGAGCCGCAGACGTGCCGAACACGTCGGCGACCGTGCATGGCGAGCCGTAGACGTGCCCTACACGTCGGCGACCGTGCATGGCGAGCCGCAGACGTGCCGAACACGTCGGCAACCGTGCCTGGCGAGCCGTAGACGTGCCGAGCATGTCGGCAACCGTGCATGGCGAGCCGTAGACGTGCCGAACACGTCGGCAACCGTGCCTGGCGATGCCGTAGACGTGCCGAACACGTCGACAACCGTGCATGGCGAGCCGCAGACGTGCCGAACACGTCGGCGGCACGAAACTTCAGCCCTGGGGGTAATCGAGGTCGCTGAACTCGAATCTGATGTCGACCAATCGATATCGATCGATATTATCGATTTTTTGAGGATGGCGCTCAAGTGGCGCGAAACTTTGGCCCTGTGGGTAATCGAGGTCGCTGAACTCGAATTTGAAGTCGACCAATCGATATCGATCGATATTATCGATTTTTTTGAGGATGGCGCTCAAGTGGCGCGAAACTTTGGCCCTGTGGGTAATCGAGGTCGCTGAACTCGAATTTGAAGTCGACCAATCGATATCGATCGATATTATCGATTTTTTTGAGGATGGCGTTCAAGTGGCGCGAAACTTCGGCCTTGGGGGTAATCGAGGTCGCTGAACACGAATCTGAAGTCGGATCAATCTATATCGATCGATATTATCGATTTTTTGAGGATGACGTTCAAGCGGCACGAAACTTCGGCCCTGGGGGTAACCGAGGTCGCTGAACACGAATCTGAAGTCGACCAATCGATATCGATCGATATTATCGATTTTTTGAGGATGGCATTCAAGTGGCGCGAAACTTCGGCCTTGGGGGTAATCGAGGTCGCTTAACACGAATCTGAAGTCGACCAATCGATATCGATCGATATTATCGATTTTTTGAGGATCACGTTGAGGAAGATCAGCCGATCCATCTCGATTAACATAATGGTCAGAAGGCCTAGGAAAGAATAGGAAACCCGTAGCGGCCATTGCGTCCTATTCTCGGGGTTTGGGGGCGAAGCCCCCAACCAGTCGTAGGCGGCCGCTAGGCCGCCGAACGACTGGTAAGGTCTTTATTTGCATATCTTGGTTTCACAGCTCGACGGCAACAACCACTACTTTTCAACAGCATGCAGCAATCCAGCAACAGGCAAACATATTTGTTCATGGTTTTTTTCAGAACGAAAAGAACACTGGCTTTCTACTACATACCAGACGGTTACTGAAAATCATTGCCTAGTACAGCTTCAAATAGCATGACAAAAAAATCGTCGAAATCAACAGCACGTTTCTGGATTTTTTGTTTTGTTAAAACGGTTTCTTATTTTTATTATTATTGTCACCTTTAGAATAGCCTATGTTGTAGTTGCACCCGGCATGTTCCCATGCTTCTTGACGCTGATGGAAGCCGGAGAAACGGTCGCAGCATTCAACATAAAAAAGGACGCCCTATCCGGACCAGGACCTCCCCCTCGAGAGTGCCCCCCATTTTTTCCTACTTTCGTCCGATTTTAATTTGTCTTTTGCACCAAATGTTTAATACAAAATTTTGAAGGCGTTCTTGAGCTAGAATGACTTTTCTCCGCGTGGCACGTGTTTGGTTTGGCGAGCAGTCGAGTTTTCGAGTGCGTCTTCAATTGTGCGTCGGCCGGGAACCGCGTATGACACCGCGTAGAGTTCGAACACCTGCTACATCCATAAAAGGGCATAATCCATGCTGACGCTTCTCTTTCTCTTCTCCCATCGAGCATTCTTCAATTCGAACTATACAACAGAGGAATTTCACATGTGGAAAACCAACAAATCAACATGACCTGCATTCCAAAAAGCGATATGGTCAAACCTTGAACAGCAGCTTACCACTAGTTTAATTGGTCCGATAGGAACTTCTAGAGATGCCCCTCCCATAGCTCTTCAGTGGAGAAGAGTAGCACATTTTAAGACACCTCTAAAATCTGTCTATTAAAAGAATTAGAAATTATTATAGAACTAGATGTGGAAAGGATATAAGATAAAAAAGACAGTGCAGGAAAGAAACAAAAGAAAAGAAAACTAGGAAGAGACAAGAAGCGAATTGAGAGACATGAGTGCAAGAGTGGAGATGAGTCGAATAATACAAAATACATAAAATAAATAGTGGAATGTAATAGCTGAAAGTATTAAAATATCTTTCTATTATTATGAAATGTTTTATAAAAGCGTTCACTGCTACTTTTATTTGTTTATTTATTTTCAAGTATTTTTTGACTAAATTCTCTAATTGAAAGAGTGCCGTTTTTTGATTTCATTCACTCTCCGCCACTGCATGTTGGCAAATAAGGCACTGTATATCGCTGCGCTGTTATATACGTAGGTCAGAATCTGCCGGAGCCGAATTACGGATAGCGGTTAGTCCGCTTATTCCTGTTGCAGATTCCGTTAGCAGTGCGACGTATTCTGCTAAACAAAGCTCATTCAAGGACGCCAGCTTTCCATGATTGTCGCCATTTTGCATCCACTGCCCACTTCATCCATGTCCACTACTGATTTCTAGTAAAGTACAGCGCACTAAGATCACATCTGAGTATATGCGATAGCACAGCGTAGCCACCTCAGGGTTCTTGGATGAAGGCTGCGGCACATCATCAATGCTTGGAACACCACGACGTAGCTACCAACTAGCGACTCAGGTTTTCAGGAGTTAATATTAGGTTGGTGAAAGTCTTGCACCAAAAACTCTGAAAAATTTTAAAGATTTAACAGGAACTTCCAAGGACTGTTTGGTGCCTGCAGCACAAACATTCTAGAATATTTCGCATACGTTGCAAGTACCAGTTCCCGCAGCATCGCTCCGCTGGCCAAACAGCATCTAACATCTGTGCTGTATTTGGTGAGAACGCGGTCTCACGATGGACAATGTCTCAATGGTTCAAGCGGTTCGAGGACGTAGATGGTACTTTCTCGACAATTTCCATTCAGTTTGAATCCCATTTCGATTTTCAGTTTTCTCCACTTTAATATTACATATCGTCAGGGACCTACGTGGATAAGTCTAACGCATGTTTTGGTTATTGAAGAAGCGCCGCTGCCATGTTTTAATTGTTTTAATTGTTGTTGTTTTTACAAACTTTTTTATTTTTTATTTTCCCTTACTGCGCATGTCTGATTCTTCCTTCCTTTTATTCTCTAATTTTGAGCACGTCTTATTGACGTATTAAATAAATAAATAAATTTCGTCACGGAAGATGAATCATGGGTCTTCTTGGTTAACCATGCTCGAAAGGCTCAGTGGCTCCCCCAAGGAGAACCACCACCGAAGCAACCAAAGGCGGACATCCACCAGAGGAAGGTAATGCTGTGCTGTTGGTGGATTCTCGAGGAATGCTCTATGATGAGCTTCCTAACCTTGACAACGGCACCGCAGCACCAAAGAACATCTACGCTAGACAGCTGCAGAAGTGAGCAAGGCCATGTCGTGGAAACGCCGAGGGCGGAAGAATGCTTACCTTCTTCACGACAATGCTCGCCCCTCCCCACATTGCAAGGTCGTCTCGCCAGAAGTTGCAGGAGCTTAGGTGGAGGTGCTGCCCCACCCACCGTATTCGCCAGATCTTGCGCCAGTGGACCACCACCTCTTTCGAGCTCTCCAGCAACACCTAAGGGATAGGTGCTTCAACGACCGAACCGAACTGGAATCCGAAGTGGTGCACTTCTTCAAGTCACAGCTGACTTCATTCTGGGAAAAAGGAATTCGTAATCTCCCTATCAGATGGCAGAATATTGCAGACGAAAACGGTGGTTTCTCTGTAGGCTGAAGTCGCTCAGAAAGGAGCAGTAAAATTATGAAAAAAAAAGACTTTTGGTACAAGACTTTTTCACCAACCTAGTAATAAAAGCTTACCGAATTTAAAAGCAACTGTTATTCTGTTATTCCATATTTCATAATACATGGTCAACTTCCACAACACACTCACTCACTAATCTTTCACAGCGAGTTGTCATTAGTGAGTGATCATGTAATTTCTTTCGTACAGTTATCCACTCTGACAGCATACATTGAACCACGTGAGCATAAACAGACGTCTTCTAGGCCTCTCAAAAGAAGGGGCTAATGTTGCAAAGTGAGTATTTGAGATGCCAAAAACAACGTAGAGTAGAAGAACGTTCAAAGTAATGTAATGGCAATCGTTATAGACCATAACACCGCCATAGAAGGATAAAGCAGTGACGACAAAGAAGATGGGTAACGACTTGATGTAACTGATGAGTGTGTGCTTGTCGTCAGTGTGTTCTTTTCCCTGCAATACTCTGCGGTTGTGACGAACCGGTAGGGGCTGGATGTTCCTCGTGGTCCCTCCGATGTCTTTCACAGAGGTTGAACTAGCCATGAATAGTGCTCAGGTGTGGGTCTGAAGAGCGAAAATATGAAATCCTTTAGGTGGTAGGAAAGAAGTTTTATTTTGCGAAGTCCTTGAATGTATGTATAGAAGTGTGTAAGGGTTGATGAAACTTTTATACGGAATCGCACAACCTCATAGAGTAGCCGTTTCCAAACATCGAATTTGCAGAAAAATGCAAAATACTGTAAGCGTGTGTTTAGGTATCCGATTACTTGCCTTGCAGTATTTTGACTTCTTTTCATAATCGATATTTGGAAGGTATTTCTTTGGAGACTGTGCGATTCCATTCTAAGCTAGTTGCGATATCCATTTTCGAAGCTGAACCCTACGCCTGAGATCCTTCCCTTGTAAGCCAACAGCAAGGGGCGCCGGTTGTCGAGCGTCCACCGACTCGAGCTTTCTGGTTCTGATCCAGCCAATCCGTTCCTTCTTCGTGCAATACTTTACAAATATTTCTGTTCGATTCACCGAGTTACTAATACATATATGACAAAGCTTTTACATTGTCCACACCAGGGTTGCGCGGAAATTTTGAAAAAAATTAGAAAACTGAGAATTGAGTTAGTTTGTCAGAAAATAGAAATCAGAAAATGAAAAAAACAAATCAGAAGACAGACGAGGGCGCTATAACCCGCGGCAGATGGACGATGACGTCATCGAAAATCGACATTTTCGGACCAGGCCAAGTTTGACACCATTTGATAGAGCATTTCGTGTTGAATTTAACGATGCTATTGCAAGCAGCAAAAATTGTAACCTGGGCGAGAAAGAGCGCGGAGAACATCGACCGTTGTTGTACTAAGTTCCACCTGCAAGCGCGTTCTGGGCGCAATAAGTCGGTCATGTTCGAATCTTTCCGGCTGAAGCTTGTGCGTTTTGTAGACACTAAGAAGTTCAAGAGGTGCGCTAAAACACAACAACGTAGCTTTTGAGTGGACGAAGTTACACCGGTGCGAAATGAAGGTTAGCTTTGTGTGGCTCGATTCTTTCAGATTTCAGTCGACCACTGTGGGAAGACGCGATGAGCTAACGGCCTACGAATGCGTAGGCAAGCAGACCGGTTAAGTTGCTTTACGACGAAGTGCCCAAAACTCCCCAGCTTGCTAATCTGCCTTAATCCTGGCAGCCATTTTAGGGCCCGTTTATACTTCGACGCCGAGCGATGCCACGCCATGTATTGTGGCCACATTGATCAACGCGATCGATCAGTTTTTCCTGTTTCTCTACAGCATGGCTGTTCTAAATACTGAACTGAATGTGTCATGACAAGGAACTAGGCTTTTGAAATCAACGAAGTGGAATTCTCCTTCGCCATTGCTCATACATTTCAGACCCTTCGCATGATTGGAAGGGTTTCTAGGCACACTTTAGGGATTTATGATTACGCGCTGCACTTGTTCTGACTCAAGGTTTGAAGCAGTTTGAATTGTTGCGTAGAACAAGCGATTGGTAAGAAAATTTAAGAAATCTTACATCCTTACAACGAACAAATTCGTGTGAATGGCACTCAAGCTATCAATGCAGTGAACATCGTGAGTCATTGGACGAGTGAATGAATCCAAACATCAAAGTCGCGCTTAGATCTCTCTTTCTTGTCATACAAAACAAGGCACAAGTTGTTGGAAAGCTAGGAGTTTATGACCATTCAGACACTGACAACATTCCTTTGGGAGGATCTGTATTGATGCACCAGCTTCATATCACTTATTATCATGAGGTTTTTTATGATCGAGAATACTACTTAAGCTAGATATTCAACAAACCTAATTTATTAAAGACGCGAAACCTTAAACGGAGGGACTGCGTGGCAATAGCACCCAGACCATCAATCAGACAAATCATGTAATGAAAGCGTAAACAGCTTTTTTCGATTTTGGAGTAGCCTAAGAACATTTTTTTTTGTAATTGAGGCCGCGACGTTGTGATATGGTCTTTTTTCAATGATCACAGTTTCCTCAAAAATCATGGTTGCCTAGGGTTCACTACTACTGACGGAATTCCGTTACTCCTTACGATGTTTATTGACGTCTCAGGCCGAAAGTAATTCTTCAGATCTATAACACATGGTGCGCCTTAATTATGGGCCTCAAATCATCGAAGTAGCACAAACTATTCAAAACGGAGAAGAACACTCTCCGTTTTGAATAGTTTGTGCTAACCTTACTAACTTCCTTAGCAATCCAAAATTATAATCTTCATTCAATATGCAGTCCTCTTGCGCGTACTCAACTTCTCAGACGAGTGACCAAGGCGCAGGTGGCACGCAGATAGTGCTCATCGAGAACATTCCACGCTTTCGTAAGTGCAGCTTTGAGCGAATCCAAGTTGTCCTATCTTGTAGCTGACAGCTTGTGCTCTAAAACGGATCAGACCGAAAAGTCAAGTAGACTCAGATCTGGAGAATTTGATGGCCATTCTTCGTGGGCGATGAAATCTGGAGTCTCGTATTGACACCACAGCTGGACGAACTTCGACTTGTGTGAAGGAACCGAGTCTTGCTGAAAGCACCATGGGAAGTTTCCAAAGTGAGAAATGGACATGGCTTCAAAACTTTCTCAGGACCGGTTTCAAGTATATGTCCTTATTGATCTTCACTCCAGCATCGACAAACACACGTGGCGTCTTCCCATCTGAGGTTATCGTACCCCAAACCATGGCAGAGCTCTGATATACAGTTTCCCGATGACTTTTTCTCTAGAAATGGCCTGCTTCTTATTTGCTGAGAGGATCCGGTTGTTTTGTGGATTCGCAATGAAAATTGTGATTTGATTGATTTTGTTGTGAAACGTTTCTCGTCACTTGAAACGAGGACTGTATGCGTGCCACCTGCGACGTCTTCGTGACACGTCTGAGAAGCTGCATACGCGCTAGAGGAGGGCACTTTGAATGAAGATTGTAATTGCTGATTGTTTTTAGAACCTTAGCAAAGATTGCGAAGTGTTTTTCTCCGCATTGAATTATTTGTATCACTATGCCACCTCGATTTTTTGGGTCCATAATTAATGCGCACCGTGCAAATGACGGCATTGGTCAATCCCTTTGCGGGATGGGCCACGCATCTTTCTTCTGCAGTTACCGTGGAGAAACCTAATGCATGCTTGTTCCGTAGCTGGCCAGCCGATGAAGAATTCGCTGTTTTATCTTTCCCAGTTTGGTTTCTCTGATACCAGTCCACCGACACCGTAGGGATCGAAGGCTTGGTTGGCCTGTGCGGAAAATCCACGCCAAGAGCCTTGAATCGGAGTACGCGCAACAACCGGCACGTCCTCCAGTACTCCGCAGCCGCCAGATGGGCATGCGAACATTTTGAGTGCAAGAAATTTTTCCTTCCTTGCTGACAAAAAAACCTCATGTGATGTGCCCCACAACAGGACTGATACCAAAGACGTGGACGTGCTTATCATGAATGATGTGTATTTTTCGCCATCTCCCAGGCCACGCTTATAAAGGCACACTCCTTTTTTTGCGCAATCACATCATCAGAGGTTCACACTGCTTCAACTTGCCAGTTCTTGCGCATGCTCTGGTGAAGTTCTCCTTACCATTTTCCCTGATGATTCCTCTACATAGACTCTTCTTCATGAGATCAGCTGTATCATCCGTCTTCATTAAATGCCGTTCACCAACGAAGAATTGGGCTTTCGGCGTAGCGGGAGCGCTCTCGATCTTTCTTTTAAATGCTTTTCATTCCCAAGGCTTTGGCACCTATTTTGAAAGCAAACAGAAAATCTCTTCAAATGATCGCTGTAAGCCAAAAGATCCTCAAAATTCGGACATTGTCACTTGCTTATGACTGACGTTCAACGTTCTGAATGGACGGAAAAAAATTCGAAATCTCATGTGCACAGGAATTTTGGACATTTCCATGGTAAGTGCAGACAGTCAAACTCTTTGTTAGAACAACAAAATTTGTATCAATTTTGCTTCGAAATTTTGCATTGGAACACCCAAATGATTGTCTTTCAACAAGAGCCGTTACTCACTTGGGATTGATTGCGAAAAACCGTGTTCCAGCGCCATGTTTCTTCCCCGAGAACCCACAAAAATGGCGACGTTCCGCCACCATTAACCGATACAAATGTCGACAAGGCATCCGCTTCGGATAACAAAGCGACTGGACTGCCTGTGATGGATCGTACCAGAGCTCCTCAAAGGATCGCAAAAACGCCGAACTGTCTCGGAGATGAATTACTCCGGTGAGGTCCCAGTGCGGCGAGGCAAGAAGAGCAGTAAAAACCGAAGTGATTGTTTGAGACACTCTAGAAGATGGTGGCGTTACGATTCCGGAAACACCTTCGGGCGTACTGATTGCAATTACATTCCACTTCATAATCATTTCATTTAAAACATCAAAATTTCTTGAAAAATGTAAGTTAAGGTTAAGCTGATCTGTTACCTTTTCGTTTCCTATTCATTAACGACATTTAAATGCTGCTTTAAAAACCAGTGCAGAATCACAACTTAAGAAAGGAAACGATATGGAACAGGTCAAGCGGGAGCTGACGGGATAGTCTATCTGCGGATTATCGTTAGCATTTCGTTTCAAAAGAATAGTTATATCCACTCATGCTTCACACCTGAGGGTTACGAAAATTCTCGATGAAAAAATGAATCAAGTCAAGTCATTTTTAGTGGTATTCCTCAAATCGTAACGAAGCCGAATCAAGTTTAAAGCCTCTCGCTGACATGCGAAAACACTATTAATATAAAGGACTCCGCGACTCATATAGGTTTTCTGCATGTTTTCACTTGGTCTCTTGATAAGTCCTAATTAATGCCTTCTACAGTACAAATAGCAAAAAATCAGCAGCTCAAATTCATGCACTAAACCTAACTCTTCAAAAAATTTCTTTTCACACCTCACGAAGGGCCTCGCTGAAACAGAATGGAGGAGATTGAAAAAGGTTACTCACTAAATGTCCAGGTTTAAGAACGTCGATCTTGGACCTTTTTTGTTGAAATAATTACTCGCCATTTAGGCATCATTCTAACTAAGGCAAGAAATAAGGCTTGTCGGAAAGAATTCAAAGGACAAACAGCTGATGACGCGTTTCTGTACGAGCTGCAATATAAAACATAAGGATCTCTACATGAGCGTATATGTAGTTCTGTCCCCACTGAGAAACCGGCAAAGATTACAGATTATTGTCGCAATGTTCGGAGTTCAAACCTTGTCTATTTACTTATTTAATACGTGAGTATACGACACACGTGTAACAGAGAAAGGAAAAAGCAACACTCACACCATTAACCACATGACCTAGTACACGAGTAGTTCGTTTGTCGCTATACGCTTGGAATCAGCAGATGCATGGGGTGAGGCAGGAACACCAAACCTGACGCTACGAGAGCAGACGCCACTCGGCAGGTGAACGACCTAGCCCTCAGGTTCGAGCTGGCCCTGGCTATGTTTTTTCATGGAGCCGCCACGAGTTCTCGATGGGTGATAGAGTAACGTTTTGACACAGAGCAACATACCCTCCTGTGAGCATTTTAAGAACAGTGCAAACATCCTTCAACTTTCGTCGCGATTACAGAATGTAAAGACCCAGGTAAGTATTTCTAATACTAGCCCGTGGGATTCTAGAATGGAGGAATCCCACGGTTTTACGGTTCCACGTAAAACTCTTCTTGTAAAACTTTTTTGAACTCTTTCTAGCAAGACCACATCTCTTTTTTATGAGGCGAGAACACAACAGGTCCGAATCCGACAAGAGATCTGATATACATCTTGTACTCCATTGTTATCACTCTTCTATCATCCGTTGCTAAGGCTTTGAAAATTTAAAGCAATCTTGCTGCCCATTTGGAATATATTAGCTTTACATATTCTGAAAAGTCCAACTTCTCATCGCAAACGAAGCCTACGTCTTTTATTGCAGTTACTTTCACGGTGCACTGCCCATCGGTAGATTAATCTAAAGCAGTTAACGAAGTCCCAATTCTTATGTGCAATGTCCTTTCCGCAGCCAAGAGAAGACACCAACGTTTGGACCAGACCTTGATTTGAAGAATCCCCTGCTGAAGTGCTCTGCAATCATCAACGGTGCAAGTTTCCCGATAGATTTTTACGTGATGCGCGAACTGCTTTACAGTAGCACAAGTGCTTTCCAATTCTACGGTGAAATCTAAGGTGTAAGCAAGCAAGAGCGGTAACAAGACGCCACCTTGTGGGCTCCACTTTTTACATACCTTATAGATGAAAAAGCTGAACCAACTCTAACCTGAAATGGTCTGTTCGACAGGAAATCCTTCATCCATCTACAGATAATTGGATGAACCTTCAGCTGTGTGAATTTATAAAGCAGTTTCGAGTGGTTAACGCTGTCAAAAACCTTTGAGAAATCGAAATATATTAGGTTGGTGCATGAGTTCTCGGACAGTTGATTCCTCCTGAATTGAAAGCGCATTTTCCCGCCAAATTTCTCATATCTATCAACGCGTAAATGATCGATCGATAGAGAAAGGAAAGGGCCACAAAACTGTTCCTAACATTTACTTCTGCGTTGTTAACGTCAGCTATTATGGCTAAGCAATTCATGCCATCTGAGACGCATATTCGGCACGTCATGTTATTCCTGCATCAATCTGGCCTCAATGCCAACGAATCGTATCGTCGCCTGAAGGATGTTTACAACGAGAGTGCTCCTGCTCGAAGTACTGTGTACCAGTGGTTCTCTAAGTTTGCAGTTGGTGAATTCTCCGTTGAAGATAATGAACGAGAAGGGCGCCCGATGACACTGGATTTGGATGGCCTCCGAAGTAGAGTGGAAGCGGACCCATACCAAACCACTCACGAACTATCAAGCACTCTTGGTGTTAGTCACTCAACAGTCGTTCGAGGATTGAAGTCGATTGGCAAGGTGCAAAAATTGGGTCGCTGGGTACCTCACGACTTGACACAACATGACATGGATCGCAGAGCCGATGTCGCTTTGTCTCTCCTTACCCTCAGACGTACCCACGGATGGCTGGACAACCTTGTCACCGGGGATGAGAAGTGGATATTCTACTCTAATTATCACCGGCGTGCACAGTGGGTTGACGCAACTGGAGAGGCAGAGCACGTTCCGAAACCCGACCTTCACGTGAAAGAGGTGATGCTATGTATTTGGTGGAGCGTTCTTGGCGTAGAATACTGGGAGCTGCTGGACGAAGGGATAACAGTGACGGCAGAGGTTTACGTCAACCAACTGAGGAAGTTGAGGGCCCACCTTCAAACCACACGAGAGAGCAAGTGAAGGTGTATTTTCAACACGACAACGCTAGACCGCATATTGCTAGAGCGACGGCGGTTGAGTTGGCGGACTACGGATGGACCGTTCTTCCACATCCACCTTACTCCCCAGATCTCGCTCCTTCTTATTATCATTTGCTTTCAAGCCTTCAACGCTATTTGGACGGCCAGCAATTTAGGAACCGAGAGATGTCAAGCAGACACTACTCACATTTTTCGAATCACAACCAGCCACGTTTTGAAGAAAAGGCATCTAGCACTTACCAGCACGTTGGAGAAAGACAATTGATGTAAAGGGTGGTTACTTCAAACGACTTGATATTGTTGTTCGTATGTTGTGATAATAAATATTTCATGCCCCAAATGTCCGAGAACTTATGCACCAACCTAATATTATGTCACATGCCTTTTTCAGCTCTAGGAAATACGTCCAATCATTTAGACGTTCAAATATGTTAGTCTCCATTGAATTCTTCGGTGTGAAGCCATGTTCACAATCCGGAATTAGTCCGTTTCTGAATAGATGTTCAAAAAGATGAGACTTAATCCCCTTCTCAAAGATTCTGCACAGAATGGATTACTTATTTATCTATCAGTTTATCTCTAGCGTTTAGTCATTTTCAACAAAAATGTCGCCGTTTTCCCATTGAGCCGAACACTTAATACTGTGCAGGCAGAAAATAGTAGACTTTTGAAGCTTCTATTCGTCTTGGTGTTTGAGGATGCTATTTCGTAAGGCGTGTTCCCGTGTGCAAGCATAAGCTATGTTCAACCGCAAGCGGAAGCTCGGCTCTTTCGTCAAAGGTTGGAAGGGAAGATGTATTGGGGAGAGCTACTACATGGATTCGCTAGTGGCTCGTCCATCTCCGGAATGGAGAAGAATCCCTTGGCAGGAACACAGGTCAGGGTGCTCTTAGACTGTAGATGATTCTAGCATAAGAGCATTATTTATTTACTTCATACACTCTTGGGAGCGCCAAAATGGAAAGACAGTCAAAAACCCAGAAATATCATGGTGTAGAGAAGGTAATAAAAAGGAACAAGAAATGAACGCAAATTAAGACAAAGCTATGTAGAAAACTGAAGGAATTGATAGTTTTGGAAATACGACTACTCCTGAAATACATCATGCAACTCTTTAAAAAACCGGAGGCCGGAAATAAGAGTTTGTAAAAGACGACGTGAAGCCAAGAGATGCCTACGACATTGCGGTGTATGTCAGCCGGGCTTTCTCTGAGGTTAACCGTGGACTAGCTAGCGAACTATATCCTTGGCGACGGAGCTTCCAAGTTTACGATATATTCAGCTGGCAACGCGTCAGGGTATGAATGGAGACTAAGTGGGAAGCGCAGAGATTCAGAACACGTGCTGAAGACATCGTCCAATATGCGCAAGGATTCAAAGACGCGCTGCAGATGTCCGCCTTGCGTAGGGACTCCGAGTAAGGGGGACCAGTAGGAGGGGATCCAGTGAAGGGGATCAGCAAAGGAGGACCACTAGAGGAACACCACAGTGTTCTCCGTTAATATCGTCAAATTTTCGTCCGGTTTTTGAAGACGGCTCACAGAAGTCGTGGCACATGTGTCGGGATGCAGAAGGAGTGTCATAGACGTCGCGGCAAGGCCCGTAGCAAAAACGAAGTACGGTTCTGTGATCCTCCTCCGATGCCCTAAAGACCATATAGGTCTCGTCGAGAATCTTCGGGAGAGGTTCAGGGGCTTCCCTTGTTAGGCCAAGCGCATTTCAAATGGAATGATTGACGCCGTCCTTCATGCCCTTATCCTTTATAAGAATTTCCTACATTGCTTCTGGGATATATTTCCGAGGAAACTGACAACTGGTTAACTTTCACTTATGTTCACGCATTACATCCATGCATAGCTACTCGTTTAGCCTCCAAAGCAAATAAACAATTTAGCTTTTAAGCTTAATAATGTTTATGTTTATACGTCGCAAAAGGCAGACATGAGGTAGACAAGTAAAAAGGCAATGAACTTCAGTAGAAGTGTACGATCGGATAAGAACTGGGTGTATGCAGTCTATTTATTTAATTATTTATATGCTACCAGTCGTTCAGCGGCCTAGCGGCCGCCGACGACTGGTTGGGGACTTCGCCCCAAACCTCGAGAAGAGAACGTTCCGACCATCTTCTTTTCCCAACTTTTAGACCTTCATCTTTTCAATGCGATAAAACTGGTTTTACTATATAGAGTACAGCCGTCAGAGCGGCCCGTGGCCGCACTGACCGCTTCTCAAAGGCTTCGCCATAGTAATAACTTCTCATCATCAATTCTAGCTGCAACCTATGTCATGGTTTCCGCAGGAAGAACACTTTGCATCGATTTCGGCAAGTTAGAAAGAAACAGAAAAAATGAACGACATCCATGTATAATTTGATCAATATCGATTGATGGTGATCATCGATACCTCAAAAACAAACTTCAGATTCGTGTTCAGCGACCTCGATTACCCCAAGGCTGAAGTTTCGTGCTGCTTGAACGACATCCCCAGAAAATCGATAATATCGATCGATATCCTCCCCTGCTGTGAACGCCTCCCGTCGATGATCATCTAAATGCCTAGGCATGGTTGACGACGTGTTCGGCACGTTTACGGCTCGCCATACACGGTTGCCGACGTGCCTTCTGAATCCCGACGCACGTCGGACGACGTCTTCAGCACGTCTTCTGAATCCCTACGCTTCGCACTTGGTCCCCATTCATATTCTGACACGACGCCCGCTGAATATATCGTGAACTTGGGTGATCCACCGAAGTTGTAAATTCGCCAGCAATCTTCTTCTTCTTCTTCTTATTCTTCAGCGTTTGTCCCGCATCGTCGCGGGGTCCGCTCTTCTGGTGTTACGACGCCACCTTTCCCGATCCTGCGCTTGATCAGGGTGGACACCAGCTACTTTCATGTCCGTGTGTAACGTATCGGACCAACGCTGCTTCGGGCGTCCTCTAGGCCGCTTTCCAGATACTTCCAACTCAAGGCCAATCTTGCGGACGCTGTCTTCTTTCCCACGCAGAACGTGGCCGTACCATCGCAAGCGAGCTTCGCGCATCTTGTCCGCTATCGGCGCGACACCGAACTTCTGCCGAATAGCATCCTTTCTGATGCGGTCCATGCGCGTGACTCCAGCCGTCCAGCGCAGCATCCTCGTCTCCATGACGCTGAGGCGTGTTTCAACTTCCTTAGTCGCAGGCCAACACTCAGCGCCGTACATCGCTACCGGGCGCACGACGGCTCTGTAAATCTTCGACTTCAGGTGCTCTGGTATCCTCCTATCGCAGAGCACGCCAGTCAGCGAACGCCACTTGGACCAAGCTGCACTCACGCGTGAGTTCACTTCAACCATCAGACCGCCGTCAGACGCTATTGCTGATCCCAGGTATTTGAACACCGAATCGCGTGCAAGTTCAGTACCGTTAATCTTAATGGAGCCGGACTCGTTCACGTCAGTCGTTAGGTACTCGGTCTTCTCGACGTTCAATTTGAGTCCGAACCTCGCCAGACGGTCGCACCAAGCTTGCACCTGCCGCTCGAGATCGTCTTTCTCTTCGCAAGCGAGCATCACGTCATCAGCATAAAGCAGCGTCCATGGAACAGGCTGCTGAAGATCTCGCGTAATGGCATCCATGACGACAACAAAGAGGAGTGGAGAAAGCGCAGAACCCTGGTGCACCCCAACAGAGATGGGAAACTCCATTGAGGTTCCAGCTGCAGCTTGCACTCTACTCTTTGGGCAAGAGTAGAGCATCCACACCCACTCTATAAGTTCCTCAGGTACGTTGTGTCGTCGCAAGGCGTACCATATAAGCTCACGCGGTACGCGGTCGAAGGCCTTCTCCAAGTCGAGAAAGGCTATATGCACCGGCTTCTGTCTCTCGCGATGCTTCTCCACCAGGAGGCGGGCGGCGTGTATAGCATCAACGGTCCCACAACCAGACACAAAGCCGCACTGGTTGTCGGAGAGCTTGACGATTTCACGGATTCGTCTATCGAGGATTCGCTTGAAGATCTTCATGCTGTGCGAAAGCAAGCGAATCGGGCGGTAATTGAAGCAGTCCGCAGGACTGCCCTTCTTCTTCCAAATCGGAATCGTCGTACTGTTGTGCCAACACTCCGGTACTTTCTTCTCCTTTACTACCTGGTTGAAGAACTCAGCCAACCACTCAGCAGGATACCAGAGCTTCGACTTCCAAACATCGGCTCCAGATCATCCGGCCCTGTCGCCTTACCGGGCTTCATCTTCTTTAGAACCGCTTCTGTTTCCTCCACGGTGATCTTGCGAACGGGACCGTGAACAGAAGCCACAGAAGGGATGGCCGGATGGTAGTGGAAGTTTCCTCAAAGTAATCACGCCATCCCTTCAGCGCCTTTTTGCGGTCTGTCAGAAGATGGCCGCTCTCATCATTGATGCCAACAAACTTTTCAATGTCCTCGGTTTGGCGATGGCGGGTCTTAGCAAGTCGGTACAAATACCGCTCACCATCGCGCGATTCGAGCTTTCGGTAGACATCACCATAATGAGTGGCTTTCGCAACAGCCACGGCTTTCTTTGCAGCCTTCTTCGCCTTCTGATACTCCTGCCAGTTGTCGGCTGTTCTGTCGCCGAGAAACACATGATACAGCGACTTCTTCTCTCGAACTTTCGCTTTCACATCGTCTGTCCACAGCCATGCCTGCTTGTCGACTTTGCGTCGTCCAGGCTTCGTAGTGCCGAGTTCCAACCTTGCAGCTTGGCGTATCGCGTCGGTTGCTTTCTTCCAAGTTTCATCGACAGTCGTAACTGTCGGTAACCGCACGCGAGAAATCACAGCTGCTTCCTTCTCTTTCATTCGCCACCACTTGATTCTTGCAGCACCGCATCTGCTTCAGCCTCGGAGAGGCGATCTTCAAAGTACAGATCAGCGGACGGTGCTGTGGGGCGACCGTTTCATACGGCACGATCTTCGCGTCTGTGACGAGATTTCGATCACGATCCTTCACAAGCACAAAGTCTATCTGAGACTTGGAGCTCCCACTATAATATGAGATGAGGTGGGAGTCGCGTTTTCGGAAAACGGTGTTCACAATGGTGAGGCTATGCGATTCCGCATACTCAAGAATGCGCTCACCATCGGGGTTACGAGACCCGTATCCGAAACCACCATGACAGCTGTACCCGTCCTTCGCAGCACCTACGTGTCCATTAAGGTCACCAGCGACTATGATGACATCTTTCGACGGTACCTCTGCTGTCTTCTCATCAAGCAGGTTCCAAAACTCATCCTTGGCTTGATCGGAGCAGCCAGTCTGCGGAGCATACGCTGAGAAGAAGTGATAGAGTCGCTCCTTAGCGGCGACAACGATCTTCATCAATCGATCGTCAAAGCGCTCGACGCTTACAATCGAGTCACGAAATCGTTCGGAGACGATTATTCCGACACCGCTGGTGGTCCTGGGACTTCCACATAGAACGCCCTTTAAACCACGTCCTAGGTCTCTTGACTTGCGGCAGGACCACCTCGTCTCCTGCACCGCACAGAAATCAACTCTTCTTCGCTCCAGTGCTTCAACCAACTCGCACGAGCGGCCCGTCAACGTACCCACATTCAGCGTAGCCACGCGGGTCCTGCTTACGTTACGGGACTTTCGGACTAGCTCAGTTGCCCCCCGATGTAGTCCTCGCATCAGGAACCCTCGCATACTTCTCACACTCGCCGGGCTCTGCGAGTGCGCGTCGGCTCCCGCGGACGCCGTAGCACTATCTCGAAACACTTGAGCTGTCATACACCATGTGATGTGACATGGGTCTTCGTAGGCCGGCCTGTCACAAGGGCCTGTCGCCTGCATTCGAATGTCCGTGATTAGCTTAGCTCGCAGAGCGAGCAGTTTCCAGTGGCACCACGTGGAGGAACGGACATCGCCACCAAATTCGCCAGCAATCACCCATGGTTAAGCTGAAATAAAACCCGGCTGACACACGCCGCAATGTCGTAGGGATCTCTTGGCTCCAGTCCCCCTCCCCGTGACGGACACGTGACATTAACCAATTATATATAGGTATGATTAGAAATACAATTAAAACAAACGACTGGTACCGTAATTTTAATGCAACAAATGCCAGTAGATAGAGTAGAGTATGCTTACAGAGGAAAAAGATAGAGAAAAAAACGAGGAAAAAGACTGAGCATCTCCTCAGAGGAGAGCGACAAACAGGAAACAAATGATCATCCAGGGCAAGGCATTTACTTAAATAAGGATGGTGCAGCATTTTTGGTGAAGGAACGCAGTAGGCCGTCAACACTGCAAGTCGACCGCGGAGACTCCGGATACCAACGTATACGTCCGCAACCCTCACCAAATCACACCTCGGTAATTAGGGCAAGAGAGAGTGCCATAGGATACGGCAAGATTCCAAGAGCGCATAGGAGCAAGCGAAAAGAGCAAAAGCTAAGATGACAACAGGTGCTGTTCCTAAAATGCATAAATATTAAATGTGCATCGTTTTACTTTCTTAGAGCTTCTTTCTGCCCAATAAATCTGAACAAATGCTCCTGAAAAAGGATAGACTTCTTCCTCCTGAAAAAGCTGCAGTCTAAAGGATTCCACATTGCTACAACCCTTACAAGAAACGATCCCTGGAACGAAATCGTATGAGGCCTTTCAGGTCTTATCCTAAACGGGTGCCCTCTGTGTGAATCCACGGTGGGATTTCGAAGTGGTCAGATATATTCAGACTGATCTCATCGGTGGTCAACTCGTACATAAGACCAAAATCAAACAGCTTTCTTCGATCTTCTAACCTCAGAGCCTCCCATTTTTGAAGGCGCTCATCGTACGGAAAGGTGGTGATATCCTTGGGGGTGAAAATACGGTATGTAAAGCTTTTCTGAACTTTTCAACCACTCCAGTCGACATCCATGACTAGCGTTCACAAAAATGACCATAGCTCGATGAGCTTTTGTTTTTTCGTCAAACATAGGCGACTGAGCTATAGAATAGGTCTGTGAAACGTTTTTCGTAAGCTTCATGTAAACTTCACCTGTTCTGTGCGCAAAGAAGGAAGTTGGGGTTGTGCTGTTACTCGAGGTATTGTCACATCTCCAGGAAAAGGAAAAAATGGTATGGACAACATTGCCGGCTCAGCCCCTATTCGTTTTCCATGATAGAAGGAACGTTGTCTTTCTTTCATCCGGTTATCATCCAGGAACCAGATTCATCAACGACCTACAGTATTTTCACTAAGAAAATACAGCTGAATTTCCTGATTCCGCGGCTTATCAACGTCACATCGCTTGATAAGTCGCGCTATCAAAGATTTCGGCTGTATTTTCTCCGTTAAATTGCTGTAAGTCGTTGATGAATCTGGCCCCAGGATTCTGCTTTCACAATCGAAGGTTATCACGGTTGAGCAGTCCGCCGGCGTACGCAATGAACCGGCTAAGTCGGTGCCTTCCTGCATCACAGTTTTTTGACTGCTTTCAATTGTGGCGGCTCTTTCGGCTGAAGCTGGTCGGCTGGTCAGAGACCTTTTTCGTTTTGACGTTCTTCAAATAGCAGTTGCTCCAGTGAAGCGTAGCCGCTTCAGTGAGAACGCATTCTACCAATAAATTCTAGCAATAGAGGTGTGTATTGGTGGCGATGTCCGTTCCTCCACGTGGTGCCACTGGAAACTACTCGCTCTGCGAGTTAAGCCGAACACGGACACTCGATTGCAGGCGACAGGCCCTTGTGACAGGCCGGCCTACGAAGACCCATGTCACATCACATGGTGTATGACAGCTCAAGTGTTTCGAGATAGTGCTACGGCGTCCGCGGGAGCCGACGCGCACTCGCAGAGCCCGGCGAGTGTGAGAAGTATGCGAGGGTCCCTGATGCGAGGACGGCATCGGGGGGCAACTGAGCTAGTCCGAAAGTCCCGTAACGTAAGCAGGACCCGCGTGGCTACGCTGAATGTGGGTACGTTGACGGGCCGCTCGTGCGAGTTGGTTGAAGCACTGGAGCGTAGAAGAGTTGATTTCTGTGCGGTGCAGGAGACGAGGTGGTCCTGCCGCAAGTCAAGGGATGTAGGACGTGGCTTTAAGGCCGTTCTATGTGGAAGTCCCAGGACCACCAGTGGTGTCGGAATAATCGTCTCCGAACGATTTCGTGACTCGATTGTAAGCGTCGAGCGCTTTGACGATCGACTGATGAAGATCGTTGTCGCCGCTAAGGAGCGACTCTATCACTTCTTCTCAGCGTATGCTCCGCAGACTGGCTGCTCGGATCAAGCCAAGGAAGAGTTTTGGAGCCTGCTTGATGAGAAGACAGCAGTGGTACCGTCGAAAGATGTCATCATAGTCGCTGGTGACCTTAATGGGCACGTAGGTGCTACGAAAGACGGGTACAGCTGTCATGGTGGGTTCGGATACGGATCACGTAACGCCGATGGTGAGCGCATTCTTGAGTATGCGGAATCGCATAATCTCACCATTGTGAACACCGTTTTCCGAAAACGCGACTCCCACCTCATCTCATACTGTAGTGGGAGCTCCAAGTCTCAGATAGACTTTGTCCTTGTGAGAGATCGCGACCGGAGTCTTGTCACAGACGCGAAGATCGTGCCGTATGAGACGGTCGCCCCACAGCATCGACCGCTGATCTGCACTTTGAAGATCGCCCCTCCGAGGCTGAAGCAGGTTGAGCGATGCGGTGCAGCTAGAATTAAGTGGTGGCGAATCAGAGAGAAGGAAGCAGCTGTGATTTCTCGCGTGCGGTTACCGACAGTCACGACTGTCGACGAAACTTGGAAGAAGGCGACCGACGCGATTCGTCAAGCTGCACGGACGGAGCTCGGCATCACGAAGCCTGGGCGACGGAAGGTCGACAAGCAGACATGGCTGTGGACAAACGACGTGAAAGCGAAGGTTCGAGAGAAGAAGTCGCTCTATCACGTGTTTCTTGGCGAAAAGACAGCCGATAACTGGCAGAAGTACCAAGAAGCGAAGAAAGCTGCAAAGAAGGCCGTGGCTGTTGCGAAAGCCACTCATTATGGAGATGTCAACGAGAAGCTCGAGTCTCGTGATGGTGAGCGGTATCTGTACCGACTTGCAAAGAATCGCCATCGCCAGACCGAGGACATCGAGAAGTTCTTCGGCATCAATGATGAGAACGGCCATCTTCTTACGGACCGCAAGAAGGCATTGAAGCGATGGCGCGATTACTTTGAGGAAATCTCTACGGTAGAATTTCCTCATCCAGCCATCCCTTCAACGGCTCCAACCCACGGCCCCGTTCAGAAGATCACCGTGGAGGAGACTGAAGCGGCTTTGAAGAAGATGAGGCCAGGCAAAGCGACTGGGCCCGATGACGTGGCAGCTGATTTGTGGAAGTCCAAGTACTGGTACCCTGCTGAGTGGTTGGCGAAGTTCTTTAATCAGGTTGTGGCGGAGAAGAAAGTGCCTGAGTGTTGGCGCCAAAGTACGACGATCCCGATTTGGAAGAAGAAGGGCAGTCCTGCAGACTGCTCCAATTACCGTCCGATTCGCTTGCTTCCGCACAGCATGAAGATCTTTGAGCGAATTGTCGATGGACGAATTCGGGACATCGTCCAGCTGTCCAGCAATCAGTGCGGCTTCGTGGCTGGTTGTGGCACCGTTGATGCCATACACGCCACTCGCCTCCTGATAGAGAAGCATCGCGAGAAACAGAAGGCAGTGCATATCGCCTTCCTCGACTTGGAGAAGGCCTTTGACCGCGTACCGCGTGAAGTGATATGGTACGCCTTGCGACATCATGGAGTTCCCGAAGAGCTCATAGAGTGGGTGCGAATTCTCTACTCTTGTCCAAAGAGTCGAGTTCAAGCTGCAGCTGGAACCTCGATGGAGTTTCCCATCTCTGTCGGGGTACACCAGGGTTCTGCGCTTTCCCCACTCCTCTTTGTTGTTGTCATGGATGCCATCACACGAGATCTTCAGAAGCCCGTCCCTTGGACGTTGCTTTATGCCGATGACGTGATGCTCGCTAGCGAAGATAAAGGAGAACTCGAGCGAGAGTTGCAAGCTTGGTGTGATCGCTTGGAGCGGTTTGGACTCAGATTGAACGTGAAGAAGACCGAGTATTTAACGACGGACGTTACCGAGTCCACCTCCATCAAGGTTAACGGCATCGAGCTTCCACGCACTTCGGTCTTTAAGTACCTGGGATCAGCAGTCGCGTCTGACGGCAAACTGATGGTCGAAGTGAATTCACGCGTGAGTGCAGCTTGGTCCAAGTGGCGCTCGTTGACTGGGGTGCTCTGCGATAGGAAGATACCGGAGCGCTTTAAGTCAAAGATCTACAGGGCTGTCATCCGGCCAGTAGCGATGTACGGCGCTGAGTGTTGGCCTGCGACCAAGGAAGTTGAAACGCGCCTCAGCGTCATGGAGACGAAGATGCTGCGCTGGACGGCTGGAGTCACGCGCATGGACCGCATCCGAAACGAAGCTATTCGGCAGAAGTTCGGTGTCGCGCCGATAGCGGACAAGATGCGCGAAGCTCGCTTACGATGGTACGGCCACGTTCTGCGTGGAGAAGAAGACAGCGTCCGCAAGATAGGCCTTAACTTCGAGGTAACAGGAAAGCGGCCTAGAGGGCGCCCGAAGCAGCGCTGGGCTGATACGTTACATACGGACTTGAAAGCGGCTGGTGTCCACCCTGATCTAGCGCTGGATCGGGAAAGGTGGCGTCATGACACCAGAATAGCGGACCCCGCTACGAAGCGGGACAGACGCTGAAGAAGAAGAAGAAGAAGAATAGAGGTGTGTATTGTGAAAGTATGGGGTGTCTGTGCTCCCAAACCTTCAATAGGGGTACTGCACACCATTCTATCCATTTCAAAATTTTTCTTCTGAAATCTGCTCCAGAGACAAGAAGAAAGTAAGTCGTTGTAGTGATGTCTGCAAACTGCAACGAATAGTAGCGCATTCGTTTCTTCCCAAAGGCGGTATTTTGATATTCTGCAATCGGCTACCTGTAGCGGAAACATTTAAATGCTTCTAGGGACTGCTCGTCTATCGTTCAAAAGTGCAGGCATCACATACGCAAAATATGATACACATAGTTGGAAAATATCCAAACACCCCATTCTTGGAGCGTTTTATGAGGCACAAAGTTAGTGTTTACCAGGATGTCGTTCATAGATTAAAACTGGGCCCTATCTGCGGCAACGAGTCGAGAAACCTGAATTGTATTCAGACTGGATAACTCTCGAAACTGTGTAGCACAGTTCAGGCACCTGGCGATTCATAGAGAAAATTATAGTCTTCAATCGTATTGAAGTGACAAACGTGCGGGGATATTAAAAAGTGCTTCATCTTTACCTCATGGTTTTCTTCGCGAATTGAGAGGAAACAGTTAAGCACTTGCGACATGAAACATATGGTGCAATACCACTCACATCGCGCAGTTTGCTACGGTTTGCGACGGAAAAATCGTCGCAGACCGTCGCATGCTCATAACCCCTTCAGTTCCAGGTTTTCTGAAAAAGGGTTGGCACCATTCGATTTGTCTCTTCGAGATCTACACAAGTATAGCGTCATCGTCCGTCTGCCGCGGCCCAGAGCGGATTCGTCCTCGATGCGAAATTGTCAAAAAATCGCTATTTCCAAAATCGGTCGAGATTTCAACCATTCGATACATCTCTTCGAAGTAAATAGAACGGTACCACTGCGAGTGTCGGAAGCTCAAATGTGGGCGAGTGAGGGCGGAAGAAACTCAACTGTTGCCATCCGTCGCTCTAAAGTGGCAGATGAGGCTAAGGCAGTTTAGGAGCTGGGCAGTTGTGAGTAATTGTAATGTGCCTTCAGTGCTCTGCTCGCACACAGATTTGCATGCCGCTTGCTAACCGCGTCTTACCGCAGTCGTCGACCGAAATCGGAAAAAATTGGGTCGCACAAGCCTCACCTGCAACTCCGTACCGCTGTCTTCTTGCCTGTTCTTAATCTACACCGCCTCTGTTTTGGTATACAACTAGAGCTTTTTACTACCTATAAAACCCACAAGTTGCAGCCGAAAAGATTCAGAGTTGTTGCGCTCCGAACACGTCCGCGCATCCGATTTGCTAGCTGTCGCTCCACAATTGATAGGTTCGACTATAGGCGTTGTTCACAGCGCATTCCAAAGTCTCTCTGGGACAGAGTAAAGCAATTGCTGAGAAGGGTGGCTGTAAATTTCTGGTAAAATTTCCCAAAAGCACACTCTACAAGCTATCGCGCCCACTCGACTGATAGTTTCGATCCTCTATGCATTGTGCGCGGCGCACTCCAAAGTCTCGCCGGGACAGAGTACAGCAATTCCTAAGTAGCGAAACGAAAATACTTACTCACCTTGATACTTTGATGGTCCTTTTGTCGGCCGGAAGTCATCTCAGCGGGGAGCACAACTCTTCCAGACCGCTCGATCTCTGGCAGATTGCATCCAGTGAGGCAGACTCCGCTCTCTGAAAGCTCTTGAGAATGAGTCTGCCCATCGCGTTGGCGGTCGTCCTCAGTGGTCTCTTATGGTCTCTCGGGAGCCATTCTGTGACACTGAGACTCCATCTATTGTCCTTTCGTCGAAGCGGGTGTCCGGCCCAGCGATATTTGGACTTCTTCATATACTGCGGCGCATCTGCTAATTGCGACCTCCCTTAGCACTCTCCCTTAGCTCCTAGCTTCGTAGGCCTTCTTGCCATTGCTGATGAAGGCTTGTCCTTAGAAGACATTTCTCCAGAGCACGATGCGTAGTTTGCATTGCTCTGGCGACTGTCTTGTTGTCGGGCTAGGTTTCCGTCGCGTAACACATCGCAGGCAGTACAGAGGCGTTGAATATCGAGGCCCGAGTCGACCTGTTGTAGAGCGACTCCATGGAACCTTGCGAGTCCCGTGTCACACCACTGGTTGACCATAAATGGCATTTTGACATATTCATGTCCAATCCAATCTTGAAAATTTTTGAGAAAATTCTCCAAACGGGTCAAATAGCCTTGAAGGCTTTACGTTTTCGAGTAAGGGAATATAGAAGCGTAGTGGACATGCTTTCGCGCATTTGACTGTTTGGTTGGAACTTATATGCATTGTGCATGGCGCACTCTCGGAGCAATCCTGTCATGACAGAGCACTGGCAACGTACGCCATGCTTGAGATACTCCGCAAGCACGCATGTCCTGGGAAATATGACAAGCTGCTCTAATCACGAAAGCCTGCTTCAGTCATTTTGGGCCACCCACGGCGAAAGCACTGTTGAAAGAGTTCTGGTAAGGTTGTATACATGCCTGTGTAGATCTCAAAGAGACGAATCGAATGGTGCCAACCTGTATTCAAAAGAACTAAAACTGAAGGAGTTATGAGCATGCGACGCCAGCGGTATTGTAGAAGAAAATTGTCCTCATCATTCTCAGTTACTAGGAGCAACTTCGGATCAATCCTAGTGGGTGGGGGAAGGGGGTAGGTGGTGCTTCAAAGATAACACCGTCAACGAGCCTACGAGATGACTTTTTTATAACTTTCTGGCCGCAAGAGACCACAATTCTTGCATTTATTCTGTTTACCTACCGATACTCCTCCCGACTAGGACAGGTCAAAATTTCTCATCTATGAAGCCATGTACTATAAGAACTGGACCTTTTGACATAATAAAAATCACACTGTGGAACACATTGAACAACGGGCTTCATTAACATTTCTCAAGCACGAATTTGCATGCAAGAGCAGCTGTGGCCGCTGCTCATTGAATCTATCTCCATGAATGAATTACTTCAGTGTGAAACAGTTCTCAGTAGAATAGAAACGGCTAACAGTTGCAAGTCTGTGTAAAGCTTCGCTAGGTGAGAAGAGAATGTTAGAGGCGCAGTGGTGTCTGACCGCATATCGGAGCTATCACACTCCAGAGACTAGACGAATCCAAGATGTAGTATTGTTGAGGGCACCTGCCCACATGGTAACGTGTTTTCCGTATTTCTTCATCATTCCAGTTCAAAATACCGGTACAATAAACGCAGGACGAAAGGTCTAAAAGTGGTAGTGAACCGGGATTCTGATATGAAACGAGAGGTCCGCATATCCCTCTCCAAGGGTGTTTCAAAGCTGTTGCTAAGCGCATCTCCTTGTTATGATATTCAACCGACACCGTTAGCGCGGCAAAAAGCGACCCTATGGGCCGTGTATACTTCCCGTCGTCTAGATGGAATCGCGGCGATGAGTTTTGCAGAGCGACGCGAAAGGATGGGAAGTTCTCAGTGCGCGTCGCATCGCTCATCGTTCTGCAAGGGAGTGCGACGGCGATCCGCCCGGGACCAACGCTAAACACCGCGCGCGGCGCGAAAAAGTATGCCATGCCCGCGATGGGCGTGGGAAGCCATCGCGTATAGGCCCATGCACACTTCTGCGACACCGCGGCGCGACAAAAGGAGCGACGGCCACCTTCGCGAAATCCGGCGGTCGCGGCGCGGTCGCATTAGGGCATCGTTAAACAACGAGACCGACGTCCCAGTGCATGTCGCGCCGCCAGGAAAGATTTGAACAATTCCAGCCTGCGGCACTCGGCGCGACATCGCCGGCGATAGCTGCCGCGACAGCCGCAAAAGTGTGCATGCCCCCCTCTGCGGCACGTGTCGCTGTGTCGCGCCGCGCCCGTCGCGGCCCTATCCTTCATCATGGCCGTGTCGCGCTGTCGCCGAAGTGTGCATGGGCTTATGGCGGCCGCCACTGTTGCGGCGGCGCGGAGAGGTTTCCCTTGACTATTTGGCCGCGCGCGGCGGAATGGCCATGAACTGAGAGCCGCGATGGCATCGCGGCGATGGAAGTATGCACCCGGCCTATGGGACGATACGCAGCATAAATGATGCTAACGCTCCAGCTAGCTTAGAAATCGATTGTCCCACGCACGCAACACTGCAAAACGTTAATGTGTTAACGAGAACGCCAGCAGATCCGGCACTTCGGCAAACCATTAAAAGTTAAATGCACACCCATGGTGCGAAGTATGGGCCTAAATATGGTCGGGAACACCGTGTAGGACAGCTCTAAACGGCGTTTTGTATTGAAAATTTGATGCAGCGCTGGTGTGTTCCACACCTATGGGCCTGTTCATACTTCGCGACAAGAGCGACAAGAGCGACTGGGGCGACGGATGTAGTGTGGTGTACGTAAATAATAGCGTACTCCACACTCCGTCCGCGACGAATGCAGTGTGAAATGCGTAATTATTTACGTACACCACACTACATCCGTCACCCCAGTCGCTCTTGTCGCTCTTGTCGCTGGTGGCGTTCCTCCGTACGAAAGATGCCTTGGGTTCGGTGCCCCTGCCTCGCGGGATTTTTGCATTTCAACTGACAGGTTAAGATTTGACGGATTTCGACGTCTACACAATTTTCTGGTGTTTTGTGCGCATTTCTCCAGTTATATGCTCGAAGAACGCAGAACCCAGCTGCGCACGTCCCGGCTAAGCAGTTCTGGTGCGCTCAAAGTCGTCTAGTGGAGATATGCGTGCCATAGTGCTAAGCGCTCGGACGAGAGAAACCATGCTCCAATACAAGTTTCGCACTCAAAATCTATTCCGATTTGGTTTTAGTGGTCATGCTCATTTCCGATGTAACTACAGATGCACGTGGCTTCCTACCAAGGCGAAAGTCCACTGAACACATGGTGCGAGAGGCGAGAGGTAACGCCTCTCCCCGTACCCGAACCGATTTGCGCTCGCACCACCGTTGGCGCCGAGCCAACGTTTGAATTCCACCGTAGCGTCCCTGAATATCACTCGACGGACACGCCCCGTTCTCCTTTGAATTTTCGCAAATTTCCTTTTTCTTCACCTTTTTCCTTCTGATTTCTTTTCTGAGGTTAAAGCCCGAGCTATTTCTGACGTAGGGACCCCTAATGTCACATCACAGTCATTGCCCTAAACGGAAATGCGCAGGCGGTACCAATGTTCTTGACGGATGACGCCGCTTCCTCAGCAAGTCTTTGAATCTTCATCGAATAGCGCATGTTAGAGCTTTCGAGTTGTGATGGGAAGAAACAACAAGTGCAGAGAGGAGCGTCTACCCTATACAAAGCTAAAACCGGATGTACTTGGACTATTTATTATTCCAGAAATGTACGCGCAGTTCTTTGTGTTCCTTTGGAGCGCGCTGCTCTTTTTTTCGCTGCCGTAGTAATCCAATTACTCTGATGTGTATTGCGAGTTCCAGTAGTTCCATATCATCGTTCAAGGCTGCAGAATGCCGCGTAAGGATAGCGAAAGCAGCTCGTCAAGTCCCGAATCTCGAGATCGTGAGGATGAGACGCTTTCCAGTGATGTGGTTGTCAACAAGTATCAGATGGCAGCCCAAATGACCAACGAGATTATGAAGGTGAGATCGTCACACATGCTTAGTTTTATTGAAATAGTCGTTAATGGATAAGACACAGTCAAACGTAATGTTATCTCGGTCCCTTTTACTTCGAATTGCACTAAAAAACCCCTTTTTCTAAGTTTTGATGGGGTTCGAGGTTGCTGTATTGCTATTTCCACTGTAGATGCACCCATTAGTCAAATATGGGACTTCCAAAAAGCGATATGAAATGGTATTACAGTTCAAAAGTTTAAATGAAAATGTAGTAGTTAAAACAGGGGTGGGCACTAATTTCTGGTTGGTAGATCTTAGCCAATGTTTAACATTAAATTTCTGTTAGGTTGTGAAATTTCGCCAACAATACGGATAACTGCCTAGCACTCTTACAAACTAAAAAATTAATGGAACTGTTTTATATGCAGCTAGCACACAAACCAGATACTTCAAATTAAAACTGAAACTTTACTTTTTGGTGTTGTGTTTGCAGCATTTAGTATTGATAAGTATTGAAATCAAACCGAACTGCTTAAAACTAAAAACGAACACTTCCCAACCCAAAGTAGATTCTCTTCAACAGGTTTAAGACAACTTTTCGATTTAAATGACTAACCTTTACTTTCCTTCAATTTGTATATTTTGTCTGCCCGTGACAGTGGATGAAACGTTTAAATTATCATAAATTTGTTGTTCTTTTAGCCACAAAATGATATTGAGATGATTTTGAAGTGCAAATACCATCAATTTTCCAGATGGTACTTTGGGAAGAAATCGCGCCATGCATCTAGTGCGATGAGACTTTCATTTAATTGAAGACAAACATTCTGTTTGCGTGGAGTTTTCAAGTTTATCGATGAATCCTCGATCAAATGCAAGTCTGAGAAACCGTAGAAATCCGATGAATTTTTGAAAAAAAAAATTCCGTTAAGACCATAAGTCACACTTTAAAGGTAGATGCCATTGATCAGTTTATTCGTAAACCATTGAATGTGCCACATTGGTTTAAAGCACAAGAGCACGACCTTCAAATGAACTCGGTTACGTCAAACTTGACGTTTTCCCATTGAAACTGTACACGTTGAAATTTTCCAACTGCACTAAGACTAAGACAAGTGGCGCAATCGATTTGGGTGTGGGTTTCTGCCCTCTAGGGAATGATTTCAGGTTTGGTTGGCGCGAATCCTGACCGAGCATTCTATTTACGAGATGATTCCAGACCCGTTTGTTATCCACATGTTCTTAGATTAACTTCGCAGCTCCTTTTGTATTACTGCTCCCAAAATATCACCTCAAGATAAAATGCTTGACATATTTTAAAGCAGTTCGTCACAACTCTTTATGATTCGCACTAGTACAGAGGTTCCAGAGCCCAACGGGAGAAAAGAGCACAAAGCGGCTCCGGAGGAAGGTCACCTTGTATGAGTGGTTATCCGCCTTGGTAGGAAAGCACACGTGAATGCCCAATTACATCAGAATATCTCAGTTCACCACTGCGCTAGAACACACCTGTGCTGAGAAAAACTTTTAATTTTGTGCCATATAGAACGTACTAGGTGTTTAATTTCATTGTGACCCCCTCCCCCGTGCCGCTTAGCGTCGAACAGTGTTCACCAACTGTATTTCTACCATCCTGGATCTCTCCCGTACTCCTAGACGGCGCATTGTTTTCGTAGTTCAAGCTTCGATGACGAGGTCTGAAATATTCGATGCTCGCCTAACGACAAGCCAGTCTGACCTTCGCAAGCTCGTTCCTATGGGGTAGATAGTAAGGGCGAGTACCACATAGCCTAGCCTGAATGCTTTTTGCCTTCCATGTTTCCTTTCCGAAAGAATTGCATTAGTCTCTAATCATAATTGTGGGATTTGCTTTTACTCAATAAGTTCGAGTAGTTAAGAATAATTGACTGTCGTAGGAGAAATGTCCAACCCGGTTAGAGATGGCTCAGTTTAGAGTAGAAATGGTATACTGCTTAGCTGAAATTAGCTGACCTAGTACTATCAAGGCCATTTGTAGCAGGATGCTCACTGCTCTTTAGGGAATCAATATAGGGACGCGACGTGATCCCTAAGATTCTTGCCCATTCTTCCATTGCCTGAATTTTTTTTTTGTTACTCCTTCCTGTTCCACAACTTTTTCACTCACGTTGTTTATTGCCATCATCTAAGTCAAAACAACTCAAAAGAAATCGCCGTTTTTGAGGAGCAGAACGGTAGTCGGTGCAGTGCTGAAAAATTTGCTACATTCTTTGCTTTTGCTCTATTGGTGGTCGCCATCGAACGGTCTGTCACGCCGTATGCTTAAGAACACGCGTAGCGCTTGGTGTGTGTCACACGATTAAAGCAACGTTATGGAAATTGTTGTGCATTGAGCTTAAGTAAGGCAGTAGCGTGCTTCTACCCGTTCCATAATGCGCTTTACAAAGCGTTCTTCGACTTTCTAATCAAGTATGCAATGCCGCTAAAAATTCCATAAGCGTTTGTTGAGCGTCAAAGTTTGTAAGCCTACAACGTCTGTGTTGACATAGTCAGCAGTGCCATAATAGCGTAGAGTTTCGCTTTTGTTGAATCATTCCATATGCATTTTCATTTCGATGATTGGAGTTGACCTGGAGCTGATTGATTAGCTTTAGAACATACACTGAGTGACAGAGCGTGGTGGTGTTCCTTCCAAGCAGTGGGAATAGGCTGAATTAGGGGTTATAATAAAAATAACTTTTGGACCGCTAGGCCCAGCGGCGCACGCTTTCAATGCTGTCGCCGTTGTTAAGAAGTTATAGTGAAGTACTACCCCATTAGGATTCGGAATTTGTAGTAAATTCCTTCTTCTATTTGTGCAATGTTAGAATTACCCGGCACATTTCCAGTCCTGAAGGGATGGGCACTGTCATAGACCTATTCGATAAGGATGCTAAAATTAAGCACAAGCATAGATGCAATTTTTGCGTTAGGTGCCCACAATATGCTTGGTTCATCTTCATAGCCGTAGCCACTCTCCGGATATGAGATTGTGTTGGAAATCGCTTTCAAAGGCATTGTGTTGGCATATTCAGCCATCGGGGTTTTCCCTACTACGCCATCAGCAGTCGTGTTAAGGTTCTTTAACGTAATGTCCGCAAGGCACTGAAAGTTCATCGCTCATTTTGTCACGGTGCCTATGAAGTCGTTAACTAGCGCACGAAATTTGAATATATGTAGGAATTCTAGTAATCCAACTAATAAACCGAGGTATTCGAAGAGTCGTTTTGATGCACCCCAAGTGAATGTTGTTCCGCTTAGAAAGGCAAGTAAGTGTTTCATTTTCTTCCCATTGGTTGCTGCTATCATGCTCAAAACTACGGGTAGGGTTGGAAACGAGGATGTCGGGGTCATTCTAATGCAACCTCATTGTGTATGTCTTATCTCAAGAATCATTTTAGAAGCTGATCTCGGAGATCAAGGAGGGAGTAGAAGTTGGTACGTTGTGCACGCTAGGCGACAATTTAATTCTGGAGAAGACCTCCAAAGTATTCGTCAAGGAGAAGGATGTGTCGAAGGTATGTTGCCGCCGTTTCAGTTTGCGCATCTTCTACAGAGACCATATGACCACCAATTTAAGGGCATTGCCATGCCTACATGTATCTCCGTCGATCACTGCATATGCCACTATTCGCCGCTTCGTTCAGATCCTCCGGTGATTTTGAAGAATGGGCAAATGGTGAAGGTAAGGCGACGACACAATATTGCGCTCCAGGGTTTTTTATTCGTTCTATTTATTGACTCCGACTATGTGGAGGGATGATTGATGGAGGTTTATCTCTCCTCAATCCCCAGCTCAGACCTGCGGTATAGTAATTCGCGTTCTCGCACGACTTGCGCCAAAATGGCAGTTGTTCTGGAAATTTGACCTCAGTGTCTTTAAATGTTTTTGAGCTCAACAAAAGTGCAGCTCATATGTTGCAGAGGTAAGGAAAAAAGATCACTTGTTTCAGATTGACATAGGTGTTCATGTTGACGGATACATTGCCACTGCAGCACACACCGTCGTGGTTGGAGCGAGTCCTGTAAGTGATCAGTGTCCTCATTTGTCCTCATAGCCTTGAGTGGATCAGGGCGGAGTAAATTCATACTTTTCAGACCAATAAAGTAACTGGAAAGCACGCCGATTTGCTGAAAGCCACGTATGACGCAATGGAGGTAGCTATTCGTATGCTCCAGCCGGGCAACAAAACGATGGACATCACTGCTGCTATTGATAAGGTACGTTTTACTCTTATTTCTAAGTTTGTACGGCAAATCCTAGTGTAAGAGATACAGGGAATTGCAGCCGACATTCTGATTTTCCGCCATTTTCATAACGCTTCTTTTTCCCATAATTAGCCGTGATTCTTTGATGTCAATCCAACCTCGGTATATGTCAGCCATATTGAAAATGCCGGGGCAAGGGTCAGGCAAAATCGCTTCGGATGCTTCTCTCTCGACATCTTGTGTTCAAGTTGGAAGCTTTGACGTAGGAGTTTTTAAACTTTAGTGAATTGTGTTCTTGTCTCCTTAGAGTTACATTGTTTTTTGTTGCACTACGTTCATCTTAGCTCACGTTGATTCGATCTAGCCCAGCTTCTTGAGAGCACATTTGTCTGTCTTCCTCGAGGTGACCAATCTGTAGGTTTTCACTTCTCCATTGTCCATCCATGTAATACCATTGTTCTTTTAATTTTGCACAATTTTGCTCCAAGCTAGGCACTTTGGAAACCACACCGGAGTTCTTTGAGGCCAAACTACTCACGTAAAAGCTCGAAATATTTTTTTTGACTTCATGCTATCTTGAAACCCGTTGCACAGCGTGATCAAATCAGGTTTTACACTTTGGTCATGAAATTGTTATCTACGCCGTGGCGCACGATCTACGTCATCTAATATTTCTGTATCTTTGAATGTTCAGGAAACTGATAACAGGTAGAACTGACATTATTGAGAATGTGTTTTTATTGACAATAGATTGGAAAATTACACGTTCTGTGACCTGGGTTTTCGGTACTTCTGTTGGATTCTTTGATCCGCTTCCGCAAAGAAGTTTCGGATCTACCCTAGTCCGGGGGGTCACATGACTAAAAACTAGGCAATAAAATGGAATAATACTTACGGAGCTGCTCCTAGAGAGCGAGTCAGAGCGTAAAAGAATTCAAAAACGAACGAACAAACAAAAATAAATAAAAAATCGCCGCGGTTTACAACCGTCTCGGCGAGCAAAGAGCGACGGAATTGAGGCATGCCGCATGCTGACCGCCGCTTGACATGTTATAACCAGGATCTAGCATGGTGGTGAGGGCGCATGAAGTCGCATGCCGCGTGCTGACCGTCGCTTGACATGTTATAGCCAGGATCTAACATGGTGGTGAGGGCGCATGAAGTCGCATGCCGCGTGCTGACCGTCGCTTGACATGTTATAGCCAGGATCTAACATGGTGAGGAGGGCACACAACTTTGTCTTCTTACAACCGTAACAAATGCAATTCTTTTTCGTTTTTTCTTTGTGAGTTTTTATTGTTGAGGTCCTGTGTTGTTCTGTTGGAGCCGCTCTGTAAGTCTTGAATGAATTTGTCACATAAATACTTTTTAGTTATGTGGCCCCCGGACTAGGATAGATCCGAAGTTTCTACAATGAGGTAGAGGTTTTTCCCTGTTAGCCGTTGTCCCTGTGCCGGAAGGTTTGGTCGTCGTTTACTGACCTTTCATTGCCTTTTAGGTTTTGTATTAATGTTTTCTTGCGATATTTTCTCCATAGAAGCTGTCTCCCCCTTTATTTCGAGCAGGATTCGTGTTGACACGAAGTCTTCTAGATAATGAAGTGTATAGTGTTTTATAACATCTAAGAACTCGATGTGTGACTGTTGTCGTGCCATAGTGAAAGAATGTTATGATTACGTGATGTCGTCTAATAACCAAATTGGCAATAGGTCTTGTGACTGGTTCCATCTGTACTTTTTGAGTCGTCGGTGAGAAAATGATCACCTTGATCGATTGTCTCGAAGAAGAATTCGAAGGTTAACGAGTTTGATCGCTGGATTCGTCAGAAGTTCTTTGATTCTTTTGAAAACCTATGCGCGGGGTAGGTCTACCAACTAGTCTTCGTGTCATCCAGTGACGCACCTCCGGTGCTCAGAAGTGACAAGTGCTAAGGAATTTATGATTGAGTGCAGTGCATTTGATCTAAAGCTGAAGTGTTTTTCGAGGAATCAGTGGCAATTATGGAGCGAAAACCCAACCGTATTTTAGTTGTTGATGCTTCGGCTTCAAAGCTATTTTTTCAATTTTAAAGAAAATAGATGCTAGTTTTCTCTCTATCTGAAACTCCTGGGCGTAGACGTGTTGTAAGCAAAACTAGAAGACTAGGTGGATGTCATACTGCTGCGTTGGCCTAGCCTTGATCGATGTGTGGAACTCGAAAAAGTGACTTCAAATGTACCATCTTCACTTCAACCAAATCCTCAACCAATAATAAACATCTAAGGTCGACATTAAAAAAATTAATCCTTTGTTTAAAAAATGTGTAAAGAATCTCTTATACAGTTTTTGTGAGGAACAAATGTGTATACTTTTTCATTGAGCATATAATTGGTGTATTAGATGCATTCTGAAGTTCTCCAGCATAAATAATTATTCATGTGAAGATACTGTGCCGCGAAGTCGTCCAGAGTATTGCTATGTTCATTTGAGTGATAGTGTAAATGCTGTTTACCCGATGTTATGCTGTGGAGAATGTGGTGTGTTTCTTTTATTGTGATCGCATTTGCTGTTTCGAGATTTATACGCATGCAAGCAGCAGTTATACTGTCATTTCACTAGAGAATGGTATGTAGAGGGCGGGTGCGTGGCGAAATCTATCCGCATAACGCGCGACCGAAATCATTGATCTCCACCACGTCAAGATGAACCTAAAAATATTGTTTGAGATCGAATGAGAGGAATTTTGTGTTTATTCAAGTTGTGTCGTTATTTTATTCCTTAGACTCTAAATTTTTAATAAAAATGTTCTTTAAAAGAAAAAGATTATTGGCGCTATGCGGATTAGGGGGGGGGGGGGCACTCCCTAGGTGTGGTTTTCTTCAATGAACAGCTCACGGTAGGACAACAAGTTGCGCTTTCCTTGGCGTATTCCAGCCCAGTTCTGGGATTCCGTTTAAATATGAAACTATGTACAATGAGAAAAATAGGAAAGAAAAATCGTCATCAGAGCCGTACACCCCCCTAACACGCATTGTGCCAGATAATTTCAACCTGGTTAAACAATGTCTGCTTAAACATTAGATACACCTGAATCCCATTACAAAACATTACTCATTCCTAATGGTGTCTGGTTTCAAATTAAAATGTGTCCAGATTAAAATGGAAAGTACCCGGGTTAAAGTGGAGTTCGACCTATGATTCCGCGTCTCTTTTCTAGGTTGCTGCGGATTATGGTGTGGTTCCCATTGAGAACATGGTTTCCCACCAGCTCGAGAGGGATCAGATCGACGGTGAGAAGCAGATTATCCAGAACCCCGGTGAGAAGCAGCGCAGTGAGATGGAGCGGTTCACTATTGAAAAGCACGAAGCGTACGCCATTGATGTTTTGTTCTCGACTGGCAAAGGTTAGTTAGGTCGACTGTTAGCGTTGCGAGGATGAATAATCGATTTTCCTCTTCCAGGTAAAGGCAAGGATATGGATACTCGCACTACCGTATTCAAGAGAAATGAAGAGGTTCAGTACTCGCTGCGATTGAAAGCCGCTCGAGCGCTGATGAAGGAGTGTAAGGATAGGGTGAGTTAGGTTTCAACCGTTTGTGGTGATTATCCTTGATATGCTTTAGTAGGTGAGGCGGCAATTTATGGGGGAAACTTCTAATGTTATTGTTTGCATATTTATTTCATTTGTTTTAAACTTGCGAGCAGCGAGTGATGTGAAACGTTTATTTTACAGTCTATATAATAGGATGTGGTCTACAGCTGAAAGTGTGTTTTCGCCCATAATTCCCTGTCCTAGGCCTTAGAATCCTCGGAGTCTGTCTAGGTTCACTCGTGCGGCAATGTTTTGGCAAATTTGCGTGACCGACATACATATTCTGAAACCGAATAGTGCTGAAAGTTTGAAATTTTGTTTAGGTTCCTATTTTCCTCGCGCAGTACTTAAAGTTCCTGTTTTTCTAATTTGTTGGAATGTTGTCCAGTGTTTCAAGAAAATGCTCTGTTGTGTGCAGGAAAGTGCCCTTAATGTCGCGATAAACTGTACATTTTCAGTTCGGAGTGATGCCGTTCACTCTGCGAGCTTTCGAGGACGAAGTCAAAGCAAAGATGGGCGTTGTAGAACCAGAGAAGCACGGACTTCTTCGTCCGTATCAGGTACTGTCGATTGTTACACCTCTTCTAGTGCGCTGCTTTCAATCATATCGCTTGATCTGATTGATCTGAAGTGAATGTATGGATGTTAAAGGAGCTGAGAGGGGATTATTATGGTCCTCACTGAGTTAGTATTTTGGTTCATAGTTGTGGTTGTTTGCTAGTGGTATTTTTTGTGCGGCGCACACTAAAATTCACGAATAATTAAACGAATGAGTATTCTCTTAGTGATAAGTATGCAATATTAGAAGACTTTGTTCCCAACCAAGACTTGAATTCACATCTCTCTTAAGGTCTCTTAAGGCTTCTGCATGGAAAGGAGCCTGTTCTAGTTTACGCCTCTTGGGGGTTTCCTGTTAAATCTTAACCCACTTTGGTACCAAAGGTCGTATTAATGACCGTGATATCTGAAGAACTTGTCAGTAGTAGAAATTGCTCAAGTGTATTTCTTTTGTGATCAGAGGTTTTGCGCGGGCGGGACTCAAAAGTGCACCAATCTGCGTTGCTGCTAGAGTGCTGTGCGACTACTCCACGAGCGCTGTTACGTCGAACAGAGCATTCCTGATCTCCTATATCGCTCTATCACCGCTCATCCGTAATTTTCATTCGTTCGCTCATTGCATGCGGTACGTGAAAAACAACGAGCAAACACAGGAGGTTGAAAATGTGGCATGAATGTATTCGAGGACGGGAAGGGTATGCTGATGATCCGGCCTGATATCAGCGCAGAACCGGTTAAGCTGAAGCTCCTACTAGAAAGAACGTCCTTCATTATTGTTTATACCAGAAACGGCTGCTTTAAACGAGAATATAAAGGGAATAGGTCAACACTTTACAAGTGGTGTCCGTGATTCTCTGTGCCTGCTGCAGCTTGGATGCGCATGTCGTTCGATATCGCAGGTTTATGTTGTTCACGTTTTGCTTTCCAGGTGATTTACGAAGCTGCCGGAGAGGTTGTTGCACAGTTCAAAGCAACGGTATTAATAATGCCGAATGGACTGCTGAAGATTGCTGGTCTTCCGCTGGACATGAGCTTAATAGAAACAGATGCCAAATTGAAGGTCAGCTTTCCCTAAACATTTTTATTAAACGCGATACTGGCAGCTAATTTGAGTAGGCAGCAAGGCATCAGATAATCGGCAGTTCTCAACCGCAATGGCTGAGGCTACCAGTTTATCTCCGCTGAACATCTTCAGTCATCGATTCGCGTCGCTACGGTCGAGGGCTTTGTGCAGTGTGACATAATAGGGTGTCACCGATATACAGAACTTAAATGCTCATGAGGACTGCCGCTGTTTCTGATCTGACTTAGGGTTTGTAACCGAAATTGTAGCTGACTATGATAATCATCGATATTCCACAATCTTAGCCAGTGACTCACATATTGGAGGTGTAGTTCTGTGAAGTACTGGCTAGTTTGTTACTGACTTTCCTTAGGCTGACGCTTCGGCGTCTTCATCTTCCAAAAAGGTATAAAAGTAAGGCAAAATCCAGCCTCAGCCTCAGCCAACCCTGACGTGTGGTGCTCAGTGTATGAAGATTTATAGAAAGTCGGACGGTTCTGCTACCGAGGTTTTAGGCCGGGAAACTAGCGATACGTCCTTTTCGTTGTCTTTCTTTTCACTCTGAGGTTCTTATGCGATTTTATTGGCTAAGCACTCGATTAGTTTGCTTCCTCAGGCCTGAACAACAAATGAATTAGTAGTTATCCCGCCAAATGTCGCCTCAACCGTGCAAAATTCAGTGCTTCATTTTTGAAAATCTTCGATGCTTCACTAGGATTACTTTCTTCAGTCGCGTTTCAAAAAAATTAGCATTTAATTTTGTAAGGTTCGGCGGTGTGTGGTGGGAGAACTCGTAGTTGATTTTATCCTGTTAGGCTTTGAGGAAGACGCTCCAGGCTAAGCATTCGTCAGTAAGGAGTTTTATCAACCTCGTGGAGAGCTTAGCAAAGCAACACAAAAAATTGACCATGTCGCGGTTAACCGAGAGTCGAAAGTGGCTAATAGAACGTTAGTAATGCTTGGATGTAGTGCTTCGCCGCTGTTTGTATGCTGTTACTGTCTTCAGTGGGGCATCAGTGATATAGGCCGCGTCTGTGCTGTATTGCGGAGAGCTGGAAGTATCAGAGTGGAACAGCTTTGGCTGCGGGCTAAGGTGTACAGACTATAGTCCAGCTCTCCTTTCCAGACATTCTTCGTGGTGTTGGGAACGTCTCATGGGGCAGATGTGTTAAGTTGGTTTCTGCTGCTCACTGAAGTAAAAACTTCATGCTATGGCTAACTGTAGTCGTTGCAGTCTTGATACTGCGTGCAGGTTCATCGTTTCCATCGGTTCCAACACGTTCGTTGCAGGATCCCGAGTTGATCGCCACACTGAACTCGCAACTGAAAAAGAAGAAGAAGAAGCCGGCGAAGAAGGACGCGGCACCCGCCCTCAACGACGGAGCTCCAGTCGCCGAGCCAGTGGCGGCGAAATAGGGTCGAGTTTCTCAGTGAGAGTAGCATCCTTTCGTTGTTTTGTTTTCCTCAGAGTTGTTCGTTGGCGTGTTATGGTCGACTCATTGATGAATCCGTTTCTTCCTTTCCACTCCACACACACACCTTGGTGACCGTACCGGCGGCCGTCCCCTTTCAACTCCTGTTGCTGCTCCGTTCGTTCTCCTCTCTGTCGTCATGCCGAAGACGTGCGACTTGGCTGGCGGCCACTGATACCACTGTTCGTCTGTCAGTACATTTACTAGTGCCCTACACATCCTACCACCACATGGCGCGTGTGTGAAGCATCTGAAATGACCGGGTAGGCTTCTTCTTTGATAATTTTTCCTGGAATTTATGAACTCGGTGCGAGCTGGGCGAGGGCGCACTGGCTCCCCTCGTTCAGTTCGGTGTCAGCTTGCCAGCAATGAGCCAACACGTTCCATTACTCGCCGTGTTCACTTCGGTGTCTCCTGGCTCCGGTTGTTGTTACACTGTACTCGTTTCCAGTCGTTCTGTTTCGTTAAATGAAGTTCTATAGAATTCAAATGTGATACGTTCCATAAATGATTATGGATGGATAATGGCTTTTGGGTGGATTTCGTTTCCGAGAATCGACAAGAAGTAGAGTTCTGGTAAATATGCACAACTGTCGACTGTCATGTTCAAAGAGATGGCGTGTTACTGTCGACAAGTACGGGACTACGATGTACTCCCGAGATTCGACGCGCCATCTCGTCGGTGAAGAATCGTACAGCACCCTGTTTTTCCGTCAGGATCGGACTCGAACACCTGAAGAGCCTCCCGCCAGTGCTCATCAACACCCCGGGGCGGCTCTTCACACTCTACCTGTCGGAGTGCAAGGTTCCATCTCAGTGGAAGACCAGCAAGACCGTCTTGCTGTACAAGAAGGGAGACGTGCACGACATTGGCAACTATCGCCCGATCTGCCTGCTGTCCGTAGTCTACAAGCTGTTCACGGCTGGTAGTACGAACATAAGTTTTCGCCGCACGCGCGATGAGTCGCCACTGACGCGTCGCTCCTGGGTGGGATTTTAGGGGGAAACGGAGCTCTAACAAACTCCCGAGTTATGCTGTATTGTATCTAGATATGTGGCTTTTAGAAATGAAGCTTCGTGCCATGAAAGAATACAAAATCGTTTCACAGTATCAGCAATTGTCTATTGCTTGGATTAGGGCATCCAATTCCCACCCAAAATAACCACTTCCTCTAATTAAGTGCACCGGAGGGCCCTCATGTAGCTGAGCAGAGGTATAAAAATCAGTTTATGCAGTTACAAGAGCGTTAGACTTCGTAACTGTAGCAGCTCACACTTTGTCGATGTCGCGCTTGCCGCAGCAGTCGCCGCGGCTGCCGCGCGTTTTTGTATGTTCAGCTTGCTCCCCGCTGTTCACTCGAGTCATCCTGAATAGGATCAGCCGAACGCTGGACGAAGGACAGCCATGCGAACAAGCAGGCATTCGGCGAGGACTCGCCACGATCGACCACATAGACACCATCACCAAGCTCATCGTAGTTTCGCGAGAGTACAAGCTGCCGCTGTGCCTTACGTTCATCGACCTGAAGAAGGCATTCGACTCCGTCGAGACTGAAGCGGTCATCGAAGCCCTGCTCACTCAGGGCGTTCCTACACAGTACATCAGAGTCCTTCGAGAGCTGTACAATGGATTCACGACCTAGATTTCACCGATCCCTGACGTCAACGTGAAGAGGGGTTCGGGAAGGGGATACCATATCCTTGAAGATCTTCAGCGCCGCCCTCGGAAACGTTATGCTTGATCTAGAATGACGGAAGACATGGCGTGAAGGGCGATCTTCGGCCGCTGCACCATCTTCTCTTCGCTGACGACATCGTGCTCGTGCTTCATCTCAATCGGTGGAGCTAGTGGAGAGCAGTTTTGGCCCACAGATAATCTTAGAGTGCGGTGTTGTTTTTAAGCAGAATGAGGGTCTCCAGTTTCTGACCTCTCTTCAGTGAAATCAGTAGCCAATGAGCTTTTGAAAACTCATGAGTCCACGCTGCTCTCTTTTAAAATTTCCCTGTGGGTATATAATTGCACCTGATGAAAAGCCTAATAGTGCTGTCGGGGTACTCAAAGGAGCTTTTGTGGTAGCGCCCAATTTTCCTTGAGAAAATCACATTAAGAAAGCTAACAATGAATTACCTTTCGTCTAGATCACCTCGCTCATAGACGTAACAACAGCAAATATATTGTTATTACGATTTGCTAAATCGGTGATGGGTAATATTTATGGCCTATGCACCAATACACGAAAAGAGTAATCAAGAGTAAATAACTACATAAAAATTTAAGCAGCTACACAAATAAACCTAAATCACTATACCGAAAACATGAACAACTATACAAAAACAGAAACCACTATTTATCTTTGCAGATGGACTCTTCGATGTGGAAGATATTGAGAAGGTTACTGAAGGAAGCGTCTGTCGTGTTTTTCGCGACAGAGTGAGTCCTTTTAAAGTCATGTCTGGTGAGGAGTTTCGTCGCCAATATAGGTTTACTCATCACGGATTCCTCTCGATCCTACAAATGGGGGAAGAGTTAGAGCACGACACACCGAGCATCAGTCAGACGGAGCGAATGCTGGCCGGCTTCGATCGTGTATGAGGGAACGTTGTACTACAGCTGCATTTTACGAAGATGATGTTCGTGATGGACGTACAAGTTTCTGATGCCCCATTCTCGCTCGGTGGAACGATCACCTCCGAACGCTCCAGTCACGTGTATCTAGGTCGCGAAGCCAACGACCTAGTTGAGGAGCTGTACAAGAGAAACCGATGGCTCACCCATATTTCAAGAAGTTAAGGAGAAAGGGACGTCTGCTCCGCGCTTACCTATTTGGAGCTACCATTCTTCCTGTGCAAACAGGCGTGCGCCAGAGATATGAACACGAGATCAACGTCGCACAACGTAGAGTCGAAAGGGCGAGCTCATAATGCGAATCGAATACACCCGAAGAAAATGGAGTACTTAATATTCAATACTTTGGAAGCACGTACTGCTCACGAACACCGCGTCCACATGAACAACTTCTTTATGTGCTTGCAGTTCGATTTTATTCATAAGCGCAGAATATTTGCATCAAATGCGTGGATGGTTCATAATGGATCAAAGGTAGCTTGGCAAGCAAAACCTACACAGGGCGTTATACCCGAAGAATGGACAGCATTGCAGTGATTTTGTCGTTGAAATTTTTCTACAGTCTTCGAGAGCTTTTCTGAACAAGAAGCAGTCGATCAGTGCTTGAAAAGTTTCTCTGGACTGCTTGCAACATGCCAAACCCGAGCTTATTTGTGGATGCTCATCTCGCAGAAAGGGGCTCTCCCCTTTACTCGTCCTGAAATTTTATTTTGTTAATTAGACAGAAATAAACAACCACGCCAAATCTTGCTATGTTGGCACGCTACTAGTACATAGGTGTCCTGTTTTCAGGATGGAGCTGGGAGCAACATCTCGTGCTTTTGGCTGGGTAAACGTTGCTCGGCAAAACTGAAATACCAGAATAGAATAAAGAAATCCAGCAAACGAAGCGTAAAGATCGCCTAATGTAGCTGTTTTAGTCAGTAGAAGGACATGCTTCGCAGTGTAAAAAAGACGATCTGGAGTCACACTGAAGGTCACATCTTTTGTTCGTGAGTCACTTTTTGCACAATGGTCTGGAAAGGCAACGATTTGATGACATGTCATCTTACAGTATCAGAAAGATGGCGCTGTCGGATGAGGTCGCGGTTGTCGCGTGCACCAGATTCCAGGTTGTTGGTAAGGATTTCTCGCCCAGGCCAACCAAGCCTTCCAGCCTTCAAGGGTTGGTACCAGACTTGTATGGGAAGGATGAAACGCTCACGCCTACCTCCTGGCTAATGCAGGTCATAGCATAGACGAGATAAAAAAGACAAAGGATCGCGCTACTTAATCCCTTTTGTGATGCTCGACGAATTCTAGTTATGGGTGATTTGAATGCGTATTTGGCCATACAAAGACTTGCGGCGGCCAGTCGATGAACAAGTCAGCGCCTTATCCCTTCCAGATAAATCTGGTACGAACACACCGACAACAGGGGATGGAAGGCTTGATCGACCTGGGCGGGAAATCCGATCAAGGAACCTGGTGTAGGGTGCACGCGACAGCCGGCACCTCCTGCGACTGCGCCACACGCGGCGCATTGGCGAAATATGTATTAAAACTGCTTTCAAAATATACGACGAGAATAAAATGCGTGGCGCATCCCACTAAAGGAATTCATAACGCCACCCTTTGGCTTTATCCTTAATATCGGAAGAGAAGTAGGCGATTAACCGGTTGGGGAACCGCATAGATGTAAGACACGAGGGAACACACAGATATAGCATTCATTAATAAGCGATCCAATAGGTTTGGTGACTATGTAGTGCACATTATTTCTGCAAGTAGACAGAAATAACAATAAGCACATTAGAGAAAATCAATCGCTGCTTTCCCAAAATGCCACTGAAGTCGGTCGTTGATGTGTCTACACAGTACGCAGGTGCTGCACATGTAGATCACTTTGAGATCCGACAGTGAAGACCCTCACGTCTGTTGTACTCTGATCATTGCAAGACTTCAAACGGACAGTTCTGGTCCAGGAAATCGTTCCGACACTTTGCTCTGGAAAGCATTCTAAAAAGCATACCTGATCAACGATGCATCTGGGTAGGCTAGTAGAGAATGCTGAAGGTCCAATTTTTAAGTGCCTTGCTTTCCTGCACTAATCCTATGCAAGTTGTTATTGTGGTTATAAGCTGCTACAAGATAATTTTTTGATCAGAGGTCTTGCGCCAAACTCGACTCGAACCGCACCCTTAACTAATTTGCATCACCTGCGCTTTTTGATTCCTCCCAACATCCTCGGCATGCCTGACAAATGTGTGGGAATTTGGAAAAACCAGGATCGCAAACGTGCTGCAAACTGCAATAAAAAGAGCCTATGTAGAAGAACCTGTGCCCAATGTGCCTTTGGAGCTTGTCTATACCATTTTCAATTCCAATTGGACAATTTTTAAAAACAAGCCTGACGTTATTGAAATTGATACGAGCGCCTTTCAGATTAAACTAGAGACTCTCCAACACTGTTAGAAATTTTGTTACACAAGAAATATTAGGTATTAGTTTTTTGAAGTGTCTCAATTCATCCACCGCCGTAAGGAAAATCATTGTTTTAACGTTCGTTTTATAGTGATGACAGCAAATTTTTGGTGCCAAAATGGAGATTGCGCCATGCACCCGTCACGCGCTGTGGCTTCTATTTGTTTAGAATCAAAAATTTTGGCAGCGTGGAGTTATATTAAACCTTTGAGGTGCTAGACGAGTGCTTGATGTTTTAGCACGGTAAAAAATGCTGTTTCTTTGCACTCTAGAATAACCCTTAATCCATTAATATTTGAAATTTTTATTTCCAAAGGAAAAATTAAAATAATTCAAAATGTGTTAATACCTATTAATTCAAAACCTATTGCAGCATCTGTGTTTTGAAAAGTCAACAAAATCATGTCAAATTTTCGTTAGGCAGAAAATTATTCTAACCTTTCTGGAGACCCCCGTGTTTGATTTTGAAGACGCTCGTTTTGCGTTGGATGATGTTCGGTATTTGATTTAAAAAGCGTTGAATACGGTATACAAATTGGCCTGAAGAGCATCTGACTTAAGAATATGTCCAGTTTGATTTGAAAAGTAAATTGCTCAGCTTGATGCGAAAACGGTATATATGTAGATCACTACATCGCTTAAGAATCTGTTTCCGACTACAGAATCCACGCAGCCGTAAAATTCACAGGCCATTCCATACTTACGAAATACGCTATATAATGGGAAAGTGAATTCTGCTCTAGCGCTTAGGATTAGTTCCGTTCTATAGTGTTCGCTTCGGACGCCAGGGAATTCAATTAGGACAGTGAACTTGCTGTTCACTTTTACTGAAGAAGAGAAAAAGCAATGATCCTACTCGTCAAAGTTTAATCGAAGCTTGGCAATCGCTTTCGCCACAGTATGTCATACCAAAACATCCGCCGAATTTCAGTGAAAGCTCTATTATGGCAGAGTAAATGAGAGACACGAGAAAGGTTTTCAAATTCTGAGATCCCTGCAGTGTTTCCTAAAGTGTTGATTGATATTCTATGTTCCGCATTGCTTATAACCATGCTGCAGAGAGAAGACAACAAGACGAAAAACCGAAAAAGTTGAAGTCTTTAAAACTTCAACTCCCTCCTTGGTTTTTGGACTTTTTGAAGTCCAAAAGTCCAAAAACCAAGAAGAGAATGGAAGTCCGAGGGTTCGAGAGAGAGAGAGCTGATCCGACTTCGCTTTTATAGAAAACCCAGGCTCAGTGGAGGATGAGTGAAAAAACTATTATTTGTTGATTTATTTGTTCGCATGCAAGGAAAGAACAAAGCAACATTGTAGAGCAAAGTACTACAATCCACAATCCCTTTCAAAACAATGAAGGACAATGTAGAACTAGTAAACCATGAGAATGCTGCACATATGTATGTAATAAGCCGCACGGGTAACAGTTTTGGTGAAGGAGAAAAGCTGTTTAAATTACTTGGGACTGTGTTAATCCACACACGATGCTAACCATGAGTTGCCATATAATAAAAATTGTTGTAATAAAAAGTTTATGAGTGGATTATCAAGGATCATTAAGGTAGTGGAGAGGAGCTCATTCACCCGAGGAAGCCGCCGCAAGCTTTTATTACCAAAAGCCAGAACTAGGTTTCGGCATCGCTTTATCTCTATTAGGGCTGGGTCGGAACTTATTAAGCTAAGTAAGAGGGTTTCTGTACCGGTAGATTTCAAATGTTTCTTAAAGATGTTGAACTGTCATCTGAATCTCATTTGATCGCAGTAGTTCCTAATTATGAGGATTGAATTTACTTTAATGATCCTTGATAAATCTACTCATGAGGTTGATGGTTGTCTTTTGTCATCGCTTGTTCGCGATTTGTCTTCTTGATCTATTATAAGTTGTTCATGAAACTTTTATGTGAAAAATAAATAAATAATAAAAAGTTGTTGTAAAAAATACAAAAAAGATCTATAAAAACTAAAACCTGAAAAAGACATGAACTTGAACCTAAACATATACTATGGAAATGGAGAAGTGAATGTGTTTCCAGATTGAGAATGGTAACAAAAACATTTTAAGAGGAACTCTGTGGTGAGGATGAGAGAAATATCGTCTTAAAAAATGGTAGAAACTGATTGACGTTGTCAGGGTTCAAGTTGGCTGTCTTGAAGCAAAGTTCCATTTGAAAACGCATCATATTTTCATTGGCTGTCCTCAAGCAAAGACGCCGATGTCATTTACTAATTGGTTTAATTTTTCAGAGCGTTGATCTCAGTTCAGCATAAGGGACTAAAGAAATACAAAAATGACAACGTAGCAATTCTCCACAAATAACAATTGCGCCATCGGCCACACAAAAACAGTTTTGTTATACTCACGGAGTTGGACCAGCAAGAGGACTTTCACAGGCATGCATACTTTCCACACTGCGATTTGAATTTGCTGATAATTCCTTGGGTTTGTAGTGTATATACTTCTTATGCGGTCTTGCCAACGACGTTTTTAGGTGAAATTTTTATTATCTACGGCCTGGTATTTCGACTCCGTCTTCAGATGTACAGAATATCCACCGCTGACGAGTAGCGATAGCACTATCACACGGAGTTAGACGGAGGCCAGTATCGAATCTAACATTTAAATATACTTGAGATTTATCTTCTTCTTCTTCTTCAGCGTTTGTCCCGCTTCGTCGCGGGGACCGCTCTTCTGGTGTTACGACGCCACCTTTCCTGATCCTGCGCTTGATCAGGGTGGACACCAGCTACTTTCAAGTCCACATGTAACGCATCAGCCCAGCGCTGCTTTGGGCGCCCTCTAGGCCGCTTTCCTATTACCTCGAAGTCAAGGCCTATCTTGCGGACGCTGTCTTCTTTCCCACGCAGAACATGGCCGTACCATCGCAAGCGAGCTTCACGCATCTTGTCCGCTATCGGCGCGACACAGAACTTCTGCCGGATAGCCTCGTTTCGGATGCGGTCCAGGCGCGTGACTCCAGCCATCCAGCGCAGCATCTTCGTTTCCATTACGCTTAGGCGACTTTCCGTTTCCTTTGTCGCAGGCCAACACTCAGCTCCGTACATCGCTACCGGCCGGACGACGGTTTGTAGATCTTCGACTTTAAGCGCTCTGGCAGCTTCTTGTCGCAGAGTACTCCAGTCAACGAGCGCCACTTCGACCAAGCTGCTCTCACGCGTGAGTTCACTTCAACCATCAGACTGCCATCAGAGGCTATTGCTGATCCCAGGTATTTAAACACCGAAGTGCGTGCAAGCTCAGTACAGTTAATCTTAATGGAGCCGGACTCATTTACGTCAGTCGTGAAATACTCGGTCTTCTTGACGTTCAATTTGAGTCCGAACATGGCCAGGCGGTCGCACCAAGCTTGCATATTTCGCTCGAGCTCACCTTTGTCTTCGCAGGCGGGCATCACGTCATCAGCATATAGCAACGTCCAAGGGACGGGCTTCTGAAGATCTCGCGTAATGGCATCCATTACGACAACAAAGAGGAGTGGGGAAAGCGCAGATCCTTGGTGCACCCCAACAGAGATGGGAAACTCCGTCGAGGTTCCTGCTGCCGCTTGCACTCTACTCTTTGAGCAAGAGTAGAGCATCCGCACCCACTCTATGAGTTCCTCAGGTACGTTGTGTCGTCGCAAGGCGTACTATATAAGGTCACGCGGTACGCGGTCGAAGGCGTTCTCCAAGTCGGGAAAGGCTATATGCACCGGCTTCTGTCTCTCGCGATGCTTCTGCACCAGGAGGCGGGCGGCGTGTATAGCATCAATGGTCCCACAACCAGACACAAAGCCGCACTGGTTGAGAGCTTGACGATTTCACGGATTCGTCTATCGAGGATTCGCTCGAAGATCTGCATGCTGTGCGAAAGCACGCGAATCGGACGGTAATTGAAGCAGTCCGTAGGACTGCCCTTCTTCTTCCAAATCGGAATCGTCGTACTGTTGTGCCAACACTCCGGTACTTTCTTCTCCTTTATTACCTGGTTGAAGAACTCAGCCAACCACTCAGCAGGATACCAGAGCTTCGACTTCCAAACATCGACTGCCAGATCATCCGGTCCTGTCGCCTTGCATGGCTTCATCTTCTTCAGAGCCGCTTCTATTTCCTCCACGCAGATCTTGTGAACGGGACCGTGAACAGAAGCCACAGAAGGGATGGCCGGGTGAGGAAATTCCATAGTGGAAATTTCCTCAAAGTAGTCACGCCATCGCTTCAGCGCCTTTTTGCGGTCTATCAGAAGATGGCCGCTCTCATCATTGATGCCAACAAACTTTTCAATGTCCTCGGTTTGGCGATGGGGGGTCTTAGCAAGTCGGTACAAATACCGCTCACCATCGCGCGATTCGAGCTTTCGGTAGACATCACCATAATGAGTGGCCTTCGCAACAGCCACGCTTTCTTTGCAGCCTTTTTCGCCTTCTGATACTCCTGCCAGTTGTCGGCTGTTCTGTCGCCGAGAAACACATGATACAGCGACTTCTTCTCTCCAACCTTCGCTTTCACATCTTCCGTCCACAGCCATGTTTGCTTGTCGACTGTGCGTCGTCCAGGCTTTGTAGTGCCGAGTTCCAATCTTGCAGCTTGGCGTATCGCGTCGGTTGCTCTCTTCCAAGTTTCGTTGACAGTCGTGACTGTCGGCGACCGTACGCGAGAAATCACAGCTGCTTCCTTCTCTTTCATTCGACAACACTTGATTCTAGCTGCACCGCATCGCTCGATCTGCTTCAGCCTCGGAGGGGCGATCTTTAGGGTGCAGATCAGCGGTGCTGTGGGGCAACCGTCTCATACGGCACGATCTTCGCGTCTGTGACAATGCTCCTGTCGCCATCCTTCACAAGCACAAAGTCTATCTGAGATTTGGAGCTCCCACTATAATATGAGATGAGGTGGGAGTCGCGTTTTCGGAAGACGGTGTTCACAATGGTGAGGCTATGCGATTCCTCATACTCAAGAATACGCTCACCATCGGGGTTACGAGACCCGTATCCGAAACCACCATGACAGCTGTACCCGTCCTTCGCAGTACCTACGTGCCCATTAAGGTCACCAGCGACTATGATGACATCTTTCGACGGTACCTCCGCTGTTTTCTCATCAAGCAGGTTCCAAAACTCATCCTTGGCCTGATCGGAGCAGCCACTCTGCGGAGCATACGCAGAGAAGAAGTGATAGAGTCGCTCCTTAGCGGCGACAACGATCTTCATCAATCGATCATCAAAGCGCTCGACGCTTACAATCGAGTCACGAAATCGTTCAGAGACGATTATTCCGACACCACTGATGGTCCTGGGACTTTCACCTAGAACGGCCTTGAAGCCACGTCCTTTGTCCCTTGACTTGCTGCAGGACCACCTCGTCTCCTGCACCGCACAGAGATCAACTCTTCTACGCTCCAGTGCTTCAACCAACTCGCACGAGCGGCCCGTCAACGTACCCACATTCAGCGTTGCCACGCGGGTCCTGCTTACATTACGGGACTTTCGGACTAGCTCAGTTGCCCCCCCCCCCCCCGATGCCGTCCTCGCATCACGGACCCTCGCATACTTTCCACACTCGCCGGGCTCTGCGAGTGCGCATCGGCTCCCGCAGACGCCGTAGCACTATCTCGTGAAACTTGACTTATCATACACCATGTGATGTGACATGGGTCTTCGTAGGCCGGCCTGCCACAACGGCCTGTCGCCTGCATTCGAATATCCGTGATTAGCTTAGCTCGCAGAGCGAGCAGTTTCCAGTGGCACCACGTGGAGGAACGGACATCGCCACCATACTTGAGATTTATGGAGAAATAATATAAAACCCCAATGGTTTGTTTCGCCACCTCCCTTCAGACAAACCGTTTTTATTATAACACTTCCTCGGTGGCTCATCGGTGAAGAAGGAGGTGTTATAATTTTCCATTTTTATTATTATATTTTTATATCTTTAATTTTAATTTTAATTTTATTTATTATTTTTAATTTTGTATATATTATTATTTTTATTTTATTTTATTTATAATTTTTAAATATGTTTTTGTTTTGTTTATATTTGTTTTTGTTTTATTTTATTTCATTTTTGTTTTCTTTTTGTTTTATTTTTTGTTTTATTATACACATTTTTTGACTTTTTTAAATATTTATTGTCAATATTTAGAAAATACCAAAGTCACTCAACTTACGCACTCCTTCTCGTGCCGTGTATTATGATATGTGTTATCATTACGGTATTCATTTCATTCTTCAATTCTTGGTACATTGGCACACTATGTAGTAATTTTATTAGATCACCGTTATCCATCATTTCACAATTATATCAACTAATGTCACTGCTTCCACATTCCCCTCACCGGCATATCAATAAGATCTACTCTTATATATGGGCGTATATATTAGCTAAGTAAATTTAAGCAAAAAACTTCCAACTGTACGAGTAGGAAAAACTATACATTTAAGTCAAAGTGTTCAAATACCATCAGGGGTGTCCTCACATCATTTCGGACCGCTCTTCGATTGTTTTGTACTTTTCGATACAAAAAGGCGAAGAACTAAAGACATATGAGAAGAATGGCTTGAGAAATAGCCGAAAATCGTGAATAGTGAGCACTGAAAATATGGCAAATCCGTGCATCTCGCTGTACGACAAAAAGTTATTCCACATTTCATTCGACGAATGAGCTAAACTATTAAATTGATTTCATTAACTCATCCCCAAGAGTCGAGGACAGATATGCAGTTGTTACAGGTCTATTGGATCTATCCTAGTCGGGAGGGGTTAGCGCTACGGTAACAGTTTCGCACAGCACTCCAGACCAGGACACCACATTCTCTGAGCTCACATGAAAGCCGCCATATCATTTCTTAGTAGCTTCAGCACTGAGGTGAGATAAATTCAGGAGGGATGAGAGAGCAAACACCTCACTGCCCCCCCCCCCCCTCCTCCTCCAAATAGGACAGATCCGGTCTATCCGCTATTTATCCAGTTATTTTAAAGTTTTCATCCAATGAACTCCGCAAATTGCTTAAAAGCAACAGTGCACCCCTTCATCAGTGCATAGTGTTATCGAAGACTAGGTGGGTCGGAACCATACCGAATTTCGTGACCGGCTTGTAGTAGTAGCAGTAGCCGAAGAACGAGCCCGCATGGAGTGTGAGAGGCCCCGGAAGGGTGGCATTTATGGCGGTGTCTCAATGTGGTGCATCCGTCGCTCTCTCCACAACGACCGCATTCATACAGCCGCTGTCCTGGTTATTAGTCGGTCTCTGGCAAGTCGCTCTCGCCCCAATTACCTGCATACCGTGCGTTTTTCGAGTACGCACGTACCCACGACGGCCCACGCCTTCTGTTGAGCGGTCTGCCGCCAACGCTGCTCGGGTACACGGCCGGCGCTGTTAGCCGCTGACCTCTGCCAGGCCATCGTCGAGCTCCGCGTGAAGATTCGCTCCTAATGTATACAGCAGCATAAGGAGGAAATGCAGAAAACACAAGCAATAGAGCTGGCGCAGTACGAGTAGAATCGATGGGGCTTATGGTTTGCACGAATTTTGGAACCGTGGAGCATTTTCGCATTCGTGGTGCTTTGACTACTCAAAGTGGAGAGGAAAGCGTGACGTATCCTAGCCGGAGTGGTTAGCGTTCAAGTTTCATTTTAAGGTCATGAGGACCAGCAGAGTAATGCCTTGTACGACGAAATGTTCCGTCCAATGCATTCTGAGAAGATAGGAAACTTGGGCAGAGGTCAGTGGCTAATAGTGCCGCTTTCATCCAAAATATCTTTTTAAAGACTACCTAATAATAGATCTAACCATAAGGGTTGGGTCTAGTAAAGATGACGGCCTCTGGACATTAGCCTGCTCTAACCTTCAAAACGCCTGGCAGTGCAACACTTTCGTATTGTCGTTGCGTCATTACGACGGCTATGGAGGCGGTGAGGTGGTTCTCACGCACCGAGCTACTGATTGGACGACACATGACCCCGACTATTATCGTCGTCATCCGGACCGAAAGAACATCTGAAACGACGAGACGCGCGACCGTTCCTGACCCCGGGCGCGGGGTACGGTAGGCCAATCGAACAACAAGCACCCACCGCCACAGTGAGTACGACCACACCCACACCGCCACATCCTCACGTACCGGAGACGCCACCGAATCGCCGGCTCGTCGGGAGCGCCTCCAGACACTCACTCTCCATCGGGAGCTGTTCGCTTCGCTGTCCTTGCAGGTACGCACCGTTTCCTTGTGGAAGTTTCCTTCTTCGTCTCTGTACAGATTCAATCTAAAAACGCTGGTGGCGATCAGAACTTGACTTCGAAGTTTATGGTCAAGAACGGTCTGCGAAACTGCAAAAAATTGCGAACTCAAAATGTGCTCTTCATAGCATCAGTCAAAGCATTGTCCTGGCACAACTTCTACAAAATTGACTATTTATTTATTTATTTATTTATATCTATACAGTCGGCAAAGAGCTCGCTCAGACGAAACGCACAGCCAGTAAGGAGCACGGGGATGTTTCTACGGTTCCAAGGAATAGAAACACTCTTTTAGGTACCCCTAACACATTGAATCAGTGACATCATGGACTTACTTAAAAGCCGTCAGCCATTCTGGAAGTGACCTTGTCCTAGCAATATCCGCACCACTTGACCATGGTGTCTCTTGCGCAAAAGAATTAGTATTTTGAAGTTGCATTTCTAGTTTTTATTTTACGGTTAGAAAAGTCACTTATCCAATTGTTTTCCTACAAACATACCCATCTTTCGATGTAGAATGAGAATGAAAAGTGCGCTACATATACCATTAAACGTTGGTTTCGTAAATAGATACCATATTGCGGAAGAAACAGAAAGAAACGACTTACAATATAGTTGAGCAATTTTCATGCGGAACGGATGTTCGAATAAACCGAAAGTCTGAAATGCGGCAGCTCTTAGAGACAATAACAAAAGCAAAGTTCATGTTTGTCAGAGCCATTCATCTTGCGGGTCAGTTTGTTTTAATAGATGCGTGTGGCGGAGCAGAGGTGGCCCCACCTGCTCCGCCACAATCGATCGGGTTCGATTCCCAGCCTGGGTCGGTTACGCACTGCTTCTTCCCGGCCGATGATTCGGAAACACTCCTGCGAGCTACGGTAAGCCAGCTGAAGCTGGAAATTATCAGTAGACATTACCGCGTCACCCTTAAACAGAATGCTCGGAGCAATCCGAGAATGGCTGCCTGCCCTTCAACTGGTGATATGGTTTGCCCTTTGATTCGTTCTGTGTCCTGAGGTTCATTCTAAGCTTACTGGTTTCCTTTCCGACAGCATTACGGACCGTGACATATTTATTTTGTCCGCCTTTATTTATTTATTTATTTAATACATGGAAATAAATGCTACAAAGCAAATGAACTAATAAGATAACCTAGCGAAGGCGGAAATAAGTATGAAAAAAACAACACGGTGAAGAATAGAAAGCGACAACCTTCTAAGACATGCCCTGAAGATACCGGTCGACAACTCTTTTGTACTCATATAGTGAGTTTGGTAATGTGTGCCTTTTTGACTGCATCGAAAATTCTATGGCAGTCCTACAAGTGAAGAATAATAATTAGAATAATTAAATCATTTTAACTTTAGATAATAAAAAGGCAATGGAAGGAAAACATGCAAATGTATGGAAATAAAAGAGCGAAAAGAGCAATGACGAAAAGACAGAAAAATAATTTAAAGAAAGGAAAGAAAAGAGAAAGCTACAAGAAGAAATTCCGAAAGCTTCGTCTCGCTACTATCTTGGGACTAACCTTTGCTGTATGTTTGTCACCCAGCTCTTCAATGAAAAAAAAGAGCAAATAATAAGAGGTGGATAAACTCTGTCAATGTATTAGAAAAAGCTATCCTAATTCGAGATTTGAAAATTGTCGTGTAAAATAAAAAAATCTGCAAATGGTTCAATCATTTATCACTTTGTTTGCTTATTTGTCTATTTACTTACTTGGAACGAAACTTTATTGTGTAATGTTTTTATAATCTTAGAAGCCGTGTTTTTCTTGAAATTATTTGAGCATTACTTACTTACTTTACTTGGATACTTTGGTGGTCCTTTTGTCGGCTGGAGGTCTTCTCAGCGGGGACCACAACTCTTCCAGACCGCTCGATCTCTGGCATTATAAAATTGAGTATTATAAAATTAAAATAGTATCTATTTAGTAGGGCGCGTGTAGCGCAGTCGGAGGAGGCGCGACTGCCGCGTGCACCCGAGACCAGGTTCCTGGTTCGGATTTCCCGCCCAGGCCAACCAAGCCTTCCATCCCTCCGGGGTCGGCGGATTGGTACCAGACGTGTCTGGGAAGGATAAGGCGCTGACTTGCTCATCGGCTGGCCTCCGCAAGTCATTGTATGGCCAAATACGCATTCAACTCGCCTCCACACCATCCCGCAGAAGTAGAATGCGGTGGCGCATCCCAAAAGAGATTGAGTAATGCCGTCCTTTATCCTTTATCTATTTAGTAAAAGTATTTCATTAGATTGTTAGAGCTTGCAAAGGACATTGCGCGAGAGAGGGGAGTGCGGTTGCATTGCAGGCACACCAGTCTGCGTTGCCGCTTGACTTGACGACTTTTGCTTGATGGCTTCAAAGTGCGAATACTACGTTGCTTTGAAACGGCTTCAGAAATCACGGATTTCGCCATCTTTTAACGATTATGGTAGGATTATGGCAATTTGGCCGTGGTTAGTAACTCTGATCCGTAGCTAGCACTGCTAAACTGAGGAGCGTCGTCTTAAAAGTGTGGAAGAGATGCTGCATGCTCCACGGTGTCTCACAGTAGGAGTAAGCGTTTTGAGGACGATCGAGCGGGTACATTCTGTTCAGAGACGTGTTCACCTTTGAGGTCTAGCGATTGATTGAACCTAAAGACCAACATCAAAGGCCTAGTATGTTTTCAGCTTCGTGGGAAGGCTCCAAACATTAAATTACAAGGAAGTTGGGTCGAAGCTTTAGTTGGAAAGCTATGATGTCCAACGTTTTACTAAATCAGACTGCAGTCTACTTGAAACTGCATTCGCTTTTCAGGGTTCCAACGGACCACCGCTACACATAAGTGTACTTTGTCCCATAGCTCTACTCGTGTTCTCCACCTGAAGTCACCAGCTGAGCATCTTTGCGATTTTAAACCGCACTCCGCGCATTACCATTGTAATAGCACCAGCACTTCACTACGCATCCAATTCGTCACCTCTGTCATCGCTCCCGAACTCTTACAATCATCTCGCATTCTCATAAAATTACTGAATTCCGTCTATTATCACCTATTATGCGTTCAAAAGGGTCTGTAGAGGCGCTAGGAGTCACCTTCAAGCACTACTTCCTAGCTATAAAGGGGCATAATATTGTCTACTACTTTGCGGAGGTTTTCTCTCGACAAATTCTTGACGTTACGGGGCCGCATTCATCAACGACTTGCAGCAATTTAACAGAGAAAATTACAGCCGAAATCCTTGATACCGCGGCTTATCAAGCGACATGGTGAGCGATAAGCTGCGTTATCAGAGTTTTCCGCTGTGAATTCTCTGTCCAAGTTATGTAAGTCGTTGATGAATCTGGCCCACGGTAGCTTTTTACACTAGTGTCCCAAGTGAGATCACACGGAGCATCCGTAAATATGTTAGGCAGGTAACGTTTTACCTTTGGACACCTTTAGCAATCTAACACCAGAAAAAACAATGTTGCAGACATTCCCAGAATAATGCCTAGGGGCTTAGTTACATTAAGGGTGAACAAGATATGGAAAGCCTCTTCCTGACAGATTGCATAAGGCTACACTGAACCGGACCCCTGACTTCTCGACAATAAAGGCTTCAAAAGCTTTTAAAAGCTCGATATTTTAGACCCTAATTGCGCCGCGATTAGGCAGATCTAACCCTTTATTTAATTTACTTCCTCAACTAATTTTCAAACAGTATTTAGAGAGCAGCTCCACTTTCCGAATCATGCTTCACTGGTCCCTCGTGAAGACAGTCAAGTCGACTCTTGCTTGCATTCGGTTCTTGCTCTTAGCGCATAACTTGAACTAACTTTTATAAGGTTCTGACTTCCTCATTGGAGGGAGCTGACAAGGTTTTGGAGGGCAGATTTTTTAGACCTTGAACAATGTCAATTTATACTTGGAAAGCATAGGAAATACATAGTTACGGAAGGTACCTCACGAGAATGGCCAAGACTAGTGCTGGCGTTCCTGAGCGTTGCAACGATAAATTCATGACTTGAGAAATCGATCCGGGAGTCATCGGAGAGGCTTCTTTTGTTTCGGACGGATCGTATCCGAGGGATCACTTTTCGAACGATTGCGTGTACATATCAACGGACGGACGGAACACCCTGCAACGGCGATCCCCTCTGCGCCTCTCATCCGTCTTTCGTCTCTGTCCAATCTTCAATAATCTTTCGCGAGAATGAATCTTCCACCTTTAAAGGGCTTGTTTTTGTTCATCGAATCTCAGCACTGCACTGACTTGTTCTTCTTTTCCAATCCGGTGGTTATCACTGCCTCAGGGAAATGTTCTCAAAGTGCTTTCCTTTAGGTCCACTTGCTTAGGCCTTAAATTCCTTCATGCTTAGACAGTGCTGGCTCAGCCTTTACCATATTGCTCCTGCCAGTCATAGTTTTTATATAGCACTTCATCGTTGGACATTCTTCTAAGCAAGCCTGAGGCTTTTGAAATTGAATTGATCGCCTTCCTTGTCAAAATGAACACCTTCCTGATCAAACTGGTCCCTCCGAAAGGTTATTAAACTTACTACAAGTAAAATTTAGAATGACTTTCTTAATTTTTTTGATACTCACCTGCTCTAAAAAGTTAGCATGCAGCCAACATCTCATAGTTTTTTGTTTTATTTTATTAAATCACAAAATTCAACGACACAACAATCATGACTAAATGAGCCCAACAACAAAAAAAAACATTGACAACCAACAACAACAATAAGAATGTTTTGTTTCGCCTCATGTTTACAGCTTATTTTAAAGTGCAACAAAGCAGCAAATTCTCAGTGTTGACGGCTTAAGTGGATTTACACACAAGTCAACGGTACAACAAATATTTGTAGAAAACCGTAAGCGACCCCTTTTTTAACATGATAAAAAATTGTTGCCTTTTTGCACTTTGCACTTTTAAGCATTAAGTCACAACCTTTCCTTTAGAAAATAATTTTTTACGAAATTTCAAATAGCGTGTTTAATTATTGGGGCAGCTAAAATAGATAATTTCAAAGAAAACCATACTGAATTTTCCTTAAGCTAAAAGCTGCTCCCTCGGACGGCCTCCGGATTAATTTGAAAGGCGCTCGTTTTGACTTGGGAGATAGTCAGTTTGATTCCGAAAGCGTAGGCTGGCTTAGAAAAGTACACAATCTGATTAAAGGTGTCCAATTTCGTTTGAAAGGGGACAAGCTTGACGTGAAAATGATTTCCCACCGCCACGAGACCAACCTATAGGATTTGTGGCAAGCTTTTATGCATACAGTGGTTCTAGCTCATCTCTGCTTAACCATCTCCATTAAGGTTAAATTTCTTCAATAATTCTAGAAAGGAAAGCAGAAAAAGAAAAACATGTTGTGGAAAGATATAGCCAAAATTGTTTTTTTGCATTAACTACACATAAAAATTTTGACGGCAAATATCATCTCGTTATAAAAAATACCGAAAGATTTTACATTGTCTGATGACTAATATTTAATACCCACAGTAATATGGAAGGAAGCGGCTTAAGAAATTGAAATTTAAGCAAATGTTCCATGATCGAGGGTCGCTTAATAACTGCGTTTCTTCTTTAAAAGCTGAATTTTCAGACAAAGGGTTACTGCTGTTGTGGAAAAGGAGTGTAATAAATGGGTGTGTCTTGTTCGAACTTGCTTTCCAAGGGATGAAAGCGAAGCATCCAGACAGCTACTGTTCTTCTCCACTGTTTATGGACCGGCAATATACATCAGCACTATCGTGCCCAGGAATCTGGCATGACCCTCGATCTCTGCCTTTTAGGGTATCATCACCCTTCTGGCTATTTCTAACCAAAACTATTCGAACTCATCTGTTGAAGGGAGCTCGTAACGCAGTCGGAGGAGGTGCTGGCTGTCGCTTGCGCCCGATACCAGGTTCGTGGTTCGGATTTCCACTCAGGCCAACCAAGTCTTCCATCCCTCCGGAGTCAGTGACTTGGTACCGTACTTGTCTGGGAAAGTTTCATTCAGATGCGCTGATCCATTGATCGACTGTCCACCATAAGTCATTGTATGGCCAAATGCGCATTCAAATCGCCTCCACGACATTCCTTTGAAGTAGAATTCGTGGCGCATCTCTAAAAAAGGGAATGAGTACCCTTTTCATCTTCGCCCCTTTTTATCCTTTTATCCATCATTGATTTTCACTTCACAACTATTTTTCAGATTTTATTGGGTTTTTTCTTTTTCAAGATTGGTCTTGAGACATAGAAGATTCCACTACTGACTTTTCATATACTGTTAATCGTTTTCAACCAGCCTCCAGATATACTAGCCATTGCTAGAAGCTGCCTTCCTGATATGCTGATCGCCGTCTTCTTGCAGTCGGTCGCCCTCGTTCTCATGAAGGACATTGCCCCAACGAGTCGTGCACCGACCGATGTCCAGCGATCCTCGCGGCAGTGTGTTCTGAGCTGCGGCTTCGGCGGATGTGGCGACCGAGAGTCCATCTGCGTGGGTGATAACGTTCGGTGTCAGCATGTCGAGATCTCTCTCGTTTCGTGAAGTGAAATCGCAAACGAACGCCTTTTCTTCGCGCAGTGCAACGACCGCCGCTCGTAAATCAGCATGCACTAGTCTGCCAGCGCCGTGTGAATAATTATACGTGGTGTTCGGCGAATTGGTCTCATCACCGAAGTGCAAAAACTGAATGAAGCAGCTCTGAAGAGAAGCGTTCAATGTTTCTGAAATTTACTGCTCCGAGAATGGACTATAATTCATGGTTGTGACGGGCAGGTTGTTCTGATAGTTAGTCTGAAATAGATGAACACGGGCAAAGATCAGCCAAACAAAACCATTCCGACTTCCACCTTCAAGTTGGCATCAAACCATTGCTCATTTTTTGTACAGAGGAGTATATTCGTTCTGCTTCATACTGCTGCGTGATGCTGAAGTGCTTACAGGCCTACGCTAGCATTTTCCAGTGTCAAACTTCTCTAGAATCGTCTGGAAAGGAAAAGACACTGACTTGGAAAAGACCGGTTGGCCATCGGAAATGTAGACGAAATACACATTCGAGTTGCTTTCACGACATCCCGTAGGAATAGAATGCGTGGCGCATTCCTAAATATTGATTAACTTCGTCTGTTACCTTTATCCTTAAACTTTTTCTATGCTTTCCTGACTTTTCGGTAGAACCATCACACTTGCCGCGCAATAGAACACCGGGACATATTTTGAGCAATTTAGCTCGTAATTACTTACGAACTTTTTTGACAACGTATTTTGACCATAATTAGCATAATTATAGCTGCACGTTGAAGAAAATACTTTTGATTGATACTGTTGGTGATTGGTCTTTCATGCAAATAAACACCTGCGAAAGCACCGATCGCCAAGAGCTAAATTGAAATTAATATCCAATACATACATCACACAGGGCGTTCGGGAACACCAGAATAGTTACATGGAACACTACCGACCACGTTTCTGTCGTCGACTTTCTATAAACTGAACCACGCCTTTAAGATGGCCTAGCTCAAGTTGAGAGCGAAAGAGTTCTGCGGAATTCTTCTTCATACTGTGATTATCCAGGACGCATGTAGAGCAGTCGGAGGAGGCGCGACTGCCGCGTGCACCCGATACCAGGTTCCTGGTTCGGATTTCCCGCCCAGGCCAACCAAGCCTTCCATCCCTTCGGGGTCGGTGAATTGGTGCCAGACTTGTCCGTGAAGGATAAAGCGCTGACTTGTTTGTCAACTGGCCACCGAAAGTCATCGTGCGACCAAATGCGAATTCAAACCGCCTCCACGATATCCCAAATGCGTGGCGCATCCCGAAAGGGATTGAGTAACGCCGTCTCTATCCTTTCATCCTTTTAATATGATTACCCGTAACCTCTTTGTCCTAGTCACTGCACAGGAGTAGTTACACGTTCGCAAAAACTTCACAATTAATGAAAGGATAGATGGAACGGAAATTAAATTAGTGCGTTCCTTGGTGCGGCGAGCTTTGAGGATTTTCTGGGAGCCATGTTCCTACCGTTTATCAGGGTTCTATAGCAGTTTGTTCTGCTATCACGCATCAACTCCTTTGTGACTGACTGTGAAGTATGTTCCTCGACGTTAAACATTTCCCAATTTTTGCATTCACAATCGAATTAGGGTGTAGTATCGGATTAGCAGAGCGCAAAGGCTACTAGATCAAATCAAAAGCGTGAAAGCTAATAATAATTAATTACATGGAATAAGACACGCGCTAGAAGAACAAACGAAAACACAGCATTAAAAAAGACGACATGGTTCTCAAAATTTTAAGACAGAAGCAACTTCTTTTCAGCCCGTTTGAAAGAGCCGGAATCCTGTTTAACAACGCAAAAACTGCGTTTTAAAGAAAAATGAGTTAATTTTGCTCTGCAAGTAACCCCCACCCCTCTAACTTTGTGTAGTTCTAGGGCTTGGAGGGAAGATCTTGTGCTAACCACCTCTAGTTCTAGAAGGTAGGAGAGCAAAATTTAGAAGCATCGACGTCCATGATTTCTGACAGCATTTTGAACATGGCACAGACATCTCTAGGCTTCCTCCGGGGTCCCAATGTGTGCAGATTGAAATATCTATTCCTATTGCTATCTCATAGCGTTCTAGAGTACAGGCAACTTCCTTTCCTTTCCTTGAAGTAGAATTTTCCCATTACAACTGCTCTGTACCTTCTCCAAAAATGTGATGTCTTTATTTTAATAAGGAGAGAACACTCTAGACCCACTTTCAACAATAGGTCTTACGCATGTTTTGTAGGCCTGTAATACAAATGCATTGTTGTGAGTGCAGAGACCTTTGAAAAGTTGGAATATAAGTGACCGCGCCTTCCTCTAGATGACCTTGGAGTGTTCCGAAAAATCAAGCTTTTCGTCGTAATGAAATCCAAGGTCTCTCACTGACCGAACTTTGGAGATAGAGTAATCGACAACAGACCTCAGTCGGTGCAGCCGACGATCCTATTCTCATAAAGGTCGTCTTTTCTGGCGCCAAAGGGAGATTTCATGTAGTGGACCAGTCTCGCAGACTCTGAATGATAAGCTGCAAGATACCGTGGACTTCAGAAGATAGGTAATACTTCACGATTGATCTTGATATCGTGCGCAAACTTCCTGACTAGAACAGCATTATCCATTTGGTGTTCTAGAGTATCGAAGGTATAGATCATGAATAGCAAATGAGAAAGCACCCCACCTTAGGGAGCACCACTTTTGAGCTGTCTGCAAACAGATAAAGCTTTTCCTGCCTTTTCTTGAAATGTTCTGTTGGCTAAAAATTCGTGTAACCAATTATAAATAACTGAGTGTATACCAAGCTGGGGACGCGAGTAGCGCAGTCGGAGGAGGCGCCGACTGTCGCATGCACCCGATGCCAGGTTCCTGGTTCGGATTTCCCGCTCAGCCAACCAAGCATTCCATCCCTCCGGGGTCGGCGAATTGGTATTAAACTTGTCTGGGAGGGATAGAGCGCCGACTTGTTCATCGGCTGGCCACCGCAAGTCATTGTATGGCCAAACACGCATTCAAATCGCCTCCACGATATCCCGTAGAAGTAGAATGCGTGCGCATCCCAAAAGGGATTGAGTAACGCTGTCCTTTATCCTTTATCCTTTCTACCAAGCTGAGAGATTCTCCGTAGCAGCCTACTGTGGCTAACTCTATCAAAAGCTTTTGAGAAGTCAAAGCACACCACGCCGCATGCCTGCTTTATGTCTAAGCAATTAGACCAGCCATTAATGCATTCCAAAAGTAGTTTCAGTTTCACCCAGTTTCATATCAGACGATTCATCGAGCACTCCACTCCATCATTGTCCAAGCAAAACGAAACCTCTGATATCCTCTACATATTTCACGGGCAATATCCCTTGCGATGGTGGGGAAAGCCCTTCTTCGATGGACTTAATTTCAAGCGGGGTCTTCCAAGTGCGCCTGTAATTATGTTGCGGTCAAAATTCGGTGTCTGACAAGCTTAGAGTTTACAAGTAGACGACAATTCTTCGGAAAATATGTTTGGCGTGTTTTTGCATCACGACTACAAGGTTTGGAAAATTCGAGAGTAGACCTATAATAATGGTACTTCATTAGTTTTCTTCAAATATTCGGCTTCTTAGCTTTTAGTGACGTATCCACCCACACAGGGTGTTTCTAGAAACCGACCACTGTTGGAATGATCATACAAGTCTTATCCGTCAACCGAGACAAGGTTCTTTAGTCGTTTGAAACAGTTTCCATTAGCAGGGCACTGCTAAGTACTATCGATCTCAACGGCATAAACTTTATCTCTGATCTAATACAAGTAGAACGTGCGGTACATCCACGGGAAATTGACTGGGAAAGAAGGTGTTTCTTACTATTGATATACTCATCGCTGACATTTCATTTCATTTATTGCCAAGTTGTGCGCCTTAAATAAATAAACAACAGTAGACAGAAACAAAAACAGTGCTGCATGTGCATGCTGCAGTCTGAGTGTTTTCCGAACCTTTGATCATAAATATTTAGGAATCGTTTATACGATTTGGGATCGTAGCAAACTCATAGCCAGTAATTGGAGAGAGAGGAAATGAATATGAAGGCAGCTGTACGAAAAGAAAAGGACAGGAAAAGGGCTTTGCGTGTTAATGCTTCTGTGCCGTTGCAATCACCATTACACCATCAATAGGCTGAAGCGATGTGAGAGAGCGAGGAGAATGTATGAAATGTTGAGAATAAGGAGATAAGGCAATGAGTAATGCTACGAGCTGAGAAATTTAATGACGGTTCGAAAAGCACTCATATAATTGACAGCAACAATACATAATACTACTCTTAAATATCTTTAATGCAAGTTATCTTTATCTGCCGATGTCTTCTTGGAATTTGCGAATGGGAATGTTGCTGATTTAAAAAAGCAGGAAGCGAGATAGTAGATCAGAGCGGAATTTGCCGACGCGAAGTACATGGGAGAAAGATCCACTGGTTCACTAGAAAACAGTATGCTAAAAGCGATTCTCATTGAAATTGAGATCGCCCCGAAAGGCAAGATTCACCAACCTGCGTCTGAAAACTGAGCCCGATTGGGCTTGGAAGACTTCAATGGGTAATAGACGGAACCATCTAGAGCACCGACAAAACACAATATTGAACTGCTTATCTCTGCCAGCGAGTTGGATTCTACAGTAAGAGATGCAGAGTCTATTTCGCCTAGAACTAACGGGCCGAAAAGCCCAGTACTTGCTCGCTGAGAGATTCACCTCGTTCCTGATGATGCGGAAGCAAACGACCAGGTCAGATATTATCCTACGGAAGACATTTATGTACAGTGGTGCAGTTTCATCAGGTGTGACTGCGTTTCTAGTTTAAAAGTTAAGAATTCGTGAAAAAGTACTCAAATGCATAGTAAAGGCATCTGCAATAATAAAGGCAAGATACAGCTACTGCAGCACGGATTTGTTCATTACCTAGACTGATTGTTCACTAGAAATGTGCCCTTCGAAAAACGTGCAAATAAGCATTGCTCGGTTACACTCAGAGTGCAGCATTCTTTCACGCTGAAGGTGGAACCTAACAAGTCGCCGTCAACCCTATAACAGGTGCTGCTGAAATAAGTTGACGGAGCTCATTCCGCTCCGCGTGGCGGCATTTTTCTTTTTTCTTTTTTTTCTAGCACCAAAAATTAGTGTTGCTATTTAATCGGTTGCAGTTTCTTGGTTCGATTGTGTAGCAAATGCTTTTCGAAAGCAACACGCTGCATCGCCACAAGCCTTTTTATTTTTCAAAGTAGAAATTCTTTCTTTGCCCAAATGTGGCCTCTTCTAATATCCATATTATCATCATTTCTATCACTGAGCATCACTCAGGGTTCAACTGTTTCAATTTTTTCTACCTAATTTGTGGAAGGCCTCGTCTTTTGCTCAGCATATAATCCTCTAGCTCTGATTATGAATGACTTTTTTAATTCTAGTGAACACTTATCCACCAATTACGGAATGTTCAACGTGATGAAGGTTTGATGTTCTCCCAAGCGGATGTATTGATCTGCAGCACGGCGGCATAGCGCCACTGTTTAATTTTTCAAGTTTCAGTTTGTTCCGATTACAGTTTTTCTCAAGATGTCAAACCACCGCACTGCGATTTGCTCTTCATCGTCAAGAAAAGCACGAATGCAACATCATTAACCAACTCGGTCGACTGTCTCCACAGAAACTCATTGATATAAGGAGCTGGGTCATGAAAGTGATCGTCCAGCACAACGAACAAGTCGCACTATGAATGCGTCGCAGATCCGGAATATCATCGAGAAGCGAAATATCCCAAATCCGAGGGTCTCCTGAGAAAAATCGCTCGTGATGTCGGTGTCAGTCATCGGTGTATGGAATAGGCAGAAGGAAACGTGGACTCAAGCCCTACAGGTTCTATAAAGTCCGGCTGCTGACGGACAAGAATAAGCGCGAACGGATCCATTGAGCCGACAGTTCAAGCTTCGGGCCGCAGGTTGCGGGTGGGAGTGAACACTTTCCACGGACGAGAATCGTTTCACTGCGGAGAAGGCTCAAAACCGCCAAAACGGCAGGATCTGATCTGGAGAGACTCCAGCCACCTTCGCCATCGCCAAACATCGTCAAAACCCGCAGGCACTCATGGTTTGAGGAAGAATATACACCAACTGCAAGACCTCTTGGTTTCTGAGGACGAAGAAGTAAGAAGCAAATGAAGATGTGTACTGACGGGACATTTGAGGCCGTTGCACTTTTTTAGTCCCATCGGCACTTCAGCTACTCGCAGTGGACGTTTTAGCAACAGCCAATCCCTGCACACAAGGCGAAAAGCGCGCAGGCATGGTGCAGGGCAGATTTGCGTACTTCATCATGTCTGCGGAATGGCCACCGCAATTCCCGCATCTGAATCCAACGAACTACAGCGTGTTGTCCATTTTGAAGGCCAGGGTCTGCGCCAAGCTTCACCACAGCGTGGAGGCCCAGAAGGAATCTCTGCTTGAGGATTGGGAACAGCGGTCTTCAAATGACCTGCGGCCGTGGCCAAAAACTTCACCAAGCGTTCTGACTGCTGTATTCACGCCAAGAGAGATCACTTCGAATTCGGTCGAAAACAATGTTGTCTCATGTCTATGTTGTTGCTACTTATGTATTATTTTGTAAACTTCTCAGTTGTTTCCTAGTTGTAATTTAAAAAACTTCATAACGTTATCTTGGGACACCCTGTGCAAAGGTCGGTCCAACAGTCCGTTTGTTGGTATGCTATTTCTGTGCTTCTTAGATTCGTTCTCCCATAGTTGACCTTGCACTATCCTGTACGTTAATACATGCAATAATAAATATTATTATTGCATATTAATATATTTTTTCGAATCTCTCTCAGGTATCGAGGAAACCTCAATATATACCGGCTTCACGTCACATTAGACACTTTTCAGGTCTATCCCAATCGGCAGGGGTAGTGATTTAGGCGTCCGTTCCCTCCCATTGAATTTGCACAAAGCTTCAGCCGTTTTCCCGCACGGTACGAGGACTTTTGTTTGAATTCAAAGGATGGCGTGGCACGGGATGATGGACGCAGTTGGCACTTGTCCCCCCTCCCCCCCCCCCCCCCCGACTATTATAGATCCCACTTATCAGCTAACATTGGACACATTTCAAAGCCACTCTAGCACTTTCTAAATCAAACCGAACATCTTCCAATTCAAAGCGAGCGCCCTTCACATCAAATCCAGACACTTTCTAGGAACGTAAGAATAATTTTTTTGTTACAAGAGAATTTGACATGACTCTCATGAAACTTTTATTTTACTGCTCCAAGAAGGAAAGCTCCTGGAATTCTATTAAATTTTAATTTTTTGGTTCAAAACCAATAAAATAATTATTTGAAATACATGAAGACAGCTATTTTTGGCGTGTTAAAAGAAATCGCGACATGTACTCGTCCGCTTTGGTGCGATTTTTTGATTTTACTATAAATCCTATGTTTTGTCGCGATCAAAGCTAGGTTCATTTTTTCCCGGTTAGCTGGCAGTGCGGGTTCGAGTTCCACCTATCGCTATAGTTTTGAACAGAACATCGATATGAGATATCGTAGTATCAGTGTCAGCCGCTTGAGACTCGAAAAAATGAATTGCATATACATGCCGTAAGAACAGATTTATGTCGTTTTCTGTGCCACGCAGATTTGTTCTGATGGTACAGCGTTCTATTGCAGTTGTTCCATGTTGGATTGCGCTCCCGTATTGAATCGGTGAGTTTGGTATGCGCTTAAGGGGCACTCCCTGACATTAGCGGGAACCCACTGCAAATGGAGATTGGAAGAAGCGTGCCTTTAATTGAATGAGTCGCCCGTTCTAAAGTTTCGAAATTTTTTTAGGCTGCACTAAACCTTGAACTATATTAATAAATTATTATGTTGTTTAAGACAAACGTTAGAAAGCGGGATGTACGGTAACACAAACCGTTAAAAATGCAGAAAATACTAGTAAAAGCATTAAAGCGAGACAATTCAATACGTCCAATGGGAGGTAAAAATAGGGGCTGTGAACGTTTCTGAACTGAGAATCTTGTCGGATAATAAATAGTCCGCTTGCGCTCGGGTAGTATTATTATTATCTATTACATGGTTAAATTCCATGAACAACATAATTACAATATAATTGAACATTGAATTTGATTTGATGAACAATATAATTAGAAAAAATTGAAAAAATTGAACATTTGAAAAAAAAACAAAAAAATTGAAAAAATTGAACAATATAATTAGAAACGATATAGAATGATAACCACATGACATTGGCTAACGATCCAGGCCAAACTATTATAGAATAATTATAAGGCGCTTGCGATAACAAACACCCAGAGAATGTAGAATAGAAGGGAAAACAAACCAGGTGGGGTTCTGCCACAAGATCTCGTTATGTCCTGGAATTGTTTATGAATCGACTTGCATTCGTAATAAATGGTTTTAGCTTGTATGGAATAACTGTGTTTCTGCCAAGTTTCATGCAATCCGAACTTGCTTCTATTAACAAAAAAAATGTCGAAGTGAGGATTTTGCAGTACTTAATGAGAGTTTCTGTCCTCCACCTCGGATTCTATGCAGATGGTCTCACTATGAAGAAGCCGCGCTTGTCGAGTCCACAGAAACCATGGAGGATTTTGTAAAGCATTACGAGATCGTATATTCTTCGTCTGTATGAAAGTGTCTGTAGTCCAAGCTGTTACTTTCTTTCTTCACTATTGGAAATACCATGGTAATCAAGGCGACATTTCCTGATAAATAGTTTTCTAGTGAAGCTATTTTGGACTTTTCAACTCTAAGTATACTTTCCTTCTTAACTGGGTGATTGTTGTTCCATACTCAAGATCGGCCTCACGTATGTTTTATAGGCTTTGACGAGGACAGAAGGGCTCCTTTGTGGAAAGTCTTCCGAAGAGGTTGTGTACTACAGCCATCGCTTTATTTGCAATTTGTTCATAATGCGCCTCCAAAGTCAAATTTGTATGAAGGAGAAACCCAAGATCTGTTGCTTGATCAGTACTTGCAATCTCACTTTCACCTACATTGTATGTGTAGATGGGATTTGTTCTTCCTGAATGGAGCACCTTAGTTTTTTCTTTTGACAAAGGACCTCGTGGGACCTCATGGGACCAGCGATCAACAACAGAAGGCTTTGCTCATGGATTGGTGTTGTCCTAGGGTCTTCAATAGTCAGTTTATAGCAATTACCTCGCGTATCCGATGCTTCGTAACAATAGAATGTTGCCCTTCCAGTGTCACACATTCCACACATTATATTTAAAAAAACATTGAAGCATCCCCCAACTTCCTACGTCCTTCCAAGGAATAAGGAGCGCGGAATTTGTTTCTAATTGTAGGCCTTGGCTTGAGAGAGTACGGAAGTCCGGTAGATCTGACAATTGACTTTCCAGTGAAAATATTCTGAATCAGACCTGTGTGGCACAGAAGAACTAAATATGTTCTTAGAACATGCCTAGGTTCTGCGAACGTTGGACTTGCAGGCTAATGTTGATATGTGATCTGAGCCCGTACAGATACTCCTTATGTATGTACCACAGCAAAAAGAGTATCCTATAGACGTCTGCACTTCACACGTTCTTAGGGTGCTAGTTTTTCTCCATTTTATGCAGCAATACAACGATAACTTGTCCATTCCAGATGCAACTTAGCCCACGGCGCCATGAGTTGCTTTCGGTCTACATGCTGGGCTTGGGTACCCTGTTCATGTATCTCGGCTACCACACGCAGTCCTTCATCTGCGAGTCGGTGATACACTCGGTCCATCACAAGGATCCACATCGGATATCGGGGTTCGCCGGATACTACGGGTGAGAAACGCTTCCCGATGTTCAGCCCCATATACCATGGAAGGCTCGCGGTTTCCAGCCTCTTCACAGCTTCTCATGGAAGCAGCAGCTGTTGGTCTAAGCCCGCAATTGATTTCAGACAAGCCATCCACTACACGGCGTTCGCGGTTTCCAGCCTCTTCACAGCTTCCCTTCAGCACTATCTAGCCTCGAAATGGATTCTAGTCCTGTCGACCATCTTCTTCGGCGTTTATCACCTGGGATTCTTCTACATCAACTCTTTCTACTTCTATGGGTCGCAGATCATGATGGGCATTGCCTGCTCATGTAGGTGACACACTCAGAAGGTGCGATTCTCGACGCTGTTCAACTGATCACAGGAGTTTCAGTGTACAACAATGGCGAGGGCGCCTACCTAGCCGAGCACTCCTCAAGAAGGACGGTTGAGTCCAACAGTGGCATCGAGACGGCCGTGGGGCATTCTAGGTTTGTACGACCCAGTTGTAAGTCAAAGACCTAGATGACTGAAGTGAAGAGTAAGAAGGGCTTAGAAGGAACTACTCTGGGTTTGGGGTATCCTAGGCAGATGTCAGTGGTCGTCATAATTAATTCCTGGCCATACTCACTTTCAGCATGCTGGTCGGAGGTATTGCACTGCTGATAGTGTTCAACATATTCCCAGCAGAAGCCACCGAAACGCCGTCCTACTATCGATCCTTTTCCGAGAACCACATTCAGGTGGCTATTATGGGATAGTTTTCATAGCATTTCGATCGCATTAGAAAGTTCTGTGATGTTTGTAGAGGAAGTGCGTATTGAGGATAGTGTTTAAAGCACACTGTTGCAGGCTATTTACGGCACCTTCTTTGGACTGACACTGGTATCGGTTGTGATCTTCGCCCTGCTTCCGACGAAGCAGTACGACAGCATTGCCAGCAACTCACCGCGGATTATCCCTAGCTTTAGGAATCAATTCAGTAAGTTTGATGCTGAGGTTTTGTTGGCAAAAAGCACTGCTCACAGAGAACATTTCTTACAGAAGCCCTAGCTAAGACGTCTATTCATCCGAATATGATTCTGTTGACGTTCACCTTCATCCATATGGGACTGCTCGTCTCGCTGTTTCTCGGCATCTATCCGACAACGCTATCCTTCACAGCCTCTCTCTCACAGGACGTGTTCATTGTGGCGCTCTACAGCGTCTTCGTTGGAATGGCAGAGTTCTCAGGTAGGACGAAGCTCAGATTCCCTTTAAGAAAGCTCTTCCCCATCGACAATGGCACTCCTTCAGCGCGAAAGTAGTGGCTGTTGTTGTAATAGATTTAAGGTTCTGCCCTACAGAATTCTGTAGCTTTCAAACGGCCACTATTTTCGCGTGTGGACAAGGTCATGTTGCAGCACTGGGAGCTTTTGTCAGCAGTGTCTCGTATAGGTCGTCGAATTTCAGGCGGTCTTTTCATTCGACCGCTGATTAAGCGATGCCACTCCTATAAGCTGATCGTCACCATAGCCCTACATGTCATCGCAGTCGCCACCGCTCTGGCTCTGTTCCAACTCTCTGTTCCCGAGCGAGCAACCATCGAGCCTACCCATGGAGCTGCACTCTGGTTCACACCAAGGCCAGTTTTGAGCGCCTTAGCATGGTCATCTGTATGATCCTTTGAAAGCTAAAATATGAAGTGAATGCAGCCTGTAGGCATAATGGTGCCTCTATTTACATATACCGTTTAAAGCGAATTTGGCCGTACTCACACGAAAACATTGTAAAGCTATTTTATACTTTTCTACACATTCTACTACTTTGGAATCTGTGTGAACTTTAATGCACTTTCCCTGCGAGGTTTGCTTTTTTCTATAGCACTTAGCAGTGGTACTAATTCTTTCAAATATTGGAAGAGAAAATGACTAATGAAAATGGGGTCACACTAGTCAGAATATTTGTAAGTAACGCAGCGGTCATGTTTTTTTACAGAGCCTGTTAATACCGTGTTCGCAAGAAACGAACAGGATGCCCCGTTCTCGGTCAGCAGAGCGTACACCTCCGAATGCTCCAGCTGCGTGTGTCTAGGTTGAGAAGTCAATATGGCCAACGACCTAACGCCAAAGCTGGGCAGAAGGAAAATAGCGGCTTGGGGAGCTTTCAAGAGCGGCGAAGAAGTCGTGAAGAAGTCGAAGAACCTTTGGCTCAATGCCCATCCTATTGGACTTTACTGTTAACATTTGCTCGGAGAACTGGCCCAAGCAGGATAAACACGCGATCGAGGTCGTGCAGATGAGAATCGAGAGTTCGATGCTCAGAACGAGCTCCGCTCACGCAGATGAGGGACAGTCCCAGAAATTCCATGCCTTGTCGATGTTCGAGAAGCAGAGATGCTTTCACGTGGACTAGGTCGTCAAAAATGGTGTGGTGAATTCACGAAGTACGACTAGATTTCGGCCAAATCCAATACGAGGGACAGGAGTCACAATTGAGAAAATTATTAGTGGCCAGGTGACAGAAAAGTCAATGCTTATCCTTCCCAGACAATCTAAGAGGAGATCAAGCAGGAATGGAAGGCTTCACTGACGTGGGCACCAGTGAAGCCCAGACCAGTCAAGAACCTCAATTCGGGATGCACGTAACCGCCAGCGCCTCCTAAAACTACGAGCAAAAAGTGTTGTCCAGCGTGTTCCAAAACATTGCAGGGGTAATGGGTACCCGATGCGGCTGCGGCATAGGAGGCGCAGGCAGAAGCCATTGCATCTCGTCGCGAGGAGGGCAGTGGCAGGGTGCCGTTCTCTGTGCTCCTCATTTCAAACGAGGAGAGCAGGAAAATACGAAAGTGTGTGCGCGCGGTAGAACTTCAAGACACGGTGACGGTCATTAATATTCCTTCCACCACCTTGAAGGCGCAGTTTGTTCGGAACCCTACCTATGACAGGACATGTCCCACTCCGTCTGGTGCAGGGGAGGACGGCGTCTAGAGTAGTCCACGATATGACGTGCAATGAATGTAGGGAGGTGTACATAGGGAATACGGGTAGGACCCTATGCATCAGGATTTTCGATGACTTTAGAAAAGGCAGTGTTCACACCTCTTAGGAAGAACCCAAGGTTCAATGCCATGCAGGCACAATGGTGCATGTTTGTGTCGATTCTGGCTCGAGACAAGGAGAAGAGAGGTAATACCTTGGTTCTCAAGACTCTTGAGGTGTTCTGGGTCACGGCTAGGAATCCTCATGAGGAACTGATTCTGTAGGACAAAATGGTGTTTGGGAGCGCGTTTTCACAAATAGTTTTCAACTTTTTCAGACGCTAACGAACGCGAAGTGGCTGAAACTTAAGCTGAGTTAAGTAAAGCTGATAACAACCATGGTTGCCAGAATAATAAGACAACAACTACTAGACTTCTGGTTGCTAGTTATACCATACTTATCTATCAAGTTGTCCGGAAAGTTCTCAGCATTTTGAGTGCTTCACTTTGAACTACCATAACTTTCTCAAATCTTCTCGAATTTAGTCGAAATAAGCACCGTGCGAATCAGCACACTTTGCTGACGGGCCACCAGTCGATTTATTCCATCAGCGAAAAAATTAGGTGATCGAGATTCGACAAAATCCACGAAGGCTGTTTTGACTTGTTCCTGATTGGTGAAGGTGTTACCAGCGAGAAAGTTCTGAAAGTGTTTGAAAAGGTGGTAGTCGGTTAGCGAGCGGTCTGGGGAATATGGCGGGTGAGGCAGAACTTCAACCCTTATTTCGTTCAATTTTTGAATAGTGATTTGTGAAACGTGAGGCGGGCGTTATCGTGCAAACGAAGCGGGCCTCTTCTGTTGACCAATGCTGGCTGAAATCAACGCAATTTTCGGTGCATTTCGTCGATTTCCTTACCGTAAGACTCCGCTGTGATCGTTTGGCCTGGTGCCAAAACGTTGTAATGGATCACACCTGCCGCGAACCACCACACAGTAACCATTACCTTTTTTGGTGGAGGCTCGCCTTTGGAAAATGCCCAGGGTGTTCGTCCGCGTCCAACCACTGTCTGGAACATTTCCTGTTATCATACAGAATCCACTTTTCATCACAAGTGATGATTCGACCCAAAAACGGGTCAGTTTTGTTGCGTACAAGTAGTGAAGAACAAATGTCGAAACGTGACAATTGTTGCCGCTCACTCAACTCGTGGAGCACCCACTTCCGAGCTTTTTCAGGCGTTTCGAAGCATGAGCAACAGGAGTTTTACTGAAGTTTAGCTCTACCGCAATTCGCGAACTGTTTGGGATGATCCAGCTTCCACCGATTCCTGTCCCAAGCTTTTGAAGTTGAAATAAAACATCGTTCGGCATTGCTCTTTCGACATACTCCAATAAGCCCTTGAAGAACGGACATAGAAAAGAACGTTGAAAAAAATTATTTGGTCAGATAGAGTGAAACGTTCTGTACAGGAAATAACATTAATGCGCAGTGCAAGTTGAATTTTTACTTAAGACAAGACGAATGAAAAATACTAACACAAATCGCTCAGAACTTTCCGGATAATCTAATATTAAGCAACTGTGCTCAAATACAGCTATGTTTTTCAAAAACTTCAAAACTGAGTTTTATTTACATTTATACCATCACATTCATAGTATAATTTTAACTGATTTCTTATTTTTGTTTATATTTAAATTTCTCCTTTAAGCGAGTGATAAGCATGACAGATTCAAAATTAACATGAATGCTAGTGCACAACATTTCGTTCAGAAATTGATCAGTGAAAGTTCTCCTGATTAATACGATGCTTTCGTGCTTCTGCTTTCTAATACCACGTTTTTATAGTCGTACACTGGCATGCGTTTTCGGCTACCTGGTCGGTCTGGCGGACTTCACCTTGACCATGGCTCGAGCTGTGATTTGCCAGAAAGCGGTGCCGCAGTACCGCATGGAGGTTTTCTCGCTGACCAGAATCCACATGGTTCGTTTCCATCAAGATCCGCTTGCACGATGGCAGAAAAAGTAAAGCACTTGTTTCGTTTAGAGTATTGGGTCGGAGTGAATATTCGCGCCGTTTTAGTGCGTTAAGTATTTCCACCATTGTTTTGTACTCCACGCTTCACAGGAGGTTTCGATACCATACGTAAGGTGACTGCAAGAACTGAAGAGTTTAGGCCATATTTCCTCCCAGCAGAAGACCCCAATTTTCGTGTTAGCCGAACTTTTATGGCCTAAATTTCGGAATTCGGAATTGAATCGAAATTTGAGTGCTACAATACCGCTCGCGCCGCACGGTCAAAAGTGGGCGAAAAAACGCCAACATAGCGTCGCAAAGCGTCGCACGCTCATAACTCCTTCAGTTTTAGGTGTTTTGAATAAAGGTTGGTACCATTCGATTCGCCTTTTCGAGATCTACACAAGCATGTGCAAAAGTTTACCGGAGCACCCGTATTTTCGCCGTGGGTGGTCCAAAATTGGCTGGATGGGCGATTAGAGCAGCTTATTTCCCAGGATATGCGTGCTTTCGGAGTATCTCGAAGATGGCGTACGTCGCCAGTGCTCTGTCATGCCAGGAATGCCCCGAGAGTGCGCCGTGCACAATGCACACAGAACCTAACCTATCAATTGAGTGGGCGTGCGCATGTCCCCTGCGCTTTTATCTTCTCTCACTGGGAACTGCGACGTTTCAAGACTATTTCGAGCAGTTTGGAGAATGTTATCAGGAATTCCCCGCCACTCCACTCAGGATTAGCTCCAATCTGTCACAGCAAAACTTTGGTGTGTGCCGTGAACAATGCATAGAGAATCGAACCTTTCAATTGAAGGGGGGAGACAGCTTGTAGACTGAGCGTTTGGGGAGTTTTATCAGAAATTCCCCGCCACCCCACTCAGGATTAGCTCCAATCTGTCACAGCGAAACTTTGGTGTGTGCCGTGAACAATGCATAGAGAATCGAACCTTTCAATTGAAGGGGGAGGCAGCTTGTAGACTGATCGTCTGGGTAGTTTTATAAAAAATTTCTTGCCGCCCAACTCAGGAATTGCTCCAAGGCTGTCCAGCGAGCCTTTGGAGTGCACCATGAACATGCATACAGAATCGAACATTTCAATCGAGGGGGGGGGGGGACAGCTTGTAGACTGAGCGTTTGGGGAGTTTTATCAGAAATTCCCCGCCACCCCACTCAGGATTAGCTCCAATCTGTCCAAGCGAAACTTTGGTGTGCGCCGTGAACATACAGAATCAAACCTTTCAATCGAGGGGGGGGGGGGGCGACCGCTCGCAAATTGCACGCACGGGCGTCTTCGGAGCACAATAGCCCTTTCAAGTTGGAACCTTGCAGGTTGCAGCTTGTAGGTCTTGTAGGCAGTCGAACGGGCTGCTAGCACGCCAAAGCAGAATGGTTTAGCACAGGAGGGGGCAATGTTATAGGGGTGCGAAGATGCAGGTGAGGCTTGTGTGAAGCATTTTTTCCGATTTCCGTGGGCCACTGCGAGAAGACGCCACAAGCTAACGGCCTTAAAATGCGTATGCGAACAGAGCGCTTGAGGAGCTTTACGACGACATGCTCGTAGCTCCTCAGCTGCCCAAACTGCCTAGCCTCAGCTGCCGTTTTAGAGCGGCGAAACCTAGCGGTTAGAGTTTCTTGCTCTCCTACTCGCCCAGATTTGAGTCTTCGACACTCGGAATGGCACATTTCCGTTCAGCATAAAAAGCGCTATCGAACGGTATCAATTTCGACCGATTTTGGAATCATCAATTTTTTGACTGTTTAGCATCGAGGACGAGGCCGCGGCCGAAAGACGATGACGTCATCGAAAAATCGATGTCTTCGAGTTGGGCCACGCTTACCTTGATACCATTCGATAGAGCTTTTCATGCAGAATTGAATGGTGTCATTTGGAGTGGGAAAAACTGGAATCTGGGCGAGAAACAGCGCGGAGAGCGTCTGCCGTTGTTGCGCTAAATTGCACGCGCGGACGTGTTCGGAGCACAATAACTCTGTCAAGTTCGAATCATTTCGGCTGCAGCTTGTGGGTCTTGTAGGCAGTAGAACGGTCTATAAGTGCACTGAAGCAGAATGGCTTAGCTTAGGAGGGGGCAATGTTACAGCGGTGCGAAAATGCAGGTGAGGCTTGCGCGACGCATTTTTTCCGATTTCGGTGGACCACTGCGAGAAGACACGGCGAGCTAATGGCCTCAAAATGCGTATGCGGACAGACCACTTGAGGTACTTTACGGCGACGGGCTCAGAACTTCTCAGCTGCCTAAACTGCTTTAGCCCCATCTGCCGTTTTAGGGCGGCGGACTTAGCGGTCGACGTTTCCTGCACTCTTACTTGTCCATATTTGGGTTTTCGACACTCCCAATAACACCTTTTGTTTACAACGAAAAGCTCTATCGAATGGTTTCACTCTCGACCAATTTCAAAAAAATCGATTTTTTGACAATATCGATGACGCGGGCGCTCTAGGCCGAGCTGCGCGGAAGATGACGTCATCGAAAACCGGTATTTTCGAAATTGACCAGATTTCCTCGTGCAAACTTCGTCCAAAATCGTCTAGGGGTTATTTGGGGCGCTGATTACGAATCCGACGTTCGTTTTTGAAAATCTCTACTTCGGTATGCTGAACGGAACGGTGCCATTCCGAGTGTCAATGACTCAAATCTGGGCGAGTAGGAGCGCAAGAAACTCTAACCGCTAGGTTTCGCCACTCCAAACGGCAGCTGAGGCTAAGGCAGTTTAGGCAGCTGAGGAGCTACGAGCACGTCGTCGTAAAGTACCTTGAGCGCTCTGTTCGCATACGCATTTTAAGGCCGTTAGCTTGTGGCGTCTTCTCGCAGTGGTCCACGGAAATCGGAAAAAATGCTTCACACAAGCCTCACCTGCATCTTCGCACCCCTATAACATTGCCCCCTCCTGTGCTAAACCATTCTGCTTTGGCGTGCTAGCAGCCCGTTCGACTGCCTACAAGGCCTACAAGCTGCAACCTGCAAGGTTCCAACTTGAAAGAGCCATTGTGCTCCGAAGACGCCCGTGCGTGCAATTTGCGAGCGGTCGCCCCCCCCCCCCCTCGATTGAAAGGTTTGATTCTGTATGTTCACGGCGCACACCAAAGTTTCGCTTGGACAGATTGGAGCTAATCCTGAGTGGGGTGGCGGGGAATTTCTGATAAAACTCCCCAAACGCTCAGTCTACAAGCTGCCCCCCCCCCCCTTGATTGAAATGTTCGATTCTGTATGCATGTTCATGGTGCATTCCAAAGGCTCGCTGGACAGCCTTGGAGCAATTCCTGAGTTGGGCGGCAAGAAATTTTTTATAAAACTACCCAGACGATCAGTCTACAAGCTGTCTCCCCCCTTCAATTGAAATGTTCGATTCTCTATGCATTGTTCACGGCACACACCAAAGTTTTGCTGTGACAGATTGGAGCTAATCCTGAGTGGAGTGGCGGGGAATTCCTGATAACATTCTCCAAACTGCTCGAAATAGTCTTGAAACGTCGCAGTTCCCAGTGAGAGAAGATAAAAGCGCAGGGGACATGCGCACGCCCACTCAATTGATAGGTTAGGTTCTGTGAGCATTGTGCACGGCGCACTCTCGGGGCATTCCTGGCATGACTGAGCACTGGCGACGTACGCCATCTTCGAGATACTCCGAAAGCACGCATATCCTGGGAAATAAGCTGCTCTAATCGCCCATCCAGCCAATTTTGGACCACCCACGGCGAAAATACGGGTGTTCCGGTAAACTTTTGCACATGCTTGTGTAGATCTCGAAAAGGCGAATCGAATGGTACCAACCTTTATTCAAAAAACCTAAAACTGAAGGAGTTATGAGCGTGCGACGCTTTGCGACGCTATGTTGGCGGTTTTTCGCCCACTTTTGACCGTGCGGCGCGAGCGGTATTGTAAGTTGTGAAGGCATTGTCAGCAGTGAAATACTGGCAGGAGATATTTTTATATAGAGATATAAAACCTTGAAATAACAAAAAAGCTGTTTTCGAAATTCACGATCATACAGAGAATTAGGTCGAGGAGAAACCTAAGCAGTATTCCCTTAATTTAGCTGCCGAGACGCCTCCTTGCACAGGAATAAGAAAGAAGTTCACTCTTGGTTAGCCTGAACTCTGGGCGCGTGTAGCGCAGTCGGAGGAGGTGTCGTCTGTCACCCAAATCCAGGTTCTTGTTCCGGATTTCCCGCCCAGGCCAACCAAGCCTTCCGTCCCTCCGGGGTCGATGAATTAGCACCAGACTTGTCTAGGAAGGTTAAAATACTAATTTGTTCATCTTCACCACAAGTCATTGAATGGCCAAATGCGCAATCAGATCGCCTCCCGTAGAACTAGACTGCGTGAAGCATCCCAAAAGGGGTTGAGTAATGCCGTACTTTATCCTTTATCCCTTAGTCTAAACTAAGGGATAAAGGATAACTACTAAGGATAACTAACTACGGCTTGGGGCGTCGACAAATGGGTGTGCTAACGGCGACCTCTGACTTCTCTTTTAGTGGGATAAAAACGATTTTTTCGAAATAACAGTTGTTTGCTATAAGATCGCTTCATGAATAATGGTAGAAAATGCTTTCTGAAACTTTTGTAGAAAAGCTAGTTTTTCTAACCATTGCGAGTTCGTTGGCCATATTCAAATTATCCATTATTTTTTAGTAGGACAAAAACGAATCTTTTCGAAAAAAAAAACTGTTGTTTTTTATAAGGATCCGAAAGGAAAAAGGAATAACTCTGATAAAACGATCTCCTTTGGTATGTCTCTGATGGTATACTGTTGGTGTAGTTTACAATGAAATGTAATAGGTGTACCTAATCAGGATATGCTGAAGAAAATCTGGTAATAAGGCACGAAAATGAAAATGTGCCCTGCTCTATTAAATAAAAGTTCCTCCACGTTCGAGCGTCAATCTCAACTAGCGTACGAAAACTTTGGGGTTTGCAGGAAGAAGGCATGTTCGTTTCTATGTGATCTTCATATATGTAGCTTTCATAGCACTCTCTCCCCCCCATTTCTTGGAATGCTTTCGAAAGAGAATTAGAACCGAGTACAAGAAGAGCACAAAAATGCTTCCGATAGATCATGAGTAGCAGCTGCACAATTGTTTGCAACCATGCATGAGAAGCCCTTACTAATGAACTTTATTTGCTGCGATGCGCCAAGCTTTTATCATCACTAAAACGGACGAGAAAAACGAAGTTATGATATCCTTACGATGTTTGGTTGCGATCAAAACATGCATGCTAATGGGACGCATGAAGTGCGGATGAAATTGATGAAATTGCGCCGGTGGTGTAATGGCGTGGAGTATTCCCCTGCGGTAAGCAGTAGGTGCGGGTTCAAGTCCTGCCTGGGGCTAGAGATTTCTTCGCAACAAGACATCTCTATGAGAGCTTACAAACTCGTTACCAGCCACTTAAGGCTCAAAGAAAATGAAGTGATTTTGTGAGTGATTGTTTCAAATTGAAAGTCAAAAATGGCGAATGTTTATGTCCGGCTTAAACTTTTCAGACGAGTTACCAATTAGCCACATTTAGCATGCAGAAGAACTGCTCCAAAACATGTAGCAAGTCAGCCTCAAGGGCTGTTAACTAAGGAATCGTCATTTGCTCGGGGAGTAACACACCTTATTCCAGTGCATCGCCTCCTGTATCGTCCTCTACCTCTCGCCGTACATGACGGTGACCGCCTGGACAGCGGTGCTCTCGACGAGCCTTGTGATCGGCAGCACCTGTTTTGTGATTGTGGTGAGAAGGACGAACACTTCCGATGACGTCGTGTCGCCAGTGGAACAACTCGATCCGAAAAAGACGGCCAGCTCGCCGAACGGCGTGTGAGAGTCGCTGCTGTGCTGTGTAGTCGCATGTGAGAGTCGGTCCATGTATCGACGTCTTTGACGCACCATCACTTGATGGCGAGAACGAGCAAAGAGAGCTGCTGTAGGGCTGCTCGAACGAAAGCACCAGCTTGGGTTTCGTGTTTCGCTCCGCAGAAGAGTGAAGATGCATCGTTTGCCAGAGTTAGGGGCAAGTTTTGTGGTCATTCTATTCGCCTTCACAAATTTCTTCTGCCATTTTAATCCACTCCTCGAACAACGTGTTTTCATGCTCCAAATTCTGGATTAGAAGGCGGGTTGAAATTTACTGACCAATCCAAAAAAGAAGAAGAAATTTGGATACAACACATCCATTGGTTACACGTCCTTTGTAGCATAAATTCAGTTATTCAGCAGCCTTCAGCTAATTGAGCACTTACGCATAGGAGATATTCCATTAACTTTTTCATGAGATATGATTACGTTCGGTCGGTTTTATACTATCATTTATTGATTTCTGCTTGAATTTCTTCTTCTTAAATTCTTAAGGCTAGGTAGACATTCGTAGCACGATCAAGATTCTGTTTATTCGAGTTCCCTCCATTCATAGAAAACCTACTCAAAAGGTGAAAGACATGGAATTGTTAGGAAGATGGTACACTGTGCTTCCAAGAAGTATGAAAAGACCAGAAATAGATGCAAATCACAACGAGCCCGTACCGAATTGCTCATTTTGTGCCTAACGCTTTGTCTGGCGCTCATTTCCAGAGCTCGCACTCCAACTCAGTTTTCCTTTCTTTTCCATCAACCTTTTTAGGATGCAGAGGCTTTTAAGCTGGCATTAAAGTGCTGACCAAGCCTGTAGGGCGGCAAGATCTGGCATCACTAACAATTTTTTTCGCCTTTAAAATTCGCAACAATTCTTCAATAAGGAACACTGGCTAGTAGATGACATGGCGTTCGGTTCCGAAGCACGAGCTTTCACATTGTTTTTATATTAAAACGATTATTTGTACTCGTAGACAATGAGCTCTGCTCTTTGCTCTCTGCGTTTCCCACATAATTCATTCTGTCACAATAGTCAAGTAGTCGTATCGTGTTCTTTTATCGACTGGCAGTTTCATAACTGTGCCATTACTACTGCATTTTATGTGATATGCCCATCATTTCTTGACGGCAGCTAGGGTGTTGTTCCTAAAGGGAAAGTGAGAAGTACACTCTGTCGGTCGAGGGGAAAGGAGGGCACCATAACGCTTCAGGAAATTCTCGTCTTGAACAGTGATGATTCTGTGTAGAGATTCGTATGTTAACCACATTGTGCTATGTTTATGTTGCATTCCTCTCGCCTTATTCCAACTAAAACGAGTGACGTGGTGGAAGCGTGACGGCCTTCCACTGCCACATTCAAACCACGGCATTGCTCCCTAAGCAAATGCTTTTTAAGCAAGTAGCACTGCTTTTCGACTAATACCAAGGATGTTCTGTGTTTTCTTTAAGCTTCCACCGGGTTTGTATCACTCTTCCCTTGCATTTGAAGTTACTTTCCTGCCTTGTTCATGATTGTAATGTTTAGCGACACAGTTTCCAGATATGGTTTCCCTGACTTGTGCTCTAAATCTCGAAATAAAATTCGACTCATGCGAATGTACTGCAGCAGCAAGATCACTAGCACACATTGAGTCCGAATGAATCGTTTTCGGATACCCTATTCGGATATACTGATCCGAATCATCCAGAAATTTGAGGTCCGCGAAATTACCCGTATCCGATTCGTTTTAAAAAATCCGGGGTTAAAATAAGCGTCATCCGAATCGTCCAATTACCCGATGATTTTCGACCGGATCCTTTGTATTATTGTGTCCCACATAGAGGACGGTCAACTCGATTTGTATTTAAATTTGGAACAGGATTTGGAATAGGATTTGGAGCGGACAAGCTCTACAGCAATCTCCCGAGTCGATCTTGTCGCATCAACTTCAACGGCAGTCTGTGAAAGGTCGTTTCCAGGATAGGCGCCTGTTCTCCGTGCTTTTCGTCTTCAAGACTTTCGTCGCCAGCGGCAAAACGCTGAAACCACCGCTCGCATTGTCCTGTGGAAACGACGTCTTTGCCAAATGCAGCTACCAATGAACGATGCGATTCCGCAGCGGATTTCTTCAATTTGAACTTTAGAGTAGGCACGCGCGCACTATCATTTTCTGGTCCATTGTAGTCTGAAGACTATAATTTCTGAAAACCGATGAAAGAATGAAGTAGAAGAAATAGGAAACGTAGGAGATGAAACGCTGTCAAAAACTAACCTTAAGTGAGTTCACATCCGATGCAAATAACTGTGAAAAGAAGACCACAATGTATGCGACATTCCGTGTGGGACAGCCTAATATAAACAGTAGCCGCTGCCTATGTGCACGGGTGTACGAAATTTCGCCGTCGTGTTCCGAATTTCGGTTTTCTGTCACTTTACGGCCTTCCGTTCCCGCTCTTCTGGACCTGAAGACGGAGCGGATATGATGACTTGTGGACGACGACTTATGACGGAGCGTTTACCGCTCTGAATTAATTGTCCACAACTGGAACCTGAGCCAAAGGCGGGAAAAGGAAAACTACTCTGCAACGAGTTTACGATTGAATTGGATAGGGTAGCGGATCACTAATCCGATATTCGAGCAGTGTGATAACCAAACTGAGTTCTTACCAGCTGCGATTCGAGGCTCCGATTGTTACCCGAAGAATTGTTGACTGCTAGCGCCAAGAGACGGCTAGCTTGGTAGCCGAGAGCGCAAATGTCCCATACACACAGTCCGACTGACAATAGAATTTATACCTGCAGCATGTTAGATTTAAAAAGTGGCAACGAACTTCTTAACTGAAGTCGCTCCGTATATGCACTGCAGTGTTCACATGGTCTGTGGTGCAAAACAGCCTTTCAAATTGCCCAAACTTCTCCATCGAAATTTGAAGCAAGCAACTGCATAAAAGAACGCTGAGGAATTGCACTTCTCCATCAAGCAATAAGCTTCCCGGAGCAATCGGCGTGGTGATTATTGAAATGGACAGAGTAGTGGATCATTCTACGAGTTATACTCATCCGTATCCACTATAATTATGCTCTCGAAGCTTTTCCGAATATTTGAACGGTTACGAATGCTCACAAACTTTGACCACCCGAATTCGAGTTCATTCGGAGAAGGCGATTTTTTTTGAATATTTGAATTCAAATACATTTGAAAGGCGCGACATTCTGAATATTTGAATTCCAATATTGATTCGAGTGATCGAATTACAATACAGTCGAAATGTGATCTTTTTGATCCAAATAAAAATCATTCGAATAACTATACAAATAGATCATTCGAGCACAATTATGAACCACTGGGAAGGTGCTATGACAAAAAATGGTTCGTCTGGAGATAAGTGGCGAAACGAACCACTTCAGAGTAGCTTTCACTTCTCTTTATTATACAATCCATCTTCGATCTCAGAGAGAAATTGTGGACATAGTCTCGGAATGGGATGGTGGAGTGATGTACGACAGCTGGTCTACCGACTGAATATGACGTGCTCTAAAATACCCTAAAGCCGCAAAATTTTTCATGGCGTTTTAGTCAAGGGACTGCTTCCCTAAGCAGAAGATTACGCACATCTTTACGCCCTGGATCTCCTAGCTTGAACCATTAATTTGAGTCGTAGTTCTGGAGTATTTCTAGGATACTATCATCACTTTCCAGATAAAACCCCAGGGGTATGCGAGGTGGAAGGAAGGCATACCCATGTTGTGGCACTCGTCACACACCACTCGTCCAGTCCAGTTATGCTTCTGGGGAGGCATGTCCGCCTGCAGAAGAGGATTTCTTGTCTTTGACCTAAGATTGGCAAATTCGGCCACTAGAAAGGATCTTGGGAAGAGGCCATACTATTGTAAAGTTTGCATACACTTAAATCTTGTACTAGTGATAATTTAAAAAATTCGCCTAAATGATGTTACGATCACAAAGATCGTTTATGTAGCATTTACCTCCCTCAGGAAGAATTACACCTGCTTTCTGCAAAAACTCGTTAGTGGAAATCTAGTTATTACAGCCATTTTGGACAACTTTGTGATGAATTTAGTGAAGCGATGGCTTTTGTACGCTTGGTATTCTGGTTTGCCGCCATTCTTCTGAGCTCTTCCGTTCCGTCTTCCGTGACTTTTTCCACAAAAAACATCGGCACATCCCTGTCTATATGTGTGCAAAGAAAGGCATAAAGACCGGTTCTAGTCAAATTGTATAGAATAATTAACGTTCTAGTGACATCAGCGTGTTCTTCGTTAAATATAGGTAGCCAAATGATAGTTGAACAGGAACTGCTAAAGATCTGGAGTAATCTTTGGTGGACAGAGTCAGGAGCTGAGAAGAATAAGCCAGCAATGACTGCGGTGGCATAGTGGTGATGTTCTGGCTCGTTGGGAGTTGACCCGCCCTACTCTTATGAGCTCTCATCACCAGGGCTGGTCGCAAATGAAGTTCAAATTTTCGCAAATCGTAAATCGTCAGTTATCCGACGACGTGTAGTGCAGTACAACTAAGTTTCTATAGGTTCTTCCACTAATTTTAACACGAGGTGATCCCGGACTTATTTGCATATTTACATGGTGTGCATTAATTATGTCATGGTGCTGCATTACAACAGTAAAAAAACTGCGCCTAAACGAAGTGGGAATGAAGTTTTAGAAGAAGCAAAGAGCACATCCTTCCTACTCGTCATGTCATTTGGACGTCAGTTGCCCGTAAATCGATAACTTTTACGAAAATTAGCGATTTACGACCCCAAATATCGTAAATCGTGAATCGTAAAAAATTGCCAAAAATCGCCGTAAGTCTTCATTACGCACACAAATGCTTATCACTCACCGCTCTCACTACGACTGTTTCGCACTGCCAGCACACTGTCAACCCTAGACTTCCGTTTTGCAATAGCGGTCCTTAGTCCTTTGCATTTGGAGCTCCTTCTAATAATCCTGGTCTTCAGTTGAAGTTCTATGGAAGGTCGAAACAATTCTCTGGTTTATGCACGGGTGTCTCTTCATTCCGGTCGCACAATGGATTCCGTTTCAGTTTCATCTAGGCATAAACCAGAAGAACTAGCCCAGGAAGTGAATAGTTCCAATACGGGTAACTGTGCCGCATCCCGGAGTGTTTCTCTGCTTAAATCTGCGCTGTTGAATTTTATAAGGTGACTCATGTATTGTAGCGTTGAAAACAGCATTGCACGTGGCGATTTCCAGGAAGTTCGAGTCCAGGATGCCTTCCACATCTAACGCGCTCCAATCGCATTTAGGCGCCCCGCCGGCACTAATTCAACGTCGAATAGGCCACAGCTTCAGATAGAGTGCTCTTCTGGAGTTGCTTGTTTGGTTTGCATTTTAATTTGCTCGTCAAACGTAGTTCTTGATTTAACGGATTTGACTATGGGGCGTGATCTACCGAGTGCTGCATCCCTTCGGTGATGTTGATCTTTTGTGCCAGCGTTTTGTGCCGTAACTTATTGCGCATCTCAAATTTCAGTCCTGTTGCTGCTTTCTCTCGGTGGCTTTGTGTTTGGCGAGTGGTGGATTGGTGCAGTCCCAATGGGGGTTCACCTTATAACAGGACGTGCGTTCTACCCCTCAGCGTACTATTGGGCTTCCTAGAGTCTAGTGGCTGCCTTACGTTGTACATTGAGTTGCTTGTGTTTCCATTTCAACAAAAGGTCTAGATTGCCATAATACCTTCATGCCGCTTCTAGATCAAAGATGATCCACCGTGTGGACACCAGAGTAGTTCACTCGGATGAAGCGATCGCGTTGCTTCATTATCTGAACCAGCGTTTATTACAGTGTTTAACTAATTACAGACACCAGAATGCGAATAGCGTTATTGAGTCTGACTTGGTTTATGCTTGGATTGGCGGAAATTGAGGAGTACAAATTGACAGACGATGAATGCAGAGCGGCAGGCTTCGTCCCAGAATCGCTAAAGGTGAGAACTATTTTCTTTCTATCTGCTTCAGATGTTTTGGTCCTTCCAATGCTGTTGCCTTAAAAAGAGGTGTTTCTAGAGTATTTTCCTTCTCGCTACGCTTATGCCTTCCACAAGGGAGCTGCGCAAAGGATAAATGTCTGCGTTGGTTCCAATCTCTGCGGGATGCGCATAGCATTCTAATTCTACGGAATTTCGCGGAAGCAAATTGAAAGCGTAACTGGCCATACAGCGACTTGCGGTATTACCGTAAAATAAAAACTTACGATTAGTGTGTACAGCAGGCAAATTGACGGTTAAACGGGGAGGAAGGATGAGCCCCTCAGTTTGCTATTTGAACGCTATCAGAGTACTATTGTACATGGAACGAAATAATCTGATCATTACATTATTTTACATTGGAACTGAGTCAGTGCAATACCCCGTTCTTGTCTTTTTCGTGACTGGGAGTGGTTTCTCTTTTACTTGGTACTGCACCAGCCAAAAAGGGCGAATGGTGACCGAGTACTGCCCTGAGCCACTGCTGACTGGATAGGGTTTCGTCTACACCACGCCATTTTCCATGTTTGCTATTTTTTGCGATGTTTTCGCCACTGTGAACATCCTCGGAGTAATGTTCTCTCCGAGCTGCTTCGATTAATATCCTCATGTGCACCCCGCATTCGCAATTGGAATGGTCCTAACTTTCTCATGCATTCAAAAGTGCTTCATCTTTGCAATAGTTGCTGCATTTGAATTAATTGGTTGCATTGGCCTACTTCTAAGCCTGTGCTTTTTTCAGTGCAATTTATGTGACGAGCTTCGCAATTTCAACCTTGAAATGTTGATCAGTGACTGCCAAGCGTGTTGTACAAAGGATAAGGAGGATGAACACGAGGTTTGTGATATCTCGCAATGTAAGGAAGTCGAATAGCAGGTTGGGACAGAGTTTCACAGGGAGTTTGGGACGAAGTCTCACAGGAGTAGCACTGTCCTCCCTGCGTTGATTTCTCACTCGAATAGCCGGTTGAGTTCGGGAATTAACAGCTTAAGCTTCACTACTTGAACATTGTGACATCGTAGAAACTACTTACTACTTGAACATTGCAGAAAGACTGAACCTGTCGTTTAGTCTTCGAGGTGTATCCTTCAGCACGGACTCTTGACTTTTTTGTCACAGGAGTTTTGGATTATCGAAGAGTGCAAATTTCAAAGCAGTTCAAGTTTCGAGGATTCCGTTTCTTTCTAAGGTTTCCTGCTTTTGTGTAAAACGCATGGACGATTCGAAATTCTCTTGCGTCTTTCCGTCGTCTTAAAACTGAAGTCACATAAATCAAATCAGCTGCATGTTTTGTCTCTCTTCCTGAGTGTAACTGAAATTTCTAGTTGACTTTTTTTGATATACTCTCAGAGAAAACCCACATACGAGTACCAATCCAGCAAGTAGTCAATTGTGCTGTTTCAGAAATTCCCGCTAGCCAACATTGAAGTATGCGAGTGTAACCTGGGCCGGTTTCCCCAAGTTCAAGGTAAGCGCTTTTCAATGTACGGAGTTGCAGATGCAATCTGCAAACCCATTGCTACTTGGAACATCATTTTCTTTTCTTTCAGCATTTGTTAGGGAAGACATGGCCTCACAATGGGGTGGACGAGTACGGGTCCGTCATGTGCGAGGAGTTCGACCACAGATTGTATTAAAAGTAGGTTTATGAATGCATTTCTGGAGCTGCAGTTACTTCTTCTTTTTTGAGAGATTGTTAAGACTTATTGGGGTCAGGCTGGAATACTCATAGTGGCCTGAGAGCGACTGGTCGGGCGTTTGGTCGACGTACTCGCCTTTTGTTTGAAGTGGTGCCAAAATTCTCCGAAAAGCATGAAACATTGGTTTTATCGACTGGACATCGCAGTTTATTGTACAGGCCAAATACGCATGCAAATTACTTTGGCGATGACACGCTGTAACTAAAGTACGTGGTGTTTCTCAAACAGGAACTTACGCTGTCTTTTACTTTATCCATGAGCTTTTTTTGTGTTGAATCTGTCTTTATCTGTGAAACTCATGCTCTATAGCATTAGCAAAATGACATAGGCGGTGTTTTTCCACGATTTTGCTAACCTGCAAAGCATATGTCTGAATGGCGAAAATGAGTACCACAGCGGGAATCGCCATCTTTTCACGTAGTAGAAAAACAAGTTTTATTTTTGCAGAACCCTTGAACTTACTGAATTAGACTGAAATTTCATTATAGATATACGACAAAACAAACTGCTTCAGGGGTGCGGAGTCAGGTGTTTGACTCCTTGCCTTGCAGTGTCTTCATTTTTCTGCATATTCGATGTTTTAAAGGGATCGCCTCGATATTTTCAATGGCCTCACGAAAATGGATTATACTTTCCTATCATCTGACGGGTGGCGATTACCGCTGTGGTATTTACCATCGTCGTTCAGTCATATGTCTGACCAGGATACTATCGCAACGGTAGGTCGGAACGGCGCAAATGTTGTATATGGGCAGAACCGCCTCTCTCTGGGAAGTAACAAACTGCAGGTATCTCGACCCCAATACAACTCTGCGCAGAGTTAGGGGCGACGGAAGTCGCGGGTTGGCGCCCTGTTGATTCACGTGCTCCACAGCTGACGGGCGCGCGCGGGATGAGGGCTCGTATTGTGGCTAGGCGCAGTGCACAGGTGGCGTAGTAGAGAAGAGCTCGGGCTCGTAAACGCGGGGTCGGGGGTTTGGATCCCGCAGACTGCGTTCGTTTTGCACTTTTGCAAAATCCATGTTTGTCATATAGGTAATCCACCTAGGGGTATTATAGTGTGTTATAGAGCATGTTTACATATAACATATGCTTCAAACTACAGATTAGCTAAAATGTTCACTTCTGTGTGTCACTTATTTTAAGCCTATTTTGTGTGAAACTATAGTCATGTAACGATACATATTTTCCGGCACTAGTAAAAAGTTCCGACTCCACCGTCAAAAAAAAAAAAAATTCGCTGAAACTTTGTCTAGGGAGGGTTATTTGGGGTGCTGATCACGAATCTGACATCCGTTTTTCACGATTCGGTCGGAGACCACCCATACCTTTAACAAGGGTGGTCCAGGCAGAGTCACCGATTTCGCTGAAACTTCGTCTAGGGGGTTATTTGGGGTGCTGATCACGAATCTGACATCCGTTTTTCACGATTCGGCTGAATAATATAGATACAGGATGGCGCAGGATTACATTCTTAAAGTTTCTGCCGATAACGGCCGATGTTATATGTAAACATGCTCTATAACACACTATAATACCCCTAGGTGGATTACCTATATGATAAACATGGATTTTGCAAAAGAGCAGAACGAACGCAGTCTGCGGGATCCAAACCCTCGACCCCTCGTTCACGAGCCCGACCTCTTCCCTACTACGCCACATGTGCACTGCAATTAGCCGCGATGCGAGCCCTCGTCCCGCGCGCGCCCGTCAGCTGTGGAGCACGTGAATCAACAGAGCGCCAACCCGCGACTTCCGTCGCCCCTAACTCTGCGCAGAGTTGTATTGGGGTCGAGATACCTGCAGTTTGTTACTACCCAGAGAGAGGTGGTTCTGCCCATATACAACACTTGCGCCGTTCCGACCTACCGTTGAGATAGTATCCTGGTGAGACCCTTTCCTAACGAGTGCATTGTTGCAGCGGTCTGGACGACGGAGTTGTTCTTCAGCGGTTTCTCTAGATTTTAGGTTCATCTTTCTCCTTCATTGTCCGTAATATCCCACAGCTGACACTATTCTTCGTTCTTCCATAACGATGTTGTTGTTGTGCAGAATTTCGCTGTAGGAATCACCACACGAAAGGAGTGCATATTTCTCTTGTTTGTAGGGGCTCATTTAAAGCAGTACTATTTCGAAAAGCGCGAAGTTAGCAGGAAACCGTGGTCTTCTAACCGTCACAAACCAGCTTGGCACCCAATTAGTGTCCACACCAACCAATCCCGTGGCCACTTAACCACAGAAATGCCTATTTAAAAGGCCTCAAGCGTGGTGTATGTGGTGAGAAGCTCCCCGCCTCAGAAACGGCAGATTGCAACTGTGTCGGCACGTGAGCACTCCGGAGAATAGAGTCACAGTGGACTAAAGCTGTAACGCAGGCGTTCGCATCCAAGTCATCACTTCTGAATCCTGAACCATGACCGATTATCCAACTGTTTGGTCTCACGAAATTTCAGAAATGACGTCGATGGTCTGAATCCCTTGGCCGTTCCCTGTTTTGCATGTCTATAGAAAAGCATATGTATGATTTAGCGTTTACTTTGCTAATCCTAACTTATTTCTCTTACATTCAGGCTCAGAAGAGTAGAAGTGTAATCAAATTAGTTCTGAAACGCTTCTTTTCGACAGCCTAAGGGTTAAACAGCGTTCTCTGAGCAGAGAAGTAGTAGAGGTGCAAGGATTATCACGAGTGGTCCCATACAAGCCATTAGTTTGTAGCACACACTTCCTCATTTATGAACTAAGTACCTTGGTAATTCCACTACATTTCTTCCAATCTTTTCTATCAATGTCATGAGAACTGCATGAGACGCGCACCGTACATTTGCTATGTTTGCTACACCATACTTGTGCGCTTCCACAATTAGCAAAACAGGAAGCGGCGAGCGGATTCAAACCCACGACTTCAGGTTTGGGATTCCAATGAGCTGTCTAGTCGGCATACCGTTAGTGCAAGGCATACGCGATATCTGGAGGAACTTTGTATGTGGCGGCTTGCGCCGAGCCGTTGCTCCGTACTGTACAAGGTTCATTTGACAATTTCGTGGGGAGAGAACCTCCTTGGAGGATATGCCGCTACGGCTGTTTAGGCCTACCTTTCCATGGGGATGGTACGAAACTTGCATGGGAGCGATTTATCTACGGTTCGAACTGAATACGCGTTTATATTACCTGATGGTTGAGGAAGATGGTGTGTAGTAGAGCACGTGGGAGGCTGAGCAACGCATGCAGATGCTGTCAGGGAGATGTAATGCCATTCACACATGTTTATTCCTTAATTAGTAGACTTGTTGCTGCTCCTTAACGTATCAATTGTGAAATAGCAGGTGGGGTGTCCAAGAATTTAAGGGCAACGGTTAGTAAGGGAGCAGAATTCGTTGCTTCGAATCCAATAAAGCGGACAAGTGAGTGATAGCAGCTGACAAAATACCGTTCGTCGACCTCTTTGCAAGCTTATGTTTACTCAGCGTGGAGGCGTTATAGCTATTGATGACTCTCGCAGAAGGACATGATAATGACGGCTCGATGTAGGACAGGCTGTTGCAGTTGCGAAACGGTGCCTGTAAGGTAGCAGGCGTTTTTTCAGCCTCTGAGCAGTGGAATTACTGGTGGTCGAGAAATCTATAGGGAGACTAAAGTAGCGCCTCCAAACGGAGCTGAGAAATATTCACCATTTCACGCCAAATACACTACGATACTTCAAAGCCTAAAGCTTTTGAAATCAAACTGAACACCTTTCAAATCAGAGCGAGCTCCTTCCGTATTATACTAGACTCTTCAAAACGGTTAGAATGTTACGCGGGGTGTTTCACCCGTGGGCTGGATGTTTAGGGTGTGGCCTGAACCGGACAGGGAAATCGATTTATTTGCTCCTTATGGCACCAGCAGGGGTCGGTCCGTCCGCCTGTGCTGTGTCCGCGCTCCTCTCCGTACCGGCCGCTCGCGACCTCAACACCACTCCAGGCTGAGCCCGGCGCGCTCGGGCCCCCTTTATATAGGTTTGCGCGGGGAGAAGGCCGGCCCCCTAAGTGGGCACGCGCCGCCCCCGCCTCTGAATGGCCGGCGCTGGGCACAGGCGGGGCAGACGGCGATCGATCGCCCCGTTGCTGGCTAGCACAGCTAAAGTGGAGTGCTGAACAGAAATACTAACAGAGACTACACAGAACAACACAATTAACTTACAAATACACAAATACACAACAAAGATCACTTGCCTTGCCTCGTGCCTTGCCCATCCCTCACATGCCGCCCCTTAAGGCTGGATCGTCCCGATTCAACACTACCGACGATCCCTCTCGCGATTGCGTCTGCGGCCCTGAGGCCCGTCCTCTGCTCGCGTATTGTCGTCGCGGTGATTCTCTCGCCCGTTGGTAGTCCCCCCCCCCTTTCGTGTATTCCCTAGGGCGCAATGGGCCTGAACCACACCGCATGGATGCTGCTTGACAGACGTAATCTCTCGCCGCAGACGTTCCTGATCCGGCATCACAGACAAGCTTGGGCGGCACTCGCCCCGTCTTCGCCGAGCTCTTGCGGCTTTGTTCTGCCGTCGACGCAGCTTCGAACTTTCCCACCTTCAAGACATCGCCAATCTTTTGCCTCACCTTACCCAGGCAATCTACGACCTGACGTTCAGTGAGCGACGTCTGCCTGCAGCGCAGTTCGATTTCCCGGCAGTTGGCGGGGTGGCTATGTGTTGAGGTCTCCAACACCTCCGAGTAGTAGCAGCGTACCATAGCTTGCAATCGCCTCTCCAGTGCGCTGAAGTAGCTGGTAAACTCTGCGCCCACGTCGCCCATTGCTGTATTCACGTAGTCGACCTCATCGCCGTCAACCTTTGACAGCTGAAGCCGAGTGCTCTCCTTAGCAATTCTCGATCGTCCGACTGGCTCCTTCTTTATCACCCTCTTACGCTGCGTTTGGGCTACGCGAGGTCGAGGAACACACACAACTGCAGGAGCCTTCTTCTTGCTTTTCTCTGAGACTTCTGGAAGACCTAAGCGAGCCCTCTTCGAAGCTCTCTTTACCTCAGGTTGTTGGAGAGAAACCGCTTCTGCACCATGACTTAGCTCAGCAGAGCAAACTCTACTCCTCCGACGGGGATGATCAAAAACTGTCCGCCTGCCGCATATGGTAAACTTTGGAGCGCGCGCCTTCCAGACTACGCGCCCAGCCATCTCTGTGCCTTCGCACGTGCTCACTACCTCCCCCTCACGAAACATCTTTGCTCCCGAAGAGGAATTCGTCACAGGTATCTGGATTTGGTGTTGAGCACCCCCTTGCGTATTCGGAAGGATCTCACCAGAGGACCGCAGCATTCCATCCTGCTTCATGTCGCCGCAACGTACTGGGATAACATTTGTCTCTCCCGGCTTAAGGCATATCCTTCTAGCCACTGTGACCACCTCAGAAGCGCTTGCTCTTCGCTGCCGCACCGCAGCTTCCTTAGCTTTCGCTTCCCTGTGCTGGCGCCTCCTTCCGCTGGACGCTTCTGTTCGACCTCTCGACGGTTGCGCGTTTGGTGTCAGGCTCGAGCCTAACTTCTTCAGCGCATTCGTGCCAGCACGATCACATCATCATATCCGGCCTGTACAAATAAGCCGATCCTATGCCACGTGTCCTTGTTAATCTGTATCGCTAGCCTAACAGCACCTTTGAACGACATAGGGTTGCCTGAAGCATCATAGACCGCTTTGCTCCGATCGAGATCTATTACCTCGACGTCAGCGTTAAGGTTGTACCCGTTCTGCAGTGCATCCACAACGATCTGCAGCGGTATGATGCTTACCTGTGAGCCAATGTCCAAAAGGGCAGTACGCGTCATGCCCAACAACTGGACCTGCGCCGTGGTTTGCGCTCCCACCAGATCTTCGTGGAGACCATCCACTTTGGTGACTCCACATCTCCACTTACTGAGTGAGGCCGTGAAGATCTTCGGCTCCCTTTGCGGGTTAGCCGGCTCTGTGGGTTTGTCCTCGGCTCGCGTGGCTTCACGCTGTGCGCAGTCTTTCCTCAAGTGCTCAACCTTGTTACAGCTGAAACACTTCCTTTTTCCAGGTTGTTGTGTTGAGGCTCGCTGGGTATCTGTGCTACCTCACGGCGTATTTCCTCGATCATTTCCTGATCGGTCCAACACCGTAGCATGATCCCCTCTGCGTCCTCCTTCCGAACGCTTGCCGTCGGGCCCTCCGACCTGCTCGCGCATTGCTTCTGCTATGCGCTTGCTTCTCTCGCACCGCTGTACCATGGCCTTCACCATGTCGTAGACCAACTCCTTCGGCGCGATCTCCATCGCTGTGTAGAGCTGGAGGTACTCCGGCCAGTCGGTCAACTGGCTTACCAGCTCTCCGGCTCTGTTGCGTGAAAGATCTTCTTCGGACTGGTCTGGATACGCACTTCGCGTCAGCCTTTCCAGTTCGACGCAGTACGTGCTGACGTCCCCAGTTTTCCTCAGGCGCTTTAACTCCAGATAGGCTTTTAGCTGCGTGGACGCGTCGTCCTCTTGCAACTTGGCCTCGAGCGCCTCTACCAGATCCTCAAAACCTTCACGTACGTGCTTGGGTAGGAACTGGGCTACTGCCTTAGGGTATCCATCCATCTTGGACAACAACAGCTGCGACAGCATGTCGTCCCGTAGCCCTATGCTGCCGTACTTCACACGGAATTTCAGCACAAAGTCGCTTTATTCTTTCCCTGAGGATCCTTGTACGTCTCTACGTCGGGTAGGGTCATTGCCGCGAATATCGCGCCTAACGCTTTTCCTGCGTTACAAGACCCACTTGAGGATCTGCACGATTTCGTCGTTGACTGGCTAACGACCCTCGTCGGCTTTCCATGGACCGGTGGTCCACCGGTGTTCTCACTCTGCTCCGCCTGAAACAAGGAGCTTGACACATTCACTGGTTTACTGGTCTCGACCATTTCGTGACCCGTGCTGCAAGGCACTGCTGAAGCGCTACCGCGCTGCGCAAGGAGAACATCTCGAGCAGCCAACTGCTGCCCCAGTCCATCCCGCGCCTCCTTAGCCAGAACCTTCAACGAGAAGAGCACAGCTTCCAGCTGCCGTAGCTCTCCGAGCCGTTCCTTGAGCGCCCCACAGTGGGCCTCGATCTGCTCGTTCGTGCCTTTCAGCAGCTCTTTATGTCCTCTCTTGGACTTCGCTTTGGTAACTTACACCACCTTGGCTGGTATTCCCCGCAGCATGGTTAGGGAGGTTGAGACGTTGCTGACCATGTCTCTTACCTGCGCGGATCCCTTATTGCTTATATCATCGACTTTATGGCCGCAATCTGGTCGGCTTGGGATGGTTCCTCGAGAATGAGTTTCTCGATCTCCTCCATAGTCATGTCCGGGGCGCTTGACATCTGTAAAGCACCGACTGACTGCGTTGTCGACTTCCACTGTACGCCACGATTCGCGCACGACTACCCTCGTGAATCCTGCAGCAAAGACTCGACGCAGCTGTAGCACGGTCGATCCACTGCGACCACTACACGCGCACCGACACCGGAGAAGCGGCAACAAGAACGCCCCACCGCCACGTTGCGACACGCAACCGCAGGACACTCCTCCGCCAGCACTCCAGCGAAGACGCCGCGCTGCACGCTGGTCAGCGGTCTACACGACCTGCTACACTGCCTAGTCTATGGCAGTACTCGCGCCGTATCCGCTCCTCGCGCCTTTCAGGCGGTAGGGTTATCGATCCCCTGTCCTTTGGTTCAGCCCCTATGTTACGCCGGCGTGTTTCACCCGGGGGCTGGATGTCTAGGGTGCGGCCTGAACCGGACAGGGAAATCGATTTATTTGCTCCTTATGGCACCAGCAGGCGTCGGTCCGTCCGCCTCTGCTGTGCCCGTGCTCCGCTCCGTACCGGCCGTTCGCCAGGTACCACCCAGACAAGAATGCTCCGAGCCGACCGCTCGCGTCCTTGACACCAGACCAGAATCCAAGACCGGCCGCTCGCGACCTCAACACCAGTTCCAGACTGAGCCCGACGCGCCCGGTCCCCCTTTATGCGCGGGAGAAGGCCGGCCTCTAAGTGGGCACGCACCGCCCCCGCCTCTGAATGTCCGGCGCTGGGCACAGGCGGGGCAGACGGCGATCAATCGCCCCGTTGCTGGCTAGCACAGCTATACTGGAATACTGAACAGAAATGCTAAAAGAGGCTACACAGAACAATACAATTAACTTACAAATACACAAATACACAACAAAGATCACTTCTGCGAGGCCTCGCGCCTCGCCCATCCTTCACAAGAATAATTTTTGTCCGAGGAAGATTTGAGTATCACTCGCTTTGCAGTTTTAATCTAGCTACAGAGTAAGTGAACACATTGTTTGAATTTTTATGAAATGCTAATTTTTCGGGGGAAAATAATGGTTTAATGCTTGCTTTGAAGAGCAAAAGGGGAGCCGTTTTTAGCGCCAAAAGAAGAAGCTGCGTCATGCTCCCGTCCAAGACGTCGCGATTTTTAATCGATTGGTAGCAAAATTTCTTTTGTCCGAAGTCTCTCACCTGTAAACGATACAACAAAAACAATTGTAAGGAGCACACATATTCTCACTTTGATGCTTCTTCATGTATGCAGCACTTACACTGTCAATCAAATAATAGTTGCGGTGAACCTTTTGAGTGCATGGCGCGAGACCGTGTCCTAATGCACTAAATAATTAATGCCTTGTTGCGCTTTACAACAAATTTTTAACATTTATCATCTTTTATTTGAAAATTGTGAAATTATTACAACCTTTCGGGCGCTTGAACTAAAAAATTTAAAAGAAAGTTATACAAAATTATCCTTGAACAAAAATGTTCTAATCATCTTGGAAAGCCTGTAGCTTAACTTTCAAAAAGATCGTTTTGGTTTGGAGGTTGTTCACTTCGATTTCAGAAGCATCAAGCTTGCATAGTAGACTTTCCAATTTGACGTGAAAATCGCCCTGTATATTTGAATAATAGAGACAAATTTTCGGGTTTCAGGATCATTCGGGTAGCACGAAGCAGACGCTGAATATTGAGAAGTGGGACACGAACACCATCACGGACTTCCTGAATGAGTGGATTGAATAACGCTGTGCTATGATATAGTTGTAGCGTCTAGATGTGTTGTTATTGTACTTCAAATGCCCTGTCTGAGAGCTCAGTGGAATTCCTCCAGGTGTGTCATTAATAAGTGCGCTGTGGTTGGCGCAGTCGGTTGTCTGTGTTCTCTTTGATGATTTTCTCGCGTGGTTCCCTTTCAGCTGAGCTTTCTGGTTTTCTGTTAATCGGCAACAGCTGATGATGATGATGTCTGTATTCAGGTATTATGGGTTAACATTTTACTTGTAACAATTTCAAGATGTTCTATAGATACGATCTAATTTGGTCAGTGAGTCATTGTTTAGGGACGTATGAATAAAGTTTGGCGCTACTTGTTCTCTAATATTAGGTTGTCCGGAAAGTTAGCGTTTTGAGTGCTTCACCTTGAACTATCATAACTTTCTCATATCTTATCGGATTAGGCAAAATATGCACCGTTCGGATCAGCATACTTGTGCCAACGGACCACCAGTCGGCTTATTCCATCAGCTAAAAAATTAGGCGGTCGAGATACGACAAAATCCACGAAAGCTGTTTCGGCTTGGTCCTGATTGGTAAGGATTTGGGCCTCTTCTGTTGACGAATGATGGCTGAAATTGACTCAACCTTCGGTGCATTTCGTCGATTTTCTTACAGTAGGACTCTGTTGTGGTCGTTTGACATGATGCCAAAAAGTTGTAGTGGATCTCACCGGCCGCCGACCACCACACAGTGACCACTACCGTTTTTTGGTGAGGCTCCGCCTCTGGAAAATGCCTGGAAGGTTCGTTGACCTTCAACACTGTCCGGAACGTTTCCTGTTATCATACAGAATCCACTTTTCATCACAAGTGATGATTCGATCCAAAAACGGGTCAGTTTTGTTGCGTACAAGTAGTGAAGAACAAATCTCGGAACGTGACAAATTCTGCCGCTCCCTCAACTCGTGGGGCACCCAATTTTCGAGTTTTTTCACCTTCCCAAGCGTTCCAAAGCATGAGCAACAGCAGTTTCACTGACGTCCAGCTCTTCCGCGATCCCGCGAGCTGTTTGGGATGGTTCAGCTTCTACTAATTCCTTCAACTCGTCACTGTCATCACGTCTGTTTACCAAAAAACGAGTTCTGCAATGGTGCTATGATAGCTGTTCCAAGTCTTGATTTTGCGATTGGAACAAGAACGCAGTTTGTGCTTCTCTCACAAGGATCTCCTCGGTTTTTCGCCAAAGGATTCTGCAGGGAATTGTTGTCGAGAATTTTAAACGTCGTAATAAGCCTAGTGCGTAGAGACGCAGACCGTAGGTTCTTCGTCTGCATTTTCCTCACAGACTATCCAGGCCTTCCATCACTCCACGGTCGACGAATTGGTACGAGACTTGTCTGAAAAGGATAAAACACTGGCTTGTCCTTAGGCTGACCACCGCAAGTCGCAAATATACAGTGCGTTTCAAAAGTATGTATCCACTATAAAACTTGCCCATACCTCGTTTCGCGTTTATTTTTACAGGGCCACACTAGCTCCGCTAGATTCCTCGTAGTCGAAAACAGGTAACCACCTACCTTCAGAGATTTTTTTCGTCTCACACGAGAATCAGAATTTTTTGAAGAAAATTGATTGAAAATTGGCGTTTCAAAAGTATGTATGCACTTGTAAAAAACAACCTTTTTAGTAAATTGAAATGTCGATCAAACCACCATTATTTCTTATAACATCATGCATCGTATCACTTATTCTACTGACAAGGTTCTGTATGATTTTGTCTTTGCTGGTGTCCCATGTAATCAAAATTGCCACCACGTCATTGAACTGTCGGTTATTCGCGTAGACTCGTTGAACCACGATCCTCCATATGTTCTCCATAGGGTTGCTGTCAGGAGAACATGCCGGCCAGTCCGCTACTTGAATGTTGTGGCGGTGGAGCCAAGCTTTGGTCAACCTGTACACATGGACTGCAGCGCAGCCCCACTGCAGAACATGTCTCTGATGTGTTAAGCCTTAAAAAAAGGCATAGAGCTAGACTCCACTATAGCTTGACACTTCAAACTGTCCGTGCGGCACAACGGAAGCCTAAGCTTCAGCATTCTGCTGCTAAAGAAGCCGACCACTGTCACTAATGAACCGCTCGGTTTCAACAGCTCCACCAACCACTACGTCTCTCCCCTCCTTGTATTGGTAGTCCTAATAAGTCCCCCAAGAATGTGTAGATCAGCGATTGAACTACTTGTTAGTAGATTCAGGTTTCTAGTTACGCGTATGGACAATAGCCGAAAAGCTCCAACCTATTAGGTGCTTGATGTATTAGAAGGCAATGTCCGAATCGTTGAGTAATTTTGGCGTGCAAAAACGATGATGGTCGGAATGTTAGGAAACTCAGTAAAGACTGATCAACGTTACGACCTTGTTCGGCACAGAAGCAAATAAAAGAAACTGCATCCTTTCCATAAACCTTCGCTCCATCCAAATTGGCAGAAAGGCAGACCTAAGAAACATTTTGCATGGGCGTGTACAAGGAAGGAAAAGGCAATGCCTCACGGAAATGGTCCCGAGATAGTTGCTCTTAATGATCACGCTGTCCATAAGTGTTCACCTGGATGTAAAGGAGAGCGGTTCGAAAAGGAAGGCCTACCCTTGTTTCGAGAAACCCTTCATAGCGTCCTTTGTTTCTTATGAAGTTAGCACCTTTGATCGGACGTTTCTGAGCAGTTGTAAAATCCGGTTGCTGTAATTGATCTATCACCTAGAAATCTTGTACCCACTAGCCCGCCTATATTATCGTCCCTACTGCACCCCAACTGTAAGGTTTACTACTCAGCTAGTAGTGAATGAACTGCATCGAATAGTGATCCTGATTTGCCAACCCTCAGGCGGCGAACATACTATGGGAACAAGGCGGCCTCTGCACTTTAGGATTAAAAATCAACTTGATGTGAAAAGAAAGCTTAGAAAGGCTATGATGGGATCACAGGACCTCGCAGTGAAGGTAGGAAATTTGGAGCGCGAAGGTCAATACTTGGTGCACAAAACCCTTGGGCCTATGTTATACTTCGGCGAGGGAGGCAGACGTTAGTCCCGAATCGTATGCACACTGACGATGCCGACAGTGCCTCCGGAGCCAATTAGCGTCTACTCGCACCGTGCCACCCGCCGCTTCGTGACGATCTCCAAGGCAGCCCTCGCCGCCGTGCGATGGTGTCCTAGCCGAGCACGGTAGCCTGCAGGTCGATCGCGACCCAATTGAGAGCGAGACTTCACAGATCGATTCGATCAGATTTACAATTACAGTGGATAACTGATTTAGAGGATTTACAAAGGCAGAGTAAAGAATCGTACTGGTGCGAGACCTACACACTTTCACATCAGAATTTCGAGCTCTATCTGACGGGCTGTAAAAGAGCGCTTAAAAATTCTTCTGTAGAGATATTTTGACGCAGTTTTCGAGCCAAAGGCTTCACGAACAATTAGGCACGAATTTTATATACTTTATTATCAAAATTTTATGCTCTATCTGTTGGGCTGTACAAGACTGCTTAAAAATTCCACTGTGGAGATATTCTGCAGGCGTCCGGATAAAGACTGCACGAACAATGCAAAACAAATTTTGTCCAGGACATTGACTTGATGGGGAAATGTTTACTGATGCTTAAAATAACGGTGCTCCTCCTCACAAGCAATCATGATATTCAACCAATTTCAGATCTGAGCAACAAACTTTCAACTCGGCTTCTGAATTGTCTCGGTGTTAGGGGAAACTGAAAGTGCTTAGAGAATTTCAAATATAAACTACCCGCCCTATAAGTGAAAGACATTGCACGTAAATCGGTTTTTGGCCGAGGTAGCTGTAGCTTAGCGTAGCCTCCTCTTGTATGCGAAGTCTTCATCTTAAAGAATTTACAAGGCCCAGAATCGGTGGTAAAGTATAACAGCATGCGTACAAGAGAGATGTCAAAAACCATGCGGCGAGATTCTAGGGATGGTAGCCCGAGATATCTATTTCTTGATGCCTCCTGAGGGTTCTGAAAACGGGAGCGCCATGACGATACGAAGTCTGGCGCTTGGACCACATACAATGCAGTGATATTCAAATCAGCTTAGGTGCCCGCTGAAAACGAACAAGTTACACTCGGCACACCTGCGCTAGCACGGTGGCATCGCGTGGGAGATGGGGTTAAATTAGGTGTGTCATGAAACCGTCTACAGAACGTTAGAAGCAGATTGCATACGTTATTGTTTGTTGTGAGAGGACTTGTAGACTTGCAGACAGATGAGATTCATGCGATCAAGTATCTGATCGGAAAAGAGGCGGCAGTTTCCAATATCTTCCATGGAAGGATATGTTAGAGAGTCTTCATAGCGATGGATGGTGAGCTTGAGAAGTCGAAAGGATATATCCATCTGGAGCAGGGGTGAACATTTAATGGTTGACGATCTAACGAATTTGTTACATACCACTGTGTATTAGTCGCATTACATGATGATTATCATGCAGTGATCAAAAGCCCAATATATTGAGGCTACTTTGGTATGACTTGAATTGTTTATCGGTGGTCGGCAATGAAGTGCCTATCGTCATTCTCGTCTCTGCCGTCCATTAAATCTCCACTGCACCGGCCAGTTCTCAACGATGGCGATCAGGATCAAGAACCCACCAAGTCGTAAATGGCATCTTTTTTGGGGCAGCAATTTTGGCAGCTACTGAATAGCCTTGCAACCGCAATCCAAGAAATCACCAATTACGTCGCCGATCCCCGGAAACATCGGCTGCCAATCCCAAGCACTTCGATACACTCGTAGACGGATAATTCCCTTCTCATACGTTCCTGAGGTCGGCGTTTCGTAACGAAGCTTGGTACTGCCGACATGAGGATATTTTCACCGTGGATGCAAGCAGCCTGAACGAGCCATCAAAAGTGCGACTTTTGCTGCACAAATTGGATGCTGCCTCCTACGAAAAATTTTCCAACAACATTCTTTCTGAACCTCAAAGGAAGTATCCTTTGATCAAGCAGGCAAGACACTCAAGGATTTGTTTGACTGCAGCAAATCGCTATTCAGCGCACGATACGTCTCTATGACGGTAGTCAAAAATCGGAAGGATGATTGCTAAATTTGCCGGACAGGTTAATCGTGAATGTGCCAAATTCAACCTCTCAGAATGCAAAGAAAACTATTTCAAGCGTGTAATTATTTTTGTGGACTTCAATCGCCCGAAGACGCCTTAATCAGGCTGAGACTGCTCGACAAAATCGAAGCAGATGCTAACTGCACTATTCATACACTTACCGAAGAATATAATCGGTTGCTAAATCTTCCTCACCATACCAAAATGACCGAAGAAGGCAGCCAACAGTTCATTCGATTAATGCACCACCGAGCTTAAGACGGAAGCCTCGAGATGATTTTCGCAGATCACGTTATCAGTACGAAAACAACAGCCGCAACCAAATTCATTCCAATCAGCGCAAAAATCTTCAAAAGACATCCTCTTCACCAGGCTGTAACTGCGGTAACATGCATTTTGTCAGAGACTGCACTTTCCTGAACCATGTTTGCTCACAATGCCACACTACGTGACACAAGGATGGCTCCTGTTTCTCAGCCAAACGTCGCCTAAGACCCAAACGACCTTCACGCCACAAACATCCCACCAAAAGGCAGAAGTCACGGAAGGATGCGAACTTCAGAATCTTGAAAATTGACTGCAATCCGTGCTGACGTTAAGACGCAACCAAAGTGGACACGCATACCATCAACTTTCAAGTTGACACCGCATCAGACGTCACCGCCATCAACAGGGCGACATGGAATCGCATGGGTAAGCCTAAGCTCGAACCCCCATCCCTCATCGCACAAAGAGCACCCGAACACCAACTCCGATTTCAAGGCAGATGCAAATGCACCTACAGTTTCGAGGACGTTTCGGCCGATGGAACTTTATACATTGCCAACACGTTCACAGCCTGCTAGGAGCGGAATGGATATCGGAAACAGGACTCTACTCAATCATGAACAGCTTGCCCACACAGACCCAGGTATAACCGATTCCATCATCACCACGTCTTCAGTTGCTAAAAGCAACGATGTAGCAGACGAACTACAGCGACGATATACAGGACCATTTAGCTCTGATCTCGGTCTTCACAAAGATTCCAAAGCATCCCTTCAATTAGAGCCCAGAGCCAAACCCGCCTCAGGCCCAAAACGCTCAGTTACCATATGCAGCTGAAAAAGCAACAACACTCCACCTTTCGAGAAGCTCAAATCACCAGCAGAGCTATTTGTTGGTAGGAAACCTTGGACGTTCTTGCCTCTACTGCAGCTCATTCAGTCTCGTAATGGGAACCGAAATGAAACCCTGGAACATCAGTTCTACGCCAAGCATGGAGCTGACTAAGATTTTCGAGTAAGGCCTATGGTATAGTCCCGCGGAAGTATCCGGGAATAATCTAGCTAGGACCCAACGCGCGCCCAATAGCCGCAGTCCGCAACGCCCATTTTCCGCGGATTGTCGGTGGCGGTCGGTGGACGGGCTGGTATACTTCCCGTCCGCCGACCGACCCCGCCGACCGACAACCTCCCGCGGTGCAATGCACCGCGGGAGGTTGTCGGTCAGTGTTATCAAGAATGTTATCAAAAAATAAACGTGGGCCAATTCGAAAGCGACCGATTCCGTGAACTTGGAACGTTCCTAGTTCACGGAATGATAAACGCGCTCCAGTGCGATTATCATTCAGTGTCGGCCGACCGTACTGGTCGGCGACCGCCTTCCGCGGTGCATCTTTCGTCCGCGGACGTCCCGCGGGTACTCACGCGGGACTATACCATAGGCCTAAGGCAACACTGTCTACGTCAGCGACTACAAAGATGAAAAACGTAAGTGGATAAACGGCTCCATATTGAATCGCACTGGAAAAGTGCTCTACAAAGTTCGCTGTGAAACACAAACTTGGATACGACATACAAATCAACTACGACGGCGCTACAGTGGTAACAGCAACGAAGCCCACGAAGATTTGGACACATTTTGCGCAACATTTGGCTTGGAGCGACCCCAGCTCCAAACTCAGAAGTTCCAGTAGGCGGAGAGCATCTTCTTCTCCGCCTACTGGAACTTCTGAAGGAGTTCCATCTGTTCAACAAGGCATGCAGCTGCTAGACCTCATCCTCCCGATCAGGACTGTTCCCGAAAACTTTCGTAATCAGCAACAATGTTTCAATGTTTTCATGTTAGTTTCACATTTTTCACATTTCACATTTTCACACTTCTATGGAGCATTTGAGTTTTTGGAAATAATGCATTTTGAAGCTAGAAAGTTCTTTTCGCTGAACCGCCAAGCACGTCAACGAACCCACAAAGATATTGGTCTGACCCTAAGATACGCCTATTCCCAAATGGCGCTGCGTATCGCGGGCTCGTGCCCGCGTCGAGATTGCACATGCTCGTAGAACAGTCACACAAAACGGTTTCGCAAAGAGCTAAGAAAGAGGGAATCTAGGGATCTGTCTTGTCTAACTTACCCTGCCCACTTTTTCTCTTGAATGGTAATTCCATACCTATTCCTCTCCCACACGCTGGAGATAATTTGTTGCTGAGAGCCTGTTTATTTCGCTGTCCACACTTCGCTGATAATGAATTGTTTGTTTTACATTTTAGTGTTACACTCTTTGGCCGGATGGGAGAAATTGGGCCGTGTCCCGGATCTGCCCAGCTGCGGCCCAAGATCTGCGCAACTACGGCCCAAGAATACAAAAGTGGGCGAAACCACCTGCCCAGCTCGCAACACTTGGTCATCTCGAGCTTGGCAGCACATCCTGCTCATTTCGAAGGGAGAATGTGCTGCCGAGCTCGGGCAGCACGTGCTGCCCTCAAAAGGGATGACCGAGATTCTTGGGCCGTAGCTGGGCAGATCTTGGGTCGTAACTGGGCAGGTCTTGGGCCGTAGCTAGGCAGACATATTTTTTTATTTTAAGTAGTAGTTTGCAGCTAATTGTATATTTTACCGAAATTTAACGATTCATCGGAAATTTAACGACAATTTCCCGTTAATAATTTTGTTAAAAAATTAACGCACAGAACTTCATGTCCACCCCTGGTCTGGAGACCAACCACATCTTGCCCACGAGACGCTGCGGCCTGGTTTCCCTCAGCAAAGTGGCACTTTCTATAACACCCTCCTTCACCCGTTCTCGAAGCACCTCACGCAAACAATACCAGCAAAGTGAAAGATTGTGCAGCCAGAGCCATGGAGACCGATTCTGAGCGTGCAGTCACAAACCTTTACGCCTACATTCATTCTTTTGCTACGATCAGGATCTCTGTGCAGAGTAGTTTCTTTCGGGATTACTGCCATAAACGAGTAACGATTATGACTCCTGCGAAATTGCTCGAACGGTTAACTGCCTCTCCCTCACTGGGTTATTGCAGTGCCGTCGAAGTCAATTTTCCTTCTCCTGCACTCGGAACTTTTGCTCGATCGGTGCCGTAGATTGGAAGATTTCCTTTACTAGAAATAACAGAGGATACTAGCTGGAACCCAGACTATTTAAAACAATTTAAACCCATACTTTACACATTCATTGTTGCTCTGGAAGTAATATAAACACCATATCTTTCTAAATAATGTTTTGCTGGGATCAATCTCATGCGCCAGGCGGGCTTCGAACCAGCACCCTCTGGTGCTGGGTAGGGCACTGGCCCATTACACCAACTGCGCTTCTGGATCGCATGCAACATCCCGATATCATAGGTGAGATTGAGTTATATTGGTGTAATGGGCTAGTTCCTACCCAAAAACCGAGGACGCGGGCTCGAGTTTCGTTATAGTGTTGATGGGAGCAGAGCATCTTTTAACACCAGGTTACTCAATGTTTCTGTCGATCACGTTTAACCCACCTCTGGTGTTCGTTATACCCCATCACAACGCGGATTTTCGCCGGTCTTTTCAAACGCGTTATAATGGGGAAGGACTGTATTTTAAAAGCATATTCCTTCGCCATTTTTGAGTGAAAGCACTGACCGCTTGCTGCGGGCTAGTTTCGATAGTCGATAACAAAAAAGCGATAGAGGCTTGCGAGTTTAGCGATTTTTGTTGATTTTTTGAAGGCCACGCGTTGATCGCCATAGTTCATTACTACTCGCTTTGCACGGTCAACAAAAAAAATGTGCTGCGAAGATTTTATCCGTCGCACGGTATGCTCGAACTAATTCATTTACTTATTTGGGCGTGCAATTAACTGCAATTACAAGGAGTGAGCACAAAATAACGTGAACGTGTTGCAAACAGCGCATAAGGACGTATTTAGGTACTCTTAGAAATATTTGCCGACGAGTTTCCTAAAGTGAGGTGATGAATCACAGGTCTTTTTGAGAATCTTAAGAACTGCTTTAACCCTTTATTCACATGTTTATTTCGTTTTTCCACGGATCTCCCTCGATAGAGAGCCTTCGGGCTCTCTTGTTAAGAGGGATCTCGGGCCGCTTGTCGCAGGGCCACGTGGCGCGTCCCCGGGTGGTGGATAGGGGAATTAAACGCGAACCAAATGCGACCGTGTACGGCCCAGAGACGCAGGTGGGATGCAGGGGATGGACTCCTTGCTCCTGCTGTGTCGGGTCGATGCGTTCCTTGTGCGTGGGAGCGGCATGTTCGTGCACAGTGTGCGTGGATGCGTCCGTGACTGCGCGGATTGTAACTGTGTCGGCTCGGCCAAAAGCTTGCACTCGGTAGACTGGGAGTACATGTAAGGCGATTCGAGGCCGCCTTAAGTCTCGCCCCGTCCCTTCGGGCAGTCTGGCTGGCTGCCCGGAGTTCTTCGCCCGCACGACAGAGCCTGACTAGCTACCCGTGTTGTATTCCAGTCAAACACAGCAGCACTAAAGGGCCTCATTCCCCTGACCCCGAAAGAGCCCCCATTTCTGCAGCGATGGGAAGGAAGAGTACGGAGAGGCTGCTAAAATCTCAGGGCCTAACCAGGCTGCGCAAACTGAGAAGGACTAGGATGACGATCTGTACTTACAACGCCCGCACGCTTGCGTCGGAAGCATCCGTCGAGGACCTGATGGTGCAAGCCAGGAAGATCAAGTACGACGTCATCGGACTGACCGAGACGAGAAGACACCACCCCCTACACGCCGCCTACGACTCCGGAGAAGAACTGTTCCTCGGAACATGCGACAGCAGGGGAGTAGGCGGCGTTGGTGTCCTCGTCAACACGCACTTGGCCATGAACATCGATTCGTACGAGTCTCTGACAAGCCGAATCGGACGTCTGCGACTGAAGCGATGTGGCTCCGTGCCAGCCTTGACAGTGTTCGTCGCGTATGCCCCAACATCCGACTACGACGACGAAGACGTCGAGGCCTTCTACGTGGAGCTGGAGAAGTTCTATAAGGAAGATCACACCTTCTACAAGGTGATCGTCGGCGACTTCAACGCCAAGATCGGGCCACGAAGGTCGCCGGAAGAACTTCACATCGGAACCCACGGTTTGGAGTGGAACGAGCAAGGTGAAAGGCTGTCTGAGTTTATCATGTTGACCAAGACCATCCATGGAAACTCGCAGTTCCAGAAGCCTCCCTCCCTACGATGGACCTGGGAATCCCCCAGTGGCCAGTTCCACAACGAGATCGACCACATCATCTTCAATCGCAAGTATTGCCTGACCGATGTCTCCTTGTCCCCAAGTTCTACACGGGATCGGACCACCGCCTCCTTCGCGCGAGGTTCCGCTTTTCGCGTCAAGGAGAGAAGGCCGCGAAGTTCAAGAAGAGGAGTCCCAGAACGACCATCAACTGGGATCTCTACACCTCTCTTGTCGGCCTTTGGGAAGATGCCGTCATGGACAACGTCGACGAGGAATACGATCGCTTCGTGCACCATCTCCACGATAGTGCTAAGGGAGCCGAGAGCTTGAAGACCACCAAGAGACGCCTGTCTCCGGAAACTCTCGAGCTGATATGCCAGCGTGGAGCAGCACGAGCGTCAGGCAACTATCAACTAACGTCCGAGCTTGCAAAGCTATGCAGAGCGGCGATGAAGGAAGATCTGAAGGAGAGAAGGGCGGAACTGTTGGCTGAAGCAGCAGAGGCAGGGCTGAGCATCCGCAATGCCCGCCGGAACTTCGCCAACTTCAAGACCAAGATGACCGCTCTCCGACGTCCTGACGGAACCGTCACCTCTTCCAGAAGGACCATGGAGAAAGTCATCCACGACTTCTACTCCGATCTCTTCGATAGCCACGTCCACCTGCCCCTACGCCATCTTCCACAGGATGGATACGTCATCCCCTCTGTTCTCCCTTCCGAGATCCGACACGCCATCTCGTCAGTGAAGAAACGTACAGCACCCGGTCCTGACAGGATCAGAGCTGAACACCTGAAGAACCTCCCGCTAGCGCTCATCAACACCTTGGCGCGGCTCTTCACACGCTACCTGTCCGAATGCAAGGTTCCATCTCAGTGGAAGACCAGCAAGACCGTCTTGCTGTACAAGAAGGGAGACGTGCACGACATTGGCAACTATTGCCCGATCTGCCTGTTGTCCGTAGTCTACAAGCTGTTCACTCGAGTCATCCTGAATAGGATTAGCAGAACGCTGGACGAAGAACAGCCATGCGAACAAGCAGGATTTCGGAGAGGATTCAGCACGATCGACCACATACACACCATTACGAAGCTCATCGAAGTGTCGCGAGAGTACAAGCTGCCGCTGTGCCTTACGTTCATTGACCTGAAGAAGGCATTCGACTCCGTCGAGACTGAAGCGGTCATGGAAGCCCTGCTCACCCAGGGCGTTCCTTCAGAGTCCTTCGAGAGCTGTACAGTGAATTCACGACCAAGATCTCACCATTCTACAACGACGTCGTCATTGACGTGAAGAGAGGGGTTCGACAAGGGGATACCATATCCCCGAAGCTCTTCAGCGCCACCCTCGAAAACGTCATGCGCGAACTAGAATTGGAAGACACGGGAGTGAAAGTCGACGGCCGGCAACTACACCATCTTCGCTTCGCTGACGACATCGTGCTCATAACACCGAGCATCAGTCAGGCGGAACGAATGCTGGCCGACTTCGATCGTGTATGTGGAAGCGTTGGACTGCAGCTGAATCTTACGAAGACGATGTTCATGAAGAACGGATGGGTTTCTGATGCCCCATTCTCGCTCAACGGAACGAACATCTCCGAATGCTCCAGCTATGTGTATCTGGGTCGCGAAGTCAACATGGCCAACGACCTAGCACCAGAGCTGAGCAGGAGGAAACGAGCGGCTTGGGGAGCTTTCAAGAGCGTCGAAGAAGTCGTGAAGAAAACGAAGAACGTCCGACTCCGTGCCCACCTATTCGACTCCACTGTTCTTCCTGCCCTAACATACGCCTCAGAGACCTGGGCTATACGAAAGCAGGATGAACACGCGATCAGCGTCGCGCAGCGTGGAATCGAGAGGACGATGCTCGGAGTGACACGACTCACGCAAGTGAGAGAAGGCCTCCGGAGTTCCGAGCTTCGCCGACGTTCGAAGATCAGAGACGCTGTCGCATGGGCCAAGTCGTCGAAAATTAGGTGGGCCGGCCACGTAATGCGATTCGCAGACACCCGCTGGACGAGAGCCGTCACAGACTGGATTCCGCGGGATGTCAAAAGAACACCAGGACGCCCACCAACGCGTTGGTCGGACTTCTTCGTGAAAGCCCTGAACGACCGATATGACGCTCTTCGTGTCCCTCGAGCGAGGAGGATCCATTGGACCACTCTGGCACGCGACAGGGACGAATGGAGACGCTGCTGGCGCCCGCTCGAGCAAGTCGATGATCAACGGGACGACAGGTGATACAGGTGATATTGTTTTTCATGTGCACAATATCGGAGAAATCTTTGCATTCGGAGAATTTCTTAACGCGAGTTGGTTACATTAACTCATGCTCAGTTCCTATGGAAGCAGCACCGAGAGGAAGCATGATGCGGCTTTGCCGCTCCTAGGTGATCGGAATAAAGACCGGACTCCTAGATACCTCGTTTGTCTAGTCTGCTCGAAAGTGATCTCCTCGTACGTTTGGAATCAGCCATACTGATTGTCTAACTGATCTCTGCACTGTTCTACTAGAATAACATTATTCCCTTAAATATGATTGGTTCAAATTAACCTAATACTGTGATCCTTACTTTACGATTATTCATTGATTCGGGTTCCTTGTGGTTGCGCTTCTTAATAGTTGCAGAACAGCGAGGGAAAAAAGAGAAAAAAAAATGCGGGATTGCAGTGCTTAGTGATGTTATGATTTACTTTGTTGATCCGCGTATATTAACAGAATTTGTGCGAGTTTACGTTGCTTTTATTATCCTGTTTATGAGCGCACTTAAAGTGCAATTATAATTAACTAAATGAATGAATAAATAAATAAATAAATAAATAGATAAATAAGGTCAGGGCCGGCCCTTCGGATGAAAAAGGAAGCAAGGATCGAGCTTTTAACCGAGGAGAAACGATTTGCCGCTGCTCACCGCTTGTACTAGAATTTTACAGTGTGTAGAATTCATCAAGTTTTAGTGGTACCATCTGATTGATCATTTTGAATATCATTATCAGATCATTTCGTTACCTACGGGTCTCAAAACTGGGTCCAGATTCATCAACAATTAAACCCGTGGGTATGCGGTTGTATACAAGCTCTTCACCAAGGTACCGCTCAATCATATGGAGCGTTGCTTGGATGAGTATCAGCCAGTGGAGCAAGCAGGGTTTCGCAAGAATTTCTCCTGCATGGACCATATTCAGACTGCCTCACAACTCATCGAAAGGAGCCGCGAATACCACATCCCACTTGTCCTTGTCTTCGTGGATTATCGGAAAGCGTTCGACTCTGTGGAAATCAACGCCATTTTCAACGCGCTTGTGCATGCTGGTATACCAGCGCCCTACATCCGACTTCTGGACCAATACCTCTCGAACTCATAGACCACCATCCAGCTGTTCGATCGAAAGCTTAAGATTCCTATCGGGAAAGGAAATCGGCAGGGAGACACGATTTCTCCCAAGCTATTCACAGCGGCACTCCAGGATGCCATGAAAGACTTGAACTGGGACGATAAAGGCTACCTTGTCGACGGTAAACGGATCAGCAACCTTCGCTTCGCCGACGATATTGTTCTCATCTCTACCAGCACGGCAGAAGTCGAGGAAATGCTGAACGAGCTCAATGTGGCAGGTATGAATATTGGATTGGACAGGAATATGTCAAAAACGCAATTTATGGTCAACCAGTGGTGTGATACGGGACTCGTAAGGTTAAGTGGAGTCGCTCTACAACAGGTCGACTCCTACGTCTATCTGGGAAGAGAGCTGAACATGGATAACGACCTCGCTTCTGAAATCGCCCGCAGGAGACGCGCAGCATGGGCAGCCTTCAGTTCGATTCGCGAAGTCACCGATCAGGTCAAGGATGCCGGCCTCAGGGCCTCGATATTCAACGCCTCTGTACTGGCTGCGAAGTGTTACGCGACGGAAACCTGGCCCGACAACAAGACAATCGCCAGAGCAATGCAAACTACGCATCGTGCACTGGAGAGATGTCTTCTGAGAACAAGCCTTCGCCAGCAATGGCAAGAAGGCCTACGAAGCTCGGAGCTACGGGAGAAGTCGCAATTAGCAGACCCGCTGCAGTACATGAAGAAGTCCAAATATCGCTGGGCCGGACACCTGCTTCGACGAAAGGGCGATAGATGGAGTCTCCGTGTCACAGAATGGCTCCCGGGAGACCATAAGAGACCACTGGGACGACCGCTAACGCGATGGGCAGACTCATTCTCAAGATCTTTCAGAGAGCGGAGTCTGCCTCACTGGATGCAAGCAGCCAGAGATCGAGCGGTCTGAAAGAGTTGTGGTCCTCGCTGAGAAGACCTCCAGCCGATAAAAGGACCATCAAAGTATCAAAGTAAAGCATGTATGCGGGGTATAAGTGAAAAGGTAAGATAAGAGTCAGGTCGAGATAAGGCAAGAATCAGAGACGCGGGCTCCATCGTGGGTATCTCTATACCTATACCCGCGGGATAGTCGTTGATGAAACGTCCCTGGATATGCAAACAATGTTGTTGCAATTAGAGGCACAGGGTATAGCGGTGTAATCCTAACCATATATGCGTTTCTGGAGCTTTCTACAATGTCGCTCATAATTAGTGTCGGATTTCGCCTCCCAGACGCAAAGGCAGCGGAATAGTTTGCAGAGATCCACTGCAGTAAAACCATTTAAAATTCAGGCCTTTGTACACTTTGTACACAATTGAGGGTTTTTTTTTAAAAATCGAAGCATCGTTCGATTTGTCTCATGAATGACTACCCACCTTTGTATACAGACCACCGGAATTTCGTCGTGGGCAGGGTCGCATTTCTGCGCGCAAACCTGCCTGATCAGGGTCTCTACAAATGCAAGAGCTTATTTCCCAGAACAAGCATACTTTCGGAGTCTCTTAAGCCCACCTTAGTTTGCTGGTGCCCTATCAGAAATGTTCCTGCAGTGGACCGTGTGCGATGTGCATGCAACTGACGAGTCATTCGTGTGCGCGAAAACAATTGCACTGTCCTCCCATCTTCGCTTGCAATAGTTAATGAGTTTAGAACAGCTGAAATCTCCAAGACTGTATCGAAGGCTTGAAATGAAGCTTTCAGTGTTTTATGTGAAATCGTTTGCTGACCTGTTCAGGGTTCTTCGACACTCACTGCCAGGCGTGCCCCGGGGAGGCTCAGCATACAATGCATTTAGAATCGATCGAGAAGACCAGTTTCGGGTTCAACAAACTCGTCGACTTTCAGATGGTAGAGGTCTTGGCGCTCAAGTAGGCAATAAGCCTGCCTTTGTGTTTAATAAGCTATCGCAGCCTGATTGTGACCGGAAAGGAATTCTCCGTTTCCTCTCTAGCTCCATGCGATCACAACTCCAATTGGAGACCGAAATTTCGCTGATCTGGCAAAAAAGCGAATGTGTAAATTTCTATGGTAATCAGTTTCTTCAAAAATCTCGTATATCGGCGGATTAAGCTGTTGCCGTTTTTTGAGCGTACGATGCGAGTATGTATTGTACACACACACAACAATCCTCATGGGTTAGCAAGACACCTGATTTCGCACCTCCTCAGCCCGAAGTTCACATTAATAGGCAGACGTGAACTCCAGTAGAGTCGAAAAATCGCATAAAGGGCGACAATTTCCGCTGCTGGAAACCGTGTTGTCCGCATAAAATATCTTTATAAAAACACTGCCACAAGAACTATTACATACAATGAGCTGAGGTCACAAGCTTCAGACATTCAGACATAAATACTAGCGGTCTGTTTGACATGTATTGTACACAATTGCCGTCATTCACATACGAAGAAGGTTTTTAGAGAAGGATAATAAGAACTAACGATGCATCAGAGAAAAGAGCGTAGCAGAGCTGATTGTTCCCACGTCTTCGCTGTCGTCTTGACCTTCGATAGTCGGAACCTAAGCTACACCTAGTTTAAGTTGGACCTTGAAATCGCTTTGCTACGTCTTAACGATAGAATGGACGATCACTGTTCTAAGGTATTTCCCACTTTTAGTGGCGTCGGTGCTGTGCTATACCCAGTTTCATTCTTGTTGTACACCTACGAGCTCTCCAGATCTTGGCGTGAAAACGTGTAAAATGTTTGCTGATGACGTTAAAATTAACAAAAGAATTAATTACTGGAAGGTTCCCAGTCACTTCAGTCAGCTGTTGGACGAAAAAAAAGTGGAATTGCCACTTTTAGTTGAAAACATACACTTTCTGGTGATTGGAACGGAGACCCAAGATTATGCATCACTATATAAAGTCAACTATCAGGTTTTGGAAGAGGTGGATGGTCTCAGTGTTCTTAGTTACGCCATAATAGCCATTCATCTCTATACAAGCTCAAGGTGAAAAATGGAAATTACCCCGTGTACAACCTCTTCAAGGTTTTCATCTTCACATCCGGAGCTCTGCATTCGTGCCTTCAAGGCTTATGTACGCCTTATTGTGCAAACAGGCTCAACCATGATCAAGCCGATCAAGGAGAAAAATAATTAACTTCTATGAAGTGTCCGAAGCAGCTTCGCCAGGAAGTTTAGGATGAGCTGCCTTCGATGGAACACAATACTATCCCACTCGGATCTCAAAGCTCACTAAACTTTCCCTCCTTTCGCTGGAAAATAGAAGAAGAGTTGCCGATTTCGTCATGTTAAACAGAATTCTCGCTCATAAACTACCTTTCAATGCACCGGAAATCTTTGACGCGAAGCCAAGATCCGTAACAGGAGAGCTCAAACTTCTGGTATCGGTTGACAAATCGCGATTAAACTGTGACTTCTAACGCTATAGGTTTCTGTAAGAGTCTAACTTGCAACTTGGAAAGTACTAAGGTCTGGCAAGGTTAACTCCTCTAGTTTGTAATTTGTTTGTAATTTGCGTGTATGTTTATACAAAAGGCGATATGATTTAATACTTTCGACGTCTCCTTCATGATTTAGTGTTATCCCGTACTGTGTTGCAACGCTTTCTACGCTAGAAGGCTCTCGTCAATACTTTAAACAAATAAGATCATTATAGAGTAATTCTTCAGTGCTTACCTCTACCAGCAGACGTGTCTACTTATTCAAAAGTGAAAAAATCATTCTCTACTGACCCTTAATTTGAAAATGTAGAAGAGGGATTTTTTTTATTTCAGAGAATTTGGTGGAGAAACGCTGTTATAGGAGCAACAGTATTGTGTTTCTGTGACTAAGAAGACGTGCCTCACCATCCTAAGTAAGTGCCAAACTTCGGTAGTTCTCCAGCGTACTTGTTTAGTGCATGATTGTTTGAATAAAATTTCATGAATAGGTAACTAATGAGAAACTAATGGGAAATCGAAAACAAAAGAACACCTGTGGGCGTATTCCCTGTAGGTAGTTAACTAGATAATTATTCTGTAGCTCGTTAATTGACACGCTGACAGAGCCCTCATTTTGGTGTTTGACGTCGCAGACCGCCGCGTCAAATGGCAAGTGCACAGATGTCATGCTGGGCAACGAGGTTCTCTTCAATAGGATTTCGTTAGGTTGAGTTATTGTTATGAACAGGAAGCACTTGATGAAATACTCTCGTCAAAACGACGCCCTCGAACTGTTAACAAAAGTGCGCGTGGTGCCTATGAATACTTCAATTAGTACTCATTTTGGAATGTGGATTCCCTTCCTTGCCTGAATATCCGCCCTGCCTATGTTTTGCACTGGTGGCACCCATGTGTAAAAGTGATTGGACCTATCGAGCATTAAAAAGATACACTCCGCACTTAGTGAGTAGTTTTCCGTTTCTTGAAATATCTGGCGGAATTAGAGCGCAATGGAGCATACCTTATGGATCACTCTGGAAATCCCCTTCCTCACAGCAAGCAGCTCTTCCATTCTATTAGGTTGTCCGGAAAGTTCTCAACGTTTTGCGTTGCTATTTTTCATTCCTCTATTCATCACCATTTCGTCATCGTCATTTTCATTAGCGCCTGTCCCGCTTGGTTGGCGGGGTCCGCTCTCCTGGTGTTTCATTTTTCATTCGTCTATTATTAAGTAAAAATTCAAGTTGCATTGCGCATTAATACTACTTTCTGTGCAGAATTTTTCGCTCTATCTGGCTAAATCATTTATGTTTCAACGTTTTTTTTACATTTCTGTTATTAAAAGGCTTACTGAAGTAGGTCGAGGGAGCAATTCCGAACGATATTTCGTCCTAACTTCAGATTGGGACGATCCGCAGCCGAGACAGCTCGTGAAATCAATCAAGTGTGGAGGCCCAGCAGTGTCGGAGAAACCTCTGTGCGCCAGTGGTTCAGTGAATTTCGGACCGGAGATTTCAGCCTCGAAGATTACCCCCGTAGCGGTCGAGCTAGAGCAATCCTGGACGACGAGTTGAAAGGATTGCTGGGAGCTGAACCATCCCAAGCAGTTCGCGCGATCGCTGAAGAGCTACACGTCAGTAGAACTGCTGTTGCGGATGCTTTGAAACGCTTCAGGAAGATGAAAAAGCTCGAAAAGTGGGTGCCCCACGAGTTGATTGGGCGGCAAGAATTGTCGCGTTTCGGGATTTGTTCGTCTCTGCTTTAACGTAACAAAACTGACCTCTTTTTGGAACGAATCATCACTTGCGATGAAAAGTGGATTCTGTATTTATTTATTTATTTTGTACGTGGAGAGTCACGCAGATAACAAATCAAATACGGTTAGCAAACAGCATGTAAAGCACAATGAATGAAACAATTTGAAGTCATCAAACGAGTAAACTAAGAAGCGTCCTGGAGATACCTGTCAACGAGTTTTTTGTGCTGCCTCAAGGCGTTAGGTAGAATGATTTTCTTGGAGAACTTCAAAAACTCGGTTCCTGCTCGATTAGTAAAGAAACCTAATCGAACATTACATTTTGCCCTTGGGATTCTGATCTTCCACTGGCCACCTCTCGTGTTAGAAGGAGAAACGGAGTAGAATTCATGGACTGGAATGCCTAACATACCAGTTAGCATCTTATAAACCATGACAAGATCACTCAGAACGCTGAGAACTTTCCCGACAACCTAATATGGCTGTGCACGCGATTCCGTCCTAAAATTGATGATGGATAGCAGAGGGCTTCTAGCCCGTTGTTTATTTATTTATTTATTTATTGAATACGTCATAAGAGGGGAAAGGGGAAAAGCCACATAAGAGGAAACAGCAGACGAACATTTTAAAGATAATCTAAGCGGGTTTTCCATGGAAACAAGCGTTGTCAACCTATCAGTAGAGTAAACACTGACCACCGAGTTCACCCAGTTATGAAAGCGAAAACAAAAAAGGTGTTTCGGAGGCGCTTAGTGCGGAAGGAAGTGTAAAAGTTTTAGAAAAAACCTGATTTTTAAAGGACCTGACAGTGGATTTAAGGCCTCGGTAAGAAGTTTGCAGACCGCTGGTTTAAATAAATTAAATAAACCAGCCTTTACGGGCAGCGCACGTGTCGGCGAGGGCCAACGAAGAGCATGTCCCCCAGACAGTCGTAAAGAAGAGGATTCCAATGGTATGCGAACAATTCCAAACGGACTATGGAATATATTGGAACATAAGACCTGTGGCCCAATGGAACGCCGTACGCAATTTGCCTTGCGCGTAAGTTCAAAATAGTTGGTAAACATGGAAGATTCTGCAACGCCAGGTATGCATCAGAAACTTCAAAAATAGGCTCAAGCATCCATTGTTCAGAATTGTTTGATCCATGACTTCACTTTTTTCCAACAGTGGTCATACCGTTCCATTCGAAAAAGTTCTTTCTTAATGAGGATGTGCTCCTTGATCAAATTGTTTTATTTCAAAATTCATGAGTAATTTTATGTAAATAGAAAGACGCGTGCGGCACAGCCGGAGGAGGCGTCGGCTGTCGTCTGCACCCGACACCAGGTTCCCGGTTCGGATTTCCCGCCCAGGCCAACCAAGCCTTCCATCCCTCCGGGGTCGGTGAACTGGTCGGTGAATTATGGGAAGGATGAAGCACTGACTTGTACATCGGCTGGCCACCGCAAGTCATTGTATGGCCAAATACGCATTCAACACGCCTCCACGACATCCCGTAGAAGTAGAATGCGTGGCACATCCCAAAGAGGATTGAATAACGCCGTCCTTTATCCTTTTTTAATTAAATATAAAGACTGTTGAAGGCGCAATTCATGATTTCCACTCAGAAAATCTCACAGAGCATCGCAAATGCCGTGACAACACTGTTTTCTGAAAACACTATTAATACCGTTAGGAATGGCTTATAAATTTGCAGTGCACATAATTCCTGGTCTGGCGTTGAAATTAGAGCAATTTAAAAACCGTTTTTTGCTGTTTGATCGTTGTCCTTTTTCCGCTATCCCATTCTTTGGGCAAAATTAGCTGTTATCCGTTATCCGAGCTCTGAAATTTCGTTATCCGCTCAACTCTGATGCAGAACCCCTGAACGGAAGACTTGCTTGCTACTGGAACTACGAAGAGAATGAGGTCGAGATACGACATCGTAGTCCTGGACCGCAGATTTCAAGAGTGGTTGGAACGGAAAACGAATACCTCAATCGAAAATGCTGGAAAAGCTGGAAATTATGTTCCACTGAATTTTTTTTAGCATAACATTGGAATGATATCAGATACCCTGATAATAACTTTACTAATGGACTACAAAACGATGTTGGATTAATCGATCAAGATGCTGTTCGCATTGATCTGCTTCCGCACAGATTCAGGCCTCTAGTGATTTGACTGCTTCAAGTGTGGGCTGCAGGTACTCGTTGTTGATGTTCTTTCATTCTCTCAGGAGCCTGCCTTTAGACTATTTTAACGGTACCCCGTTCTGCCGTAGAATAGACCTTCGTCCTGCAAAGTGTTTTTTAGCCCACAGAATCAATCACATTTGGCCTCAGAATAATGTTTTGGTAGACATCGGAGTTGACTATGACATTTCTACCCGCGAAAACACGTGCCGTCTTGCATTTTGATGTTATTCCAACCCATACCGTTATAGACTTCAGAAGTAGAGTCCTTGAACGTACACGGTGTTCTCGATGTTTTTTGAGGGTGGCGAACCGAAGTTGCCGACGTCTTTGACTGTTATGTGCGACCTCAACCGTAAAAAATGAAAGTCCTTCCTCCACAAAGAGTGCGGTGGTGGCTGGATGGCAAGATGAACGCATAGCTCGTTAAGCATTGATCCAGGCGATGTGAACTTTTGCAGGAACACATGCTAGGGTCACTCTACGAAATCTATATGTATATATGTATATATATAGTATTTCTTGGTTAAGAAAAGTTTCATAGTATGAAGACTCAAGTCGGGCGGTTGCCGACTTCATCGACTCCCGGTCTCCCTAGAAGGGATTCCTGACCTACCCAGTAGGTGGACCACTGCGGTGATTAACAATGTTTAACAATATTGTTGTGATTCAATTGCACTATATGCTGAATAAAGAAGTAAAGAAGAAAGATGAACACTCTATAAGTCTATTTTATCAACCTAATACTATGCTTTTGAAATGGAGATTTGTTCTCAAAAGGTACTCGCAGGAACTTGTGAAACACACTTTCCAGCCTTACGTTATGATGTATAATATAATGTAAAATATAATAATCCATAGTCTATCATTGTAAGCCAAACACACTTTCAAATAGCACACCAAAGCTGAGCTGATCCGTTCTTTATCCTTTCCTCATGAACCGCGTTGTTTTGTGCTTCGTCACATGTCCTAGTTTAGTTCTTCTTTTCTCTGACCAGTGGTGCCCGAAGTGTTCGCCACCTAACTGAAATTCATCGTCTTCTGCTTTAACAGCGTCTCTTGTTGATCGCATGGCAGTGGGGTAAAAAAACAAGGAGCAAATGCAGGCAACTGAAGCGTTAGTGGCGTGTTGGCCAACCTTGGACGAATCCGCCTTTTGTGTTTAGGTGGCGTACTCACTCCTTCGAAATTTCTAGGGCATTTCCTCACCTTTCTGTGAGTCCATGTGAGAAAGTGTGGTCCCAAATTGGTGCAAGCTTTACAGAACAACAAACCGCAACTCCTATAATCGAACTGCTTTTGATACATAGCTGAATGTGGCATAGTATACGAATCGTCTTTCACACTGGACACGAGTACGACACCTTTCTAGTGGTTTTCGTCGTTGCAGATACGGGGAATTGATGTAGAGACGTACCATTTGCCTTTCTCGTGGCATTATGAGGAGTGCATGCGCTGTACAGTATCACATTTAAATTGAATACCTTTAATGTCAGGAGGATTAAGGCCATCCCTGGTGTTAATTCTTTACACTTGCATTTGCTTAATGCCTTCTCGCAGTATGGAATCCGCTTGCAATTATTTCTGTTTGTAGTTAGTAATGTGAAGCTGAACACTGTGCATGATCGAGGTAATGCACACTACTTAACATTGATATAAATATAATGAAAAGTATTACAAGCGAGTGCAGGAAGTGTAGGTTTTTAAACGTTTTAGAGGCTGTCCTCCGTCTGCTAAGGGGTTCAAGCGGGCGGTTCAGATAAAGATGTATCACTTGTTCTCCCTCTAATTGTCGATTTATTTGAGATGGCGCCGACAACAATTCCAGTCGTCTTTGATCCGGTGAATCCTCGTCGCTTTAGGGACCCGAATAACGTCGAGCCTTTCGTTTGGGGCTTTCCGAAAATGTCTGACCAACGCTTTCGTGGGGCGTCTTACATCAGTGTTGCTTGAGTACCCCGTCGTTGACAGATCTAGGTCTCGTCCATCGGATGTCCTCGAAGCGCATTACGTGGCCGGCCAACCTAATCTTCTACGACTTGGCCCGTGCAACAGCGTCTCTAATCTTCGAACGTCGACGGAGCCAGGACCTGAGGAAGTTCCATCACACTTGCGCTTATCGTCTCACTGTGAGCATCGCTCTGTCAATTTCTATGACGTACGTGCCTCCACGTGGTGCCACCGGAAACTGCCCGCTTTTGCGAATCGAGCTGAACCCGGACACTCAAATGCAGGCGACGTTCCCTTGTGACAGGGCGGCCTACGAATACCCGTTGTCACATCACCTAGTTGCTGGTGCTTCTTGTATCGCGAGATGATGCTACGGCGTTCGCGGAAGCCGACATGCACTAGCAAATCCCGGCGAGTGTGTAAGTATGCGAGGATCCCTGATGGAGGACGGCATCGGGACAGAATCTGTATTAGTCCAAAAGCCCCGCAACGTAGAAAAGACTCGCGTAGCAGCGCTGAATGTGAATACGTTGTTGGGCCACTCCTCTAAGTTGAGAGTTGGCAGAGGAATTGGAGCGAAGAAAGATTGACTTCTGTGCAGTGCAGGAGCCGCAGCAAGTCAAGGGACATAGGGCGAGGCTTCAATGCAGTTCTGTGTCCCAGGTTCACCAGCGGTGTTGGTATAATCGTCTACGAACGTTTCCGAGACGCGATTACAAGCGTGGAACGTTTTAGCGACCGCTTGACGAAGATCGTTGTCGCTGCTGAACGGCGAATGTATTACCTCTTTTCTGCATATGACCCAGATCGGGTGCTCCAAAAGAGACAACGATGAGTTTTGGAGCCTGCTTGATGAGAAGACAGCAGAAATGTAGTCACTGGACATGATTATTGTTGCAGGTGGTCTTAATGGTCACGTGGAGCAAGGAAAGACGGTTGCAGCCGTCATGGTGGTCACGGATACGGGTCACGTAACGTCGATGGTGAGCGCATACTTGAATATGCAGATTCACAAGACCTCACCGTCGTGAACACGAAATTTTGAAAACATGACTCCCATCTCATCTCGTTTTATAGCGGGAACACTAAAATGGAAATTGACTTTGTCCTTGTGAGGATCGAGACCAAGGGTTAGTCACTGATGCGAAGATCGTGCCGTACGAGGCGGTCGCCACGTAACATCGCCCGACCATCTGCACAATAAAAATCGCTCCTGTGAGCGTAGGCAGACCGAGCGTTGCAGTTTAGTAAGAAGCGGTAACGATTGAAGGAGAATGAAGCAGCTATTAGGGGGGGGGGGCAAAAGTAATGAGACACCCCACGCCGTGTCCATATATCTCGTGGCTGGAGTCTGGTTTCGTGCTTGTTGTATTTGTATGTTTGTATGCTACTTACTGAAGCCCATCTGAAAAGTTACCACTTCCGCTCTTTCCAGAAGCATGCCAAAAACTCCAGCCTGTCTCATGCCGAAACCCCAGTCTGACGAGTCGACCTGTGTCGCTCAAATCTCCCCCAATTCCCAACCCCGAGCAGCCTGGGCTCAATATTCACGCAAGATGAGAAGTACGTCTTCTACCTTAACCCTGCCAAGCAGCGAGTCTGGGTGAGGCCTGGTGAATTGTTACCGACCTTCGTTCGGAGAGATGTTCACGGCGAGAAGCATCTCTGGAGCTTTTGGGTCTGCGCCCATGGATCGGCTTACCGGAGGCTGTTCCCCAAGAGCACCGCGATGAACTCCAAGGCCATGGTGAACGAAATAGAGGAGATGGGCGGGCGACTCGCTCTTATTCATTCGCAGTGCTTCAAGAAGGTTCTCCTCTTCGACAACGCCGCACCCCATCGGGAACAAGTAAGCACGGATAAGCTTGGCCAGCTGGGCTACGTTCACGTGCCTCACCCACCGTATTCGCTGGACATCTCTCCATGCAACCACCACTACTACTTGAGCCTACAGGACTTCCTAGTCGGAAGGGACACAAAAACCCAAGCAGTCCTTGACAACCATATCGAGCAGTTGATCAACACCAGGCTCGAGCAGTTCTGGAAGGATGGGATCAGGAAGTTGGCTGAGCGATGGCAGCAAGGTCCTTGCCCTTAATGGCAAATACACTCCTCAGCATCGTTGAGTTGTAATTGAGTTATAAGGAGATAAAGATTTCTTTCATTTTGTCTCATTACTTTTGGCCCCCCCCCCCCCCTAATATGACTGGTCGTAGTATTCGGTTGCCGACAGAAGAAACCTGGCAGGGCGCTACCGAAGCCGTGCTAGATGCTGCAAGCTCCAAATTCCAAGCACCGGTATTCGGAAGTCTTGCCGATGACGTCGCCTAAAGTGTGTCTTGATTTAGAAGTCACGTCTGGTGCTAATATTTTCTGTCTCGTTTCGATTACAGATCCGCCAGCAGGCAAACTGGCTCGGGAGAAGGTGGGGGGGGGGGGTTCCATGAATGCTGAATCACGTCAGAAATGTCCTAACGCAGTTTACCAGAGGGTTTGAACAGAATAGCGTTAACCAACATTTCCAATTTCGCGCCATGCAAAATGCCGCAAGAGGGTCACCTCACTTGGCGAGCCCCTCACCCCAAGCCAATTTGCGCCGTCCGCCTTTCATTTATTTCCTCGTTGGGCAGCAGAAGGAACTCCAAGATGTATGCAATTTTAAGCACGGATCTTTAGTGGCGCCACAGACCGGAATCTATATTTCTGCCCAATTCTGTGCAAAACAAGCAAACAAATAATGCTGTAGTTGTATTCTGCGCTGTCTTCTACTGACGCGGAGGACAGCATAGAACACAACTGTGGCATTCCTCATTTGCCTTCATTATCATCAGTGAGTCCAGTTTCTTCTTTTCAGAGATACTGAAACTTTTCATAAGGTGACCTCTCTTACACGAAGAAACACTAAAGACCATCCTATTTGAGAATAGTAGGGACCTCTCATATGAAAGGAAATGTTGTGTCCGAACCCAATTACACGTGAAGATTGTTTTAAAGATCCGTAGTTTTTATGTAGGAGTAATTAATCTCAATGACATGTTAATCTTATAGGCTTTTTTGTTCCGTATATTACTCACTTCGCCTTCCCAACATTTAGGCGAGACGGGAAATGCACATCAGACACTGCAAGGAAGTTGTCCTTGGCAGTAGTCCTTGCGAGTACTGGTCGATCCGTAACAAGCAAAGTTGTACTTGCCTGTGCTGTCCTGCTTGTCGGCGGCGAGCTAAGAAGGAAAAGGCAAAAAAAGAAGATCGTTATGTATTATGGAATCCTCGTAGACCTTTGAAAAGGACCAGGAGTTGTTCAAATTTTCCACGATGTCAAGCAGAACTAGAATGAGTGGCACTTTTCAAAAAGATGTAGCAATATACTCAGACATTCGTTATCTAGGACCCGTACAATCAATTGCTATTGTGGTGACAACCTGTTTCTATGTATATACCTGTATATACATATGTATATGTATGTGTATACATAGTGTATACCTACTTATATGCGTATGCACATATATATGTAACTACGAGCTGGATATATGTAGATATACGGCTGCACAAGAATCTTGCAACACTCTAGCAACAGGAGCCGACCCTTAAGCCTAATGGTATACTTCCACAGGAACGTCAACGGGGTGCAGGTAATCGCGTCGGGCTCCCTCACCTGGCCAATCGGCGCAGCCCGCCACACCCACTGCAACAGGTTCTCACCACAATAGCAACTGGTTGTGTGGGTCCTAGTGCTCGTTTGTCTGAGTAGTCTTCTACTCACTTAACATTCTGCAGAAATGAAATACTGGTCTGGTCTGTTTAGTATAGGCACAAATCGAAGCTAACTCGATTTTTGATCGTTCGAAAACTTCGACGTCGAGTAAATTCGATCGTTCGTTTGTTTGAAAAATTTCGGCACCGAATAGAATCGCTCTATTATTCGTTCGGAAATTACTGACATCGATATTATTCGTTCATTCATTCGTTCGAAAATCCTCGACATCGAATTTGTTCGTTCATTCATTCGTTTGCTAAAATTTCTGAAAAGCACAACTATGGTGGACATCTTTCTGGCTCGCATCGCCTATATATAAAACTGAGATTTCTGACGTCAGCGTGGAAAGTGCTAGTCAAAGTGATTTCAAGGCCCAAACATATCCATATCTAGGTATGCACCGCCTACATATCCATAATTCGAGAGACAGCGAGGCAGCGAAAGACAGTAAGCTCTGTAATGGTTTTCTGTGATCCATTGTCAGCCCTTCTTATCCTAATTCTCAGAACTTTCATTGCACAAGCGGCAGCCATTTTGTACGATATGTCAAAGGGACCTCTAGCATTTACGTAAATGCCTCAAGCTTGTGGCTTTCAACGCCATGGAGATAGCAAATTCAGTGATAGTGCCTCTGTAGCGCGACGCTGTGCCTAGGTTGCCCTTATCTGCGACCAGCCTCAAATTCAGCTAATCTTACACTGCCTCGTTCAAAAGTAACCTTTGAAATCTATTTCAATATGCTTCCTATTAGAGTATATTCTACGCCTAATGGTAAACACTGGAAATTACGAGATTTTGTCACTAATCATAACTTCAGTGGCGCACAATGTGGCAGCTTTCAGCAAAGATGAGGATTTGTGAGGAGAAAAATGTCCGTATTATAGGCACTTTTTCTGTGGCAAATAAGGCTGAAATTTATTTGTTTGGAAGAATGTCCAGTTTACGTCAAATTGGACACTTCCAAACAAACATGATGCTTCTGGAATCAAAATGAACGTCTTCGAAACCGAAACGAATTTCTTACAGGTTAAACTTCAGACTTTCCAAAACGGCCCGAAATGGTAACAACATTACCGTCGAAACGTCAGGCGTAACAAGGTTCAATTTTAACAAAACTGGATGGCCCAGAAGATTTGAAATCATTCTACCGAAAATGCCCACCTTTTGTGACAGTCGATCATGAAGACTTCTTCTTCTCCTTCTTCTTCTTCTTCTTCTTCTTCTTCTTCTTCTTCTTCTTCTTCTTCTTCTTCTTCTTTTCCTTCTTCAGCGTTTGTCCCGCATCGTAGCGGGGTCCGCTATTCTGGTGTTATGACGCCACCTTTCCCAATCCAGCGCTAGATCAGGGGAAACACCAGTAATCTTTAAGTCCGCATGTAACGTATCTAACCAGCGCTGCCCTCTAGGCCGCTTTCCTATTACCTCGAAGTTAAGGCTTATCTTGCGGACGCTGTCTTCCTTTCCAGCAGAACGTGGCCGTACCATCGCAAGCGAGCTTCGCGCATCTTGTCGGCTATCGGTGCGACACCGAACTTCTGCCGAATAGCATCGTTTCGAATGCGCGTGACTCCAGCCGTCCAGCGCAGCATCTTCGTCCCCATGACGCTGAGGCGCGTTTCAACTTTCCTGGACGCAGGCCAACACTCGGCGCCGTACATCGCTACTGGCTGGACGACTGCTCTGTATATCTTCGACTTCAAGCGACGCGGTATCTTCCTTTCGCAGAGCACCCCAGTCAACGAGCGCCACTTGGACCCAGCTGCATTCACACGTGAATTCACTTCAATCATCAGTTTGCCGTCAGACGTGACTACTGATCCCAGGCACTTAAAGACCGAAGTGCGTGGGAGCTCGATGCCGTTAACCTTGATGGAGCTGGACTCAGTAACGTCCGTCGTTAGATATTCGGTCTTCTCCACGTTCAATTTGAGTCCAAACCGCTCCAAGCGATCACACCAAGCTTGCACCTCTCGCTCGAGCTCATCTTTATATTCGCTAGCGAGCATTACGTCATCAGCATAAAACAACGTCCAAGGGACGGGGTTCTGAAGATCTCGTGTGGTGGCATCCATGACGACAACAAAGAGGAGTGGGGAAAGCGCAGAACCCTGATGTACCCCGACAGAGATGGGAAACTCCATCGAGGTTCCAGCTGCAGCTTGAACTTGACTCTTTGGACAAGAGTAGAGAATTCGCACCCACTCTATGAGCTCTTCAGGAACTCCATGATGTCTCAAGGCGTACCATATCACTTCACGCGGTACGCGGTCAATGGCCTTCTCAAGTCGAGGAAGGCAATATGCACCGACTTCTGTTTCTCGCGATGCTTCTCTATCAGGAGGCGGGTGGCGTGTATGGCATCAATGGTGCCACAGCCAGCCACGAAGCCGCACTGATTGCTGGAAAGCTGGACGATGTCACGAATTCGTCCGTCGACAATTCAAAGATCTTCATGCTGTGCGAAAGCAAGCGAATCGGACGGTAATTGGAGCAGTCTGCACAACTGCCCTTCTTTTTCCAAATCGGAATCGCTGTACTTTGGCGCCAACACTCAGGCACCTTCTTCTCCGCCACAACCTGATTAAAGAATTTCGTCAACCACTCAGCGGGTACCAAAACTTCGACTTCCACAGTTCTGATGCGACGTCGTCGGGCCCAGTCGCTTTGCCCGGCCTCATCTTCATCAAAGCCGCTTCAGACTCCTCCCGGTAATCTTCTGATCCGTTGAATCCGTTGGGTTGGATCCGTTGAAAGGATGGCTGAATGAGGAAATTCTACCGTAGAGATTTCCTCAAAGTAATCGCGCCATCGCTTCAATGCCTTCTTGCGGTCCATAAGAAGACGGCCGTTCTCATCATTGATGCCGAAGAACTTCTCGATGTCCTCGGTCTGGCGATGGCGATTCTTTGCGAGTCGGTACAGATACCGCTCACCATCGCGCGACTCGAGCTTCTCGTTGACATCTCCATAATGAGTGGCTTTTGCAACAGCCACGGCCTTTTTTGCAGCTTTCTTCGCTTCTTGGTACTTCCGCCAGTTATCGGCTGTCTTTTCGCCGAGAAACACATGATAAAGCGACTTCTTCTCTCGAACTTTGGCTTTCACGTCATCTGTCCACAGCCAGGCCTGCTTGTCGACCATCCGTCGTGCAGGCTTCGTGATGCCGAGCTCCGACCGTGCAGCGTGACGAATCGCGTCGGTGGCCTTCTCCCAAGTTTCGTCGACAGTTGTCACTGTTGGTAACCGCACGCGAGAAATCACAGCTGCTTCCTTCTCTTTCATTCGCCACCACTTGATTCTTGGTCCACCGCATCGCTCGACCTGCTTCAGCCTCGGAGGGCGATCTTTAAAGTACAGGTCAGCGGTCGATGCTGTGGGGCGACCGTCTCATACGGCACGATCTTCGCGTCTGTGACAAGACTCCGGTCGCGATCTCTCACAAAGACAAAGTCTATCTGAGTCCTGGTGTTCCCGCTATAGAACGAGATGAGGTGGGAATCGCGTTTGTGAAATACGGTGTTCACTATGGTGAGGTTGTGCGATTTCGCATATTCAAGGATACGCTTGAGTATGCGGAATCGCATAGCCTCACCATTGTGAACACCGTTTTCCGAAAACGCGACTCCCACCTCATCTCATACTATAGCGGGAGCTCCAAGTCTCAGATAGACTTTGTCCTTGTGAGAGATCGCGACCGGAGTCTTGTCACAGACGCGAAGAACGTGCCGTATGAGACGGTCGCCCCACAGCATCGACCGCTGATCTGCACTTTGAAGATCGCCCCTCCGAGGTTGAAGCAGGTTGAGCGATGCGGTGCAGCTAGAATTAAGTGGTGGCGAATCAGAGAGAAGGAAGCAGCTGTGATTTCTCGCGTGCGGTTACCGACAGTCACGACTGTCGACGAAACTTGGAAGAAGGCGACCGACGCGATTCGTCAAGCTGCACAGTCAGAACTCGGCATTACGAAGATTGGGCGACGGAAGGTCGACAAGCAGACATGGCTGTGGACAAACGACGTGAAAGCGAAGGTTCGAGAGAAGAAGTCGCTCTATCACGTGTTTCTCGGCGAAAAGACAGCCGATAACTGGCGGAAGTACCAAGAAGCGAAGAAAGCTGCAAAGAAGGCCGTGGCTGTTGCGAAAGCCACTCATTATGGAGATGTCAACGAGAAACTCGAGTCACGCGATGGCGAGCGGTATCTGTACCGACTCGCAAAGAATCGCCATCGCCAGACCGAGGACATCGAGAAGTTCTTCGGCATCAATGATGAGAACGGCCATCTTCTCACGGACCGCAAGAAGGCATTGAAGCGATGGCGCGATTACTTTGAGGAAATCTCTACGGTAGAATTTCCTCATCCAGCCATCCCTTCAACGGCTCCAACCCACGGCCCCGTTCAGAAGATCACCGTGGAGGAGACTGAAGCGGCTTTGAAGAAGATGAGGCCAGGCAAAGCGACTGAGCCCGACGACGTGGCATCAGAACTGTGGAAGTCAAAGTACTGGTACTCTGCTGAGTGGTTGGCGAAGTTCTTTAATCAGGTTGTGGCGGAGAAGAAAGTGCCTGAGTGTTGGCGCCAAAGTACGACGATCCCGATTTGGAAGAAGAAGGGCAGTCCTGCAGACTGCTCCAATTACCGTCCGATTCGCTTGCTTCAGCACAGCATGAAGATCTTTGAGCGAATTGTCGATGGACGAATTCGGGACATCGTCCAGCTGTCCAGCAATCAGTGCGGCTTCGTGGCTGGTTGTGGCACCGTTGATGCCATACACGCCACTCGCCTCCTGATAGAGAAGCATCGCGAGAAACAGAAGGCAGTGCATATCGCCTTCCTCGACTTGGAGAAGGCCTTTGACCGCGTACCGCGTGAAGTGATATGGTACGCCTTGCGACATCATGGAGTTCCCGAAGAGCTCATAGAGTGGGTGCGAATTCTCTACTCTTGTCCAAAGAGTCGAGTTCAAGCTGCAGCTGGAACCTCGATGGAGTTCCCCATCTCTGTCGGGGTGCACCAGGGTTCCGCGCTTTCCCCACTCCTCTTTGTTGTCGTCATGGATGCCATCACACGAGATCTTCAGAAGCCCGTCCCTTGGACGTTGCTTTATGCCGATGACGTGATGCTCGCTAGCGAAGATAAAGGAGAACTCGAGCGAGAGTTGCAAGCTTGGTGTGATCGCTTGGAGCGGTTTGGACTCAGATTGAACGTGAAGAAGACCGAGTATTTAACGACGGACGTTACCGAGTCCACCTCCATCAAGGTTAACGGCATCGAGCTTCCACGCACTGCGGTCTTTAAGTACCTGGGATCAGCAGTCGCGTCTGACGGCAAACTGATGATTGAAGTGAATTCACGCGTGAGTGCAGCTTGGTCCAAGTGGCGCTCGTTGACTGGGGTGCTCTGCGATAGGAAGATACCGGAGCGCTTTAAGTCAAAGATCTACAGGGCAGTCAACCGGCCAGTAGCGATGTACGGCGCTGAGTGTTGGCCTGCGACCAAGGAAGTTGAAACGCGCCTCAGCGTCATGGAGACTAAGATGCTGCGCTGGACGGCTGGAGTCACGCGCATGGACCGCATCCGAAACGAAGCTATTCGGCAGAAGTTCGGTGTCGCGCCGATAGAGGACAAGATGCGCGAAGCTCGCTTACGATGGTACGGCCACGTTCTGCGTGGAGAAGAAGACAGCGTCCGCAAGATAGGCCTTAACTTCGAGGTAACAGGAAAGCGGCCTAGAGGGCGCCCGAAGCAGCGCTGGGCTGATACGTTACATACGGACTTGAAAGCGGCTGGTGTCCACCCTGATCTAGCGCTGGATCGGGAAAGGTGGCGTCATGACACCAGAATAGCGGACCCCGCTACGAAGCGGGACAGACGCTGAAGAAGAAGAAGAAGAAGAAGAAGAAGAAGAAGGATACGCTCACCATCTGCGTTACGCGACCCGTAACCGAACTCACCATGACAGCCGTACCCGTCTTTCGTCGCGCCGACGTGCCCGTTGAGGTCACCAGCGACTATGATGACATCTTTCGACGGTACCTCTGCTGTCTTCTCATCAAGCAGGCTCCAAAACTCTTCCTTGGCTTGATCCGAGCAGCCAGTCTGCGGAGCATACGCAGAGAAGAAGTAATAGAGTCGCTCCTTCGCGGCGACAACGATCTTCATCAAGCGGTCGCTAAAACGCTCAACGCTTACAATCGAGTCACGAAATCGTTCGGAGACGATTATTCCGACACCACTGGTGGTCCTGGGACTTCCACATAGAACGGCCTTGAAGCCACGTCCTATGTCCCTTGACTTGCGGCAGGACCACCTCGTCTCCTGCACCGCACAGACTCTTCTACGCTTCAGTGCTTCAACCAACTCGCATGAGCGGCCCGTCAACGTACCCACATTCAGTGTAGCCACGCGGGTCCTGCTTACGTTACGGGGCTTTCGGACTAACTCAGTTGCCCCCCGATGCCGTCCTCGCATCAGGGACCCTCGCATACTTTTCACACTCACCGGGCTTTGCGAGTGCGCGTCGGCTCCCGCGGACGCCGTAGCACTATCTCGATAAACCTGAACAGTCATACGCCATGTGATGCGACACGGGTCTTCGTAGGCCGGCCTGTCACAAGGGCCTGTCGCCTGCAATCGAATGTCCGTGATCGGCTTAGCTCGCAGAGCGAGCAGTTTCCAGTGGCACCACGTGGAGGAACGGACATCGCGACCACCCCGAGGCAAAGATGACACGATATTATACAACTTACAGGGACCCACTCTATAAGCTGCCAAGGAAGTTCGCGACTTAGGCTTTTTGATATCACACAACCTCGATGTTAAAAACCACTATAGTGCACTCGTGAAGAAAGCAAATTATAAGACCTTTTTGGTGTTTAAGATTCTGACTATGAATAACCCAAATTACTTTTACAAGCTTACAAATCCTACGTTCGCCCTATAGTGGAGTTTGGATAACAGTGTGTAACCCATTTAAAAAGAAAGATATAGAGCTGCTAGAAAGTGTCCAAAATAATTTTACTCGGAAGCTATATATGAGTTTTGAGAGAGATTATAAAGCCGTTCCAAATGGCATTAGGAGGGCCAGAGACCTTGGCCTTCAAACTTTTCGGAACAGACGTAGGAAAATAGAACTGATTATGATGCTAAAGATCTTGACAAAAAGAGTTTCATTTGATCCAATAGCCTTTTTTGGTGCACCACTGACGATATCAAGAAGCGATAGGCTCAGACTTTAATCCCTGTTTCAAAATCCCAGATTAGGTCAAATTTCTTTACATATATTAGGTTGTAACGAATTAAATGGCACTGGCTCGCGCCATTTTTTGGCGCGTCTTTACGCGTTTGATCAAGAACAAACCGTAACATGTGGCATATCATTTAGAAGCGCAAACTTTGCTCTACCGGCGAGTACCAAATTTTTTATGTAAAAGTGGGAAAACTTTAGAGTTTTATTGATTTTTTTGCAGATGGACAAAAGGGTAATCCGAGGCATTTACTTGTATGAATTCACGCTGGGCACTACAGCTGAGGAGGCGGACGAGAAGATCAACGCCGCATTCGGTCAAGGATGTTCCACAATTCGGACGACGTATCGTTGGTATCAGAAGTTCCGGAATGGAGATGAGAGCTTGGAAGAACATGAAGGTCGTGGGAGGCATAGTGATGTTGATGAGGACAAGCTGAGAGATGTGGTAGAGGAGGATCCACACAAAGGTACCAAGGAGATAGCGAAGGTTCTTGGCGTCAGCCACAACACAGCTGCCCGGCATCTGAAGGAAATTGGAAAGACCAAAAAGCTGGAAAGATGGGTGGCTCACGAGCTGTCTGAGGAGCAAAGAAACCGACGATATGAGATCTCGTCCGCACTGCTTCTACGGAACGAAACGGACCCATTCCTTGATCGCATCGTAACCTGTGACGAGAAATGGATAATGTACGACAACAGGCGACGATCGGCACAGTGGGTGGACAGCGATGAGAGCCCCAAGGTTTTTGCAAAGCCGGAATTGCACCAAAAGAAAGTAATGGTGACAGTATGGTGGTGTTCGCTGGGAATTATTCACCACAGCTTCGTCCCTCCCGGTGAATCCATCACGGCAGAGAAGTACTGCATTGAAATTGAAGAAATGATGAAAAAGTTGGAGGATATCCGGCCGGCCTTGGTAGACCGAAGGCGAGTTCTCCTTCTGCACGACAATGCTCGCCCCCATGTAGCACGAATGACGTTGCAGAAATTGAATGAGCTGAGCATTGAAACTCTACCTCATCCTCCGTTTTCTCCCGACCTCTCCCCACAGACTACCATTTCTTCAAGCATCTTGGCGACTTCTTGGTAGGGAAAATATTCAAATACCAACAGGATGCCGAAAGTGCCTTCGAAGATTCCATCAATTCCAGAACTTCTGATTTTTATGCTACTGGGATAAAAAAGCTTGCGTCACGTTGGCATAGATGTGTAGAATCAGATGGTTTTTATTTCGTTTAATAAACTTGCCTACAAGCAGAGATATTAACTGTTTAAATTTACAGTGGTTCAGTGCCATTTATTCCGTTACAACCTAATAGAAACCTTCGAGAGTCCAACAAGTTACTTAGTGAAGAAAAAGATATCCTAGGACTGTCTATTCAAGCTTTTCAAAATCTTATTATTCGCAAAATGTTTGGTTAAATTTGAAGATCCTACTCTGTTAAGATTTGATTTTCAATCAGTTGCAGCTGCTTATCTTACTTCATCAAGGCTAAGTAATCTCTCCTTTCTTCTCTCCTCCTCCTCATATTGGTTTTTCTAAGTGATACTGTTTATCTTATGTTCATCTCTGACATGTCCTTTTTCGATCGATTATTACGTGTGTTTATGTTACACGTCGATAAATAAATAAATAAATAAATAAATAAATAAATAAATACAAAAGTTCAGCTGTCTATCAAATAAAAATCGCGACGTCTTGGACGAGGGCACGGCACAATCCCTTTTGCAGCGAGTATTTTGCCAGCGCGCCGAGTGTCGATATTATTAATATTAATATTAATATTATTATTATTATTATTATTATTATTATTATTATTATTATTATTATTATTAGTCAGATATGAATAAAACAGTAACCAATAAGGTTTCCCACGGACCATCTTGACCGTAAATATTAACGTACTCAGTGATTAATATTGTACTATTAAATGCTTGATAACATCCGGTAGACGACATCGTCGGGCACCATCATAAGAATGTCGTGGAAGGGTTAAAACAAGGTTCATACCGTGTCACACGAAGTGTGGATGTCGCATTCGATCAAACTGCGCTGGTGGTGTAATGGCGCGGAGCATTTCTTCTCGGTCAGCATAGCGTGCGGGTACGGAGTCCCCCGGGCGCTAGAGTTTTGATTGCAACAAAATATCGCTATGCGAGCTTACAGGACCTGATCCATTATCTTTCTTCGAAAAATAAGAACTTGGGCAGGTGAATTAAAACTTCAAAGAATGAAACTAAACTACAAAATACTCAAATTAAAACTTCAAAGAATGAAACCAGACTGAATGTTTTCGAAACCAGACTGAACGTCGAATTAAAACTTCAAAGAATGAAACTAAACTACTAAATTTTCCTTGAACAAAAAGAATATTCTGACCTTTTTTAGAGTCCATAGTTTATTGCGGAAGACACTGTTTTGACTTGGAAGACGTTCAGTCTGGTTTCGAAAACGTAAAGTTTATTTAGAAGAGTGCCCAATTTGATGTGAAAAAGTGTCCATCCCATGTGTAACGACATAAATCAACTAACTTTTAGGCATTCAGATTCCGTCTCTCGGATTTTTACAAAACACTATCGATGCCCATCATTCATAGCACTGAATCTGCAATTTAGAAGTTCCATTCAGTTGTCCGGAAATTAGGATGAGACAGGATGTCGGAATTTACGCTCAATCTGAAAATGAACAGTTAATGGAGAACACCTCCCAGCCAGCGTAGAAGAATCACAGTCCATTGCCATTAAATCGTACGATAAGCGTCCTTGTGCAAGGGGCAATTACAGCAATTGAAGTACGAAATGCTAAGGCGGTTTTTCCAGGGCTGTGGAGATTGCATGATCCTCGGACCGATCTCGGGATTCATTCCCTTCTCTTTTCGCCTGCTTCTCTTCGCTTTTGCAAGGGAGAGCACGGAAGCACCGACAGCGATTAGTCGGGTAGTGTAACCACCAGCAGCGCTATGATACTTACCAACATTTCAGCAGTGTCAAAAACGTAAAGGAAAATCAACGGATAAGGAGTAAAGGACGGTGTTAGGGAAATCGTTTGTAAGACGCGCGCACGCACTCTCCTTCGATAGGACCCATGCAATGACTTGGGAAGGCCAGCCGATGGAAAAAGCAAATACGTTATTCTTCCCAGAGAAGTCTGGTTCCAATTCACCGACCACGAAGGAATGGAAGGTTTGGCTGACCAGGGGTTTGGCTGATCCCTAGCACGAACCTGGTATCGTGTGCGCGCAAGAGCCTTCGCCTTCTTAGACCAGGAAGCCACGGACCGAGAGTTTATTTACCCAAACTTGAGAATGGTAAGTAGGCATCATGGCGCTCTGACCTTGTCGCAGCAGACATTTCAGAGGAAAATTGCGGAAGGGTGACCTATTCTTCTTTCAAGACGTAATAAATTCGGACGGCATTTCAAAGAGAGACGTTCTTCCGAAGACCTGCTAATCACGCCACGTTGTTGTTAAATGCTCACGTCATTCGGTTCGCGTTCCCTGAGTTGCTGAGGGGACATCACGAAGAGGAGGAAGGAGTTCGGAGAATAGAGCACTTTTGCGAATTGTCTGACCATTAGTGTAAAGTGGAAAGACGGATAAAGCATATCCACTAGCCATTCTATTCCATCTATACAGCAGCGTTCTGAGTCGTGTGACTAACGGAAGCGTGCGTCATAAATGAAATTGTCGTAGAAGAAAATGTTAAAGGAAATTGCTATCTCTCATTCAAAGTTGAATGGTCTCTAATGATACTATAGTTATGTGTAAATACTTTCCTTATTGCACTCTCCATATCATTTGCACTTAAGGTCCCTTTTTTGAAATTATTTAAAAGGCGTATCAGTTCATCGACAACGCATTTCAACCAATTTTGAAATAGATGGTGCGGAAATGAGTCCCGCTGCCTTCTAAAAACGATATTTCATCGCACCCAAAAGCGACTTCGCTTATAAACGCCACAAGCTCTTCACATTTGACTCCTGTTAGTTTATCTTCTTTTTTGCAAAGGCGCCTTTGTCGACCATATATGCTCCGTAAATGGTGCGACCATTTTATGCGTGAATGGAGGGCAGTGCTCGTGTTGCAGCGCAGTCCGGGGGACACCAGCTACAATGTGCGGCTGAGAGATTTTGGCGGAGTGCAGCTTCTACCAGCATACTCCGTGGTTGGGCAGCCTCAGACGCGCAATTTTTGATTTCAAAACGAATGAAGAGTCGCAGAGCGCAGAACACAACTGCGCGCTGAGAAGTTTTGGCGCAGCCTTCGCAGCTTAAGCCCTCCGCACACTTTCGTGGCAGCCGCGTACGCGGCTTCCACTGCCGCGTGCTAGAGTTCACGCAGCACTCCTCCCGCTCGCTCAATCACCAACGCGGCAATGCGGCAACAAAGCCTTGAAGGATTACTGCCGCTGCCACCGCGTCTGCCGCCTAGGCAGCACCTCGTCTGCCGCATCTGCCGCGTAGGTGGCACATCAGCGGCAGGCCGCGCGCGGCTAGTTTTGCCTCGCGCGGCGACTCTGTGTCTCCGCCCCATGCTTAAAGATAGGGCTGCCGCGTTGCCGCAAGTGTGCGGAGGGCTTTACTCTGTCCAGAGTATAGGATAGCGAAAATACTAATGTTTCTTTCCCCGCCTCTACACTTCGAACGACTGATGAAAAAGCAATTTCGAATGTGTTCCGGTTTATGCGTGCAATACTATGAAAGAGGGACTCTGTACTCTTTCGCTAAGATGTGTGTCGTCAGCCACATCAGGAAAGTACTAATTTCAAATTTTCGTGCATTAGTTCAGCAGTTTCGTTTTTTGCGTTTTTTTCCGTTGCTCTTTTGTTAGCCATTTGCTTGCCTATGGCTGCTTGGTTGATAAAGATAAAGGACGGCGTTACTCAATCCCTTCTGGGATGCGCCAGCGCATTCTACTTCTACGGGATGTCGTGGAGGCGACATGAATGCGTATTTGGCCATACAATGACTTGCGGTGGCCAGCCGATGAACAAGTCAGCGCTCTATCCTCCCCAGACAAGTCTGTTAGCAATTCTCACACCCCGGAGGGATGGAAGGCTTGGTTGGCCTGGGCGGGAAATCCGAACCAGGAACCTGGTATCGGATGCACGCGACAGTAGCGCCTCCTCCGACTGCGCTACACGCGCCCTGCTGCTTGGTACGAATAAACAAATAAACTAGACAGTCTTCACTCCGAGCCTTTCACAAACTGAGCGCTTTTGAAAGGAATATGTGCAACTTCATAACAGACTTCTTTCAGATCAGACTAGAAATAAAAAAGAAAACCAAAAGTTTGGTTTGAAAATAATCTTCCGTCTCGAAAAATGATTAAGCAACTGCACAGGTATATAAGAGCCCGCAAAAGAGGAAATTAATGAGGCTCTAAGGCTGTTACGTCAGCCGCATCAGGAGAGTACTATAATAACTTCAAACTTCTGCTGTACTACAAAGGTATTTCAACACTTCGACTTGTTCGATCTGTGGGTGGCCCAGATAGAGTATGCAAGGTGAGCCGTCGGTTGTGAGAACCTTTTTCTTTTCAGCGTTTATAGTCAGTCCGTAAGGAAGAGCTATAGCGGCAATCTCTTGAAGAATATCATTTGCCTCCGCGCCACTGTCTGTAAAGATAGCACTATCTTCAACGAACATGAGATCTGTAACGATTTGATCTTCTCCAAATTGCACTCCTTGTTATCCGCTAAACAATTTCCGCATAATTGCATCGATCACACTATTGTCTAGCAACGACGAAATACATCTCCTCGCCTCAGGTCAGATCGAATTGTAAAAGCATTTGAAGTTCCTTCCCGTACATGGACAAAGCTAGAGCAGTAGGCGTAGGTCTCCTGCAGTAGTCGCACAATTTTCTGTACAATATTTTCCGATTCTGATGCCCTTCAAAAAGCTGGCCAGTAGACACTATCGCTACCTGCACGGAAATCTATAAACACGACGATAATTTGCCTTCCACATCGTATACGCTCCTCCATTATCTGCCTAGGAAAATCTGGTCGCAGCAGCCTCTTCCCGTGTGCAAGCCGGCTTGCTCCTTTCTGGCGGTGCATTCACGTTGCCTTTTCAGTCTTGCTTGAATTACTCCTGTGAACACCATTCCTGTGATAGAAAGCAGGCTTATTCGGCGATAGTTTTTGCAGTCACAGCCGTCCCCTTTTACAGACAACGGTCTACTTCCATGCCGTCGGAATTTTCTCAGCTCTCCAACTTCAGCAGGGAATGTAAAGGAATGATCAGTACCTCTCCACCAGCCTTCAGCTATAACGCCATCAATTCCGGAAGCTTTGCTGTTTCGTAACATCCTTATAGCCTCAGTAATTTCCTCCTTGACGGGCTCTTATATACCTGTACAGTCGCTTAATAATTTTTCGAGAGGGAAAATTATTTTCAAATCGAATTTTGGTTTTCTTTTTTGTTTCTAGTGTGAATTCAAAGACGTCCTTTCTGAAGTTGCACATATTCCTTTCAAAAGTGTTCAGTTTGTGAAAGGCTCAGAATGAAGACTGTTTAGTTTATTTATTTAATTTATTTACCAATGCAATTATAAGCAAGCAAACGGCTAACAAAAGAGCAACCGAAACGGGCATGAAAAACGCAAAAAAAAACGAAACTGCTAAACCAATGCACGACAGTGTGAAGTTACTACTCTCCTGATGCGGCTGAATGCCAGAAATTCATTAGTTTCGACGGAATTTCAGTTTACGAGTTGAGAAGGCAGCTCTGGTGCAACTACAATACCGCTCAAATTCTTTGCAAAAAAAGACGCTTTGCGACGGATTAATCTGTCAGAAAGCGTCGCATTGCCATGACTCTTTTCAAAGTTATTTGTTTAAAATCTAACACCATTAGAAGCCCCGTATCATTTTCTATCCAGTGATCTAAACATAATCTAAAACGATTGCACAGTGACCTAGTTATGAAGCTTTTGCTTCCTCGGCTCCGTTAATTGATTTACGACCCCTCCGAGATCCCCAGTGGCATGTCCTTAAGGCTTTTCGTTGACGAGATTCATCGAAACTCAGAAATCCTCTATTGTTCCAGCAGATCTGTATTTGTTACGCATCAAGTGTCATTGTGGTACTAAATGGTGCCAAGTTTGAATAACATAGGCCCGATTTCGGATAAGCGCAGACGCGCGGAAACCACACAGTCGATGCTATTATAGCTGTGACCACGGCGAGCCATGTGTCCCAGATGCCTCTTTAAGCCAGTACGACCCAAGGCGACCCTAATGGGAGATCACGAGCGGATACCTGCTTGTCACTGCTTACTTCTTGTCAAGGAGAATATAAGCATAAAACATGTTGCAATACTCGACGCTCTTCAGGAGCTCAAACTCAGAGTTTGTTTTAATTATCATAAATCAACCATGAGTTTGCAGTAAGCAACATGGCAAGAATTATCCTGCAAATGGATAAATTTTATAATATATAATTTCTTGATATAATTTCTTGTGCTTTATCATTGAATTCCCTCACAACTATTTCGGAGCGTTAACACAGGTACGCAACATACCGGCCTTTCAATCTAGAAGTGTATCGAAATAACTCCAGCGGACGAAACAAGCGATTTGGTTGCTTCATTCTTTTCAAATTGGCGAATTTGTAAGATTATGAGGAAGAATCGGTGTCAATACTATCCATCACTTGCAAGGTTCAATCGGCACTTGTTCTCCATAAAGCTTTGAAATTATAATTCACTTCCACTGCTTATTTTTTTATCTCCCGTCTTTTTTATTTGTTTTAAAATGCGTGCAGTAGTAACTGTATACCTGCTACCTCCTCTCTTTCAGGACAAATGACCGTAGACGTAGGTCTGATAGCCAACTTCAACGCCTACATCAGCGGCGCCATCTCCGTAATCGTCAACGTCCTCCTGATCATTGCTATATCAAAGGCAAGGTCGAAGACGATCGGACTATACAAGTGGATGATGATCTTCGCAACATGCGTCGATCTGCTCTTCAGCATATGGACTGCAGTGTCGTGTCCAGTGAGTGAGCCCACTTAATCTCGCAAGCTGCACAATTTGAGGTCTTGTTCAGAGCAGGGCTAGTTTTCCCCACCTCGAGTTGAACGAAGTTTTACCTGTTCAATATTCTCGAATTTACGAAGCCAGTGAAGTTCTCTCTAATAATGCATTTGAAAAAAAACCATCGAACCCCGTCATGACGTCTCCTTTCCTGCAGTCCCATTTTTACTCATATTTTTATAACAGTTTCGAGCATATCAAATGATGATTGCTACCATTAGCATCTTCGCATAAAATTAGACGATTTTCTGAGTTAATAGGCGTACAATGTGGTATGCATGAACAGTGGCGAAAGTGGTCCACGGAGAAAATGCCCGAATATCACGGCCCGCACTGCGTGCGGAGAAAATGCCCGGGTTGACGAAAAGAACGTATAGCACACCAGAACACACCATCGTGTGGTGATTAGCAAAAGCGCCACAATAAAGAAAACAACTTTGGGCGGTAAACACCACTTAGGAAACTAAGAAAAAGTTTGAAACTGTGGGAAATCCGCTTATTAGGAGAGCCTTAACCGAATGTATCGTTACTGTTATATAATTCTCTATTTCCGCAACGTTTCATTCGTATCAAAGCTCTAATAAGAAGTTGATAGCAAAATTTCATGTTCGAAAAACACTCTATATTTCGAGAAGGTGACTTGAAAGATTTTTGGCAAGGTGCTACACCGTAAGTTCTGGTCATTTTAATAACGTTTTTGGTAAAACCTATGTTTCTAAACCTAACCATTCAGATATTTAAATACTTTATTCAGATAAAAAGGTGGAAATATCAGAAAAACAACAACAAAGCAAATCAAAATAAAAATCCTTTACTAAGAAAAACTTCAATTAAAAAGAGCACAACAGGTATTTACGATACCAGCAGTGTGTCAGATAAAAAACATTTGGAAAGCAATGAACGTTGAAAAATTTGTGTTCAAATCCTGTTTTAGTAAAGAAGGAAATGATTGGTCCAAAATGAAGACTTTATCAAAAAGACCTCAGTACAACCTTAAAACCAATTTGTAAATAAATTCCCAAGTAAGTTCTGTCATTTTTCATTTTCTACTTCTCTTGACTTTGAAATGCATATTCCTTACTGTTCACTCCATGTGGCGTTCATGTGACTCAAAAAACTCAAAAATTGAGGTGGCTTACAGTTCCGCAGCTCATTGCTTCGAAAAGTAACTCTAAGTTACCAGGTTCCGCTGATGTGCTTGTTCTCTAGCTTTACGACTTAAAAATTGAGACCTGTGCGAAAACGCTTCTTTCGATCCTCTCAGTGTTTTCAAGTATTCTTTTCATATAAAACACCGTTGATAATATCCCAACCATTGAGCATGCCTTTCATAACGAGAATCTTTCCCCAAAGCTTCTCTATCACGGTAAGGCCATTAAGTCTGCCATGAATCCAAACAACGCTAACACACTCTAGGAGTCACATCAGCGGCTGGAATTGATCTTTCAATTTCTTCATGGACACGGCGTTGTCTTTCCTGTAGTGGTTGTTGTAGTGGACCCTATCGAGAACCGTTCAATAGCAGCAGATATTTTCTCCCCTGGTCACGGGCCTTTTCTCCCCATTTTCTCGCACCGAAACAAACGCGACGGGGTTGGGCATTTTCTCTGGTAATCAGTCCACTACGCTGAAAAGGCAGTGGAGACAAGGTTTCTGGGTTGCTGTAAAGCAGGTGGTGTTAGTTAAACTCCTGATCTCAAAACTATCTGCATCATCTTGGAGCAAAATGCCTGTTCCTTTGAGCACATGTCATCGAAAAGAAGTTATGAGAGCGTACGACGGCAGAAATGGTCGTGCACGTCCCCAAGATTTTCCGAAAAATCTTAGATGCGAGTATTGAAGCATGAGCCAATAAACGCGTCAAACGCGTCACAAATTCTTATAGAGCAAGACATTCTCTCTCGAACGACTTATAACACCGAGCGAAAAGGTCCAACCACAGAGCAGGAACTGTCGGTATGAACAAATCTTTTCCTTCGGACGTCCCAATTTGATGGCCTAAAAATCAATAAAGGACAATTGAGCAAATAGGACCAACACGTGTTATTGTAGTACAGAACACTGATTTCCAAATGCTATGAAAAACTGCGCAGAAAATTCCAAACCTAAGCGGAGAGAAGCGACTGCGCTGATGGTCACTTTTCCACTTTTCAATTTAACGACCTAAAAATTGACAAAATTCAGGATGGAAAAATAAATGCAACACACATTCTGATAGAGCAAATCATTCTCTTTCGTAAGCTGTATAGTGCTGTGCAACAGACCGCCGGCGAAATCCGCAATGAATCGTTGAAAAACACGGCGGAGACTTATGGGACAACCTAATATTTGGGTCGAAATGTGGTTTCAAAAAGAAAAATACCTAGGTTAAAATCGTATATGCGATTCGAGTTTCCTAAATAAGCCGTTTTCGGACTACTCTAGACTCTAGAAGAAGAACGTTCGTTACCGTTTTAATGGCTTATAATTTTCTTTTTTTCTTTTTTTCGCATTCATAGTGCCTCCGAAAGACTGTGACCTTCTTAGGCATAGCTTCCATCTGCGGGATTTGCATGGCCATTCACACGTATCGATCAATAGCACACATATACAGCTTGAGATACCTACGGATTTAACATCTTCCAAACACGAACAAAACGAGCGAGTCTCTTCATAAGGGTTACAACAACTTTGCTCAAGAAAACTTACTACGACTTTCTTCAAATGTTTTAAAAGTTACCCACCCCTATAAGTGAACCCGGCTTGAAATTCCGTACGATTTTTTTAATGGAAAATTAACATTGAAAAATAGAAATTTTGGAAAATTTCAGAGAGTTTGTTCACTTGTTGGAGCAGGCGAATAAAAAGTTTTAAAGAAAGTCCGACGAAATTTTTCTTTAACATAAACATGTTATTCTAACATTCTCGGAGAGCCTGCAGTGTAATGTGTATGAAGCTCATTTTAATTTGGAAGAAGTTCAGTGTTATTTTGAAAGCTTTAGGCTTGTTTAGAAGAGTGTTCAATTTCACGAGAAAATGGTATATTTACATCAGGTCAGCAGTCTTGGTTATTTCAAGAGGTAGCGAAAGGCTTGTTTCGTCGTGTGAATCGTTTAAAATGCTGCCCAAAATCCTCTGAGACAAACACAGAGAAGGAAGTGTTCCGCTCAAAATATATAACACATTCCATACTTTTTTGAATAATTCATGCCACAGTTTTGCTATGTATAGGAAAATCAATTTTTTATTATAATGGTTACGAATGAACCGTTTAGCTGTTCGCAAGATGAAATTTTACTTCGATGTTTAGTAATTGTGATCTGAAGTACGACTAGTGTTTAGCCAGTGCTGCTGCCAGCTAAATATTTAGACCGTCGCTGCTGACAGCAAAACCTCGTCAGTGCTGTTCGTAAAAGGAGGTTTTCTCGTGTCGTTGTACGTCGGACGTACGTTTCTGATTGTTTGGATCGTCCTGCTTTGCACATCCATCATAGTGTCGCCATCGCTCTTCATTTTCCGATATTTACAAGTCTGCAGGTTTGACAATTAAGGGAAATCAGTCGAATGGCGCACTGAGATTTGCATAAAATAGCGATTCAGGTGACTAGGAATCGTAGTTTCTCGTCGATTTAGGAGAAACTGGGTGCTCACGTACGGAGGACGACTCTTTCTCGTATTCGTCATTCCGATGTCACTCGCTTGGTCGGCTGCTTCGATGCTTTTGTATTCAGCGTATCCGTCTGAAAGGGATCTCGACTATTTCAAAAACATTGCCTTCACTGTGAACTTGGATGGAAACCGAGCATTTCTCGTTGCTTGTCTTCGGGTAAGCAGATAGGCTTATACGTTTAAGCTTACACGAGACTGACAAAGATGTAGCCTTCAGAAACTATTTGAAATTTTCATTTTTTTTCAACTGGTTCTTAACGTAGGTACAATCCATTCTCTATACACGCGTACAGTACCGGACGCGTCTATTGAATAGACGCCGAAAAAATCGCACTTTTGCGGTTTTTGCGTCTTTTTGCTATAACTCGCCCAAATATCATCCATTTCAAAAACCAAGAGTATTCTTGAGCTCAGGAGACCGAGCTCTATCGTTCGGTATATACATTTCATATGAAAGATCAAAAATGGCCAAAATTGAAAACTTGCGCTCCATTGAGAAGGCCGGGTTGTCGGCCGCGAGGCGTCGAAAACCGCTGCATGCTCCCAATTCCTCTAATTTGAGGTTTTTTGAGAAACGGTTGGTACGGTTCGATTCGTCTCCTCGAGATCTACACAATCATTTATACAGCTTCGCCAAACCATCGCATTTTCGCAGTGGGTGGTCAAAGATGACTGGAGCAGACTTTTTGCTATTGGAGAAGCTTATATTCCAGGACTTGCATGTTCTCGGAGCATCTCAAGCACGACGTAAAGTGTTTTCTCATGCCAGGAATCCTCTGAGAGTGCGCCGTGCACAATGCATATAGGACCGAACCTATCAATCGAGGGGGGGGACAGTTTGTAGAGTGAGCATTTAGAAAGTTTTATGAGAAACTCTCAGCCGCCCTACTCAAGAATTGCTGCACTCTGCTTCGGCGAGACTTTGAGTGCGTTGTGCACAATGTATATAGTATACTTGTGCTCGAATAATCGAATTCGAATAATTATTCGAATAATTTATTCGAATTCGATTTTCGATTATTTGATTATTCGAGTTTCGCAAATTCGAATAATTATTCGAATTCGATTATTCGAGTTTCGCAATTTCAAATAATTATTCGAATTCGATTATTCGAGTTTCGCAAATTCGAATAATTATTCGAATTCGATTATTCGAGGTTCGAAAATTCGAATAATTATTCGAATTCGATTATTCGGGGTTCGAAAATTCGAATAATATTCGAATTTCGAATACTTGCTTGTTTCGAATGTGACATAATGATGATCTTTGTAAGCGACGTTCATTCCGGTGACGACTGTTTTCGATAGCACACCGTCGAGGATCTCGCCGTTACGAAAACGAGTACTAGTGTATTTAGTGTACCGCACTAGATCTTGTTCAAAATAGGTCTTCTAGAGGTAATCTGCCATGGGAAGAACGAATATCATAGTCGTTTTTTGCGGAAATGCTTTATAAGCCAATTATATTAAGTTCAAATCGCCCTAGGCCTTGCGAAATAGCGCGCGCTGGTAGGAGACGCAGAAACCGCCCCATACACTAGTGCCCGAAAACGCATTCAAATATTTATTTATTTATTTATTTTTATACGCGGGTATAAGTATAGGAGGTATATATATATATATATATATATATATATATATATATATATATATATATATATATAAGTTCACATATGATTCAAACACAAGATAACAGGTGACTAAATAAGTGACTTGTGGCTTGCACAATAACGCAATACCTCAAAAACAACATCAAACTACAAAGTTTTCTGGTGATACCCGTCAACCAATCTTTCAAATTGCCTTTGGGTGTTTGGTATATTGTTTTCCTTTAAAGGCTTCAAAAATTCAATCCCTGCTCCATATGTGAAAAATGCGGATCTTACCTTGCTTTTGCTCTGGGAAGTTGAATTTTCCATTGAGCACCTCTTGTAGGAGAAGAGGAGACCGAATAAAACTAGAGGGCACCATACCATTTATCAACTTGTAAATCATGACTAGATCATATTTTTTCTATTATACGATACGCAAGAGCACGTTAGTTAAGGATCATCTTCCTGGGGCAATGTCAAAGGTGCCGTGGTATGCTGTTGTAATTGTAATATATCCGTGAACTCCTATCCAAAATTTCCCAGTGAAGCTGATCCCCACCAATTCAATTCTAGCTACTTCTCTTTTGCATTAAGACTAAACACAGTGGTACCGTAGTGCAGGTGTAGTACAAGTTCTAGTTCAGTGCTAGTACATAGTACAAGTGCTCAGTCACGCACTTGCTGTTGATGTTGCAGTATCACTACGCCAAGAACAATCAATTCAAGCTGCTTGCTATACCAACTCAGCCCTCTTCAGTCCCTAGCAGTACAGATGGCAATATTTGAGAACCCTATTGTGCTAACCTTACTGGGTGCGTGTAGCGCAGCCGGAGGAGGTGCCGGCTGTCGCGTGCACCCGATACCAGGTTCCTGGTTTGGATTTCCCGCCCAGGCCAACCAAGCCTTCCATCTTTCCGGGGTCAGTGAACTGGTACCAGACTTATCTGGGAAGAAGAGAGCGCAGACTTGTTCATCCGCTGGCCACGGCAAGTCATGTATGGCCAGATACGCATTCAAATCGCCTCCACGATATCCCGTAGAAGTAGAATGCTTGGCGCATCCCAAAGGGGATTGAGTACCGCCGTCCTTTATCCTTATCCTTTATTGTGTTCCAACCTTGATCAGGTGAGTAGTTTTATGAAGCTAGTATGAAGCCATCCATTCCTCCCCCCCCCCACCACCATTACCGCTTAATATCGGCATCTCCAGAAGGTTCAGTGATGTCGAATCTTCTTCTGATCAGTGCCTTCGTCCCCAAGGTCATTCGACGACCCACTTGATGCCCCAAAGCACGGTCCTCCACTTCACTCTAGCCCCAAATTGACTGCAGGCAGCTCCACTCTCTATCCTCGAACAGTGAACCTCGGGCGAAAATTGAAATTCTCTATAGGTATTGAGCTTCTGATCGATTTTGATCCTACGACAAAATGCCTTTTTGTCGGAACCGATCGTTCCCAGCACTTCTATTAGGTTGGTGGAAAAGTGATGTAGGTTTTTTGTTTTCCTTGTTTCAACACTATTTTTAACAACAAACTAAGACCATTTCACAAGGTATTATACACTGTTGGAAAGGTTATTACATGCGCTTTCTAAGTATGTATTAGGCTGTCCGGAAAGCTCTCAGCGTTTTGAGTGAACTACCATAACTTTCTCAAATCTTATCGGGTTTAGTCGAATCAGCACACTGTTACCAACGGGCCAACAGTCGACTTATTCCATCAGCGAAAAAATTATGTGGTGAGATTGAGATTTTTGTGATGAGATTCGACAAAATCCATGAAAGCTGTTTTGGCATGGTCCTGATTGGTGAAGGTTTTACAGCGAGAAAGTTCTGAAAGTGTTTGAAAGGGTGGTAGTCGGCTGGTGAGAGGTCTGGAGAATATGGCGGGTGAGGCAGAACTTCAACCCTTAATTCGTTCAATTTTCGAGTAGCGATTTGTGAAGCGTGTGGGCGGGCGTTATCGTGCCAAAGAACCGGGCCTCTTCTGTTGACCAATGCTGGCTGAAGTTAACGCAGTTTTCGGTGCATTTCGTCGATTTCCTTCCAGTTGGTGTCTGCCGTGATCGCTTGGCCTATTGCCAAAAAGTTGTAATGGATCACACTAGCCGCCGACCACCACACAGTCACCATCACCTTTCTTTGTTGGAGGCTCGCCTTTGGAAAATGTCTATGGGATAAATCGGTGTCCAACCACTGCCCGGAACGTTTCCTGTTATCATACAGAAACCACTTTTCATTACAAGTGATGATTCGATCCCGAAACGGGTCAGTTTTGTTGCGTAAAAGTAGAGAAGAACAAACCTCGAAACGTGACTATTTTTGCCGCTCACTCAACTCGTGGGGCATCCACTTTTCGAGCTTTTTCACCTTCCCAAGGCGTTTCAAAGCATCTTCGAGGCTGAAATCTCAGGTCCAAGATTTACTGAACCACTGGCATACAGTGCTTTCTCCAGAACTATTAGGCCCCCACACTTGGTTGATTTGTCGGGCTGTCTCGGCTGCGGATTGTCCCAATTTGAAGTTAAAATTAAATATCTTTTGGAATTACTCCTTCGACATCCTTCGAAAAGCCCTTTAAGAACAAAATTGTAATAAAACGTTGAAACATAATTTATTTAGCCAGATAGAGCGAAAAATTCTGTACAGAAAGTAGCATTAATGCGCAATGCAAGTTGAATTTTTACTTAATAATAGACGATGAAGAACAAACAATAACAAGAACAAGCAGTAGTAAAACAAAACGCTGAGAACTTTCCGAACAACATAGTATATGGAACTTGATTTAAGTCGGTTGTTTAAAAATAATTTGGTTTTTATTTTTAGATGTCCAAACGCGATTTTCGTAAAATTTTCCGGCTTTGGCTGATGTCGGGGAACTTCTTTTTGATTCAGCCACTAGGCAAACGCGCCTGTTATCATAAAGTATTCATCTCTCATCGGAAGTCACAATCCGTTCGAGAAACGGATCGTTGGCATTGGGCAAAAGATGGGCCGACGATATCTCAAGACGACGATTTTTCTGACTTTCGGTCAATTTAGTTTCTTGGTCTTCCCAGTTTGCTTCAAATGGCGAACAACTGTAATGTGATCGACGTCGAGATCCTCGGCAATATCTCGCGTGGTTTGCGCGGATCAGCTTCGACTGACGCCTTCTATGGATCATTATCAACGTCTCTCATGTGGTTCGTCTTCGAGGCTGGTGTTGCCGGTACGAAACTTTTGGAACCATTTCGTACTGTGCATTCGTTGATCCTTCCCTGGTCCCATACTTCGTTTATATTTTGAGCGGTCTGAGCGGAAGTTCGGCCCAGTTTCAACTCGCAGAAGTAAATTTGACCAAAATCGCGTTTAGACATCTGAAAATAAAAACCAAATTATCTTTTTAAATAAGCGATTTGAGTTAAATTCAATATACATACATAGAAATCGCATATAATGAGCTTTCCAACAATGTATAACACCTTATGAAAAGTCTTATGGTTAGTTTATTGAAAAATAGTGTTAAAACCAAAAAGACAGAAAACCTGTATTTCTTTTGCACCAATCTAATAATGCTAAGTTGAACAGAAAATTTTTCCACACGGGACCGCTACGGCAGGGACGGGCTGCCTAACTGTCATTGACATACAAACAAAGAAACTTCACTTTCAAGCTCCAATCAACAATATCGATCGATATTGACCTCTCGATCAAAACCTTTCACTCGCTATAAAGCACACGTTTTTTGCATTCCTCCGTCATTACTCAAGAAGGTTGTTGCATCATTAGCTATACTTACCAGTTGGTTAGTACATTTTTGATTCCATTCGTGTAAAGAATATAATTTGTCTACAACACCTCTTCATCTTGAAACAGCTTGGCTGTTCGAAAATAAAATGGCCCATGCACTGTACTACCGAGGTCGAAAAAATAGTTATTCATACTTCGCTACGAATTAGGTTGCTCATCACGAATCTGACATCGGTTTCTGAATTTCCGGTTTCTTATGGCAGGTTAACTCTTTCACGGCACGCGTATTTTTCCCGCGCGCCGAGTGAATACGGTTTTTGGCTTGCTTAATGGGGAAATCAAAAATGCTCACCTTTCCACTTACAAGGAGCTCGAAGAACGTAAATGACATTTGTTGCCATGCTTTTGTTCAAAAATGCGTTGGAAATGGCGATAAAAGCTCTCACTGACGATAAATCGCAAAACGCAATAACAATGGTGTGTGCGGGAATCGAACCCATGACCACTCTCTGTGAAGCGAGAACAATTCCGCTGCGCCGCCGCCTAAGGTGGCCAGGCCGCTAACGACAATGCTGATTGCGCAACACTGCGTCCACGCTGCATCAACGCACGCGGCACACATTCCGCAGACTTTGGGGCAGCTAGTGCTTGCTTATGAAATCCGTTTGGCAAATTTGGTATAAATATTTGTAATCAGCGTTTCGATCTCTTTCACAAGACGTAGGTATGTCCGAAGTATGGGAAGCTGAAGGCATTCCGCGGTTAGTGGTTCCTCCTTTACGGGTCTCCCTTACTCTTGCAAATTGCCAAGCACGTTGGACGACGTCTTCGGCAGGTCAGCTGAACTCCGACCAACTTTGGACGACGTTTTCGGCATGTCTGTTGAACACTCACCCACGTTGGACGACGTCTTAGTTAAAGGAAAAATCTCACTGTCCTTATTATGTGTGAAGTTTATTCGATTATTCGATTTATTCGGATATTCGATTATTCGTTCGTTCGAATAACTGAAAAATTGGGTTATTCGATTATTCGGAAATTCGAATAACCGAAAAACAGGGTTATTCGATTATTCGGAAATTCGAATAAGCGAAAAATGGGGTTATTCGATTATTCGGAAATTCGAATAAGCGAAAAATTGGGGTTATTCGATTATTCGTTCATTCGAATTTTCGAAAAATGGGGTTATTCGATTATTCGGAAATTCGAATAACCGAAAAAATGTGGTTATTCGATTATTCGTTCATTCGAAAAATTTTGGAAAAGCACAAGTATAGTATATAGGATCGAACCTATCAATTGACTGGGCGCGACAGCTCGCAAATTGCTAGAGTCTTTCCAGCTGCAAGTTGTGGATTTTGTGGGCAGTAGAAAGTTCAAGAAGCGCGCTGAAACATGGCGACGTAGCTTAAGAATGGACAAAGTTACAGCGGTGCGAAAATGCAGGCAAACCTTGTATGACACGATTTTTTCCGAGTTCAGTCGACTACTACGGGAAGGCGAGGCGAGCTAATGGCATCCAAATGCACGGGCAAGCACAAGACTGAAAGCACTTTACGATGACATGCTCGTTACTGTGGCGAGAACTGTTATCTGGGCGAGTAAGAGCACGGGGACCATAGACCGTCGTTGTGCTAAATTGCACGCGCGGGCGTGTTTGGGCCGCGATAACTTTGTCAGCTTCCAATCTTCTGGCCGGAACGTGTGGATTCCGTAGGCAGTAATATGTTCTAGTGAAGCGCCAAAGCATATTAAATTATCTTACGAATTGGCAAGGTTACGGCGGTGTGCGATAATGCAGATTGGGCATGTGTGACACGTTTTTTTTTCTTCAGATTTCGGTCGACCGCTGCGGATACACGAGGCGAGCTAACGGCATGCAAACTCGCGCACGAGCAAAGCGCCGAAAGCACTTTACGATGACATGCTCGCAGCTCTCCAGATGCCTAAACTGCTTTAGCACAATCTGACTTTTGGAGCGACGGACGGCGACGGCGAAGTTCCTTCCGCCCTTACTCGCCCACATTCGAGTTCTCGACGCTCTCAATGGTACCACCCTGCTCGAGAAGCTCTATCGAATGGTGTCAATCTCGACCAACTCTGGGAATATCGATTTTTTGACAATTTCGCATCAAGGGCGAGGCGGCTCAAGGTCGCGGCAGAAGGACAATGACGTCATCGAAAATCGATATTTTTGAGCCGGGCCAAGTCTGATACCGTTCGATAGAGCTTTTGGTGGTGAATTGAATGGCATTACTGAGAGCAGCAAGAACTGTAATCTGGGCGATTAAGAGCTCGATTAAGAGAGAACATCGACCGTTGTTGTGCTAAATTTGACGCACGGGCGTGTTCTGAGCGCAATAGCTCTGTCACGTTTGAATCTTTCGGGCAGTAGCTTGTGCATTTTGTAAGCAGTAGAAAGCTCAATGAGGGGATGAGGGATGAGGGACGGCGTTACTCAATCCCTTTTGGGATGCGCCAGCACATTCTACTTCTACGGGATATCGTGGAGGCGATATGAATGCGTATTTGGCCATCAGGGGTGTGCGTAAATGAAATCCGAGATTTCGTAAATCGTAAGTCGTAATTACGAAGAAATCGTCGTAAATCTTAAATCGTAAACCGTAAATCGTAATAGGTGCCTGACTTATAATGCATCTAATTTCCTTGTTTTTTCTATTATGTTAAAGTTACATAATTGTGGTCGAATATGTGAGTATAGTCGTTATAGACGATAAGTCGTTACTGTAGTGCGATATGTATACCGTGCCACGCGGGACTTCGATATTCGACCTCAAACTTGGGTAATTAAACTTTATTTACATAAAATATACCGACAATAACGAATACACCAATAATTACAACAATAATCGGAAGGCTACCTTAATAATAATAATATGACGTCTTGTCCTTATTGTTCCTTATAGTGTAATGCGGAGGAGGAGGATAACTTATGGTGTATTTGTAGTGTGCCTAAGGAATTACAAATAACTAGAAGACGAGAGCAGGAAGAACTGGTTCACAGCTACGGCTCGCGCCTTTTATACGCTAGTCCCGCAGGAATGCGGTGAGGCGGAGCTTGAGTCATATCTGATAACGGTGAGAACTGCGCTGCCGCGGGGCAGCTCACGAGATATATCAGATAACGGTGGGAACTTCTCCGCCGCGGGGTGGCTCATCAGATAACGGTGAGAACAGAACTACCGTAACTGCACGGCTTCAAAGAACAGAGCACATTCTTGAGAGAAATAAACAGTATGAAAGTTATCGTGTATTTGAGAGATACTGAAGTAATTCAGTATACTCCGGCCTAACCTAAATGAATCAGATGTTCCTTGACGGTCCTGAAGCCAGGCTGTCGATTTGACGTCCTCCTCGCACTGTCTCACGGCCTGTCGTCGATGACGATGACAGTCGACATCTCCTTGTTTCCAGTTCAGTCAGAAGTTGGCGATAGTGTTGATCCTTATTCGGTGCTGTTGTGCGTTAGTAAACTGTTCAGGCTTAGGACAAATGCTAGCATGATGATCAGAGCACTCCTGTTGAGACTCCGGTTTGCCGTAGTTGCAATAGAAACACTTTACCTTCTTTTTACATTTCTCTCCCTCGTGTTGTTGAAAGCACGCTCGGTATCGCTCCTCGTCAATAAGAACATTAGTTCGTTCCTCAACCGTGCGGTATTTAGGGCACGCATCTGAATAGTGTGCTCCCGTTTCTAGGCAGTACACACACATCAAATGGTACTCGTTGTCCTTCATCCGTCTGTCGCCATAGTGTCGTTCGCGTATGATATTCTCGCTCAGATATCGGTCGACCTCGTGCAGCTCTTCTTCGCACTGCCTTAGTTTCTTCTCGTACTCGTGCTTAAGCTCTTCGAGGTCTTCATCAGGTTGCTTTCTCTTGGAGCCTGCTCGTGCGTTCCTTGGATCGTTCGTGGGCTGGTGAGTCGGTACTGGTCGATTACGGTTTCTTGGCGTATCCTCGAGGCTCAACTCGTTAAATCGTTCATGGAGTTCCTCGATGTTGTGCAAGATCCTTTCGTTCTTGTCGTTCAAGTTCTCTAGGATGTAGTCCGTGTGCTTTTTTATGCATTCTCCAAGTTCTCCATGCGACGTTTGACTTCTTGGATCTCATCTCGCACCTCGAGTTGTATGTTCTCCATGGCTAACCGTAGGTCCGTCAGCACTTCATCTTCTAGCCTTCTCATGAACTTCGAATGGGATTTTGCCTCTTCTTTTGCCGCTCTCTCTTCCTCCAAGGTCAATCTGTATCAACTGGAACCGAACCATTCCGGATACGTTGCTCCTTTCATAGTTCCTTTGTATTTCCAGAATCTCGGGATATTTCGGGTGTCCTGGCTGAGTAGGTTTGCAGAAGATTTCTTGATTGAGTTCGTCTAAGAATCCTAGTCGTGCCAGCTCGTCTGCCTCGTGTGCTGCAACTAGAAGCTCGTACCACTCATGCGCCATTACGAAGTTCTCAGCGTTTCTCACTATGTCGCTCCTATGCTGCCGGTGTTCATAGTGCAGTGTCTTGAGCTTCACATAGAAGTGAAGGGCTCCCCTCTTCCTTTGAGAAATTCGTCCTGGCTCGTCATGAGATTGACAAATTCCGTTTGTGCTTTCTTGATGATCTCTGTTGCTTCAAAACATTTGTTCTCAGATTCTTTTAGCCTTTGTTGAACCATGGCTTTCGATGGTCGAGCCGGCGCATGTTCCAAAAATAGGAGTTTTTCTTTGAGCTCTCGCTGAAGGCGTCTTTCCAAGTCGGAGGAGGAATCCATTCTGAAAGGGATTCCATGAAGTAAGTCCGAAAATGTGAGTGGAGTGAGTTGACAGTTGTGCTGTAAGTTGGTAGAGGAGTAGTCGAATAGTGCAGTTGTGTTGCTCATAGTGCGGTTTCAGTTGCTTCTCCTCGGGTTTTGAGTGGTGGGAGTTGTGATTCTGCCGGAGGCGAAAAAACAGCCTTAGTGGTGTGTATGTAACTACCGTGCAGAAGCGAACGGTTAGGCATCCAACTGTTAGTAGTAGGCGAAAAATTAGTCGGATTAGTGAAGAGGGTATTGTGCTGCTGATACAGAAGTAAGTAAGCAGCAATATTGCTGCTACAGCGGCTACTGTTAGCCATAGTGTTGCAGTCCATTGGAAGAAGACGTCCATCATGTGTCCAAAGTCTGGGATATTGATTTCCGAGAAGATTTCGCTTTCTCCATTGATTATTCTTCGAAGTGCCAAGTTGATGCTTCCAGTGTAGTGAAGTATTCCAGTTACTTCGAAGTTTGTGTGTGTTTTCCAGCACTGAACGGTGCATTTTGGGTGGAATCGTGCTCTGTCCGCGAAAAGACGAATTTTCGAAGATGTACCATTAGAGGTGCAGGGTATTGTGAAGAAGTTCTCATTGTATCGAATCTCGGCTTCTTCCTTCGATGATGAAGATTTGCAGTTGACTTCTGCTAGTGCACCTTTTGCACAATTATAACATCCTTGACAGTGAGTGTTCTCAATAGTGCATATGGCGTTCGAAACCACAGCTGAAGTTTGAAACGTCCCTCGGATTCGTAGGATGATTTCAGCGGTCGGCAGCTGCGGAATTCTGGCGACTAAGCGATGCTGAATCGTCCTTAACTCCACACTTGAACGGAGTAGCGGTAGTCTAAAATCGGTAGTGCAAATGTAGGACCTTAGGTTGACGTTTTTGCAGTGACATTTCATCTTCACTTCAGCAGGTGTGCATATGCAGTCTTCAATGACTTCGCAGGTCAAATTTTGAGCATCTTGACTTGTGCTGCATACCAACGGTGGATTGTAATGCGGTGGAGCGAAGGCGGTCTGGTTGCCATCCGTAATGAAAGTGTTGGCTAGGACGGGAGTGGGCGGTAATCCCACTGACGATAAAGTGATCGTTAGCCATGAAATGCGCTCTGGCTGGTTGGGTAGGGCTTCAATGAGGAAAGTTTTCGAGTTGGCCCTGTTGCCGGTAATAGTTACCAGAAGTTGTGCGCTTTCTTTCCATCTTGTGCACTTGTAGAACTCATATATGTCGTCGTTGTTCGGAACCAAGTAGATTCGGTAAAACAGACATCCTGAGCTAGGATAGAAGCAGTCACATCCTGGTCCACCACAGCTTTCTACACAACCAGTAGCTCCTGGGAACTGATTCGCGTTTCGTAGTTCCGGTAGTAGTGTTGATCGATTGACCGAACTGCATCCTAGTGCATGATCCAGCGTGAGGGCATCGCTTGCTATCCAGTAGGTTGTATGTTGTACTTCGTGTGTACAAAATGGTATCCTTTTCGCAAATCAGTTGAAGAGTTTTCCAAAGTAGTCGGGTCTCTGTTACGGTAGAGTCGTTTGACGTCAATCAACCGAAGACATGCTTCCCTCTTAAAGGGATTGGTTTTCACGACGTTCGTAGTGTCGACTGAGCAAGTCGTGCCAGTTTTTGACTGAGTGCATGATTCCATTTGCTGATGAAGTATGCTAACTTCTTGACATCCCATCGATATTGTAGCCAGTGTTACGAAAATCGTTATTCTGACCAAATTCGTCGTCGTCGGTGCCTTGCTCGTGCAAAGATATGCAGGAGTGCGTTGTAAAGGCGCGTAACGAGAGTAACCATCGTCTTCACGATTAATATGGCAAGTAGTCCCACAAGCCTTGCGAAGTTGACCATTGGTGTTCCAAGTACGATGGGAACAGCGAAAAAAACGTAGCATAGTAGACGAATAACGTATAGTGCCAATCCAAATCCGATGATTGCTGCTCTTGGCCAACATTCTGGGTTGGTTATTTTGGCTACGCAAAATATGCAGTCGATATTCGGGCAAAAGGGCGTTGCTTTGCAGGTAGTCTCTATGATGTCGATCTGATGTTCGTTTGTTATTTTCCATTTCACAGTGTAGTCGTGTAGAGTTGTTTGGGGAGGGAATTTGACGACTTCAACTGTTCGAGGTGTTGGAAAGGAGACGCAGTAGTCCTCCGCGCAAACATCGTATGAATTGTTGTTGACGGTTTGGATGAGTTGTGCGCCTCCATCGACGCACAGTAGCTGGTGACTTCGGGGTGGGTCGGAACTGGTAACGGGGAAGGGCGTTAGGAGTAGGAGAAGTGTCAGAATCCATGTCATACTCAGATGCGTGGTGCTTGCCCGACTTCCGTTGGCGTTGGTCTCATAGTCTTCTGCATAATTGTTTTGCTTCCGTTTGCGAAGATTGTACGGAATGGCAGATGGCATTGCTGTGGCTGGTTTCTCAGCTGCAGGTAGAGTAGTTGATTCTGGCTTGCCGTCGTCTTGGGCTCTATCCATCGAAGTTGAACCAATCTCTAGCGGAATAACGCGATTGATTGGACGTCGAACTTTCATTCATTCATTCTCATTCATTCATTCTCATTCATTCATTCATTCAGTGCCAATAACCATACTCTGCAACCGGGTAAAAACAGAACACGCATAAGATTGGCTATGTAACCCATACATAAAGTATTTAATAACCACTAAGAAATCGAACAAAAACGGATGGCAAGGAGCTTTCTCAGATAGGAGGGGCCACTTATGTTGGACGAAAGTAAAGTCAAGTAAAGTCACTGAGGAAGAGAAAGAAAAAAATAAGAGGTAGTCATTAAAAAGGCAGACAATATATAATTTGACACAAAAAGTTAATTCCTGGATTCACTGAATTGCTGAACTCTCTGAACTGTCGCCGGAAACGCTAGAACTACGACCCTCCCAGCACGCAACTGGCCGAGCCATACCGGGGCGGGCCCTGTATTTCAAGGACCTCATTGAACTAGTACGTACCCCAGGCGATGGCTGGGAGAGGAGGAGGCGTGGAGGCGAGACGAATCAATAGGAACGTTTGAATAGATTGAGATTTCAAAGGCTATCATTTATATTGTATTTTAATATAATAATTACTTAGTAACTTTTTTTGAAGCCTATGAAATTTTATAAAAATCTTTTGTGGTGTGATAGTCCTTTAGTGGCAACACCCAGCTAAGAAAGCATCCATACATCTGAGGCACTATAAATGCGTGACAGAGTGGGGAGCAAGAGAAAAAAAATAATGATGTAGAGATTGTCAAGAGACACAGTGAATTAGACATTTAGGTCAGCATTGAAACCAACTGTAAAAGGATGCCAGAAAAAAGAACACAAGACAATAACAACGAACTATTGCAGCTAAAGGCATCTAAAGGCATCTAAACAAAACACCTAGAAACAACTGCTGGAAGACTAAAAAAGGACTAAAAAAGCTATAGCCCGTTAACAAGAACAAGAGAAGAAGGGTCGCGGCTGTTAATAGGCGAGACGGTGCGCAGCAAGTGCGCAGGAAGAGGAAGCCATATTGAACTGCTCTGAACTGCTTTGAAGGCCGCGTTACTTCTGTAAGAATATAGGATTGCCAAACATTTTATTTTGTTTAACAATTAAAAAAAATTAAAGAGGACTTCCCTGCAATTTCGCCTGCCACAACCCAAAACTCGACGCATGGTACCATGGAGCAGCAAAACAGCAGATGTGAACATGACTGACATCAGGAAGGGAGTCGTAAGAAAAAAGTCTACCAATGCTGATATTACTTGACAAAAACGGCTAATTGAGCATCGAATATTTGATACTGGAATTATGAGTGCCAATTTTCGTTTTGTGCTAGGAATTTGGCCAGGTGAATTTGAAACAGAGAAGATTTTTTCCACTGGAAAAAAGAAGAGTCTAGTCTGTTCCACAGTGGGACGACTCTACCAAGGAAACTTCCTTGAAAGGACCGAGTGTTGGTTTTATCTGGCCTGAATCGGTATGCATGACCACGAGTGGTACCGATAGCTTGGGATAATTCAAAGAGATCGGTCAATTTAATAGATATTTCTCTTGAGATAAATTTGTACATCAGGCCAAAATCAGCTACCACTCGTCGGTGTTCAAGAGTGGGGGCTCCTAACTTTTTAAGACGTTACCCATAAGAAATTTTGATATTTCCGATGCGAGCAAAACAACGGTACGTAAAACTTTTTTGGACACCTTCTATCAATTCAATATCTGATCGGCAATAGGGTGACCACACAGGTGAGCAATACTCAAGTATGGGACGAGCATACATAACGAAAAGTCGGAAGAGAACAGTAATATCACGGGTTTTGAACGCTCTTAGAATGAAATTTGCAATCGAACTTGCTCGGGAAACAATGCGGTCAATATGACATTTAAAGTTCAATTCGTCTAAATAGTAAACTCCAAGATCGCGTACTTCATGAATGATCGCTAAGGGATTCCCATCAATTTTAAAGGTGTAGGATGGATGGTTTTTTCCAATCAACATAACGGCCGTTTTTTTTATCGAGATGTCGAGTTCCCATGTTGAGGCCCACTTAACTAATGTGTCAATAGATTCTTGAAGTCTTTCACAATTATTAATAGTGAAAACTTTGGCGTCATCAGCAAACAAGCTGCAGGAACAGCCGTCAGGTAGCGCATCAAAAATGTCATTTATATACAACAAAAAAAGAAGAGGGCCGAGACAGGTTCCTTGAGGAACCCCACTCGGCGTGATATAAGACTGGGACTTGCAATTATTTACGACGACCATTTGGACTCGATCAGCTAGAAAAGCTTTTAGAAATTTGTGGAGTTGTCCTTTTATACCATAGGCGAAAAGTTTCTTTAGCAGTAACGAAATCTGAACGGAATCAAAAGCCTTTGCCAAATCTAAAAAACAAACCGAGACATAATTACGATTATCAATCTCTCTTTGCCATAGCGGGACAGTAGATATGAGGGCAGAAACCGTTGATCGGGAAGAAAGGAACCCATGTTGGTTTGGATGAATTAAATCGTTTATCTTGAGGAAATGTGCAATTTGGTGACAGATTATACGTTCCAACACTTTACTAGTTGAACACGTCAAACAAATTGGTCTATAATTTGCAACGGAGCTTTTTGATCCTTTCTTAAAAATCGGACGAACTAGGCCAACCTTCCATAGTTGCGGCACTTGGCCTTGAAGTAAAACTCTATTAAACATAATAGTTAGCGGAGACGTTAAACCTAAGGCCGCATTCTTTAAAAAGATATAGGGGATGTCATCAGGAGACGTGGAGACTCTATTTGGAAGTTTACGGAGTACGCTATAAACAACGTACTAGGTATATCAACCCAATCCAGCTCTGCACGAGTCCCGGGCGGTAGTGTGTAGCTGCTCTGAGTAGGCTTTTTGTATGTTGATTGAAAGTATTTCGCAAATTCCTCAGCTTTGACCCAATCATCTTTAAGAACATGACCATCGGCCGTAATCAGACTAGGAATAGATTCACACAGTTTTAATCTTTTTCTGCAAAAGCTGTAAAATCTCATATTATTTTTGTGTTGTGCAATTTTCTTCTCTTTTTCAATCTCAAAACGCATAAGAGTACGCTTTAGCTTGCGCGAGTACTTCATAGCCCTTTTATGGGTGGATGGGTTTGAGCTCAGGAGGTCAACTTTGGATTTAAGGAGATGTTTTTTTGGATACTTTTCAAGGTTCTCCATGTGCAGCGAAATGGGGACATACTGTTCAATCAACTTTTGACATGTATGCACGTAGTAGGAATAAACGTCCTCAACAGTATGACAGAGGTTGTTTATGTGGAGCCAGTTCATTTGAGAAAGAGCAGAATTGATTTGTTCAAAGTTTGCCTTTTTGAAGTTTCTAAAGTGTCTGCGGTAACATGGGAGGTGTGGAGGTTGAACATTACTTACAAGCTTGAAAATAACGCTTTTGTGGTCTGACGTGCTAAAGGGTGGCCCAACAGTAATGCCTTGAAGCAGTAGAGGGTTTGAGGTCAAAACGATATCCAAAATATTTAGCCCATGAGTAGGCTCCTTAACAACTTGACACAGGTTAAAGTTTCGGACAAACAAGTAAAACTCTGGAGCAGTAAGTTGCTCCACCTACTCTTACGGACGTATTATCCCAATCGATGAGAGGAAGGTTTAAATCTCCAGTTATAACTATATGACTATCCCAACCACTGCAGAGATCACGCATAAATTCAGTAAGATTTGTGAAGGCCTGAGAGTCGGAATAAGGGGACCGGTATACAAGAATAAGAAGGATTTTGAGATCATTTTTGTAGATGTGCAAGGCAATTGCTTGCACCTGACCATCGAAATCAATACACGTCTGCACATGATGCTGTACATCTTTACGAATTATTGCAAGCACACCTCCACCTCTCCGGTTACCGACACGATCGCACAGATGGACATCATACTCGGAATCAAGACTGAGGGTAGCACTATGGATTGAATGAGGTTTACACCAACTCTCGGTTATAAGGAAGCAGCATGGTTTATGTTTTAGGAGGAAATTAAGGTCGGGGATTTTATTAACAATAGAACGCGCATTTGCTAGCAAGAAGCAGTCCTTAATGGAACTTAGGAAGGGAGATTCGTTTTCGTGAGGATTGACTTGTAACGGGCCAGCTGTAGTCGTTTCCTAGGCGTTGCTTTTAAAGGGCTGCGGATTTGTTGTATCAACATGAGCGCCAGCCGTGGATGGGTGCTCGTGTTCTGATACTGATGAACGGGTGGTTTGGCTTAAACCTGGAGCAATTTCGATGCGCCCCGAAGCAGGGAGCTCGCGCGGGAATTTAAGCTTGTGGATAGCTAAGTCACGCACAACATATGTGAGTTTACCTTCTTGACTATTTAGCTTGCCCGCATTAATGCGAACAGCACGGTCATACTCAATTTCCTCCCTCGTATAATCTGGGCGTGCGTATGAATGGACATAGCATTGTGTCAGAGACCTTCGCCCTGAGCGCATATGGAACAGTAACTTATCCCTCAGTTGCTGGCTAGCTAGACCTATTTTCATAATCCTGGGTCTTGATTTGTCTCGATTATTGACGACCTTAGGATGCCTGCGTATATTTACCCGACCGGACTCAAGCTCTGCCATAAGATCGTCTTCCCCAGAGAGACAATGACTTCCTTAAGTGCCGCAGTGTCAAAAGCATGAGTTTCGGCATCGGTTTCTTTTTTGCCTATGCCAACCCATGTAATTTGACAGGCTTTGTCGTCGACAACCTTTTTATCTGCCTTAAATTTAACTAGGGCGCTATATACGGCGCTATGTGGAGAGGTTTGTTGTTCTCCCCTACTAGTTTCCAATTTACTTTCAATACTAGCGATCCTTTTAAGAATATTGTTTTGAGACTGTTGGATGGTGACCAATATCTCGAAGAGCTTATCCATCCGGCTGAAGTAGTGATCCCATCGTTCAAAAACAGACTCCAACCATGAAGGTGCTACTTCACTAACTGCTTTTTTGGGCGCCATATTTTAAATTTAAGTAGACGATTTAATGGTTAAGAAGCTCAATGCGAAAACACACAGTTTAAGGGGAGCCGCCCAAAAGCCTGGCAAGGAATTTGATATATGCAACAACAGTAACTTACGTTGACCGCCGTAGGACAACCCATCAACGTGAGTGCTCAAAACAACAACAAGGAAAAGGAAATCGAAAACCAAATAAAAAGCAACTTACCTCAAGGTTGACGACCGAAGCGTAGTGAGGCGATCCGCAGCTCAGTGAGATGAATAGACGACCACAACGCAGTGGGACGATGAGACGACCACAACGCAGCGAGACAATGAGACGACCTCAGCCCAGTAAGACGAGACGAACAGCAACGCAGTAATCCGGGACGAAACGTAACGCAGTAGGACGAGCCAAAAATACCGCAGCGCAATGGAATAAGATAACTGCAGTGCAGTGCGACGATATGGACGAAGCGCAGCGAGACGACGAACTGCAGCGCGGTGAGACGAGACGAACCACAGCGTAGTGAGACGAGACGAGCTGTAGCGCACCTAGAGGAGACGAAAAAAAACTGCCGCGCAGCGGAGACCAGACGAAAAAAACGTAGCGCAGTGAGACGAGACTAACCGTAATAAACCGTAGTAGCGCAGTGAGACAAGACGAAACACAGCGCAGTAGGGCGATACGAAAAGAAACGTAGCGCTTTGAGACTAAGCGAACCGCAGTGTAGTGAGACGAAACGAAACCGCAGTGCAGCCAGAAAAGACGAACCGTAGCGCAGCGAGACAAGACAAATCGTAGCGCAGTGAGGCGATTTTACCACAGCAGAAGAGACGAACTACAGCGGAAGAGACGAACTAACTTCCTTTTACTGGGCAGCTCTATTGTGACTTCGCGAATCGTTTCTGTCCGGTTTTGGTCCATGTTTGTAATTCGACCAATGCTCCAGGCATTCCTTGGTTGGTCTGGGTCGCAGAGGAGTAGAACAACGGCCCCTTCTTGTGGAGTTGTTGTGGTACCTCTCTTCGCATCCATATTTCGCCTGTGGTGCTCTCGAAGACTCGTCAGATATTGTGTGCTCCAGATGTGCCAGAAATCCTCGGTTAGTTTAAAGGAAGATTTTAAGGCGTTCTCCACTTAGAGTTGAGTCGTGAGTTGTTGTGCTTCCTCAGGAGTATGGTATGTAGGGTCGTCTGAAGGCGCACCAACGTAGTCTAACGGATAGTCTAGGATGATATCCTCTGAATAAAGTCTATTGGGCGAATAATGGGTTGTTGATCCCAATTTTCCTCTTGATGTGTGAGAGGTCTTGAATTCAGCGCTGCTTCAATTTCCGCAAGCATCGTTCGTAGGACATCGAACGGCACTTTACGTCGACCTAGCGTCTTGTATAGGGATTGTTTTATGGACCGTATCAGCCCCTCGTAGAATCCACCCTGCCACGGTGCATAAGGGGTGATATGGATCCATGCAATCTCTCTTCGTGCAATCGTGTCGGTCGTGTCCGCGTGTGCCATCATCTGCTTTATCGCCTCGTGTAGTATCTTTTCTCCCAGTGGAATTGTGGGCGCATTGTCGCAGGTAATGGTCTTCGGTGTACCTCTCCTTGCGAAAAACCTTCGTAGTGCATTCAAAAATTTCTCTGTGGTCATGTCTTCAACTAGTTCCGAATGAACGAGTCGAGTTGTGGCGCATGTAAGGATGCAGCCGTAGGCCTTGTCAGACTGCGCTGTAGTATTCTGAATTGTAAGTGGACCAAAGTAGTCTAATCCGATATGTTCGAATGGTCGTGCTCGTTGTACTCGTCGTTCGAGCAGGCTTTAAATCTCCGGATAGCGGTAGGGTAGGTTGTTAAATTTTTGACATGGAAGGCATTTCCTGAGCAGCTGCGACACTTGTTGTCTCAGTTTTGGTATCCAGTATATCTCTCGTACTGAAGACATTGTGTGAACTACTCCTTTGTGATACTGGTTGTGAGCTTCCGAAATGATGAGCTGAGCCAATGCCGTTTTTGGTGCGATGAATATCGGTGTTCTTGCAGATGCGGCTATATCTGCGTGTTTGAGACGACCGTAACAGCGCAAGATTCCCTCGTCGTCCTGCTGAATGTTAAGGTCTTTTTGTGATTTGACGCGATGCTCGTCAACAAATACTCGTTGATGATCGCGAACAATGGCCTTTTTGGCTTCTTGCAGCTCGAAGCTTGAGAGTTCTTGTTTCGAACCTGCACATCTTATTGCCGGAATAGAGGAGTAAATCGCTTCCTTCCGGGCTGGTGGGAAGTGGTGTAGCATTCTTCTTAGAAGTCGAAACACATATGCTACCACTCTCTGGGCTTTGTAGAGGCTATGGAAGCGGGATAGATCGAAAACAGTGGTCGCTTCGAGAGTTTTCTCTCGTTTTGTAGAAAGCGAGGACACGGCCACATTGAATGTAATTTCTTCATTTTCTTCCTCGTCTTGTGTTGTGATTGCGAACATCTGCTTGAATTCTTCCGTTGCAATAGTGCCATTCCGAATGATCTTTAGTCCGTTCCACCATAGTTGAGCTTCACACGATCCGGAATTGAATCCGCGTGTGCCATAGTCTGCGGGATTTTCGTTGGTTGGTATATGTCCAAATAAGCAGTTAGCTCCCTTTGATTCCAAGTCCTTCACTATTCTCCTAATCTCCTTGAGGCGATTCGATACTAGGACTCCCACAGCTTGTCGGTCAAGTGGGGCTTTAATCCATCCTAGCACAATCTCGGAGTCTGTGAAGAACAGAATTTGCTGGATTTCTTGTACCTTCTTCAACGATGAGTGAACATAGTATGCCAGACGTGCGCCAAGCGTTAGGGCATTCATCTCCATCTTCGGAATTGTAATAGCGGTCTTCAAGGCTGGGAGTTTCGATTTTGCCATAATTAGGTTGGCTGACGAAGATGAACCGATGTACACGCATGCTGCCATAGCGAATTGGCTAGCATCCGTAAAGACAAACATAGTGGAAGGGTGATCACGATCTACTGCCTGTCGCTGTAGTTCCTTATAGATATCCCAGTCGATATGATTAGCCACTGTTCTCGTAGGTGTGGTGACAACGGTGTGTCCCAACTGTATTCGTCTTTCCACAGTGACTGAAGAAACACTTTAGCCGGTAGAAGTACAGGAACCAATAATCCAAGAGGATCGTACACGGATGCAAGCTGCATCGTCACAGTGCGTTTGGTCACGATGCTTGTCGTGCTCATCGTGCCGCGTAGGACGATTGTGTCCTTGCTTGGATTCCAGCTGACTCCCAATACTTTTGGAGAACTTGTTTTTGATTGGTCGTCGTCCGCTATCGTCTTGTTGAAGTCTTCATCATTTGATAGGTACTCTCGTAGGTTCATACTGAGTCCTGTAAAGATGTCCTTCGCGATGTAATACTTGTCTAGTGCCTCCTCTTTTGACTCTGCTCCTATGATTAGGTTGTCAACATAGAGATTCTCCTTGATTTCTTGGCCCATACTGCTTCCTGAGGTCATATTATCCAAATGGAATTCGATCGTGGACGCCAAGAGGAAGGGTGATGCATTTAGACCAAAGGTGACTCTGGTGAAACGATACACCACGATGTTCTCTGGTGTGGGAGGACGTCCTATGTCTCTCACCCACATACAACGCGTAGCGTCTCGGTCGATCTCCTGTAGGCGTACTTGCAAGAACGCCTTTTCCACGTCGGAGATAATTGGTATCTTATGTGCACGAAATCGTAGCAGAATGGACACCATATCTGGGAGTATAAGAGGTCCTTGATGAAGGACATCGTTCAAACACGGTTTGTCCTTGTAGTGCGCTGATGCGTCAAATACGATCAGCATCTTGGTAGTTTCTTTGGCGGGGGTTAATACCGCTTGGTGTGGAAGATAGTGAACTACCATCCTTTCAGTAGCATCATCTTGTTGCGAAACTTCTTCAATGATGCCTTTTTCAAGTTGGTCCTTGAATATGCGGTCGTACTGCTCCAACATTGGTTTGTCATGTGAGAGCATTTCTAGAACCTTGTGAAGTCGTTTTATTGCGATGGACTTGTTGTCCGGGAGTGAAGCATAGTTTACTTTCCATGGCAATCTGACGTAGTAACCGTCGTCTCTACGTTGTATGCTGTTACGAAATTCTTTCAAGACCTTGTCATGGGTCTGCTGCACTCCTGATCGAGTGGACCCTGTGAATTCATTTGTGCCCGAGGATTCTAGTGCCCAATATCGATCCCATGTTTCCTTCTCCTCATTGGAAGTAGTGATTGTGAGAGCTCTTGCCGGTTCCGTTGTCACTTCTGATTGACAACCGCTGACTATATATCCCAACTTTGTTGGTATCAGCTGGAGACCGGACGGGAGGATTAATCTCCCTATGGGCAACATAAAATTCCACAGGTAGTCACATCGTAACAGGATCTGTGGTTGTAGCGCAGACGTTTTCCTTTGCATGGACAAGGCAATGCCATGTTGGGCGATGAAGTTAAGACCTTCTTGACAGAGATCTGCTTGCTCAATCGCACCCGTAATGTATTCGCTCCTGTATAGTCGTAGGTGATGTTGACGACCCTCAATATCACACAGCTGCAGTGTAGTTATGCCATATTCCTTTGATGCAGCGACTGCGAGCTGAATGTGCTAATGACGAGTGTCGTATTGTCGATTATGGGTAATTCAAAATCGTCCGCAAATTCATTACAGATGAACGATAGTTCTGCTCCAGAGTCCAGAAGTACGATTGCTTCGTGGATCCTATTCTGGGAATCAAGAACTTGTGCGGAACCCACTAAGAGAACCACCTTGCTCCGTGGAGTTGTGTTGTCCCGTTGCTGTCTATATGTCTGAAGTACTATTGCGTCCTGCTGCGTCTCATTTGGATGTTCTGCTTCTGCTGTGACAGCTAATTGCTTGGACAGTCTCGTCGGTTTGCGTCTCGGAGCGTCCGCTGATGTCTCTTTAATTTCACGCGTCTGGTGTTGCAGTGCTCCTCTGTTAGAATCCTTGGCTCGTGGATGGATGTCCTGTTTTGGTGTAAGGTGCTTGTCAACAGGATGTATGGTGCTTGTCAACAGGATGTCCCCTTATTTTGGTGCAAGTTGCGGTATGGTGCTTGCCCTGACAGTTGCGGCAGTTGCCGCTCAAACATGATGCGGCTCGGTGTGTGTCCGAACCAAGTTCAAGCATCTGTTTGATTCTATGAGAAACGCTCTTTTAGCTGACGGTGATGGAATTCCCTGGCAAGATTTCCATCTATGTCCCTTTTGTTTACAATATTCACAAGAATTGGGAGCACGAATAGTGTCGGCTCGTATAGCGTTCGGTTTCTGGTAAGGTGTGTCTCTTAAGAGATCTGCGGACACCATCTCCTTCAGTTTCTCTTATTGAGAAATGATATCGTCTATGGCGCTAAGCCATAATTCCAGAGTCCAGTCGGTATGATGGAGTGCTTCTTCGGCGTTGTGGTGAGCGGAGTTTACTTCATGTCGAAGGCACTTCTCCATGGCTGCCTTCTGGATTCTGCTGTGAAACTTCTGCAGAAATGTATGGATCGTGAGGTAACTGTCTAGATGTTCACCGTGATCCTTCAATTGAGTTGCTATCGCTGATACCTTCTCGAACAATTGACGTTGATCCTCCGTGCGAGGACCCGATGCCGTGCAGTTCTTCAAGGACTTGTGTAAGTCGCGTACTATTCCTTCTCTCTGTCCGTAGCGTTTTTTTAAGTGTTCCAGCGCTTTGCAGTAGTTAGCTGCGGTAACTTGGAATCGTGCGAATGATTGCTTTGCTTTGCCTGTAAGTGAGGACAGTAGGTAGTTGAATTTATGTAGATCTGTCAAATCCTGGTTGTGCACGTTCGCTTGGAACAGTGCCCAAAAGTTGTCCCATTCCCATCGTTTACCACTGAATGTTGGTATGGGAATTGCTGGGAGCTTGCTAAGTGAGAGTAGGTTTGTGCGTCCTATCTCTTGTTGTGCGTCTTGATCCCTTCCATTGAGATCGCCTTCCAACTCGTGAAAAGTGCTTATCAGATTGTCTTTCCGATCCTGCAACTTCATCACGGTGTCTTGTGCTTTATCCACATATTTTTCAAACTCCTTGTCCTCTTCCTGGGAACGGTTTTCGACGTTGTCGTACGCTGCTGCCAGCGTGATTAACGACGATTCCAAAAGTTCGATGTAGTCATCGCACACTTTCAGTGCTAGACGACATTTACTTGCACATTTTCTTTTATCCTCGTCTGGAGTTGTACTCAGCAAGGCTTCATTATTGTGCATCCACTCGGAGATCGCGTTGAGGCGTTTAGTCATGAGCCCTTTCTGCGTTCTAACCACTGTCGCCATTTTGCGGCCAATACGCGGAAAGTCGACGTGATATAATGCTAGTGTGACCTTAGGAGTCTTCCGTTACGGTGCACAAACTTCGATCAGTAAGGTGCGAGGGTGCAGTTTAGTGTCGAAGTTGTGAAGCAGTAGTGAATAGGATAGCAGAAAATAAAGGGCGCACCTTCTCCAGTCGTCCTTTGGCCGATGCACCAATTGTGGTCGAATATGTGAGTATAGTCGTTATAGACGATAAGTCGTTACTTTAGTGCGATATGTATACCGTGCCACGCGGTACTTCGATATTCGACCTCAAACTTGGGTAATTAAACTTTATTTACATAAAATATACCGACAATAACGAATACACCAATAATTACAACAATAATCGGAAGGCTACCTTAATAATAATAATAATATGACGTCTTGTCCTTATTGTTCCTTATAGTGTAATGCGGAGGAGGATAACTTATGGTGTATTTGTAGTGTCCCTAAGGATTTACAAATAACTAGAAGACGAGAGCAGGAAGAACTGGTTCACAGCTACGGCTCGCGCCTTTTATACGCTAGTCCCGCAGGAATGCGGTGAGGCGGAGCTTGAGTCATATCTGATAACGGTGAGAACTGCGCTGCCGCGGGGCAGCTCACGAGATATATCAGATAACGGTGGGAACTTCTCCGCCGCGGGGTGGCTCATCAGATAACGGTGAGAACAGAACTACCGTAACTGCACGGCTTCAAAGAACAGAGCACATTCTTGAGAGAAATAAACAGTATGAAAGTTATCGTGTATTTGAGAGATACTGAAGTAATTCAGTATAATAATCGAAGCTAACTATGTTTTATTGAAACGTTTTCAGTTCGAGCTGGACACTTTTCTGAGGCCATTAAAATCAATTAGCACTTTTCAAATCGAGCTGGACAAGTTTTTGCAGAACCAAAATAAACTGCTTTTTCAAAAACGCTATCTTAAAAGGCGCCTATACAGGGTGCCCAAATAAAAGCTTATACCGCTTGGATGATCAAAAATGTTTATCATTCTACTAGCCATTGGCTTGCATGAAAAACTACGACTTCGAAGGAACAACCGCAACAACTACGAATAAACCAACAAAAATCATTCCATCCGAAACCAAAAAAAAAGATCGCTGGCCAACTAGAAAAAACGAGAGACGAAAACAGTATTTGCACAAATAATCCAACAAACATCCCCTACTGAGTGAGCGCATGACAAATTTCTATGGTATGACATGCCTAAAGTTCTAAGCCTTCTCACATTTTGAATTGTACCCAACAGCATTTTTGTAGCAGACGGGAAGGAATTGTGTGACGATTGAAAGAGTATGATCACATTTCTCACACTCATCATAGTCGGATTTTAAAAAAGACTTGAAATTATAAAAGAAGATATTTGTGTGGCATTCTTTAGAAGTAAAGTAGAGAAGCAAGGTGCAGCTTGAAGTGAAAGTGGTTTAACTGATTCGCACAAGGTGCATTTTAAACATGTAGGGGAAGCCCATGGAAGAGAAGTCGGAGGAGGATGGCTATCGCGTGCTCCAGAATTGTTCTTGATTAGGACCCTACCACGGACAGTCAAGTCTTCCATACCTGCTGGGTTGTGAATTGGTACCTGATTTGCCTGGGAAGGATAAAACACTGACCTCTACATCGGTAGCAACCGCAGTTCACCTGAGTGACCTTTACGATATCCCACACAGGTAGAAAGAATGGATGGCGGATCTCAAACAGGAACTGGTTAACCTCATGCTTTCACCTTTATCATTTTTGAAGGCAATCACAACTTCTGGAATGAAAGATCGTCGTTCGACGATACCAGACAATTACTTTCGGCATTTACTTCGCTTGCAGATTTGCTTGCACTTGTTAAATTTCGAAAACTCCAAAATATTGCATTGCTATTTAATGACTGCTTGCATTCGCCAGTCCTGCTCTCCACTACCTTTGTAACAAATGCCTTCGTATCTTTTGCCAGGCCTTTAGCATTCTGAACGGATCGCATAGGGCGAACGCAACAGCCCCAATCAAACCACTGAAAACGAGTCCAAAAGTGTCAAAATTTTCACTTTTACCATGAAAATGTCAGACATTTTGCTTAAGGCGCACCTCATACGTAAACAGACTCCGCGCCATGGCGTGCAGTGATAATCAGATTGAAACATGAGTGTTTTATTCTTTCCAACAGTTTAGCAGTTATCCCACAGCTTCAATCAAGTCCAATATTCCTTGATGCCTTTGCATGAGTTCTACACGTGTGCATTGGAAAGAGTCGTCTATGTGGTGAACAAGTGAAAAAGTCACAAGTTGACTAGGCGGCGGTTGCAGCATAGAATATGGTTCAACAGGTGATCATCTTCATTCCAGGGCAAGGAGAATTTTCATGTTTTTCTGTGGACAGGAACGAAATGCTCTCAGGCCATTCGAATGTGAGATGTTGTGCTAGAGTGTGACCAGAAAAAAGGCTAGCCCAGTTCCATTGCCAGAAACTAACTCGAGCGGCCTATCCACAAAGCTGCGTTGTTCTGCTACAGCGCCACAGCAGAACATAAAAAAGTAAATAGGAAATAGCAAAGCGCTATGAGGGAAGACTTTAAAAGTGGGTACATCGTTATAATCCGAATTGTATCACGTTATGTGGACGTTTGTCATCCGTGGACCGAAGATCACATCTACGAAAATTTACGATCTACGACCAAAAATGTCGTAAATCGTAAAAAAATGCCAAAAATCACCGTAACTCGTAAAATCGTAAATCATAATTACGCACACCCCTGTTGGCCATACAATGACTTGCGGTGGCCAGCCGATGAACAAGTCAGCGCTTCCCAGACACGTCTGGTACCAATTCGCCGTACTCGGAGGGATGGAAGGCTTGGTTGGCCCGGGCGGGAAATCTTCTTCTTCTTCTTCTTCTTCAGCGTTTGTCCCGCTTCGTAGCGGGGTCCGCTCTTCTGGTGTCGTGACGCCACCCTTCTCGATCCTGTGCTTCATCAGGGTGGACGCCAGTTACTTTCATGTCCATATGTAACGTATCGGACCAACGCTGCTTCGCTTCCTGACACTTCCAACTCAAGGCCTATCTTGCGGACGCTGTCTTCCTTTCCACGCAGAACGTGGCCGTATGCGAGCTTCGCGCATCATGTCGGCTATCGGCGCGACACCAAACTTCTGCCGAATAGCTTCATTTCGGATGCGGTCCATGCGCGTGACTACAGCCGTCCAGCGCATCATCATCGTCTCCAGGACGCTGAGGCGCGTTTCAACTTCCTTAGCCGCAGGCCAACACTCAGCGCCGTACATCGCTACCGGCCGGACGACTGCTCTATAGATCTTCGACTTCAGGTGCTCTGGTATCTTCCTATCGCAGAGCACACCAGTCATCGAACGCCACTTGGACCAAGCTGCACTCACGCGTGAGTTCACTTCAACCTGGGCGGGAAATCCGAACCAGAAACCTGGTATCGGGTGCACGGAACAGCCGGCGCCTCCTCCGACTGCGCTACCCGCGCCCTTAGAAAGCTCAATAGGTGCGCTGAAACGCAGTAATGTAGCCTATGAATGGACAAAGTTACAGCGGTGCGAATATGCTGGTAAACCTTAGGTGACACTATTTTTTCCGATTTCAGTCGACAACTGTAGGAACACGCGATCAGCTAGCGGCCTACGAAGCAAACCAGCTAAGGTACTTTACGATGAAGTGCCCATAACTTTCCAGCTGCGTAAACTGCCTTAGTCCCAGCTGCCATTTTGAGCTGCGGGGGCAGCGGTGAAGTTTCTTCCGCCCTTACTCGCCCACATTTGAGTTTTTGACAAAAGAATCGTTCTGTTCAGTTCGAAAAGCTCTATCGAACGGCATCAACGGCCAATTCCGGGAAAATTGATTTTTGACAATTTCCCTCGACTACGAGGGCGCTCTTTGTCGAGTTTTTCGATTCGAAAATCGATATTTTCGAAATTGGCCAAATGCCCTCATCCAAAATCATCTAGGGGGCTATCTGGTGCGCTGATTACGAATCCGATGACCGTTTTGGAAAATTCCGCCGATTTCGATAGGTTTTGGATTTCCTTCTGGATAACTGAGGGTGGTCGGGACAGGAACACCGATTTAGCTCAAACTTCCTCTAAAGGCAGGGGTTATTCAGGGTGCCGGACACGATGCCGAAGTCCATTTGGCCGATTATGGCAGGAGACCACCCATACCGATAACTGAGGGTGATCAGTGATCCTGATCCTACCAACCTCAAACGGCTGCAACATGCCAAAAATCGGTAGAATTTTCAAAAACGGATGTCGAATTCGCAATCGCCGCGCCAAATAACCCCAAACGATTTAGGACGAAGTTTGGACAAGAAAATTTGGCAAATTTCCAAATAATCGATTTTCGATGACGTCATCGTCCGGGCAGGCTCGGCGAAGAGCGCCCTCGTCCTCGAGGGAAATTGGCAAAAAATCAAATCTCCCGGAATTGGACGAGATTAGACAGTTTGATAGAGCTTCCGAGCTGGACAGAACGGTACTATTATATTTCTTGTGTCAAAAACTCAAATGTGAATAAGGGCGGAAGAATCTTCACCGCTGCCCTCCGCAGCTCTAAAATGGCAGCTGGGACTAAGGCAGGCTCGTGCTCGTACACGCATTTGCATGCCGTTAGCTCTCATTTTCTTCCCGCAGTAGCCGACTGAACTCGGAAAAAAATGATATCACACAAGGCTAAACTGCATTTTCGCACCGCTGGAACTTTGTTCAATCACGAGCTACGTCGCTGCGTAGTTGCACAAGTTGCAGCAGGAAAAATTAAAACGTGACGGAGTTATTACGCTCATAACACTCTCACGGTGCAATTTGCGAGCTGTAGCGCCCAGTCAATTTATAGGCTCCATCCTATTTACATTGTGCAGCGCACTCCAAAGTCTTGCCAGAACAAAGTACAGCAATTCCTGAGTAGGGCGGCTGAGAATTTCTCATAAAACTCTCTAAATGCTCAGTCTACAAACTGCCCCACCACCCCTCCCCCTCCTCGATTGATAGGTTCGGTCCTATATGCATTGTGCACGGTGCACTCTCAGAGGGTTCCTGGCATGACAAACCACTTTACGCTATGCTTGAGGTGCTCCAAGAACATGCAAGTCCTGGAATATAAGCCTCTCCAATAGCAAAAAGTCTGCTCCAGTCATCTTTGACCACCCATTGCGAAAATGCGGTGGTTTGGCGAAGTTCTATATATGATTGTGTAGATCACGAGGAGACAAATCGAACCGTACCAACCGTTTCTCAAAAAACCTCAAATTAGAGGAATTGTGAGCATGCAGCGGTTTTCGACGCCTCGCAGCCGACAACTCGTCCGCGGCCGGCCTTCTCAATGGAGCGCAAGTTTTCAATTTTGGCCATTTTTTATCTTTCATATGGAGTGTATATACCAGACGATAGAGCTCGATCTCCTGAGCTCAAATATACTCCTGGTTTTTCAAACGGATGGCCGCTGTTATAGCAAAAATACGCAAAAACCGCAAAAGTTTTTTTCGGTGTCTATTCAAAAGACGCGTCCGGTACTGTAGTCGTAATCTTACATTTATGATGATCTTGATATGTGGAAGTATTAGGTTGAGTCATAAATTTTGCAGCAAAATTTGTCTTCCAGCAAAAATAAGACTATAGCACAAAAGAAAAATGATTGACTTAAACAAAGTAATTGCGGTTATTCTCTATGAAATTCTTCCGCTTTTCATGAACTGAGTGGATTACACCTGTGTAGATGTTATGCAACGATGTTTATTTTAAATATATTGTTCTCCTAAGCATGATAAGTGTCATTCATCATCCATTCCTATTTGCTGTACATTATAATAGTCTTTGCATATGAAATGACGGATTTTGTGTGAAAACTTCGACAGATCATAACTTTGCTTGGAAGCAATTTTATTAATTGAAATAAGCACACTATAATAAATACATTTTTCCCAACGCGACAATAGCTTAGACATTCCATCTTTATAAAAATTGGAACTACGAGAATTAGTAAAACATAAGAAGTGAATTTCGACATCATCGGGGTTGCTGAATTTTTTATCCTTCACACAACGGCCCGAATGTTTGAAAAGTAATAATCAGTAGGGAACAGATCTGGTGAATATGCTGGACGTGGCAGAGTTTCGTATCCCAATTCATCCAGTTTCTGGACAACAATTTTTGAAAGATGACGCGCTTTGTCATGCAGTAGGATTGGACCCCTTCGATTGACCAAAGCCGACTGTTTTTCAATCAACTTCTAGTGCATCACTTCTGTTTCGGTACAGTGCTTCTCTGCTGTGATAGTCTTTCCAGTCTCCAAGAAATTGTAGTGGACTATACCAACCATTGTCCACCATGCGATTCCTATGATTTGCTTTGGATGGAGGCTTGGTTTCGGAATCTCCGTGGGACTCTCATTCTTGTCCAGCCATTGCGCGGAATGCCATAGAGGATCCATTTTTCGTAACACGTCACGATCCTGTCTAAAAAGCTCTCCTAGATTGCGCAGCCTTAACGAAACACAGGTGTCATAGCGCTTCAGCATCTGCCCTGTGGTCAGTTCGTGCGGGATCCATTTATCCAATTTCTTTACTTTTCTGATTGCATATAAGTGGCGAATGATAGTGCTGCCCTCAACGCCGAAATTTTGTGCTAGCTCTTTGACAGTTTGACGCGGATTCGCTTTCTCCCATGGCTTTGAGTTAGTCCTCGATAAAGAGTGATTGCGGCCCAACTCAATCTTAATCCTCGAGACTTTCATCACCTGAGCGGAACCTTTCGAACCAATGGCAAATTGTGCGTACCTCAGCGAAATCCTCCCAAATACAGTTTTGGTGGGAAGAACTGCAGCTTCGGCGTTGTATTCAGTTTTCATTCATCTAACAAGGGAAGGATACTAGGTGAGCATAGGACTATGAGATGAGACGTATATCACTGGATGAGGCTTCGAACGCTGATTCTAAATATATGTTCCGTTTATGCTGTGCGCATCTGTGAACGGAGTTACGGACCATTTTCGTAGCAGGCTCCTTTACCCTCTAGGTCTACGCAGAGCGGGCCAGTCACAAGAGGCCGAGCTCTAGTAGGGCGCTGCGCTGGCGGCCGAGGCGCAGGAGTAGAGGGGCAACGTGGTGAGACGGGGTGGTTTATGGTTCGAGTCCCTGTGGTGCAGAATCTTTGCGCTTCCTAAAAAAGATCAGAGCACCCGAGTATCACCTTGATTCAGAATTTAAAAACTACGTCAAAAGTCGGCAGGAAGCAATTATGTCACAAAAATTCTATAAATGGTAAGAATACGGAGATTATGAGCTCTCAGAATCTATATACAGTGCCTGAAACGTTCGTAGCTACAAAAAAAATCGACCAGAAATTGAGGCTGCAAAATCGGCCATTTCACATGCAACGGCAATTATAGTGTGAGAAGCTGCCTTTCATTGAACTCAACTTGTTAACCTGTTGAAGTAGGAACATAAAACGTTTTCCTTGCTTTTCACTTGGACTTTTCACTTGGAATAATAGCTATTAGTTTCGATTAGTGCTGTGCTGTGATGAGGTTGTGAGACCTCCGAAGACGACGAACAGGTCGAAACGTTAGGCCACTCAATAAATGCTGATCCACGTCACAACCTCGTTCGGCACAGCAGTAATCGAAACATCTAAATAATGCCGAGGTTTTACGAAGGGAGAACTTGGAGAATAGTTAATAGTATTTTTATAGGAATTTAACGATTCGCAGGAGTTTTAAGGAGAATGTTCGTTTAAAAATTCGTTTAAAATTTTTGACGCCCAGAACTCTATATGAACCCCTTATCTGAACTATCCTCAGATTCGGTATCCTACTATATATAAAAGAGTAAGCGGTTGTGTCTGTCCTTCCGTCTGTCCTTCCGTCTGTCCATTTGGCCTTTCGTGAACGTCGAGTAGTAGCCATCCGGGTTCAGGCAAAGTGTCACCTACGACGTGTTGAGAGGGGTGAGAAGACGTGTCGCCGATGTCACGCAAAGGGCGTCCGAGTTCCGAACATGTGTCATCGACGTCGTGAAGGCGAGCGTCCGAGTTCAGATGAGGTGTCACAGACGTCGTTCAACAAGGGTCTTGAGTTCAGAAGACATGTCACCAATGCCGCGCAAAGGAGGGTTCAGAAGAGATGTCACCGATGTCGCGAAAGGCCTGTCCGGATTAAGACGACGTGTCAAGGGTGTCGGGCCTGGAACTCCGGATTCACATGACGTGTCAACGATGTCGCGCAAAGCACGTCCGGCTTGAGAAGACATGTCATCGACGTCGTTCATCAGGTGCCTGGATTCAGAAGAGGTGTCACCAATGTCGCGCCAGGGGTTCCAGATTCACACGACGTGTTACCAGTGAAGGTGGCCCAGTAATGGGGGACCGGTGAAGGAAGAGGAGGGGTCCAGGGAAGGGGGGACTTTAGAAGGTTGACCAGTGAAGAGGAGGTAAGGTGAAGGGGGACCGGTGAGGAGACCAGTAATAGGGACCGGTGAAGGGAGGAGGGGTTCAGTGAAGGGGAACCGGTAGAAGGTTGACCAATGAAGAGGGGCCAGTAATGGTGGACCACTGAGGCTGGGACCGGTGAAGGAGGGGTCCATTGAAGGGAGAGCTGTAAGTGTTGAACAATAAGGGGGAGAGCAGTAAAAGTGGGACCAGTAATGGGGAGCGATGAAGGGGGGGGGGGGAGGTCCAGTGAAGGGGGACCAATAAATGGGGTACCAATGAATTACCAGTCAAGAGGGGACCAGTGAGGGAGCCAATAAAGGGGAGACCGTTTAAGGGGGTTCAGTAAATGGTCCTGTAATAGAACCATTAAAGGGGGAACCAGTAAAGGGTAGTGAAGGGGATCCGTGAAAGGAACCAGTAAGGAGATCAGTATTTTCTCACAGTGTCGTCCAAAGTGACGTCAGAAGAGGGGCTACAGACGTCATGCTACGTGTCGGGGTGCAAAAAGACGTGTCGCAGACGTCATGACATATGCGTCTGGACTCATCAATTGTGTCACAGACGTTATCCAATGTACATCTGGATCCAGAAAATGTGCCACGGATAAGACTTTGCACAGCATCCGTGAGATTTTCAGATGACTTTTTAAAGGCTTCGTGCAACAACGAGTGTGTGCGTACTTGATCCTCACTTCCGTTTTCTGCCGGCACATGTTTAAGGGGGTATTGGTGGGTGGGGGGGGGGGGGGGGGAGCGGGTAGGGAGAATGAATAAAGGAATCGAGTAATGCCATTCCCGTCGGACTGTGAACAGCATCGAGCGGTGCAAAAGTACCAATTGATTTCATTTGTGTCTTCGGAGAAAAATCGGAGAATAATAGCCGTTAAGGCATTCTGGCCCCACCTATAAAGCATTAGAACTTAAGCATATCCGTACCACACTTTTACTTGTACTTTAATGCACTACACAGTACATAAAACTTCACAGAACCTTGATGAACAAAGCGGCCACGGCCATAGTTATGGGGAGCTAGAAGTAGCCTCTGATGTGCCAGAATACGTAAAAAAAAAACTAATCGAGAAGTGGCTAAATTTCGTGCTCCGTGGCTAATCCATGCGTCACCGAGCGCACGTCCGCGTTTCAACGCCGCGACGTCGCGTTGGAGTTACGGCCTGGAGCCAGGCCCCATAGAAGCAGTTTTGAAGATTCTGCCCTAGCGTATCCTGCTATACTGTTCTATATTGCAGAACCAATTCTTTACTCAAATGAATTAGAAAAGGCCTAAAGAGGACAAGAAGACGGTCGGGGTGTCCTATTCTCCGGGTTTGGGGGCAAAGCCCTCAATCAGACGTTTGGCGGCCAGTAGGTCGCTGAACGTCTGGTTTTCAATAATGGAACTATCTGCATGATCCATTTGTTCGAAGTTTAACAAAACGACGGATCCAAATTATCATAATCGACGTCGGGTTCATCCCCCTATGAAGAGGAAGGATTTTTAGTCCGAAGTTAGCCACCCCTACTTCTCATGCTGCCCAGCCTCGCCGGTTTAATCACCCAAGTTTGGGGACATTTGGCAGCCGTCCAAGATTGTTGATAGTAGCAGCAAAGAGCACCAACATGACGAGGTTTCGCAAGACGTGCCTGTTCATACCTCAGTTCCCTTCCCAGCCCAGTTGTATGATGCATTTGCATTACTTAGCCGCATAGAGGGTTTTCCCTTGAAAATTAAGGATTTTCAGTGACGTTAAGCCTCAGGTACCCTATTCCATCAAACAATCGATCAAGCCATGCCGTATGGAGTTCCTCCCGTCCATTCGCGCAAAGTTAGTGGGCAACATGTGGGCCTTCTTATTTCGCAGCTTGCACTGGGTGATGGTTTCTTTCCAGCTAACATTATATCAAGTCCCACCTACCTTCAGCACTGCATTGACCAAAAAATTAAGGAAGCCAAGGGCGCGTCGTCGAGGAAAGGAAAGTTGATAACACTCTCTCTCTTCATGTTAATAGGTTGTCGCTGGTTCAACTCCTAATTAATCATTGTATCATCTTCTCAACAATGTATTTCCTTTATTGAAAATAAAGAAAACACCACATTCAAGGCATCAGCTTCCCTCACCCTTCACGCAACTAAGAATTATGTTCTCCAGTTATGTACTTTTTTATTCATCTAGTAGAAAGCCACTCCCACTCCACACACGAACACGTACACAACGCACAAGGCACGCAACATACACATGCTCACACCTTTGGTTGTATATCACCTACCAGCGCTGATCCAGGCTAGCCGACTCCCACACACCAGGCTAGCCGACTCCGCCGGCATCGGCTCGAAGGGCCACGCCAGGCTAGCTGGCTGCGGCGGGCGTCGGCAAGAGGCAAACGTAATGGAAATGGTGGGCACCGATGGCAGCGTGGATTGTTAAGCGTGAAAGGCTGTGGAGGGTGAGGATGTGTGGAGGAGCAGAAGAAGGTGAATGGGAAAAAAGTAAGTAGGAGAAGTAGGAATTGTGGGAGAAAATGAGAAACAGAAATGCAACGGCGGAGGTTGAACTCACAGTTCGCAGTTAAGGTTCGACGGCAGCGTGAGTCAGCGGTTGTAGATGAAGCGAAACAGCAGAGGTGTTGAAAAGGGGTCAGCTGCTAGATGTGCTTATAGCAAGGGGAAGGGGAGAAGAAAATTTGTGATAACACAGGAGATGGAAATTTTGCTTAATATAAGCGAGACCTGAACGATGAACATTGAATAGGGTGGGAAGGTATCAGCACGGATTTTAGCAACAAGGTGTAGTGGAGTCTAGCCCTATACCTTTTTTGAGAGGCAGAAAACGGCAGACACATATTCTGCAGCAGAACAACGGTGCAGTCCATGCGTCCAGGCCGACCAGAGAGTAGCTTCACCGCCACAACATTCAAGTGACGGACTGGCCGGTCTGCTGTCCTGACAGCAGCCCAATGGAGAACATGTGGGGGATCGTGGTTCGAGAAGTCTACTCGAATAACCGAATTATCAATGTCGTGGTAGCAATTTTGATTTCATGGGACATCAGCGAAGACAAAATCATCCTGAACTTTGCCAATAGCATGAATAATACGAAGCACGATGTTATAAGAAGTAATGATAGTCCGGTCAGCTTTTTAATTTAGTAAGAGTTTGTTTTTCACAAGTGGATACATACTTTTGAAACGCTTGAAATTTTCAACCGATTTTCTCCAAGAAGGTCTGATTCTCGTGTAAGATGAAAAAAAAATTCTGAAAGTGAGTGGTTGGCTGTTTTCGACTACGATGAATCTAGTGGAGCTGGTGCGAACCTGTAGAAATGAACGCAGAACGAGATATGTGCAAATTATGGAGTGGATACACAATTTTGAAACGCACTGCAACGCAAAGTGTGGTTAAACTAATTTAAGATGAAGATTAAGTGTCCCTATGTAAAAGCATTAATTATTTGTGGTTTGCGTATTCGTGATTCGCATGAGCTATAGATCTCTATCTTCATTCATAATCAGTTGTGTATGCTTGTGTCATAAAGTTGGTCGCGATCTGATCTTAATATTTGACACTGCTCAATCTTTCAACAATTATCTTCGCTACGTTTCAAAACAGTATTAAGATTTTTCGAAATAATCGTATAGAAATACTATAAATGATTTCGCAAATAATGCATAATTCCATTAAATATTGAGTGACTTCCACGCTGCTACATTCTGCTAGCAAGGTAATAAACATCCAATTCATTTGTTACGACAGAACTTTTACGTCGAATTGGACACTCTTCCAAGACGTTGCGATTTTTATTCGATTGATAGCAGAAGTTAAACAACAAATACAACTGTAAGGAACACACATATATCCCCACTTTGGCGATTCATGTAAGTGGCATTAACACTCAATCAAATAAAAGCTGCGGTGATTTTCTGCTTCTTAGCTGTGGTTTAAGGAAAATTTTGATTCATTATTTTATCTCACTATTAAAACTTTTATAAAACTATTACACTCGTTGTGTCAGGTAAGCTAAGAAGTTTTGAAAAATGTTACATACCAAATTTTCCTTGAACAAAGCGTTATGTTGGACATTTTAATGAGTCTCTAGTTCAAACTGCAGAAGGTCATTTTGACTTGGGAGAGTTTGCGTTGATTTCAAAAGTCGTAGGCTAGTTCAGAAGAGTGTGCAGTTTGATTTAAAAAGTGTCCAACTGGACATTAGAATGGAGAATAAGCAAGCATACAGCGCATTAAAAGAAGGTCGCTCCATGCGCTCCAAAAGTTCACCGCAGCTTTTTTGATTGATAGTATAAATGCCACTTACATGAAGCACCAAAGCGGAATATGTGTGTTCCTTACTGCTGTATTTGTTGTTTAGCTTCTGCTGTCAATCGAATAAAAATCGCAACGTCTTACAATCTTGCAAGGGAGGCCCATGAACTTCCCCCAGAGATTCTCAACGTGACCTATAAGGTCTTGTAGACCATCGCACGAGGATCACACAACTGTGCTTCGTTTTCGCTACAGTCCACTGAGTGGTCCGAAAATAGCAAAAAATTGTACAGCTTCAGGGCGGGCTGATAAGGCAAAGGTGACACTTGGAATGGCCCCGCCGTGCTCTAAGCTTAAATTGTAAAAGGTTTGGAGCTCAAATTAAAGTTTGATTATATAGTAATACGATAATTTTACGCTTCCTAGATGAAGCTACAGCTTATATTCAAGTGATTCATTTGCAATGGTGTCGGAAGCGAGTGGATGGCCGAGAGGATGGCGAGACGGACTTGTGGGAGGGGGTCGAGGGTTCGGTTCAGTTGTGGGGTTTCTGCGTCGCTGTGGACTGTTAGCATTTTTGCAATTGAAAATTCCATTTTGGCTTTTGTTGGCATGTTATTTATGGACCTGTGTTTTTCTTCCTGACCATTCTCCTACAAACTTACACGAGACGGGCAGGGGCATTGCAGATAGGAGCAGTTGCAATAACTCACTCAACTCTGGAGAACGAAAAAGGCTTTTCGTCCCAAATTCATCTATAGGGTTATCTGGAAAGCAGATCACCAATCTGGCAACCATCTTCGTTGAAAGGATGGATGGCAGAAGGTTACGAGTATGTGTAAGTAACACTAACGAGATGTACGCAGAGTAACCGGCACTGCTGCCTTTCACGACTCCAGAGGTCGAGGAGATGACGAAAGAAAAAATTTCGTCCAAACATCGCCCACGAGGGTTATTTGGGGTGCTGATTACGTATATGATATCTCTTTTTAAAATGTCGGTATGTTACGGCAGGCTACGGTAGATATGGGTGAGTAAAGCTGCCCACGTTAGTGGGATCGCTTCCTTTTCCGGTATTATCCAACCTTCGACTTCAACCTGTGATGAAAAGTAGTGCAAGCAAAGTGATGATTTAGAAAAAGAGTGACAAATTCGTGGTTCGCAGCTTAACTAATTGCCGACAGGGCCATTCCAGGTGTCACTTATGCCTTGTATCAACCCGCTCTGAAGTGATACCATTTCTTGCCATTTTCGGACCAACCAGTGGCCCGTAGCAAAAACGAAGCACAGTTCTGACCTACCGATAAGTAGGAGGCATGGGTGGGTGGGCGGGAGAAACTGATGCGCTCAGCCCGCCGAATTACGTAAGAGAGGATCTTATTTACAGCCTACAGAGTCAGGCGCAAAACGGCTGAAGGAGGGGGGATTCATCGTGTTAAGTGGTTGTCAGCCTTCTTAAGAAGAACACGAGTGTGGATATAAGTACTACGACTACTGACTTGGACGCAAATAGGCTTGGGTGGGAGGTTCATGATGTTGGAGTATGATACGACGATACGACGTTTATGTTGTACGAAATTCGAAATTTTGAGCAGCGCTGGTGCGTTCTAGCCCTATAGTGAACTGATTTGCGTTAGGCCACTTCTGCTGCGAACGGGCATGCATGTGCCTTCCTACCAAGCCGAATACTCGGGGGGAGCCCGGTTTTCACACCGGAGAGGTCTCCGCCCGCTGAGTCCCCGCCTCCGCCCCCTTTTGCCCCGCCCATTTGGACCAGTTGACGGCGCACACTGCCTGTATTAATTAGACGTCGCGAAGTGGAACATTTCCCTTCTCCCTGAAACTAATGCTGGCGCAAGATTAACGAGCTCTGCAGCTACTACTACGACTACTATACTGCTATTATATTACTTCGACTACTAATGCAACGCCATTGTGAGCGTATGAAAAACGGTAAGCTTTCTAAAAGTAACATATCCTGGTTGTGAAGGCTTTCATAATCGCTTCTCCATATCAACTGCATTCGTTTGCTATTTCACTGAGGATTCTGTGCATATTTGACTGCACAGATCTTTTTTGATAAGCAAAACGATGCAGAAGTATTTGTCTTATGAAGAGGTCCACTACCTTGGTACCCATTTATTATAGTTTCACCTTTTAATTTGAGCTGTGATATTTTTTAAAGCAGCAGTGCCAAGTTCAAACCTAGAGAGGAGATCCCTACCGGATGTCTTACTAAACTCTAAGCCCTACCCTGAAAGCAGTGAACTATATTCCTCTGCATTTCTAATTTAGGTGTGAGCGTGCTTAACGTTCTTATTTTAGAAGTTCTTGAACTCTTGGCGTTCTGATCATTGCGTGCCCGTCCCCTCCACTCTAGAGTTGTTCACAGTGCCATATTGGTCCCTCATTTAGACACTGGTCCCTGGATTGGAGTAATTGCTCGCTGGTCCTGTGCGTTCATCAGATGTCGTGACCTGTGCCGCTCCTCGCACCTTTTACGGTCCTTCGCACCTACCATTGGCTGCCCTCAAGAGATGCTGTTGGCGCCTCTTGGCAGACGTAAGAGGCGCCAAATGCTAGGAATCAAAGTACTGATCTTTGAAGAGGCCCACGGTTGGAAGAAGTCCAAACAACTTGTTTGAGTAGAGCACAATTAATCATGGATGGGGTAATATGTGGTCAATTTTGTGCGCTGACTCCTTCGGTATCCTGCGAGACTCGACCTTTCGTTTCCTTCAACAGAAAAGGGAATTTCGAACAACGCGCCTCAGCTCACAACAAATAGATAAAATAATCCGTTTGCCAGGCATTTAACAGTGGAGTAGACTTCGGATTGCGTTTGTTTATCCACTATATGGCATGTGATGAAGTTAAGCGATACCTTAACAGACCTTTTAAAGAGTAAGCGACTTCCTCTACCAATCCTTAGGTTTTAGATAGTAATGTGGGGGACTAGTTGGTCGATACCCTGCGACTTGACCTTTTGTCTGCTTCAACAGAAAGTCTTTCGGACAAAGATCCCCACCCAGAACTGCGACAGGGCCTGCGGTGAAGCTAAAATATATTAGCAATCATTTTTAAAAGTAAACGATTCGGCTGCTTCAACAGAAATAGTTTTCCGAACAACACTTAACCGCCCCATAGGACGCGACAGGGCCTATGGTGAAGTTAAATGATAATTCGACGATTATCTGCATATCTGTTATCTGATAACTCGACGCTGCAAAACGACTTATCCGCTCTCTATCATATGTAGCGATTTATTCTCCGAAGTATCCATTCTTTACGTGACGAGGAGCAGATTGTGAGAGTCTCTATCCGAACTGCTTAATCTGCAGAAACACAAATAAAATCAATCGGTATTGGTCTACCAGTCGACATCTTTTGCTGTGGGACAACTGTAATACTCCTCCGATTCTGTAGTCATTCTACCTTCCACTCTCCCATCCCCCTCCAATATCATCTTACCAATGTACCGGCAGAGAAACGTAGTGAGAGTCAAGCACGCGCATGCTCGTGCAAGAAGCTAAATGGCATTTTGAAAATCCAACGCATGCTGTGCAAAGTCTGATCTGTGGCACGTCATCTGGATCTGAACGCACGTTATACGACGTCTGTGTTTCGTCTTCTAAATCCGAACACATGTGTCATAACGTCTGTGACACATTTGTGGAGTCCCGACGCACGTTTCACGACGTTGCCACAACGTCTATGACAGGTCTTCCGCATCCCGGCACACGTGCCTCGACGTCCGACTCACGTTGGACGATCACCTGCATCACCTGTCGTCCCGTTGATCATCGACTTGCTCGAGCGGGCGCTAGCAGCGTCTCCATTCGTCCCTGTCGGGTGCCAGAGTGCTCCAATGGATCCTCCTCGCTCGAGGGACACGAAAAGCGTCATAGCGGTCGTTCAGGGCTTTCACGAAGAAGTCCGACCAACGCGTTGGTGGGCGTCCTGGTATTCCCTTGGCATCCCGCGGAATCCAGTCGGTGACGGCTCTCGTCCAGCGGGTGTCTGCGAAGCGCATCATGTGGCCAACTTTCGACAACTTGGCCCACGCGACAGCGTCTCTGATCTTCGAACGTCGGCGAAGTTCGGAACTCCAGAGGCCTTCTCTCACTTGCGTGAGTCGTGTCACTCCGAGCATCGTCCTCTCGATTCCACGCTCTGCGACGATGATCCCGCTTTCGTATGGCCCAGGTCTCTGAGGCGTATGTTAGTGTAGGAAAAACAGTGTAGTCGAATAGGTGGACATGGAGTCGGACGTCCTTCGTCCTCTTCACGACTTCTTCGACGCTCTTGAAAGCTCGCCAAGCCGCTCGTTTCCTCCTGCCCAGCTCTAGCGCTTGGTAGTTGGCCATGCTGACTTCGCGACCTTGACACACGTAGCTGGGCATTAGGGGATGCTCGTTCCGCTGAGCGTGAACGGTGCATCAGAATCTCGCTCGTTTCAGTAGAAAACTGTACTCCATTTTTGCGTGGTCCTTGAATCAACCAATTTAGTTATCTCGAAACTTCGCTATGGAATCGCTCCGCCGCACAAGGCAATATCTTCTAAACATCGAATATGCAGAAAAGTGTAAGATACTGCGCATTCCTTGCGCAGAATCGGGACCAGGAAGGTCTTGTCTGTGCAACAGTGTGATTCCATAGTGAAGCTTCGAGGTTCCCAACTCGGTAGTCTAAAGGGCTTTGCAGAAATGGAACCTAGTTTTGTACTTTATGAGCGAGAGGATTCTCGCTTAGGTATCCGTTCCTCCGAAACTACGGTGGACAACGCAGACGGGTTTTTTTCCGGTTGTAAGTTTATCAAAAACTGCGTTTTGGTCCTTCAGACATACGCCTGCACCCTTCCCTGGTTAGTCATCCATCTGCGATCGTAGTGCTTATGTATCCACACTCGCCTTTTTCACTTGGAATTTTCTCTGGAATTCTCTGGCTGTTACGAAGGACAGAGAAGGTGGACCACCCATACTGGGCTTGCGCGCCGTTGCTGTTGTCCATATTGTTCTGTTGACTGTCCCCTTGTCTTTTAAAGTGATAGGCAGCATCGTCACCGCTTCTCGTGCATTGAAATGACAGAACCACATGATGCTTCAATAGCTGACACGATACTGACCAGAAAAGGCTCCCTTAGATTGCGCAGCCTTAACGAAACACAGGTGTCGTGGCGCTTCAGCATCTTCCCGGGGTCAGTTCGCGCGGGATCCATTGATCCAATTTCTTTACTTTTTGATCGGATTTATGTGGCGACTGATAGTGCTGGCGTCAACGCCGAAATGCTGTGCCAGCTCTCTCCCAGTGTGACGCGGATCCGCTTCCACCATGGTTTTGAGTAGGTCGTCGTTACGGTCTTCATCTTCGAGACTTTCATCACCAGACCGAAACCTTTCGAATCAGTATGTCATACGAGGCAAATATGTCATAAAAGCTGTAAATCATAAGAAAGCGGGATTGTGCGCTTTCAGAAACTATATACAGTGCCTGGAACCTTAACATTCGTAGCCACGAAAAATCGACCAGAAACTGAAGTAGCAAAATCGGCTATTTCATATGCAACGACCTAATTACTTAAAGGGATGAGATGTTCAGGAATCTAACACACACATAGGCTCTTCTGGAGCCACGCGACAGCAACGTGCAGTGTATACATGTATTGTTCGGCATGCCTTAAAAATCGAACGATGCTTTGGCAAAGCATCGAAGCAGTGCCCATGCGCCTGTTTCTGTAAAAAAAGGGTACATATTTCAAGCGTAGTATCCCAGCACGTCTCCAGTTTTCCCATCTTGTGTGGCCTGTCTAGATAAGAAGAGGTCACTCACAAGTGCGGTTTCCTGGGAGTCATATCGCAGGTCCTACCGGAATGCTCTACACACGAGCACGTGTTGTGTGGACGTGGGATTGGAACGCATCTGCAAACCGTCACAGTGGCCTCGTAGGCTGATACGGGTTGGTTCATGTTCGGATCACTTCTTGGAAACGAGGACACTTTTTCTACGGCTTTGATGCTCTTACAGCACAGAAGAGATGGTCCAGAATGGCATCGCTTCTCGTCCGTCCTCCCTCGTTGCAAGAGATTAGAGCTTCATACTGAGCGAGTTGGTTGTGGCTGCGTCGAGATCGTTGGCCAATCGGTCGAGTAGGAAAGGAGATTCAGGGTGTAGTTGATCTAAGCTGCCCGTGTTAAGAGGTTTCGTCGCTTTGATGCGGTTCCGGGACCACGAAGCGCCCATTATTCACCTACCTATCTGGGCGTGTGGCAGCGCACTGGGAGAGACATCTTAACATTGTCGCGTGCACCCAGCACCAGGGTCTTTCCTCCCTCCTAGTCTTCTATCCTTCCCGGATTTCTGAATTAGTGCCAGGCTGGCAATCGAAGTCATCGTACGGGCTAGACACACATTCGCCTTGCCTCCGCAATATACACGCGACTAAATAGTCAAGGGTAGCGACGAGTTGTCCGCCAAAAATTGGACGAGTTTTCCTACAGTGCTCTGGCGGTCGTTGCGGGACCCATGCGCTCTTCTCTGTTTCATTTACTCTTCAGGAGTCGGTTAAGGTACCGCTTATGTTCCTGCCTCGGTGTCGTGGGGTGGGTCTTGTTCGGAAAACTCCCAGTCGAAGCAAACTAAAAGTCGAGTCGCAGGAAACCGACCAAATAGTCCCCCAGAACAATACGTCAGATAAAAGGACTGATGGAAGGTTCATTTTCTCTTCAGGAGTCGGTTAAGGTATCGCTTAAGTTCGTCGTTGGGTGGGTCTTGTTCGGAAACTCTCAGTCGAAGCAAACTAAAAGTCGAGTCGCAGGAAAAAGACCAAATAGTCCCCCAGAACAATGCGTCAGATCAGAGGACTGATGGAGGGTTCACTTACTCTTCAGGAGTCGGTTAAGGTATCGCTTAAGTTCCAGTCTCGGTGTCGTGGGGTGGGTCTTGTTCGGAAAACTCTCAGTCGAAGCAAACTAAAATTCGAGTCGCAGGAAAAATACCAAATAGTCCCCCAGAACAATGCGTCAGATCAAAAGACTGATGGAGGGTTGTTTACTCTTCAGGAGTCGGTTAAGGTATCGCTTAAGTTCGTCGTGGGGTGGGTCTTGTTCGGAAAACTCTCAGTCGAAGCAAACTAAAAGTCGAGTCGCAGGAAACCGACCAAATAGTTCCCCAGAACAATGCGTCAGATAAAAGGACTGATGGAGGGTTCATTTACTCTTCAGGAGTCGGTTAAGGTATCGCTTAAGTTCGTCGTTGGGTGGGTCTTGTTCGGAAACTCTCAGTCGAAGCAAACTAAAAGTCGAGTCGCAGGAAAAAGACCAAATAGTCCCCCAGAACAATGCGTCAGATCAAAGGACTGATGGAGGGTTCATTCACTCATCAGGAGTCGGTTAAGGTATCGCTTAAGTTCCAGGCTCGGTGTCGTGGGGTGGGTCTTGTTCGGAAAACTCTCAGTCGAAGCAAACTAAAAGTCGAGTCGCAGGAAAAAGACCAAATAGTCCCCCAGAACAATGCGTCAGATCAAAGGACTGATGGAGGGCTCACTTACTCTTCAGGAGTCGGTTAAGGTATCGCTTAAGTTCCAGTATCGGTGTCGCGGGGTGGGTCTTGTTCGGAAAACTCTCAGTCGAAGCAAACTAAAAGTCGAGTCGCAGGAAAAAGACCAAATAGTCCCCCAGAACAATGCGTCAGACCAAAGGACTGATGGAGGGTTCATTTACTCTTCATGAGTCGGTTAAGGTATCGCTTAAGTTCGTTGTGGGGTGGGTCTTGTTCGGAAAACTCTCAGTCGAAGCAAACTAAAAGTCGAGTCGCAGGAAACCGACCAAATAGTCCCCTAGAACACTGCGTCAGACCAAATGACTGATGGAGGGTTCGTTTACTCTTCGGAATCCTGACTATAATGCGCTCAGAAGCTATTATATGGTAGTAGCACGCTCCGACAGCTTAGGATCCTACCGTTACCCCTAATATACCACTCGATAACTTTCCACTCAATACCGTCTTCTCTAGCAAATACAGATGTGAAAATCTAGCATCCGCCATCAGCGCCGGTAATCCCGCCTCAGCCCTAGTTCTTGTGCACTCGGACAACTGGTCCTCAATAAGCGGTGGGCGCGCCCCTTGCCCCGCCCCTTCGAATGGGCGGTGTGAAGAACACTGTTCCGCCCGAATACTCTAACATGTAGAGTGACGAATGCTAGGATAGGGCCGCAAATACTCATCACAACACTGACGTCAATTCAAAAGGATCTCGAAAAGAAATAAACAAAGTGAGAACTCACACGGCAGTTGGACCGGTGCAGCAAGACATTAGCGAACAGCGGCATTATGAATGAACACAACATGAGCTGTTCCCAGAAAAGTGAAAACGGAAGCGTACACATCAAAATGATTCCCGAACACAGCGTGGCCCAAACAGGAATGACCTATGACCTCTGCCGGAGCATACAGGCGTCAGAGCGGTACCCCGCGGTAACACAACTGCAGCAGCGCCGCAGGATATTGCATGTCCACTAATTGAAAGGTAGCAAGGACAGGAGCCTTCAATGTGGCCATTTCGAGCCAGTAGCCACCCACCACGTGCGTGGACAGAGCCGCGGCGCCGACCTATTTCGCAACGCCTTACGAGCCCGTCCAGCGTCGGGCGAAGCCGGTAACCGACGATGGGTAGGGAGCATTCTTAGCGCGGCTCCTCATTGGGATGCCTTACGCACCTCACGTGGCTTACCAAACCTGACGCTGGCGAAGCCGGCTATCCTAGCGTGTCCAGCGTCTGGTGCGGGCGAAGCATGCAATTGACGATGGGTAGAGAAGCATTTCTAGCGCGGCTCCACATTGGAATGGGGGGAAGCCCGCAACCGACACCAGTTGTATAATAGTAATACAGCTGTTCAGGGTGCCTGGACGAACTTGATGCAGTCTCCTGAACCACGACCGAGATAGGGCTTCCTCACTCGCTTTTCGATCGCTTCATCCTTAACAGGAATGAACTCCCAGAAGAGACCACAAAGGTCTGCCGTTCTTCTGCAGACCAGATCTTCGGAAATCAGATCGTTGAAGAAGACAACAGAAGGGAAAGCCAGTCCAGCTGGGATAAAGCTTGTAGTTGGATCTGATTCGATGATAAAATACATAGTGTCCCAAAAAATGAAAGCGCTGATTGAAAGGTGGTGACATTGCTGTGAGCAAAGGTAGTGAAGACGTTAGGAGCTCATACGAAAGCGCAAGAAAATAGATATTTACCAACGTATAAGGGCAGTGAATGCAGCATGCACTCGTCTGAACTCCTGCATTTAACAATTGATTGATTGTGTTTTGCTTGAGTTCTTGTCATAGTTTCTCCACAAAGTGGCCGATTGATTTGTGCTTTCTTTAAGTTTAAAACTTAAAAACCTTGCAGAAAAAAGTAGGATATCCTTCTCTTTTCAGCCAACAGACAAGTTTGGCGATGATGACCGGGCAAGAGTGCTTCTCATATCATGCATGTATTTGGTCGTAATTCTTGTGCTCTGCCTGATGACAATGCTTGTCTGCTCGCGACTTATTCTGTCCGCTGTTCAATTCGCCTGTAGCGCAAAAACCATGCAGCTCCAACGTCAGCTCCAGAAATCCTTGGTCATTCAGGTTTGTTAGTCGCATTACGCTGAAAATGTTTACGCAAGCGAACGAATGGTGTTTCAGTTCATCATTCCTTTCCTCTTCATTCAGTTGCCGTTCTGCTCCTGCTGTTTGGCTCCGTTGTTCCAGATCGAAACAGGCGTGCTTGCCGACTTTCTTCCATTCCTTTTTTCCTGGTCACCTGTGCTCAATGCCATAGCCGTCATGTATTTTGTGAAGGATTTTCGTTTGAAGTCGGGTACCCTTCCGTTTGTGTCGAGGGGTTTTAATGCTAACTCGACTGCGTCTGCTGTAGATAGACGGCATTCTGGCGTGTTCGTGGTAGCAGATGACGATCGAGCCAACGTAACAGTCGTTTTCTAATGAACATTTGGATATTTTGCTGATTAGAAAAACACTTTTTAGAACGCACGACAAAATTATAAAAACAAAAAAGTGAGTATCACTTGTGTTATCTGTCGCCACGTTGATTGTTCTCGAGCGGGCGCCAGCAACGTCTCCATTCGCCCCTGTTGTTATTGTTATTGTTATTATTTACGACGATTGCATAAGGTAGTACGTTAGAAAGCAAACACAATAGCAATCACATCAACATCAGAAATAACACAGGGACGTAAACAGAAAACAGGGAGTGGTGCTTGCAAACAATCATACTATTCAACCAACTTCAGAACTAATCGTAAGTGTAATGAGCGGGGCATCTATTCCGGAATCAACTCTCGAATCTCTTCAGCATGTTGTAAAAGTGACAGCCGTTGTTTCGCCCCAATGGCTGATGGATATAAAAGAACCTCTAAGAATGCTGTGAGGCTCGTCTTAGTCTGATCGCCGGCCGTGTGATGTCGGCTCCGGTGCCTCCCCGCCCTGAGGATTTCTTCTTCCCCTCCTCCCCCGGCCTTACATCCGTGGTCCCTTGTTGCCGTTGTATGTGTCACTACTGTTAATAAAATCCTTACGCTATCTCTGTGTTTTTTATGTGAGGGCCCATGAGGCTGTGTAATCTACATGTGAATAAATCTGAGGGATAGGTTTATTACATAAGCAACAAACTTTCAACTCGGCTTTTGAATGGTCTCGGTGTTAAGGGGAGCTGAAGGTGCTTAAAGAATTTTAAGTACAAATTACCTGTCTTTGAGTGAAAGGTATTGCTAGTGAATTGGTTCTTTTCAGATGTAGTCGTAACTTAGCAGAGCCACATCTTGTGTGTGAAGTCTTCATCCTAAAGAATCTACAAGGCCCAGAATCGGTATTAAAGTATAACAACTTATGTACAAGATATACGTGAAAACCCCTTTGGCGAGATTCCAGAGATGGTAGTTCGGCATATTTTTTTCTGATTGATGCTTGCGGTACACGTGAATGTGAGAAACTCCCCGTTCTAGCAATAAGCTCTCAAGTGAAGTTGTTCTATACCTTTTCTATAATATAGATGTGGTTTTTCTTACATGGGGCAAATACCGACACACTTGATTCAACAAGGGTACGTATATAAGTCTTGTACACCCTAAGGAGAACAGATTTATTCCTAGTGCCTAATGCCTTAAAGAAGTTTGATGTTCGTAACACAGCCGTATTAAATATAGCACGGATATGCTTTCCAATGTCTACGTTATTGCTATAAGAAAACCCAAATCCTTAACAGAGTCCACTCCTCGTAAAGCATGCCCTTCAATGTTGTACCTATGAGGAAATGTGTCCATTCCAGAAGAAAGATGTAAGACTACAGGCTTTTGAGGAGATAGCGGCAACTACCACTTTCGCCAACAATCATAAAATCTATTGCATTTTGAAACACACATCATCTGAGCCTGCAATAGTTTTATAAATTTTTACTACATCATCAGCATATACTTTTATGACGACGTTGTACTGCTTCATCATTATTTTCATTAGGGTCTCTTCTGCTTGACGGCGGGGTCCGCGCTTCTGATGTGGCGCCAATTCTCCCGATAAAATACTTAAGCAGGATGCACACCAGCTATTTGTAAAACCAGGTGCAACGTATCTAGCCCACGTCGCTTCCGGCGTCATCTCGGCCACTTTCAAGAGACCTCAGTGGTCTTGCGCATCTTCCGGATGGTGTCGTCGTTAGTTCGAAGAACGTGCCCGTACCATCGAAGACGAGCTTCACGCAGTTTGTCGCCTATCGGGGCGACGCCGAATCTCTGCCGCATGATCGTTGTTAACGCGGTCCAAACGCGTAACTCCGGCCGTTCACCTTAGCATCTTCATCTCCGTTACACTGAGGCGGCTTTCAATTTCCTTCGTCACGGGCCGGCACTCAGCACCGTACGTCGCAATAGCGCGGACGACTGCCCTATAAGCCTTCGATTTGAGGTACACAGGTAATGTCTTATCGCAGAGCACCCCAGTCATCGAGCGCCATTTGTACCTGGTTGAACTCGCCCGCATTCACCTCCAACTTCAGGGTGCCGCAGAACGCGACTGTTGATCCAAGATACTTAACTCGTGAGAGCTCAGTACTATTGATTTTGATAAATCCGTGCACATTCACATCCGTCGGCAACTATTTAGTCTTTTTGACGTTCAACTTGAGACCGAACAATCGCACCATGCCTGTGTCTGCCGCTCGAGTTCGGCTTTGTCTTCACATGCAAGCATGACGTTGTCAGCATACTACAACGTTTAAGGTGCCGCCATTTGGAGATCTCGCGAGATTGCATCCATCACGACCACGAAGAGCAGTGGGGATAGCGCAGATCCCTGATGCACCCCTACAGTGGTGGGAAACTCCATCTAGGTGCCCGCTGGCGCTCGCACTCGACTCCTTGGGTGAGAGTATAGAATGCGCACCCACTCAATAAGCTCTTCAGGAACACCATGTTCTCGCAACGCGTACCATATAACTTCTCGCGGAACGCAGTCGAAGGCCTTCTCCAAGTCCAGGAAGGCAAAATGCACCGGTTTCTGTTTCTCGCGGTGCTTCTCTAGCAAAAGACGAACAGCGTGAATGGCATCAACAGTGCCACAGCCAGAGACGAAACCACACTGATTCGTGGAAAGCTGGACGACATCCCGGATACGTCCATCGACAATTCGCTCAAAGATTTTCATGGTGTGCGAAAGAAGACGAATTGGACGGTAACTGGCGCAGTCTGCAGGACTGCCCTTCTTCTTCCAAATCGGGATGGTCGTGCTTTGCTGCCAACCCTCAGGCACTTTCTTCTCAGCAACAACCTGATTGAAAAACGCAGTCAGCCAGTCAGCAGGGCACCAGCTCTTTGACTTCCACAGGTTGGCTGGAAGGTCATCGAGAGCAGTGGCTTTACCTGAATTCGTCTTCCTCAAGGCAGCTTCGGTTTCGCTCACTGTGATCTTCGGAACGGGGCCGTATATAGGAGGTGCAAAAGGAATAGCAGAATGGGCAAACTTAACATTCGAGATTTCCTCTGTTGTATCCCTGAGGATACACTTTCACTAGACCTCTGGGGTCTCTTCTTCCTGCTCTCTGTGCTAACAGAGAGCTCACGTCCGTGTGCGTAGAGGCAGCAGGAACATTACAGCTTTATTAGAATAATAGTCGACAACGGCGACGACGGCTGGAGACGACAGGAAGTAGGTTGGCGGCGGCTGGAACTCTTTGGCGACGGGCCTCGGTGACCCTCGACGACGACCTGCGACGCGACCCTTGAGGGTCTCGGCAGCGGCCTTATATACGCCTCGTTTTATCGCCGGTCGTTATTTTGACCTGCCTTGGCGGATTACCACCGCGCCTACGTGGGTGGTCATCGGCTTTCTACTAGCCGGCTACGGGCGCGCTACGCACGATCTCCACTGTGATCGTCCAGCCATAACATCCTCGAATGCTGAGTTTTTCACAGCCCGCTTACGATCCATCAGAAGATGGCCGTTCTCGTCGTTAATGCCAAAGCATCGCGCGTTCCCAGTGTTTCGCTGATAGCGCAGTATACGACTTTAGCAGCGACCATTGCCTTCTTTGCCGTTTTCTTCGATTTCGATAATTCCTCCAATCATGGAGTGTTTTATCAACTATAGAACGTAATAGAGTCGTTTCTTTCCTTTGATATTTCTCTGACATAGTCAGTCTACAGCCATGGCTGCATCGACCTCGACCCAGCGCCTACCAGGCTTCGCGGTGCCGAGTTCGAAGCGTGCAGACAAAATTGTCGCTTCGGTAGCCTCTTTCCAGGTTTCTTGGGCAGTTGTTACCGCGGGCAACCGAATGCGAGAAATATCATAACTGCCGCTTCCTTTTCTTCCAAACGCCACCATTTGATTCTAGCCGTCCCGCACCGCTCGATACGATTACACATCGGAGGTGTGATCTTCAGCGGGCAGACCAGTGGACGATTTGGCAGCCGTCTCATACGGCACGGACTTCGCGTCTGTGACAAGCCTTGGTCACGACGCCTAACAAGGACAAAGTCAATCTGCGTTTTGGCGTTCCCGCTATAAAAATGCGAAAAATGAAATGAAGTGGGAGTCAAGCTTTCGAAATTTGCTATTCACGATGGTGAGGTCTTGTGAGTCTGCATACTCAAGCACACGCTCACCATCGGCGTTGCGTGACCCATAGCCAAAACCACCATGGCAGCTATAACCGCCTTTCGTTGCTCCGACGTGACCATTAAGGTCATCTGCCACAACAAGCATATCTTCTCCTAATACTTCTGAGGCCTCTCATCAAGCAGGGACCAGAACTCGTCCTTGGTTTGCTCTGAACAGCCAGTCTGCGGAGCATATGCAGAAAAGAAATGGCATCGTTGCTTCTCTACGGCGGCAACAATCTTCATCAAGCAGTCATCGAAACGTTCAACGCTTGCAATCGCGTCACGGAAACGCTCGGAGAAGATCATACCGACATCACTGGTGGTCCTGGGACTGCTGCACAGAACGGCCTTGAAGCCGCGGCCAATGTCCCTCGACTTGCAGCAGGACCACCTCGTCTCCTGCACCGCACAGAAATCTATCCTTCTTCGCTCCAGTGTTTCTACCAAGTCGCACGAGCGACCCGTCATCGTACCCACATTCAACGTTGCTACACGGGTCTTTCCTTTCCTTTCGTTTGTTTCCCTTGCAGGGATTTCAGGCTGGCTCGCTTGCCCCCGATGCCCTCCCCGCACCTGGGTTCCTCGCATACTTACCACACTCGCCGGCTTTGCGAGTGCGCATCGGCTACCGCGGACGCCGTAGCATTATCTCGAGAGTTCCGTAATGTCATCAACCATGGTGTGACACGGAATATTCGTAGGCCGGCCTATCTCTAGTGCCTGTCGCGCGTATTCGATTGTCAACGTCTAGCTCGGTTCGCAAAAGCAAGCAGTTTCCAGTGGCACCATGTGGAGGCCTTTTAAGTATGTCATCAGTGTTTTGTATAAATAAAAGAACTGTGTAACTTTTTGCGTGTTTTCTACATTATTGATAAATCGGAAGTTTTCCAACGCTTGTTCGGTGGTGGGGAACAATCAGCGAGTGTTCAGAAGAGAAAGCCTTAAAAACCCGTTTGGTAAATGGTTTGGCCGCTACCGTTCCTCGAGCGTTCGATGAACATGGAGAATGATATGAAAAAGGAGATGGACAGGGCAAGAAGATCCATATCAGCCGTATTTACTCCTCTCAAGGATGCTACAGGCCATCCGACGCAGCCCGACCTCCGAGCACACCTATTCGACTCGACTGTTCTTCTTGCGCTCTGTTACGCAGCGGGGTCCTGAGCCGATTCTGCTGGCCGTCTAATTGTTAAAGACCACGCATATAAACGTCCTCTGAAGAACACTCGGCAAAGCATCAAGTCGGATTTTGAAGCTCTGACATAAGGGGAATGTCTCGTCTTCGTGACCCTACATATTAAGCATGGAAGGCTAAAGCCTAGCGGCCGGCTACGTCATGAGAAGACGAGGCCACCGATGGACCATAGCGCCCTGGGGAGGATACCAACAACTTTCGACCAGGTGGGACGATGCATTTGTCACGCGGCTGACCCAGATTGCATTACAGTTGAGAACGAATCAAACTTCTCGTCACGTCTCCAAGTTCGAATGGCAGCAATGTGCTGGACGGCAATGACGAGACAGTGAAACGAATGAAAGCGACCGTGCTGCCCGCACGACCACTGAATACGAGCCATGTGAGTATTTAAGTACGTATGTATACTCGACACCGCCTGTGCTTGCTCTTGCTCAGTGACAAACCGCAGAGGGCAAAGATCACGCACAAGAGAAGAATATCCGACTTTGTTGTTGATGGGATTACGGGGGATGCCATACTTTCTTCCATTCTGCTGGAACCACAGTCATGGTTCAGGTGGCCGCTGTTTTTTTTTCAGAAGTTGGACAAAGTTGTTCAACTGAAACGTCGGAAGCGCAACGGTGCCTCCTTTCTTCTTGACAATGCCTGTACCAACGTCGTGAAGCCGGGCCGAGGGTCAAGCGTGTGGTTCGATTTTTGCCGAATGTTTACGACCCCCCCCCCTCCCCTCCCCCTCCAGAGCGGATTTGCTACGACCCCCTCTTTTCTTCATCACTGTTTTATTTCTTATGTGTTGATTTTTTTATGTTTATGCGGTTTTTGTAACCATTAATGGGTTCTTCCTTCTAGGTGTAGCTTCGACACTGTGAGGAATCGTTTACAGAAAATGACATGATATTGATTGAATGATTAAATGATTTGCATGAAAAAACTAGCGCTTTGAATACTGGTTGTTCTACTGTTAAAAATGAGGAACTTTTGCGAGCAGTTTTCGAAATAATCACAACGAGTTCGGTTTTCAGATTTTCCGAGGAGCTCATATATACGACACATTTTTCTACCTGAAGGTGCAACATCTGCATCCGAATTTGTACCGCATAAAGTTTCGAGTGTTAATCGCTAAAACTGCCTCTCCATCATGCAAAAAAACAATCGTGTTCGTGATATCCTGAAAAAAATCTGAACAAATGAAAATTTCTCAATGACGCTAAATCTGCAGGCAGAAAATCTTTATTTTTAACTGAGAACAATTAGCATTTAAACTTTTTAATATTTAATTCCACATCCTTAATTTCGGAATACGAAGCTGCGCATGTGTCTCCGCATTGTTAATGCCACGCCTGAAAAAAAACTTATTAAAGGTTCAAACATCACCCAGTAAGCTGAAAATGCGAGACAATCCTCAGTCAAAACCAATTGAGTACCACCCCCCCCCCCCACACACACACACATACTTCGATTCTTTAACCTCATACCTAAGCCTATCTGGGCCGCAAATGATTCCCAAACTCAGACGGGATCCCAACCCATGCTCCTCATTCTGTCTAATTCTCTTCCTCTTACTACCACTTTCTCGCTTCGCAACACCACCTCTCAAGAAATTCAATGGTGAGCCGAAAACTGAGATCGTCCATTTTTTCAAGTTGCTGACGACGAAGTTCGATCCAAGGGAATCGAAAGGCAGGCAGATCACATGTTTCCAATAATGATGGACACTATGCTGTTTATTGAATTCGTGTTGTTATAGAACCTTATTTTTTGGAATAAAGGGCAGTTCCCGAGCACCGTGCAAGATAGATATTAATGGCCGCAGATGCAAACAAGCATCCGCAGACTGTGTGTGAAGATTCCATGAAAAGTATGGTCTCAATCGGGGTAAGGGATGTGCTAGACAACACTCGCTTCTTCGTAGTTTTATTGAACCGCATTTCCTGTTGGAAGAGGAAGAAAATTGAGACACCCTTCGTGTTTATATACCGCTTGGATTATGTAGGAGTTCATGTCAGAGCAGTTGCACTGAATAATTCACTGTGCACAATAAAGGGCCTGTCCCCTGCTTCCTCATGTCTTTCTTATAGTGCAAAGCCACGCTTGATCGGCCATATTAATCGTCTCTCTCGTCTTGCTGAACGCAATGACAACCGGCCGACTTGTCTTGAATAAAGCTTCTGCACTATTGTCCTCTCAATTTCTAATGGTAGCTTGAATAGAACAGGATATCCACCTTTCGTTGGCTAAGCCTTCACATGCAAATACGTTGCTTTGCTTGAGAACCAACAGTGCTGTGGCGTGTCCTCCTAGGAAGCTGCTGTAGAGTATGGTCTCGTTTGTGACGTGAGTTTATGACTCAGTGCAAGTATCTCTGTCCCGACCACCAAAGTACAGTACACAAATTCACTAAACAGAATTTATTATAGAACACGAATTTACAATAGCACACAAAAAGAAACCTAAGCAAGAATGTTGCTCCCTGGCTGCGGAAGAAAGGTCCTGAAACAAAGCAAAACTGGATTAAGTTTACTAACCCATAGCGTTCCGCAAGCTTGCGTCGATATAGTGTTGTATACGGAGGGTAGGTGGAAGGTAGTTGAGGCAGATCGGTCGCGGATAGAGGTGGGCGGGATGGTCGTCTTGGCAGTAGCGCCGACGGAGTAAGAATGAACTGAACCTTACTCCAATATCTTAGACAGATGGACCTGTAATACAACGTTGCTCATATCAGTTTATCTGATAGCCCTTCCTTACAATCGAGTGTAAACAACTAGCTGGCACCACTTTGCAGAGGCAGTTCCAGAATGTGCGACAGCGATTCCTTCCATGTGCTTGGCTTTTCTCAATAATTGTCTGGACACCGACATAAATGAAGGAAATGACAGACTCAGCTCATTGCAGTGCTCCACACTACACACGAGTCTATGCCTAACGAGTTATCTCAGCAAGAGTGGCTCAAGCACGTGCTGTTCTTTAAATGAGCTTGCACTCCTTCTCAATTCCACGAAAGCGCTAACGAGGTGCGGCTACGCAGTTGTAGTTACCATAGGCCTATGCTCTTTAGTTAGTTGCTTCTCAGAAATTCATTGCCTCTCTTCTCTCTTTTTCTCTTCTTACCAAATTTGAAGTACATATTTGTAACCAGCATTCCGAACTATTTCACATGGTAAAGGTCTCTTCCTGAAGTTTCATGGGAAGCTGAAGGTATTCTCTGGTTACTCGCACTCGTACTGAAAGAGTAATGCATGCATATTTCTAAATTGGTTGCACGTCCCAGCTGCATACTGTTAGGTTGGCCGGAAATCTGGCGGTTTTAGCAGATCCACTTTAAACGATCGTAGCTCTGTTCAAACTCATTGGATTCAGTCGAAATAAGCACCGTTCGAATCAGCGCACTTTTATCCAATGGTTTTTGTTCAATTCTATTAACAACAAAAGTGGTCGAAATGCGACAAATTCTAGAAAAACGGTTTTTGCGTGGTGCAGATTTGCGAAAGTCTATCAGCGAGGAAGTTCTGAAAGTGAAATGAAATGGTGTTTGGGCAAATAGTCTCCTAACGTCTCTTCGATTTTTCCAGGCTCTGAAGAAGGCGATAGCGCCGAAACGTAAGCCGAATAAATCTGCTACTTTGCGAACAGCTTGAACCAGCCTCGTATCAGCAGTTCTGGAATTAGAAAAAAAGCTTAGAAAGCTTAGAAAACGGTGATCGGTTGGCGCAAGGTCTGTTGTGTATGGAGGGTGAGGCAGAAAGGCCGGGCAAAGCGACTGAGCCCGACGACGTGGCATCAGAACTGTGGAAGTCAAAGTTTTGGTACCCGCTGAGTGGTTGACGAAATTCTTTAATTAGGTTGTGGCGGAGAAGAAGGTGCCTGAGTGTTGGCGCCAAAGTACAGCGATTCCGATTTGGAAGAAGAAGGGCAGTTCTGCAGACTGCTCCAGCTACCGTCCAATTCGTTTGCTTTCGCACAGCATGAAGATCTTTGAGAGAATTGTCGACGGACGAATTCGTGACATCATCCAGCTTTCCAGCAATCAGTGCGGCTTTGTAGCTGGCTGTGGCACCATTGATGCCATACATGCCGCCCCTCTCCTGATAGAGAAGCATCGGGGGGAACAGAAGCCAGTGCATATCGCCTTCCTCGACTTGGAGAAGGCCTTTGACCGCGTACCGCGTGAAGTGATGTGGTACGCCTCGCGACATCATGGAGTTTCTGAAGAGCTCATAGAGTGGGTGTGGATTCTATACTCTTGTCCAAAGAGTCGAGTTCAAGCTGCAGCTGGAACATCGATGGAGTTTCCCATCTCTGTCGGAGTACACCAGGGTTCTGCGCCTTCCCCACTCCTCTTTGTTGTCGTGATGGACCCCATTACACGGGATCTTTGCTTTATGCTGATGTCGTAATGCTCGCTAGCGAAGATAAAGATGAACTCGAGCGAGAGGTGCAAGCTTGGTGTGATCGCTTGGAGCGATTTCGACTCAAACTGAACGTGAAGAAGACCGAATATCTAACGATCGAAGTTACTGAGTCCGGCTCCATGAAGGTTAACGGCATCGAGCTTCCAAGCATTGTGGTCCTTAAGTACCTGGGATCAGCAGTCGCGTTTGCTGGCAAACTGATGGTTGAAGTGAATTCACGCGTGAGTGCAGCTTGATCTAAGTGGCACTCGTTGACTGTCGTGGTCTGCAACAAGAAGATACCAGAGCGCTTTAAGTCGAAGATCTATAGAGCAATCGTCCGGCCGGTAGCGATGTACGGAGCTGAGTGTTGGCCTGCGACAAAGTAGACGGAAAGTCGCCTCAGCGTAATGGAGACGAAGATGCTGCGCTGGACGGCTGGAGTTACGCCATGGACAGCATCTGAAACGAAGCTATTCGGCAGAACTTTGGTGTCGCGCCGATAGCTGACAAGGTGAGCGAAGCTCGCCTGCGATGGTACGGCCACGTTCTACGTGGAAATGAAGACAGCGTCTGCAAGATAGGCCTTAACTTCGAGGTAATTGGAAAGCGGCCTAGAGGACGTCCGAAGCAGGCTGGTCCGATACGTTACATATAGACTTGAAAGTAGGTGGTGTCCACCCTGATCTAGCGCTGGATCGGGAAGGGCGGCGTCACGACACCAGAATAGCGTACCCTGCCACGAAGCGAGAAAGACGCTGAAGATGAAAAAGAGGAAGAAGACGTGAAGCTTTTGAATATGTTTGATACTCATATGGAAGCACAGGCTAACGAAATTTTGCGGCGTAAAAATAGTCAAGATTGCGTCATACACCCGCCTGAAACCTTGCATTTCAAACTCGATTGATTGTTCATGGGCTGAATGCTCCTCACAATCTTGCTATTCTTTGATCACATTAACCTGTGCTGTACTTCTTTTAAAATCTAGAACTGGACAACCACATGAAAAGCACTTGACATTAGAGTTTATTGATTCCACAATTTAAATGTGAGCAAGAGCCCCATTTTCCAAGATTGATTCTTAGAGGTGATGAAGCAATATTCTTAATCAACATAATCAACTGAAGAGCTTAATCAACATAATCGCAGCTGCTGGGTGACAGAAAACGTTAAAAGAAGCACAGACAGGTTAGTCTGCCCAAGTATAATAGTAACAAAATTGTAACAATTATTCAGCCCATGCACAATTAATCAAGTCTGAAATGCAAGGCTTCAGACAGGAGCATGGCGCACTATTTGAACCTCTTTACTATTTGAACCTTTCAAATAGTATCTGCATTTTTTAAGATACCCTGCATTTTTTGCAAGCACGTAGTATGTTTTCATGTTTTAAACCTCATAAAATGCACAAATCAATCGAAACGACCACCTTGTGAAAAATTTTTAACAAGTATCCAAGCGAAACACAAACAATCGAGTAAATAATGTAAGAAATCAGGCGAGTGCATGGCGTAATCCATACCGCTCAAATGTCAAAAAATTTCTATTTTTTATGCTTTCATAGAGCTCTTAAACTCTTTAGTACCTTCACTGTGAGCAACGTTATCACATTTCAAAGAGTGCATACAATTTTTGACACACCCTGCACCGCAGCAAAGGCGAAACCCGTGTGTCCATCCCATTCCCCGCCTCGCTTCTCCCTCCCCACCCCATCTCGGAGTGAGTGAAGACCCAATACTCCTTACGAAAGGGTGGTATCAGCGGAAATTCAGGGGGACGGTCAGGAGGTACACCCGCCCCTTTCCGGGGGGGGGGGGCGTGCGATCTTCCTCTCATCCCCTTGCTCACCACCACCAACCCCCTAGGCTTCACCGAGAGTCTAACGGCTGCCTTACGAAACCTTTGACACGCGAAACAAAAGTTTCCGGTCCGCAGAACAGCGGTGTACCTCCTGACGCCACGCCCCCCAGCAAGGGGCGGGTGTACCTCCTGTCGTGCTGCTGGAACTTCAGAAAACTAGAATTACCGTAATTCCTGGCCTTCCTATGCCATGCCTACGAATGCCCCAGGGCCTCTTCTATAGACAACCTGCTGTTGCCTCCCAAAGCACGTTTCAATATTGGGATCATTGACTACGTGAAAATTTCAAAAGTTGTCTTGCAAACTGTGCCGATTTTTTGTCTTCTTAAGTAGAAGGCGCTTTTTACACATCTATTCTGTATAATCTAAGTTGCTTCTCCATATTTACATAATTATTTGTTTACTTAATTGCACTCATTGTGCACTAATACACAGAGTAGAAAACATTAAGGACAACGGTAGAACAAGGTCGAATTCAAGCGAAACGGAGTGATTGTACAAAAAAGGAAATAAATGAATGTGTCTTCAATACAAATCCCGCAACTCACACTGGAATTTTTTGTTATCATGCTCAGACTGGGATGATTTCGAGAGCGAGTGGAGAAGCTTGCACTCATTTGAAGTAGAACATTGCCGTGCTGAGCGGTGCGCAAAGGATAGTAAACCCGCAGACGTCAAAGAGGGGGGAGGAAGAGCCTTCCTTGAACTAACGCCTTCACGTAAGGAAGAGCCTTCCTTGAATTAAAACTTGAACTAACGCCTTCACGTAGACTGGCTCACAGATCGCTTTTGTTCCACGTTAGCACGCACTTCCTCGTCGTGTCATTCATCGCTGAAATCTCAGAATTTCCTCTAACTTTCCAGTTCTTTAATGCCCCTTCCTGTTAGCTCGTGATGTCTTTTTATCACCTATTTTAGACGGATGTTAGCTATTAGCCTGATTTCCTTCATAGCCAGTATTATTTCTATAGTACTCAATATACTACTGGTCTACATATTGAACCGAAAAGCGAAGAAGGTTGTCGGCATCTATCGCCACATGATGGTCGCCACAGCCGCATATGACGCGATTTTCAGTGCGATCCTCATAATTGCAACTCCGGTCAGTTGGTCAGATTCTCGCCTTTAGAGAACTTACTACTTGTGAATACCTCTAACACTCGAACATATATGGGTGGCCCAAAAAGGCGGCAACAAAGGCTTGGTCGTTTGAAACGGGAAGAATAGACCAAATTTGGGTAGAGATTGGGTACAATTTAAAGCACCATTTGCTCATGCATCAACAGATCGTGGAACAGCATTATTCGCAACCGGTGACGGCTTAATAAGAGCCTTCAGATCGTGTGAGTAGCTTTGCAGCACCTACTAAGGAGTCTTATTTTCCATTTGATTCAAAGACTTTTCTACGCTTTGTAGATCGGATCTTTTTTAAGATTGTCAACACATGAAGATCAAGAATCTGAAATGGAGGAATTTCATAGCTGCTCTTTCGCAGGTACGAAATCGGCAGACAGACGGGAACCGGCTACCACGTCCTTTTCTTTTTGCTGCTACATATTGGTCGCTCTACCAGAATGTACATTTTGTCTCTAAATAGCGTCGCTGGTTTCAGAAAAGAAGGTGCTACATTGTAGGGCCTATATGACGATGGATTTCGACGATTTTCATTTTTCTTACCAGAAACCCTTAAAACCCTGTGACATGTTAAGAAAATCGCAGAACATGAGCAAGACGCAGGAAATCTTTACGTGCCTTCAGCCTTCGCAGAAGCAATAGAAAGTGCACTATTGCTTCGACCCTTCTAGGACAGCTCAGCTTTGAGAAATGTTACATCAATGGAAACGGTGGCTGATTTCCTAGCTTGTGCGACGCTCTCCAACTTTCAAGACAATTGACTAGCGCCTCCTTACCACGTCGTCAAGTTTTGTCAGTATTTATGAGCCACCCTGCATATGTCTGGTTAACTTATGATCCTGTGGGCATGCTTCCAAATTTCACGGAAAAGAATTGTTCAACAGCAACGATGGACTATGTCTTCATGCTTACCAGAGAAGTGTCTTAAGCGTAGGTCTGAATGGGAGTAATGGATAGTACTGCGAGAATCTCCACCTTCACATAGTAGAAAGACATGTTTCGTTTTTGCTGAGTCCTTGAACACAAAGAGCTACGGGCACTCGAAGGAGGGGGGTACAGAAGCGCACCGTCAGCACGCGCACGCGCATGCGAGCGCGCGCGCTGTTGTATTGGGCGCGGCGAAAGGCTCAGCGACAAGTGAGTCGGTGGCTCAGCAGGGTGCGGGGCTACTTTGCAGGTGCCGGATCAGATGCTCGACTCCATGTTGTGCAATATTTTTGCATTTTTCATGATTGCCGCCTTCTTTACGAATTTGCTTCCTACACATCTCCTTCACTCTAAATTGTTAAATAAGGATCAGATTCGTGCTCAACGCAATGTTTGGGCAAAAACGGTGACCATGACCTTACTATTAATCACCTTTACCTACTGTAATTTAACATACTCCAGCATAATACGGAAAATTGATGTCAGATTCGTGATCAGCATCCCAAATAGCCCCTCTGGGCGACGTTTGGAAGAAATTTTTTAAACTTCTCCTCGACCTCTGGAGTCGTGAGTCGTGAAAGTACAATAGTGCCTTGATGGCAGTTTAAATCAGCTTACTTCCTACACATCTCCTTCACATTTATTTCACTGTAAATTGTCAAATAAGGGTTTACTTTGAGTAGTGGTTCACTCACTTTTCTCAGTTTCTGAATTATACAATGTTTTGTGTTTTTCGACGAATGTTAAACAATGATCCTAAAACAGGTACGGGTTACAACAGGTACGGGTGACTAGAGATGTCGAGGTCATAATCACCGACTTCTCCCAAACCTTGCCCGGGGAGGTTATTTGGGGTGCTGATCACGAATCTGACATCCGTTTTTCAATTTTCGGCCAATTACGGTAGCATACGGTAAGGACGGGTGACTAGGGCTGTCGAAGTCATAGTCACCGATTTCGCCTAAACTTCTCTCAGGGAGTTATTTGGGATTGTGATCATGAATCTGACATCCGTTTTCCGTTTTACGCTGGAGTATGTTAAATTATAGTAGGTAAAGGTGATTAATAGTAAGGTCGAACGTTTATGAACGTTTATGAACGTTTTTGCCCAAACTTTGCGTTAAGCACGAATCTGATCCTTACTTAACAATTTAGAGTGAAATAAATATGAAGGAAATGTGTAGGAAGCAAATTCGTAATGAAGGCGGCGATCATGGAAAAATGCAAAAATGTTGCATAGCACGGGAGTCGAGCATCTGACCCGGCGCCTGTGAAGTAGCCCCGCACCCTGCTAAGCCGCCGACTCACTTGCCGCTGAGCCTTTCGCTGCGCCCCATACAACAGCGCACGCACACATGCATGTGGGCACGCGCTGGCGGTGCGATTCTGTACCCCTCCTTCGAGGGCCCATAGCTCTTTTGGTTCAAGGACTCAGCAAAAACGAAACATGTTTTTCTACTATATGAGGGGCGGAGATTCTCGCAGTACTATCCATTTTCAGACCTACGCTTGAGACCCTTCCCTGGTTAGCTCTAACAATTCCAACCAAATTTTACATTGCAAACCCCTTCTTCAGAACTCTTTGCATTTGATTCTTAGGATTCTGTTTGAATCCTTGTCCGAACGTGGAGATAGCAGGAACCACTCTCTGAGTTTCAAAGGCCGCAGGAAGTACTATCGCCCAAACTGCAATCTTTAAAACTTGGATATCCGTTTATGTAGGTGACCTACTTCTCGTAACGTTGTCTCGCTGAAGCAACTTTGTTGTGTTGAATCTAACTGCGAACTTTGTAGTGTTGCCTGATCGCTCAGGTTCAAGAACTAAGGAATTCAATCAACTGCTACAAAGTGTCTACCCAGTTAATGCACATTCCAAACATCGGTCTCAACATCAGTGAAAATGAAAGACTAGACTACTCACTCATCGAGGCAGCAGCAGCTGGTTTTTGGAGCCCATATGTGATGCTGAACCGTGATAGAAGGGTAATGGAGTGGCTGATACATTCCCTGGGCCGTATGCTATTCTCGCCCGACTCGGGGATGGTACCCGGCGCGAAAAAGCCGGGTACCATCCCCGAGTTTCGACTCTCCCCACACCACCTTATGCACATCTCCGGGGCGTCCCCCGGGGATGGCAGAGATGGCAGAGTAGGGTAGAGAAGCAGAGGATTCCGACTGGAGTACCACTATCACGGCTGTGAGCTGCTCATAGCTAGTGGATGAATTGAGTAGTCTGCACCACAGTATTTACCATGCAGTGCTTAGAGAGATGTATTTTCACAGAGGGGGTTCACATTGTGTAGAACACATATAATTTATTGAACCCAAAGTGGTACAAAATCAGCTGAACACACAAGATTACAGCAAAAGTGTGCTTTTCGAAGATTTGCTAAATCGAGTTTTTCCATGAATTGCGGAAGTGGAAAGTGCTCTTTTTTCAATGCGAGTTAGTATTTCATCCACTGAGAAGGCATTATATATTTCATTCAAATGTCCCCTACTATTTTTATCAAATTTGTAGTTAATTTCTCAAATGTCCTGTCTGTTTAGGAAAGTTTTCTGATTTGTAGTTGAATGCTCTTCCCAAAGAATTGAGAAATGGTACAAAAAAGTTTATTCCAAGCTTTAAGAGCACGAGCTGAAAAAGATTCTTGAACATTTTTGAGTGCGAATTTGGCATTTGACAGAGGCCACAATTTTTTCTTACAAATGCAGATAATCATTCAGGTGAAACAAACACAACATCAATTTGTTTAAAATTTCAGCAAAGTTTTGCATGGACAAAAAAGCTATTTGTGGGAAAAACTTCATTTTCCTACCAGCTTATCTTTTTCTAATTTCTAAGAGATTGAAACTGTTCGCGTGAAATAGGAGTTTTACTCATATTTATTTTAGTGGCTCGCTTCCTCTTCACTGAAAAAAAAGTTAACCCAATGCAGTGCCCTAAAAAGTTCAGCTTCCTATCACGTTTCCTTTGATTTCCAGAAGTTGTATAATACCAATCGCGAAACCTGTACTATGCCCAGTGAGCTATTCCACACTTTCACTGGTGCATTGAAGTGCTCTCTTCATCGAGTAGTGTTCAGCTCGATGTGGGAAAGCGATTGTCGTAGTAAATATTCGCAACCGAGGAGACGCGCCGCAGCAGCTTCTTCTTCTTCTTCAGCGTTTGTCCCGCTTCATGACAGGGTCCGCTTTTCTGGTGCCATGTCGCCATCTTTCCCGACCCCGTGCTAGATCAGGGTGGACACCAGCTACTTTAAAGTCCTTGTGTAACGTATCAGCCCAGCGCTGCTTCGGGCGTCCTCTAGGCCGTTTTCCAGACACTACGAAGTTAAGGCCTATCTTACGGATGCTGTCTTCCTTTCCGCGCAGAACGTGGCCGTACCATCGTAAGCGAGCTTCACGCATCTTGTCCGCTATCGGCGCGACACCGAACTTCTGCCGAATAGCCTCGTTTCGGATGCGGTCCAGGCGCGTGACTCCAGCCATCCAGCGCAGCATCTTCGTTTCCATTACGCTGAGGCGACTTTCCGTTTCCTTTGTCGCAGGCCAACACTCAGCTCCGTACATCGCTACCGGCCGGACGACGGTTTTGTAGATCTTCGACTTTAAGCGCTCTGGCATCTTCTTGTCGCAAAGTACTCCAGTCAACGAGCGCCACTTCGACCAAGCTGCACTCACGCGTGAGTTCACTTCAACCATCAGACTGCCATCAGAAGCTATTACTGATCCCAGGTATTTAAACACCGAAGTGCGTGCAAGCTCAGTACCGTTAATCTTAATGGAGACGCGCCTGACGCGCCGCAGCAGCTGATCGCAAATATCACGCTCCGATACTAGTTTCCCGCTCCAGCGTCGCATTTCCACTGCATCTCTGCCTCTCCCCGAGCAATTCTCTAGGGGGATGCCGTCCCCGGGTTTTGATGACGTCACCCGTCCCCGAGAGTGGTCGGGGAGAGATTTGCATACCGGGGAGGTGGGCGGAGACCGCCTCATACCCGGCCGGGGACGGTTGGGGAGAGAATAGCATACGGCCCCCTGTGGCATTCGCCGTGCATTTTGCTCCTACAGGATAAGATAAGTCAACTTGGATGTGCACAGGTTTGGTTTGAATAGCGGCTTCTGGTGCCGTCAAGCGATGATGACGGTAATGTATCATCCATCCCTGACAAGTTTGGTACCAAACTACAGAGTGATGAAAGGCTATGTTGGTTTGACCAGGAGACTATCTCAACGTTAGGTCGGAACGGCCAAGGTGTTGTGTATGGGTAGAATCGTCTCTCTCTGGGAACAACAAAACGTAAATACCTCGACCCCAATACAACTCTGAGCAGAGTTAGGGACGACGGAAGTTGGGCCGTGGGCGACGTTCGCCCTCTGCCTCCACGCGGAGGGCGGGCTCAATTTGGCTGGAAACAGCGTGATGAGCGAGCAACAGTGGCGCAGTGGATAGAGAGGCGGTGTAGTCCTCCTTGTCGGTGTTTCCAGCCAACTTGAGCCCGGCCTCTGCGAGCAGGCACAAGGCTAGCGCCGCCAACTGCCCAACTTCCGTCGTCCCTAACGCTGCGCGGAGTTGTATTGGGGTCAAGATATTTGCATTTTGTTGTTTCCCAGAAAGAGGCGATTCTGCCCATATACAACACTTGGGCCGTTCCGACCTACCGTTGAGATAGTCTCCTGGTGAGCCCAAATCAAAGATTGATTCTGAACGCGCACGGTTGCCGACTCCCACACAGACTGCGCCACACGCGTCTATTATTTATTTATTGCGCAAACAATAACGAACGCTTCGAAGAGACCAACCATGAACTTCTATACCACAGTGGGGGGGGGGGGCGTATAGCGCCGTCGGAGGAAGCGCCGGCTGTTGCGTGCACTCGATATCAGATTCCTGGTTCGGATTGCTGCCCAGGCTGCTGCAAGTCTTCTTGTATGCCCAAGCCTTCCTTCCTCCGGGGTTGCTGAATGGGTACTAGACTTGTCGGGAAAGGATAAAGGCTTACTCGTTCATCGGCTAGCTACCGCAAGTCATTGTATGGCCAAATGAGAACTCAAATCGCCTCCACGACACCCCGTAGAAGTAGAATGCGTGGGATTGGGGTCAAGATATTTCCCAAAAGGGATTGAATAACGTCGTCCTTTATCCTTTATTTTTTATGCCGCAGTATATTTATTTGAGAGATTTATGTTGAGATAGAACTATCCGCTTCGGAACACTACTCTGAGTGCTTAGAAAAAATTTCACTTTTTCAGAAGTCATTGCACCCGCACTTGAACAATCGCCTGTTGGTGACATGACCATCTCTGCACTAGGAACTACTACTGAAATTGAAAAAAGCGGCAGCTTTCATAGATATGTAGCTAGAAGCTGCATAGGTTTAGCTATGGAACTCATGAGAGACCGATCAACATCCTATTTCAGAGCAAAGCATGGTATCCTTCCACTAATTAAGCGCAGTTCACAGTAGATTGTCGTAGGTGGGAGCACGGTAGTGCCATCGGAGGATACGCCGACTAACAAAGGTTCTTGGCTCGGCTTTCACGCCTAGCCAAGTCAAGCATTCCATACGCACAGGGTCTACGAATCGGCACCAAACTTGTCTGAGAAGGATAACACCCCGGCTTATTCATCGGCTAGCCACCGAAAGTCAAATATACGCCAAATGTATACGCCAAATATGCACTCAAACTGCCCTCATGGTATCCCGTAGAAGGAGAATGCGCGGCGCTCTCGAAAAGGGATCGATTAACGCTGTCTTTGTCCCTTCTATCCATTATTTAGCTCTCATTACAGGCGCATTCATCGATTCGTAAACAAATTATGTTGAGTTAATAAATTGACATCTAAGCAAACCTTACAAGAAATTCTTTTTTGTGGCTCTTCTTCTCTAGATAACTCGCTCCTCGAATATGAAACCAACACATCATTGGCATTTGTTCATCAAAAAACCACCGCTGCTAACCTCATTGAAATTTTTAGGAACAGAAAAGGTATTCGAAATATTAAGCAGTTACTGTGAGTGAGGCTGGTTTCTCTCAGCGTTCCTTCTCTTTCTTTAAAAGCTAACAGACAACATTTCTGTATGGGATCTACTAAAAGGCTGAATCGTTTTTGTAAGGGATTTTGCCTTGCTCATCTAATGCAGACTCAGTCTCTCACATTTTTCGGTTCCCCTAATGGCAAGTGATTGCTGGCTTAGTTGTGTTTTGACTGTAGCACAGAACATTCATGCTATAGCAAACACTTTAAGCGCACCATAATAGAGATGTTAGCGATACCAGTAACAACTCGTTCAACTCGTTCGTGACACCTCTCTTTCCTTTTATTGGCAATGAACTTGCAACGATCTCAATTTATCTAATTTCAAACTGGAATTTCCACATTACTCACAAAAGGTTTGAGAACCACTAAAACCGAACATATGTCATGAATTCTGGCTTAATCTACAGTGTTTTTCTCGCCTATTCTCCACGGTGCACAGTATGTGCAACAAATAGAATGATATCTCATTGGACATCTTGTCGGACGCGCGAAATTATAGAAAACCACCACAATTTCACACTAACCAGAAATGAGCAGAAAGACAGCTCAGATTGCAAAGAATGTGTGTGTAGTCTAAGAGAGCGCTGGGTTTTTAGTGGAGGATAAGTATGTAGGAGTAATACGCCACAATATAGGAAACCGCCCCACATTTTTCGGGACGAAAACAGCAGTGTTGAGCAAGCCAGCCGTTTCAGACAATAGCAGCGATTTCGAACAGACGTTCGCTGTTGATCACAAAAGCCGGAGTGCCGATGCCGTTCAGTCCAGGTCGATTCCTCCTCGTCTGCTGGGTGTACCTGCTTTGCTTGTCCACGGCCGTTTCACCGTCACACTTTATTTTCCGATACATCCAGAACTGCAAGTGAGTGCGGTGCACACTCCTGGACTACCGAGCTGGCGATTTCTGGCCCAATTTTTCCCTTGGTTCAGGCAGCATTGGATCTCGCACCATATCAAACGCACGCTCGTTGTAATCCTCGCGCCAATGGCGACGGCGTTCATCGGCGCAACCATGTTCTGCTTCTCGTCCTGGCCCGGTGCGGACGATATCGAAGCTTTTGGATGGATCGCCAAGCGAATAAACTCGGGGCGAACTGAGTCCTTTCTTGTAGCATCGCTAGACGTGGTGCAGGTACGGAACGACATTGTTCGAGTAAAAAATGGTGCTGAATTTTTGTCTTTTCCTCCATCGAGGAATATGAGTATCTTCTTTGAAAGTATTATTGCAGGATATTCATATGAATGTTTCTCTTAGTTTTTTGCTTCTTTTTTCAAAGTCACTAAGTAAACGTTTGTTCTTACCTACTCCATTTTTCTTTGTGATTTTAATGCAATTAATTTTGATTCACCTATTATATTTGCATTTCGAAAGCGAGAGGATCTTTATTACTCAGCCGTAATTACCTTTTCAAAAGCCTAATTACTGCACTTGCCGGTGCATGTCCGATAGTTATACCTCATTACTCAGCCGTAATTAGCTTATTCCAATGCACAATTAATGCATTTGCTGGTGCATCTCCTGCGACTTTAAAATAATCAAAAATACTACTAAAAGGGATTGTAGTGCTTAATTATTCCACCGTTTCCTCCCTGCTTTCTCCAACAGATTCTGCAAATCTACTGCACACCCTGCGGCAAAAGTATTTAAGTTCTTAAGTTAACAGAACAACGCGATACGGAGGTCTAAACAAAAGTCTAGCGAATTTGGTAGAGTTTCATCTTTACTGAAAATCAACCAATATACTCCTTCTCAACAAAGGAGACATAGAAAAAAACGAAAGATACAGCTCTCCGGAAAACAAGGTTACCTGACTTACCTCCAGAGGATAAATAGTGTAAATTATTATTATTTACCATTATATACCAGAAGTTCAGTTGCCTAGTGGCCGACAAACGGCTGGTAGGGTTGTGTCGCCCCCAAATGTTCAAAATGGAACACATCGGGAGTCATCCTTTCTTTATTAGGCATTTTACCTAGCAAAAAAATGTCCTATTCTCGAATACGCTCTACAGAAGAAGAAAGCGGGATATGGTATGGATAAGGTCTTTGAAACAGTTTTTGTGAAGCCTAGCCATCATCCATGCATTTGCGCGATTTAAACATCGAAGTAGCATTCTCCATGTGGCGAGAAACAGACGAACCTCCACATATACTTATATTTACAGGGTGCACCAAAATAACGTGAACAAGATTTTTTGTCATAATTACAAAACAGCCAGCAATTCGAAAAAACGACGACTAATTTACAACAACACAAACGTTAAGGTACACCATCTTGAAGTGGCTTCGAAATGGCCTCCCTTTGAGCGAATGCAAAGGGCCAAACGTTTCGCGAAGTTTGGGGATGATGGGTCGCAGGTCGTGGCTGGGAACAGATTCTGTTCACAGATGCGAAGCTGTTCACCGTGGAGCTGTTCACAATCACCAAAATGATAAGATCCGATCTACAGAGGCTCCAAGCAGCTATGCTATCGTCGAACACCGCCAGAACCCACAATCGGCCATGGTTTGGGGCGGAATCATCCCTCTGGCGGGACCCGTCTGGTTTTCGTGGATAAAGGAGTGGAAATCGACGAAGATGTGTACCATCGAGACATTTTCGAGTCCGTAGTTCTCCCTTGGGTCCAGCAGCACTTCGGTGATGCCCACTGGACGTTCCAACAGGACTGTACACCCGAACATAGGGCGAAGAGTACGCAGGCGCGGTGCAAGGCCAATTTTCCCGATTCCATCACCTTCGGAATGGCCGCCGTATTCTCCGGATTTGAATCCGATGGACTATGATGTGTGGGCATTTTCAAGACTAGGGTCGGCATCAAGCGCCACCGCAGTCTCCAGTCCCTGAAGGAATCCTAACGCCAGGAGTGGGAATGATTGTTTCCTGATGACCTGCGGCTCATCGCCCCCAAACCTCGCAAGCGTTTGGCCTTGTGCAATCACTCCAAGGGAGGCCACTACGAAACCACTTAAACATGACCTTAATGTTTGTATTATTGTAATTTAGTCGTTGTTTTCTCGAATTGTTGGTTGCTTTATAATTATGATAAAAAAATCTTGTCCACGTTATTTTGGTTCACCCTGTATATTCGGGCTCGTGGAGCGTAGTTGGAGCAGACACCGACACCCGGTTCTTGGTTCGGATTTTGGCCCACGCCAATCAAGACTTCCATCCCTCGTGGTCGGTGAATTGGTAAAAGGCTTGCCTGGCAAGGGAACAGCACAGACTGAGAACAACTTTGAGCAACAGTTGACAGCCGCAAGTCATTGTAGAGTTCGACGCAATCCCTTTTAGCGATCCGACACGCACTCTACTTCTACAGGACATCTTGGAAGGGGTTTTGAACACTTATCTGGCCCATAGTATGAAATGGCGCGACAAACCGATGGAGAATCAGTATGCTTATGCTTCCTATTTCCAATTTGCGAACCCCGTAGGTATGTCTAGCCTGGGCCCAATTCCAACCGAAAACCTAGATTCGGGATGCATAGGACAAATGGCGGATTCTGCGACTGCGCCACCACGAACTTGTCCGAGAACATATGTATGAAGCAGGAATTGCAAGATTCACGTGTTGCCCTGCTTCGAATAACTAAATGAAAATAAATGCAAAAGCAACACTTTTTCAAATGTTGAATTGCACCCTTAAAGATTCGAAATTTTAAATAGAAGTTATGAAATCCCAACAAAACTCAAGAACTAATCATCACCTTCTCAGCTTCACTTCAGAAGAACATTTTAAAAATTCAGAATGAGACGCGTCGCAGCTATCTATCACGAATGAAAACCAACATTCTGAAGGTGGTTATTTTCTACTTAATGCTACTCTTATTTTTGAACGTATTCACTATGATATTCTGCTCACGATATATTATACGGGAAGTACGAAACGGTCTATCGAATAGATCTATTGCTCTGCAACGACGGCTCTACAAGCTTCTCCTAGTCCAGGTAATTTTATGATTTCCGTCACCATAATGTTTCAAAATTTCAAGAAACCTTATCTGCTGCAACAATAGGCTGCACTGCTTAAGTGTCAGCTATAGTGTCTGATCAAGTCAGGTTAATAAATTATGCGACTCAAATTTTCGCAGTTGTTTTTAGGCTCGAAATACCAGAGTACTTACCAGAAAATTCCCGTCATTCGAAGACCTTTGACCTCCATTGTTTGTCGCTTTTGAACTTTTCAGTTGGACCTTTCCAAATTTACCCAAAATCGGAGTTGGACTGGCTTCATTCTCTCATGTTCATAAGGGAATGCGATATCGGAAATTCAGCGGAAATCGCTTGCCAGTAAAAATGCTAAGCTGTTCGTTCGAAAATTGGTTAGATAGAAGTCTCTGAACTTGCATCGGAACGCAAATATTGCGATGCTGGGTTTTTGGTGCATAAAACTCAGTTCTTCGATACTGCAGACGAGAAACATACTGGGAAGCTCCACTAGGAATGATTTTAGCTTTTTGTAGCTTAACAACGAAAAAACAGTAGCGAGCTTTTACGCAATAAATATGTACACAGAAAGAGCTTTCCAAGATACAATTATTGGCCCGGAAAGTGCCCTAATACATCTAGCATAGTTCCAGTGGAAAACGAAACCACATTTTTGTCTATGGAGCATAACTCTGAGCAACGATCATGAAACCTTCTCAGTTTCTTCTATTTATTAAGGTCAACCATATCCTATGAAGTCAAATCAGAAACTATACCATCAATAGTGTTAAATAATAAGAATATATTTGGTGTAAAAATTTCCAGAATTAACGATTTTATTAATTTCAGTTAGATGCAACCCAACAAAACAAGAACAGAAGACTACGCAAAACCAGTATAACATTGTTAACAACCTCTTAGCGACGTTTTCAGCTTCACTATTTACGGGAATAGAGTATAAGTTCATTGCCAAAAAAAGCGCAAGTGTCGTCTGACTAGTCAATTGAAGTTGGGATATTTTTCGGTTTGGTTGAGCTCATCATGACTTCATCATGACGTTTTGACCTTCATCATGAACTCACCGCATACTTTATCTTCAACTCATTTTTGTGTTACTATTGGGTTTTGGCAGGGCAATTGCTTTGGCCACTGTTCTCAAAACAAGTACTTCTGCAGGAACTTCCCATGAATCTTATAGACGACGCTTTGGGTAAAATCATCTTCTCGGAGAGCTGAATCGAGACGGCACAACGTGTCGAACACACTTTTTGAAATTTTTCTATTAACGCATCACGTTTTAGTTCTGATGAAGAAGATCAATTAATGTGCAAAAGAAGTTTACCTCTAATATTGAAAGAAAAAAGTCCAGAATTATTCAATCCCTTTTGGGATGCGCCACGCGTTCTACTTCTATAGGATGTCGTGGAGGCGATCCGAATGCTTGTTTAACCTATACAATTATTATTATTATTATTATTATTATTATTATTATTATTATTATTATTATTATTATTATTATTGTTATTATTTGTCAGATATGAATAAAATAGTAACCAATAAAGTTTCCCATGGACCATCTTGACCGTAGATATTAGTGTACTCAGTGATTAAATAAAGGATAAAGGACGGCGTTACTCAATCTCTTTTGGGATGCGCCACGCATTCTACTTCTACGGGATGTCGTGGAGGCGATTTGAATGCGTATGTGGCTACACAATGACTTGCGGCGGCCAACCAATAAACAAGCCAGCATTCTATCCTTCCTAGGCAAATATGGTATCAATTCACCGAAGGAATGGAAGCGTGGTTGGTTTAAAAGGGTAATCCGTGACAGGGGCTTGGAATAGATTAGCAATAAAACATCAAACCCCAAAAATGCTTCTTTTAGCGTGACCTTGAAACTTCGCTACGGTTCCAGGCGGTTATTTCTCCTTTCTGTGTTTTTTCGCAAACAAATTTGTGTTATGTGGTCTTTGCTCTAAAAAATGTCTGTTGCTTTTCCACTTAGGCAATAGCTAGAGATTGTCGTTGGCACCCGTATCCGCATGACGTTAGATCGGAGAGTATAGGTTAACCTCCTCCTGGTGTACCCAAATTTCGAATTAATTCTGTCTTAGCCTTTCTACGACTCAAGCAGTAGAACTCTAGAACACGGAAATGGGGCTTTTGGCCTTCAGGAAAAAAGGTTTCTTAGTGTTTACAAAACCTCAATTACATTTTCTATGCTGATGAAGGGCGCGTGTAGCGCAGTCGGAGGAGGTGGCAGCTGCCGCGTGCACCCGACACCAACATCCTGGTTCGGATTTCACGCCAGACCAACTAGGCCTTCCATTTCTTCGGGGTCGCTGAATTGGTACCAGACTTGTCGGGGAAAGGTAATGCGCTGCCTTGCTCATCGGCTGCCCACAACAAGTTATTGAATGGCCAAATACGCATTCAAAATCGCTTCCACAACATCCCGTATAAGTAGGATGCGTTGCACATCCCAAAAGGGATAACGCCGTCTTTTATCCTTTTTGTCCTTCATGTTTAAAAAACGCGTTGTTCTCTACGTATCTGTACCAATAACTCCTGTCAAGTCATGTTGTAAATTAGTTAAATAAAGGTGGGAACATTCGAAGCACGAAAAGGACTGACACTTTTGGTGCAACCTAATAATACGCTACGTGCAGTACCGCGCTTTCGATATTTTTTGGCATCCTGTCCGTTGATGTTGCCGTATACTCGCTGCGTTTCCAACACAGTGATTTCAGTGCTTGATTCCGTTCTTCTTCATTCACACGCCTTTCTACGTGTGCTGCCTGGCTCCGCTTTTTCGAGTCGAGACGGGGATCATCGCCACTTATCTGCCGATACTTTTTGCGTGGTCGCCTGCGTTGAATGCGATCATTATCTTATCCGTTGTCAAGGAGTTTCGCTTCTCAGTGAGAGCGTTGTTCTCGAAGAAGATGTCTGCGGCATTCGTTATTACTTCATAGAGAAACAGAGACAGACCATCAATTTGTCCATCTAATTCCTGACCTAAAATACTATGCAGCTCCTCACGTCAAGAAGGGTGACCAGGTATTGCCTTTCTTTTTTTCGTCTTCAATCTGGGCGTTGAGCGCAGTGCTTATAGTCGTTTAGCAAGCGCAGAATACGGCAATCGTCTGCGCCGTTTCTTTCTGACAGATTGGCACCATGTTCTCCGACAACTGCTGCGAAACTGGACACTTTCACTTTTTTCATTTCACAATTTCCCACCGCTCAATAAAGCTGTTTGTTGGCCGTGAGAGAGTCGAAGCAGAAGTTAGATGTTCTCGACATGACCGCTGTGTGCACGCAGATACGTCTATGTATATGGGTTGCACCAGACCACGTGTGCAAATTCGAGCGTTCGAACTTAGATTTCTGCGCGGCAATGCTACAACACGGAGTGTTTAACTCTTCACTAATTTATTTATCATTTATTCATACAAAGCACGAATATGATTCGCGCATAGAAGCACAAATCAAAAAAATTAAAAACAATCACTTCTGAAAACTTCAACAAGCAATTCATAGGAGAGTCTTCCTTTCTATTTTGAGCTTTTGAGATTCTCATGGAATGGCAAAGGTTGTAGCATAATGACGTTCGTATTGTTTTCAGGAGCGTTTTCAAGTTTTTAGCTTGCACTGACTTTCCGTTAGACCTGCAGATAGCATTCATTAGGATTTTTTCTAAGAACTTTCGAGACGCCCAATGATTTTCGTTTTCGCTCCAGGGGCAGTGACCTTTTCGTCGTCGTAATAAGCAGTACCTTTGCTCGTCTGATTCAAGAGTGCATCGCGAGCTTTCATCAAGTAGGGTTACAGAGGAGGTTGGACTTCTGATCACCTTATGAAGAGCTCTGCAAGAGGCGAAATGTAATAGATTTTCTATAAAACGCACTGGATTGTCTATCTCAATAGCAAGATTAGACTGAAATCTCCACTGGTCTTCATGATTCAAAGAAAGATCATTCAAATAATGATTTATAATACTAGGGGTATTGTATGAACTAGATACAGCCCAGTCATCCAAATGGTAACAATGCCGGTTTTCTCTATGCGCAGCAACAACAAAATAACAAAATTTATTCAACGAAAACAAGATTGAATTACAACAATCCGACCAACAGCGGCGCGCGTTGCGCCATATTCTGCTCCATGTTTCTTGTGCTCGCCAGCCCATCATGAAGAAGGATATTAAGGTTCGTAGTTATTCACGCGTGTGGTTACATCATGAATGTGTTACAGATCTTTTGTCGAGAACAGCTCCTTTGGTCAAGAACACTTATCTGTTATGTATTTACAATTCACAAGGCTCGTTACCTACGAATCAGGGAAAGACTCACACGTATGGTGTGTCTATGTTAACCAGCGAAGCGATGAATGATTTATGTAGTTCTGATTAAGGCTTTTGAACAAATTACGTCTTCTGAAGAGATGTGTCTGACTTATAGAACTAATTACTGTAGCGTCTCCTCTACCAAGAGTGCAGTAAAGAATTTCTAACCTCACAAGGTAGATTCCTACCTTGTGAGGTTTGAAATTCGCTCGGTTCAACCAAACTTTTCATTTCACCGAGGTCAGCGAATTGGTACCAGACTTGTTTGTGAAGGATAAAGCACTGAGTTGCTCGTCGGCTGACCAAGTCATTGTGCAGGCTAAGTACGCATTCAAATCGCCACCGGTTGAAACAGAATGCGTGGCGCATCCCAGAAGGGGATGTTCAACGCCAATCATTATCGTTTATCCTTATTTCCCTTCTTAATCAGAGTGTTAATCCTTTACATAAGAAGGGACTGTTCAAATCCGATTCAATTTACGTCTCCATACAGAAGGATAGCCGCAGGTGCTTTTTCTACACAAATCCGCGCCATAAGTCAACTCTTCGTTTTCCGAGACCTCCTGCAATTTTCCACTGCTGTCCATCCCAGTCCAGATTGGTCGCGCGTTCCGACGAGATAACCGCCCGAGTTTCTCCTTCGTTTACAGGTGCTGCGCGTCCACGTTGCCAGCGCTATTACGAGCGCGGACCAAGTTGTAATTTTGGGATTATCCTCTCGAGACCCACTTCCTGGTAAAAGGTCAAGACGACATAGCACTAATAGCCCATCCGACGACATCATCGCTGCTGACAGCTCTTCCCTATGCGATGACACTTTATTATCAATGGCGATTACGGAGCACTTCATGGGCGAGTCGTCTTCCAATTGATCCTCTTCTGATTACTGCAACTTCTCTTCTGATTACTGTAACTGTCTAATGTGACTCGATACCGTACGTAGCTACCATTGTAAACTTTTATCTCACTCGCTGAAGCATTTCGCTCCTTTCCATTACGTGTAAGCAAAGGAAAAGTCCAGATCACTCGCTAGTCGATCTCACTTCAAAGCGATCATTAGATCATCGAGGATTTTCTATTCTCGTCTACCATCAGGATATTTTTTTAAAACGAGCTGCTCTCCTAGGATACACAATTAGGTGTGTGCAAAAAGAACTTTTGATGTGAGAACATGAACACTCTTCCACTCAGTAATAATTTTTATAACCAAGGACTACAGGTTTATTTCGTTGTGTTTTTTTACCAGTTCGCATTCGTTTGTTCATGCAGGCTGAGTAGTACAAACACAACGGTCAAAAAGGAATGTAATGTTTCTAGAGGGATAATTCGTGAAAATGTAGTGATAAATTTGTTTTATGGTTGTCGCAGAGGCCGGGCGTCGGTGTACTAACCTAGGAGGGACGAAAGGTCTCATTGACCTGAGCAACTAAAATAGAATTAGTTGTAAATCTACGCATAAAATTCTTTAAATTTTATTATGTTATCATTTATTGAAACTAAATTTGTCTTTTATAAATTTTTTTTAAATTATATATATAGCTCTTCAACAACATGAAATACAACAACAAACAATCTTATTTAAAGGACAATAACATTCAAAACAGCGAAAAAACTAACAAACTCCAAACTAACAACAACTCAAACATGACTTGTTTCGCCTCTACCTTCATACAAAACATGTTTATAATTAGTCACCCCGAGGCTCATTAGTGAAGAAGGTGACTAATTAATTTAGTTGTTAGTACTGTATTAGGAGATATATTTTTTAAAAATTTGTGTCTATAAATTGTACTAACAACTAAATTTTACAAACGATAGTAAACACTTATGTATAATTCAAAACTATTAACACATTGTTATAAATCACTTAATAAATTTTATGTAATTATGAGAGCTTCTTGGGATCACTAGTTGGGCTAGTGTTGACCACCGTACTGCATAAGCTCTATGGATAATCATCTGATTTTTATTTAATCATTGAAATTTGATTTAAAGAGAAAATACAATACCGCCCGCGTCGCGCGGTCAAAAAGACGGTTTGCGACGGAAAAATCCGTCGCAAACCGTCGCACACTCATAACTCCTTTAATTTTGAGTTATTTCAGGAACATTTGGTACCGCTCGATTTGTCTCCTCGAGATCTATAAAACCATGTATAAAACGTTACCAGGCCACTGCGTTTTCGCCTGGGTGGCCTAGAAAAATAACTGCAGCAGGCTTTTGCGATTGGAGCACCTTATTTTCCAAGACGTGCATGTGACTTGCAGTGCTTTCGGAGTATCTCAAGCATGGCAGCGTTGTCAGTCATGTCTGGAATGTTCCGAGAATGCGCCGTGCAAAAGGCATGTAGGATCGAACCTATCAATCAAATGGACGGAAGTATGCTCACTGGGTTTCTATCTTCATTTTCTGGAAAATGTAAAGCCTTCAAGAATATTTCGAAACGTTTAGAATTTTTTTTTCAAAAATTTCCAGACGCTCTACTCGGGAATTGCTTCAATCTGTCCCGGCGAGACTTATGAGTGCACCGTGTGCAATGCGTGTAGATATTTGTATCAATCGAGTGGGTTCGACAACTGGTAGAGTGAGCGTTTGGGGAATTCTATCATAAATTTCCGGACGTCCTACTAAGGAATTGCTCTAATGCTGTCCAGCTAGCCTTTAGAGTGCGTCGTGAACAATGCATATAGATTGCACGCGCGGGCGTGTTCGGAGCGCAATAACTCTTTCGAGTTCAAACCGTTTCGGCTGCAACTCGTGGGTCTTATAGGCAGTAAAACGTTGTAGTAGCACACCAAAGTAGAATGGTGTAGCTTGAAAAGAGGCAATGTTACAGGGGTGCGAAATGGCAGGTGAGGCTTGTGTGACGCATTTTTTCCGATTTCGGTGGACCACTGCGGGAAGATCCGACGAGCAAACGGCCTTGAAACGCGCAGACAAACAGAGAGCTTCAGGTGCTTCACTATGACGTGCTCAGAACTCCTCAGCTTCCTAAACTTTCTTAGCCTCAGCTGCCAGTTTAAAGCGGCGGAAGATAGCGGTTAGAGTTTCTTGCGCTCTTACTCGCCCAGGTTTGATTGTTCGACACTAGCAGTAATACCGTACTGTTCAGAATGAAAAGCGCTATCGAATGGTATCAACTTCGACCGATTCTGGGAATATCGGTTTTTTGACAATTTCGCATCAAAGGCGAGGCTGCTCAAAGGCGCGGCAGAAGATCGATGACATCATCGAAAAACATTGTTATCGTTTTGGACCATGCTTGACACCGTTCGATAGAGATTTTTATACTGAATTGAATGCTGTTATTTTGAATAGGGAAAACTGTAATATGGGCGAGTTAGAGGGAGGAGAACATGACCGTTGTTGTGCTAAATTGCACGCGCGGGCGTGTTCTGAGCACGAGAACTCCGTCATATGTTAACCTTTCCAGTTGCAGCTTGTCAATTTTGTAGGCAGTAAAATGTTCTAGTAGCGCACTGAAACACAGCAATGTAGCTTATGATTGGACAAAGTTACAGCAGTGCGAAAATGCAGTTTACCCTTGGGCGACACGATTTTTTCCAATTTCAGTCGACCCGTGCGCGAAGACGCAGAGAGCTAATAGCCTACAAATGTGCACGCGGGCAGAGCACTTTAGGTGCTTTAAGATGACGTGCTTGCAGCTTCCTAGCGTTTAAACTGCCTTAGCACCAGCTGCCATTTTGGGGCGGCGGAGTTTTAGCGTTGAAATTTCCTGCGCCATTATTCGCCCAGATGTGAGTGTTCGACAGGAACAATGGCATCATTCTGTTCAGCATAAAAAGCGCTATCGGACGGTACCAATTTTGACCGATTCTGGAAATATCGATTTTTTGGCAGTTTCGCATCGAGGGCGAGTCCGCTCGAGGCCGCGGTAGACGGACGATGACGTCATCGAAAACCGATGTTTTCGAAATGGGCCATGCCTGGTACCGTTCGATAGAGCTTTTCATGCTGAATTGAACTATTTTGCTGAGAGTAGAGAAAACTGCATTCTAAGAGAGTAAGAGCGAGGAGAACATCGACCGTTGTTGTGCTAAATTGCACGCGCGGGCGTGCAATGAGCGCAATAACTTTGTCATTTGTGAACCTATCCGGTAGCAGCTTGTGAAATTTGTATGCAGCAAAATGTTCTAGTAGAGCTCTAAAATACAGCGATGTAGCTTATGATTGGACAAAGTTACAGCGGTGCGAAAATACAGGTTAGCCTTGCGTGGCACGAGTTTTTCCAAATTCGGTCGACCCCTGCGGGAAGACGCAGAGAGCTAATAGCTTACAAATGCACAGGCGAGCAGAACGCTTAAGGTTGTTCACGATGGCATGCTCGCAACTCCTTAGCTGATTAAACTGCCTTAGGACCAGCTTCCATTTTAGGGCGGCGGAGTTTTAGTGTTGAAATTTCCTGCGCCATTATTCGCCCAGGTTTGAGTGTTCGACACTCGCAGTTTTACCGTTCTGTTCGACATGGAAAGCGCTATCGAATGGTATCCATTTAGACCGATTTTGGAAACATCGATTTTTGACAATTTCCCATCGAGGACGGGGCGCTCCAGGACGAGCCTACGCGGACGATGACGTCATCGAAAATCGATGTTTTCGAAATTGGCCAAACTTTCTCGTCCAAAATCATCTAGTGGTTATTTGTGGCGCTGATTACGAACCCGACGTCCGTTTTTGAAAATTCCGCCGATTTCGGCAGGTTTTGGATATTTTTCAGGATAATTGGAGGTGGTCGGGTCAGGATCACCGATTTTGCTCAAACTTCGTATAGGGGCGGGGACTTATTCGGGGTGCCGAACACGATGCCGAAGTTCATTCGGACGCTTACGGCAGGAGACCGCCCATACCGATAACTGAGTGTGATCGGTGGTCCTGACACGACCACCCTCAAATGGGAAGTAACCTACTGAAATCGGCGGAATTTTCAAAAACGGACGTCGGATCGTAATTCGTAATCAGCTCCCCAAATAACCGCCTAGATGATTTTGGACAAAGTTTGCACGAGGAAATTTGGCCAATTTCGAAAATATCGGTTTTCGATGACGTCATCGTCCGCGCCGGCTTGGCCAGTGGCGCCCACGTCCTCGATGGGAAATTGTCAAAAAATCGATTTCTTTGCAATTGATCGAGAGTGACACCATTCGATAGAGCTTTTCGTGGTGAACAAAATGTTGTTATTGGGAGTGTCGAAAACCCAAATATGGGCGACTAAAAGAGCAGGAAACTTCAATCGCAAAGTCCGCCGCCCTATAATGGCAGATGGGGGGGGGGGGGGGCTAAGGCAGTTTAGGCAGCTGGGGAGTTGCGAGCATATCTTCTTAAAGCACCTTAGGTGTTCCTCTCGCCTACGCATTTGTATGCCCTTGGCTCGTCGTGTATTCGCGCAGTGGTCGACCGAAATGGGAAAAAATTGGGTCGCACAAGCCTCACCTGCATTTTCGGAGCACTGTAATTTAGTCCATTCATGAGCTACACCGTTCTGCTTTAGAACACGTCAAGAACCTCGTACTGCCTACAAAGTCCTCGAGTTGCAGCCGAAACCATTCTTGATAGAGTTATTGCACTACGAACTCGCCCGCGCTTGCATTTGCGAGCGGTCGCCCCACTCCATTGATAGGTTCTATTCTATATGCCTTGTTCGTATATGCATTTTGCACGGCGCACTCTCTCTTCTCGCTTCTTAAAACCTCTTCATTTGTATAAGCTGCTGTCAGTGTGTGCACTAAAGCACCTAAAGAGGGTAAGCGTTGCTGTTTAGCACGACATTTGAACCGCTTCCGCTCACTCGATTGATAGGCTCGGTCCTACGTGCATTGTGTACGGCACACTCCAAAGGCTCGTCGGACTGCCTGGAGCAAATCCTAAGTTGGACGGTCGGGAATTTCATATAAAATTTTCCAAACGGTGCAAGATAGTCTTGAAGACTTTACATTTTCCGTTAAATGAAGATAGAAACCCAGTGGGCATGCTTCTGCCCATTCAATTGATAGGTTCGATACTATATGCATTGTGCACGGCGCACTCTCGGAACATTCCAGGCATGACAGAGCACTGACAATGCACGCCATGCTTGAGATACTCCGAAAACACTGTACTCCTGGAAATAAGGTGCTCCAATCGCAAAAGCCTGCTGCAGTTATTATTTTAGGCCACCCACAGCGAAAACGCGGTGGCCTGGTAAAGTTTTATACTGGTTTTATAGAACTCGAGGAGACGAATCGAATAGTACTACCAGATTCTGAAACAACTCAAAATTAAAGGAGTTATGAGCATGTGACGGTTTGCGACGGATTTTTCCGTCGCAAACCGTCTTTTTGACCGCGCGACGCGGGCGGTATTGTATGCACATCGACGTCAAACAATCCCCTTCTAGGAAGCGCCACGGATCCTATGTAGTTTCGCGGGATGTCGTGGAGCAAATTTATACGCGTATCCGATCAATACACTTAACTGAGTTGATCAGCCGATGGGCAAATCAATGTTTCATCCTCTCCAAACAAGTCTGAAAAGGAAATCAATTCATCGTACCTGGAGGTGAATGGCCCGATTCGTCTGATCGGGAATCTAATCAACCCTTGAATCGAGGTAGCGTGACAACTGGCGCCTTCTTCGACTGCGCTATCACACGCCCTAAATTTAAATTAGATTTTAAAATAATCTTTCTGAGCCGCTTTGTCGAAATTGGGTTACTAACAACATTCGTTGTAGATTAGGCACTATTATTTTTAACACACTGCAGTCCTCTTTTTAAATGTAATGCACAATAAACTGTTATTACCATATTTTTTGCGACTTGTGACCGCCTTTTTGATGCAATTTTAACCTGCGAGGGACCCCCGTTTTGTAATTCTTCTAGTTCGTTTATCCAACCACTGACATATACGATCCCCAACTACATACGTAGCGTCGAAGATCCAGTCAACACAACATTCAAAACAGGCTGTGTATCTCGCGCTTCGATGACCGTGAAGCCGATTGAAAATGGACGAAAAAGGAGGCGGAGGGGGAAAGGAGGAACAAATAGCGAAAGAGATAGGCTAGGATACGATAAGAAAGGTAGTAATTGTGCTTAACTGGAAGGAAATCTGCGAGTATAGAGGCTACATCTAGTCTAGGTATGCTCAGTTTGAACCGTACCAGTGAAATAAGTCTACAGATTAGCAGATGGCTTCCGACATTACGACCATAGAGTTGCGCGACAGTACATAACCATGCGACGTCGACCGTGGTGTTCAATTGACGAATTGTTTAAAAAAACTTGTTCCCCAGATAAGCTGACACCTGCTTGCAGTTGTTGGCATTAGCTGATGAGGATTAACTAAGTTGTTTTGCACACTTTTGTCATGCAACCTGCTCAAGAATATACGCGCAGTTAAGCAGGTCTTCAATAAGTTCGGAAACAAGTTCCATCTCCGCTAGGTTAGACTGTTCTTCCTGAAAAACGAGCTACCTCTAAGTCCACCCGCTTTCCGGTGCTCGGTAAACACCTTCTGGCGTCCGAGTTCTGCAGACTCTGAAGCAGCGGAAGATGGCTCAGTTCGGCACGGCCGTGGCTCCAAGGCTGTACCCCCAGGCTCTCGGTGTGATTCTATGGATAATCTACGTCAGAATACCGAACGCACTCTACATTTATAAGCTGATGAATGGGGTGGCGCTGAGAACGATCATGGCAGCTCTGCCGCCAGTATCTCGGTTAATCTGCCATTTGTTTAGCTGTCGTAGAACTTATATTGACCACCCTTGACGTTCTATTTTTCACTCCCACTACAAGGGTGACTGCGGAAGTGTAACAAAAGTTCTCCACTGAACCAAGGATGCGTCAAAAACGCAGCTCTTATTATCAAATCTAAAGATTCGCAACAGTGGTAGTCTAACGGTAGCATTCAATCATTAGTGCCGTTCTGTTATGGCTGGCCGGTCAATTAGAGGTTTTCCGGGATAAGAAAGTTCCCATGAGTACGTCAGATTTCCAACCTTTAGTCGACTTTAGCATTTCTTCCCCAAGTTCCCACTTGAAATTGCGGCTAGCTACTCCTACTATATATAAAGAAGCAAGTGTGTGTGTATTTGTGTGTGTGTGTGTGTGTGTGTGTGTGTGTGTGTGTGTGTGTGTGTGTGTGTGTGTGTGTGTGTGTGTGTGTGTGTGTGTGTGTGTGTGTGTGTGTGTGTGTGTGTGTGTGTGTGTGTGTGTGTGCGTTTGTGTGTGTGTGTCTGTGTGTGCTGAACACGTCGACAACCATGCATCGTGCATGGCGAGCCGTAGACGTGCCGAACTCGTCGGCAGCCGTCGACCAATCGATATCGATCAACATTATCGATTTTTTGTGGATGTCGTTCAAGCGGCACGAAACTTCAGCTCTGAGGGTAATCAAGGTCGCTGAACACGAATCTGAAGTCGACCAGTCGATGTCGATCGATATTATCGATTTTTTATGGGTGTTGTTCAAGCAGCACGAAACTTCCGCCCCGGGGGTGACCAAGGTCGCTGAACACGAATCCGAAGTTCGTTTTCGAACTGTCAATAGCCATCAATCGATATTTGCCAAATTAGCGTTTTTGTGGATGTAAAACCAGGACATAGGTGGCAGCTACAATTGATGATGAGAAGTTATTGCCACGGCGAAGTCGTCAAGATACCGTCGACGAGGACTATTTGGACACAACTTCTAATTGATCGACACCCACGAGAACCTGGCGGTATCGGATCTTACAATAAAGCGTCATCTGTTTATTTAACTCATTCTCGTCTATTTAGTTGCCTTTTGCCTCTTTTATTACATTACCAGTCGTTCAGCGGCCTAGCGGCCGCCTCCGACTGGTTGGGGGCTTCGCCCCCAAACCCCGAGAAGAGAACACTCCGACCATCTTCTTTTCCCAACTTTTAGACCTTCATACCTCAAAAACAAACTTCAGATTCGTGTTCAGCGACCTCGATTACCCCCACGGCCAAAGTTTCGCGCCACTTGAGCGTCATCCTCAAAAAATCGATAATATCGATCGATATCGATTGGTCGACTTCAGATTCGTGTTCAGCGACCTCGATTACCCCCAGGGCCGAAGTTTCGCGCCGCTTAAACGCCATCCTCAAAAAATCGATAATATCGATCGATATCGATTGGTCGACTTCAGATTCGTGTTCAGCGACCTCGATTACCCCCAGGGCTGAAGTTTCGTGCCGCCTGAACAAAATCCTCAAAAAATCGATAATATCGATCGATATCGATTGGTCGTCTTCAAATTCGAGTTCAGCGACCTCGATTACCCCCAGGGCCAAAGTTTCGCGCCACTTGAGCGCCATCCTCAAAAAATCGATAATATCGATCGATATCGATTGGTCGACTTCAAATTCGAGTTCAGCGACCTCGATTACCCCCACGGCCAAAGTTTCGCGCCACTTGAGCGTCATCCTCAAAAAATCGATAATATCGATCGATATCGATTGGTCGACTTCAAATTCGAGTTCAGCGACCTCGATTACCCCCAGGGCCAAAGTTTCGCGCCACTTAAACGCCATCCTCAAAAAATCGATAATATCGATCGATATCGATTGGTCGACTTCAGATTCGTGTTCAGCGACCTCGATTACCCCCACGGCCAAAGTTTCGCGCCACTTGAGCGTCATCCTCAAAAAATCGATAATATCGATCGATATCGATTGGTCGACTTCAGATTCGAGTTCAGCGACCTCGATTACCCCCACGGCCAAAGTTTCGCGCCACTTGAGCGTCATCCTCAAAAAATCGATAATATTGATCGATATCGATTGGTCGACTTCAAATTCGAGTTCAGCGACCTCGATTACCCCCAGGGCCGAAGTTTCGCGCCGCTTAAACGCCATCCTCAAAAAATCGATAATATCGATCGATATCGATTGGTCGACTTCAGATTCGTGTTCAGCGACCTCGATTACCCCCACGGCCAAAGTTTCGCGCCACTTGAGCGTCATCCTCAAAAAATCGATAATATCGATCGATATCGATTGGTCGACTTCAGATTCGTGTTCAGCGACCTCGATTACCCCCAGGGCCGAAGTTTCGCGCCGCTTAAACGCCATCCTCAAAAAATCGATAATATCGATCGATATCGATTGGTCGACTTCAAATTCGAGTTCAGCGACCTCGATTACCCCCACGGCCAAAGTTTCGCGCCACTTGAGCGTCATCCTCAAAAAATCGATAATATCGATCGATATCGATTGGTCGACTTCAAATTCGAGTTCAGCGACCTCGATTACCCCCACGGCCAAAGTTTCGCGCCACTTAAACGTCATCCTCAAAAAATCGATAATATCGATCGATATCGATTGGTCGACTTCAAATTCGAGTTCAGCGACCTCGATTACCCCCAGGGCCAAAGTTTCGCGCCACTTGAGCGTCATCCTCAAAAAATCGATAATATCGATCGATATCGATTGGTCGACTTCAGATTCGAGTTCAGCGACCTCGACTACCCCCACGGCCAAAGTTTCGCGCCACTTGAGCGTCATCCTCAAAAAATCGATAATATCGATCGATATCGATTGGTCGACTTCAGATTCGTGTTCAGCGACCTCGATTACCCCCAAGGCTGAAGTTTCGTGCCGCCTGAACAAAATCCTCAAAAAATCGATAATATCGATCGATATCGATTGGTCGACTTCAGATTCGTGTTCAGCGACCTCGATTACCCCCAGGGCTGAAGTTTCGTGCCGCCGACGTGTTCGGCACGTCTACGGCACGCCATGCAGGGTTGCCGACGTGTTTGGCACGTCTACGGCATCGCCAGGCACGGTTGCCGACGTGTTCGGCACGTCTCCGGCTCGCCATGCACGGTTGCCGACGTGCTCGGCACGTCTACGGCTCGCCATGCACGGTCGCCGACGTGTTAGGCACGTCTACGGCTCGCCATGCATGGTTGCCGACGTGTTTGGCACGTCTACGGCTCGCCATGCGCGGTCGCCGACGTGTTCGGCACGTCTACGGCTCGCCATGCGCGGTCGCCGACGTGTTCGGCACGTCTGCGGCTCGCCATGCGCGGTCGCCGACGTGTTTGGCACGTCTACGGCTCGCCATGCATGGTTGCCGACGTGTTTGGCACGTCTACGGCTCGCCATGCATGGTTGCCGACGTGTTTGGCACGTCTACGGCTCGCCATGCGCGGTCGCCGACGTGCTCGGCACGTCTACGGCTCGCCATGCGCGGTCGCCGACGTGTTCGGCACGTCTGCAGCTCGCCATGCGCGGTCGCCGACGTGTTCGGCACGTCTGCGGCTCGCCATGCGCGGTCGCCGACGTGTTCGGCACGTCTGCGGCTCGCCATGCGCGGTCGCCGACGTGTTCGGCACGTCTGCGGCTCGCCATGCGCGGTCGCCGACGTGTTCGGCACGTCTGCGGCTCGCCATGCACGGTCGCCGACGTGTTCGGCTGCCGCGCCCCAACTCAGTGGGACGGACGGACGGTGTGACACACACAGTGACACACACACACAGTGACACACGCTTGCTGCTTTATATATAGTAGGATGAACTTCAAACAAAGCACAAACACAATTTTAACAATAATCACTAAAGTTACCACTATTCAATACGCTGTCGTATTAATCTAGCGAAAGCCTAAGTTATATGTAATAAGCTTCTCCTCTCTCTGTATCTATGTACATTTCTCAAACCCTTCACGGAATTGGGAGCTTTTTTGCTGATCCGAGCAACTCGGAAACTGCAACGAGTACATTAAGAATGTGCTTATCCTTATTTCAATGTTTTGAGCAAAATGTCTTAAATACTACAACATATTTCCTCCCATGGGCGCGTGTGGCGCAGCCGGAGGAGACGCCGGCTGTCGCGGGCGGGTTCCAAGTTCCTGGTTCAGATTTCCCGCCTAGGCCAACCAAACCTTCCGACCCTCCGCGGTCGGTTAATTGGTACCAGACGTGTCTGGAAAAGATAAGGCGCTGACTTCTTCATCGGCTGGCCACCGCAAGTCATTCTATGGCCATATACGCATTCAAATCGTCTCCACGATATCCCGTAGAAGTAGAATGCGTGGCGCATCCCAAAAGGGATTGAGCAACGGTGCTCTTTATTCTTTATTTCCTCCTATATTAGGCAGCAATTTTCTTATTTTAAGGGCTGTGGTTTTTGCAAGGTTTTTGCAAGGGCGCGTATAGTTCAGTCAGAGGAGGTGCAGACTGTCGAATGCACCCAATACCAGGTTCCTGGTTTCGATTTCCAGCCCAGGCCAGCCAATCATTCCATCCCTCTAGGGTTGGTGAACTAGTACGATGCATGCATGGGATAAAATGCTGACTTCTCCATCGGGTGACCACTGCAAGTCATTTTATGGCCAAATACGCCTTTAAATCGACTCTTCCACATCCTGCACAAGTATAATGCGTGGCGCATCCCAAAATGGATTGAGTAACGCCGTCTTTCATTCTTTATCCTTATTTTTGTTACACAGCTGACAATTTCGCCTAGTTTAAACAATCAAATGCTAGGATTATGTATGCGTATATTATCATTCTCGCTTTCTTCAGCCCGCGTACTCCAATTTCTCGTACGAAATCTGTCCAAAAAATAACATATTTTTATTCACTACCTATTTCTGACGCACATAGCCAGGCACCTCCTCTCTTCTTTCTTAACGATCAAAGTGCAAAATTTTTCGAGTGTGTTTTTCTACATATGTAGTATATTATGAAACTGCATTATGCAAATGCAAATACAAATACAGTCATTTGTCCAGCCAAAAAATAGTATAACATCAATTTTTTCAAAATGTTTAAACTATATGTAGTTTGTCATTTGGAAAAAAATTATATGTAACGAGATCTTTATTTTATTTTTTGCTCAATTTGCACGTAGTTCCTAAGAGGCTAAAAATGGCTCCATAAAATCATCTAGTTCTAAGGTTTCGTAGTTTTATGGTTTTTGTGGTCTTTTAGGAGTCATAGCTTAAATTGTGCTCAATACAAAAATGGACATATCACCTTACATATTCTCACCGTCTGAGGAATTCTTTTTTCAACCATCGGCGCTCATCAGCAATGTGAAATGTCAAAAGAATGATCAAATGCTGATTGAAATCATTGAAATGTGTATGTTCTGCGTACTGCCTCCAGTACTCGTGCTGTGCATTTCACACTGCAGAGGACCCGATCCTCAACGTTTATTCATGCTACCTTAAGGCCAAAATCGAACCCTTACCACTGAAAGCCGAGTGGTAACCTGACTTTAAGAACTTCCCACATTTGCATATTTCCTTCACTCGCAAGATATCGCTCCTAATTTACGCAATAGTGTTCTGCTCAGCAAGAACACAGTTGGCAGGAGGCACTCAAAATCTTTAAACAGCCCACAGGAGATAGCGATTAGGTTGATGAATGTGTAATCCTCCACCCCAGTGGAGTGAAGTCGAATCGTTTCAGATTCTGCTTCATTTTTGCTGTGCATGGTTCTTTCATTTGACGCTGTGCTGTGTCCCAACTCAAGGAACTACGACCACGACTACCGCTCCAATCACTACGACGACGACGACGACTACAACCACTACAACTACCACGGGCCCTGTCCCAGCAGGTGGGCATTGCAGACGGCTCAAGGCCTAAACTGGTCACGGCTCGTCATTCTGGACCTTCTTAAGTTCATAGAACATGGAGACAGTGTGCAAAGAGCAAAGTGGAAAGAAGAAGCCTCCATGGTAATCAAAGTTAGACTCAAAGCCGGAAAGCAGATGGCCATCTTGTTCTTTTACCAAAAAACCCCTCACCAACATGGTCTCCAGTGTAACTGTTATGTTCATCGCCGAAGTTTCCCTTGGTGGACAATTTTTAAAAAATTAGGATCTATCCTAGTCGGGAGGAGACACCGCTGGGACCTGTTCATATTTCGCGACGGCAGCGCTCGGGAAGTATGAACACGCAACGAGAGCGACAAGAACGACTGGGGCGACGTAGTGTAGTGTACGTAATTGCACCATAACGCCTATTTCTTGTCAGTTCAGTCACTCAACACAAACACTATCAACCAGTCATATTAACTACATCATCAATCTTGTTTTTAGAAGAAATATAATAGCATGCTTTGCCGTGATGTGAACAATGGCAGAATAGGAATCGCTTACTGGACATTAGTGCGCTATGAGCTTGTTCATACCTCCCGAAAACAGAGACGAGAACGCAGGGGGCGCAGTGCACGGAAGTATGAACAGGCGACAAGGGCGGCTGGAGCGACAGCGCCGGTGCTCGAGTATGAACACTTTTTGGAGTCGTGACCCAGTTTTAATTGTTTTGCATGTTTTGCACGGGCGACGAGAGCGCAGCGCGCGTGGCATGCACAGCGTGCGCAGAACCGGCAAGTATGAACAGGCGACAAGGGCGACTGGAGCGACAGCGCCGGTGCTCGAGTATGAACACTTTACTCAACACTTTTGTATGAACACTTTGGCCTATGTTATACTTCGGCGACGCTGCTGTCGCCGACAACAGCGTCGCCGAAGTATAAGGTGTATTTAGTGTGCACGCGACGCGGGACG